>CM053622.1:422139869-422187284 GCA_028646595.1 Phalanger gymnotis | reverse complement strand
CCCCCCCCCCCCCCCCCCCCCCCCCCCCCCCCCCCCCCCCCCCCCCCCCCCCCCCGCCACTCCCAAATAGGAGCTACCTTTCTAAGGGCACTCTGCCGGCCCCTCTCCGGTACAGTTATCACAGAGGCTGAATGTAGAGTGACTGAAGGTGGATTGGCCCCGGGGCGAATCTCACCTGCAGTGCTTACTATTTGTGTGCTCTTATGAAAGTCTCTTTGGCTCAGTTTTCTATTTATTTATTTATTTTGGAGGGGAGAAGGGAAGGCAATCGGGGTTAAGTGACTTGCCCAAGGTCATGCAGCTAGTATGTCAAGTGTCTGAGGCCCGATTTGAACTCAGGTCCTCCTAACTCCAGGGCCGGTGCTCTATTCACTGTACCACCTAGCTGCCCCGGCTCAGTTTTTTGACAACTGTAGAATGAGGGGTCTGGATTAGCCGCCTCTCCAGGATCTCATATAGATAACAACAGCAAAAATAAATGAATAAACACGCGTCAGATCTGATCCTAGAGCAAGGGGACACCTGAGAAACCACTGAGTCCAACGTCTACACTTTATGTAGGAGGAAACCCAGGCCCGGGGGGGATTGAATTAGCCAAGGTCATTAAGGTAGAAAAGCATCAGAAACAGGATGTGAAGCCTCCTCCTAGCCAGCATGCTTTTTTTCACCAAACTTCCCCCTATCACATTTCTCTACTAGATTAGAAGCTCCCTGAAGGCCAGGACTGAGGGCAGGCTGAATTCACCTGTACTGAAGTGGAGAGGAGGGGGATGGGGAGACAATTCATAGAATAATCGGATCATCGATTCAGAGCTGGAAAGGGCGTACCCCAGGTCTAAGTGGGGCATCTGTGTCTCACCAGTACTTCCCGTGCCCTGTAATCAGTGGGTGCTAACACGTGCTTGTCATGTTGAATAACGTCATTTCAGGGTTCGTTGTCAACTTTAGACCTTTGCCCATAATATAATAATGATAGCTGATGTTTTTGTAGTACTTTTAAAGTCTGCAAAGAGGAAGAGTGGACAAAGACATGGCCTTGGACTAGAGACAACCTGGGTTCAAGTCCCACTTCTGACACCCACCGGCTGTATGACCCAGGGGAAGTCAATTCATTTCTTCATGCCCCAGGCAATCCTTTAAAACTGTAACTTACAAGTACAGTGCCAATTTATTTTGGTGGAAGGAATTTCCGCATTGGGTGTTTTCCTCCAGAATGAGATTACAAGTCCATTTCCTATTTCTTAAATTTTCTATGTCTGTCTGTCTCCTTCTCTCCTCATACATACACATACATATATGTAGAAGTATACAGAGACACATTCATGTACACATATATATGTATACGGTATACAGACTTATATATGTGTTGTTACATTTGATTGTCATAATAGCCCGTGAGGTAGACAATGCATGAATTATTAGCCATGCCCCAAGGGGGAAGGCACCCCACTCGCAGGAGATTAAGGGTTACCAGGCAGTGGGCACTTAAAATGTTTGTTCAAGTAAATTGCTGAGCCTCCCAGGAACCTGAGAGAACTAAGCCTATTCACCCTCCCCAAATGCCTCCCATCAGGCTCTCCTCCGGCCGCAGCCCAATATCGTGCACACACCACCCTGTGTATTAGCAGCCTGCAGGCGGATGGGAGATCCCGGCAACTAAGGAGAGCACCTGCCTCCAGAGTCCTCGGCAAGAGCTGTGATAAGCAGGAGATGGACTGAGCTCCCCATAGAGCCGCAGCGGGTTATTCATTGCTAGGACTCTTGGACTGGCCACTTGAGACTCCCTAGGACTTTGCCCTCCCACCTCCCAACAAAACTACTTTCTCTAAAAGCTACTTTCTCTCACCCGCTCCCAGGCTACCTTGCTAGCATTTAACCCTTCCAGCTGGATATGCCGGCCCAGGATAAGTGGAGGGATGGGTGTGAGGAGGGGCTGATGTTAGAAAGAGATATCCTAAGAATAGCATTCACACTCCTGGGAATCGTAACGATGGTCAACGGGAACAAAAACAAGTGACCGAATCACTTAATTCAGATTCTGTCTAGAAATTAAATCAGCACACCCACCCCCACCCCCCCCGAAACCCCTCCCTCCTTTCCATTGGCCCTCCCAATTTTAGCGGCTGCTTTAACCCGGCTTTTACCTTGCCCAATAGAAAGCGCCAAGAACGTCACCTCGGCCCCTCGGTTACTGGACTGGGGAACACTTGCATCTCGGGGGCCCAGGTCAGGGTGAAGGCAGGCATTCACGTGACAGGGGAGACAGCTCCGTGCCTCGCTCAGGAAGCGTAGATGTGCCCCAGGTGAGACTTGAAAACGTTGCCCTCCCCAGGTGCCTGCACCTAGAGTGGGGGAGGGAAGGGAGACGAGATCAGTTGAGAGGGTAGAGTTACCAGGAAGTCACCTGTTCGTCTCACCACTCAGTACCAGGAGCCCCACCTCTAAACCCCAGAGAGCGTCAGGATGCGCCTCCCAGCCCAAGCTCGGGTAGGGGCAGAGAGCGAAGGAAACCTCCTTATGGCTCTTTGCTTCCTCTGTCCTTTTTTTCCCTTGACACAGTATCCTCTTCCCTGTTTGTTTAGCCCGGAGCTGACTTCCAGGAACCTGCCTAGTGAGATCTCCTTTTTGGCCTGCAGATGGCAGCTGCTTCCCGGGCAGATGTCCGAAGGATTCCCCTGACCCTCATCCCCAGTCCTCAATGAGAGCCTCTGTGGGCGGATTTCACCTGTATCTCGGTGGAAGGCGTGGTTGGGATGTGGGTGTGGAGAGGCAGTTTATGGGATCGTAGCCCCAGAATTGGTAGGGCATGGAAGGAGCTTTGTACAAATTAAGAGGAGGAGGAGGAAGGGAGGGATTCAGAGGAGAGAGAGAGAGAGAAACAGAGAAAGAGGCAAAGAGGCAGAGATAGAAGGATGAGAGGCTGATAGACTTGAAGACAGAGAACGAGAAGAGAGACAAAGATAGAAAAGAGAAAGAGATGAGAGAGAGACAGAGAAGAGGAAGAAGGAAGGAGAAGACAAGAAGAAAGGAGTAAAGTTGAGGGGGTCTAGTGGGAACTGGAAACTTTTAAAGTAAGAGCAGATCTTTTAAGGAAGACAGTATGATGCTGTGGAGAGAGCCACTGGCTCTTGAATCAGGTGACCTGTGTTCAGATGTCACTTTTGATGCTGACTACCTATGTGACCTTGGGCAAATTACATAATCTCTCTGTGCCTCAGTCTCCTCATTTGTAAAATGAAAAGGTTGGCCTTTGAGGTCCCTTCCTGCTATAGATCAATGGTCTTGTAATCCTAAATTGAAAGCATAGGCACTAGAAAGAGAAGGAACCTTAGAGAGCTAGATAGAAGGTACCTCAGAGGCCATCTGACCCAACCTTCTCATTTTATGGATGAGAGAAACAAAGTTAAGTGACTTGTCCAAGGTCACATGGATGTTTACATGGGATATGTTTTACATCTTTATCTCTTGATTTTCACCACAATTCTAGGGGGGCAAGTACAATTTTACAGATGAGGAAATACAGGCTAAGTATCCTGTCCTTGAAATCCAGACTATTTTTTTTCTCCCTGTATTACACTGCTTCTCTTCTAAGGAGTAAGCAGCAAACAGCAAAACCAATATTCAAACTCAGGCCCTCTGATTCCCAGTCTTTTGTCACACTGTCTATCTTAAATGCCCCCAACCCTGGAACAGGGTTCTAAGTAGCTAGAGGTGACAAGGAAAGACACATCCACAACACAGCCCTACTAGCTCAGGTTGGGAGAGACCTGGGCATAGCCTTGAAACTAAGTTTCCAGCTGTCTATTTGTTGGCACTAAGTCTTCCCCCAGGTTTCCTCTGGGGTAGTCTAGGATTTGGAAAATGGGGATGGGTGGGGATTGGAGAAGGTTTGCTGGAGGAACTGATTTTTATTTTTACTGACCTAATTCATCATGTTCACAATAAACTTCACATCTCTCTAGTGCCTTGAAGCTAAAGCACTCTGTAGATATGAGCTCATCCCCCAACACCCTTGGGAGGGGCCTAGCTACATCTATTTCATTTTCCAAGTGGGGAAACTCAGGCACAGCAGCCCTGTGGGGCTAGGCCTGAACAACAGGTCTTTTGGCTGCTGGTTGAGGGCCACCCTCTCTCTGATGAGGTAGACAAACAGCAAAGTGAATCCAGTGCTTTCTACAAACGAAGCCCACATCTTAGGGACTCAGTATCTTCTAGGTATTGAGGCCTTCTTAAGTTAAACTGGTCTGTCTAGGTTGTTGACGAAGGAAAACAGTCCAGAGATGTGTTGATATCACTTTTAGAGATAAGAATAAGTATTAATCAGAGGAGACAGAGCTGTTCCCTTTGGCCCATTGGAGGGACCCCACCCCTTAGCAAAGCACAGCCCAGTTCTCCAACATGCTAGGACACGAAGCAAGGATGTAATGTTTATTAATGGGGCAGTGTGCCCAAAGCCATCCCCAGTGGATGGTATTCAGGCCTCCAAACCAGCCCTAGACAAACTCCTAGGAGGCCAATCGAGGGACTCTCAGGATCTTGACTTTGCTCAGCTCTGTTTGCTTTCTTTCACAACCACCCCAACTCTCCTCCCCCTCCACCAGCTTCCAGACCAGAGTCAATTCAGTTCAATTTAATATACATTTATAAAATACCTACTATGTGCCAGGAACTACAGCGGGAGTAGAAAAAGAGGCTGAAAACAGTCCCTGCCCTCAAGGAGTTTACAATCTATCACAGGGGAGGCAAGTGCAAATAAATATGTAGAAAGCTTTCTTGGTATAGTGTAGAGAGTGCTAGATTTGGAGACAATGGGCCTGGATTCAAATCTTCCAACTGCTCCAATGCCTCCTGTAATACAGTGGAAAGAATGGTGGATTTGAAGGCAGATGGTTTGGGTTCAAATCTTGCCCCTATCATTTATTAGCCATGGCAGCTTGAACAAGTCACATAACTTCTGGGTCTCAATTTCCCCATCTGTAAAATCAGAGGGTTAAACTAGATGACCTCCATGGTCCCTTCCAGCTCTACATTTGTGATCCTATAACATCCTTAATGGGGATATCACTGGTCAAGGTCCCAGACCCCTGACATATATACATACACATATATATCTACACGTATACATATATACACACACATATATCTATCTATACCAGCTGCCCATACTGCTACATTTCCCTCTCCCCAAATGAATTTAGTGGCATGTTTACCTTCTGTAAGGTGGGCCAACCCCTGTTCCACCCTATACACTGGAAAGTATGCTGTATCTAGTCAAAAGACCTGGGTCTAAATCCCAGCTCTGTCCTGTTGTTTATTCAGTGAATCACCTGTGACTCAGCGAATCATGTTCATTTCTGTAAGCCTCAGGTTCCTCATCTGTAAAATGGAAATTTTATACTACCTATATCCCAAGATTCTTATGAGAAAAATGTTTTGTGCTGTGTAAAATATGAGCTCTCCTTTGGGAATTGTTATTTTAATGTGGTTGAGTTCACATATTGTGGTGGAGAGAGAGAGGGGGGTGGTGGTGGTAGAGAGGAGGTCAGGATAAAATGATAGTTTGATTTATGCCCCCACCCCCTTGGTTAGGGATTTATAATTCAGTGGTGAAATTGGATATTCAGAAAATCCACTGTTTTTCTTAATCCACAGAGCCAGCCAGGCAAATGTTGGAGATTTCCTATTTTTTCTGGCTTTTACCACTCCTGCCCCCAAGCCCATTGGGGTGTAACAACTGTGGGAAATCCTGAAACATTCTCTGCTTAGATGGAAAAAAATCTTCCAATTCAGGAGGGAAAAGTTCTGAGTTTAGGGATGACAGTCCCAGGGCAGATTTCAGTCTGCAGAATAATCTGTGCTAGATAACTGTGGAGGACTATGGGTACTCAAACAGAATTTAACCACCTAAGCTGAAGAGACAAAGCATTTCCCACTAGACGTGTTGCTGATCTCAAGAACTCAGAATAGGTCAGATGCATTGGAGGTTAGAGCCCAGAAATATTCACCACCAGGGATCAATTCCACAAAGCAGGCCAGAGAAATTCCCACAATACCAGGATTTCTAGAGCTGTCAAGGGCCAGGTTCCTATGCCATCTCCATCACCACTTACTGAAAGTCACTATCCCAATCCTGATTTAGTGTGGGCCCACCCCAGGAACACCCCCAGCATTGAGCTGATCTCTGAAGACAATATCTCTGCCATCATCCCTTCCATCCCCCTGCTTCTCCAGGACAAGCAAGGCACTACTGACCAGGCTCCATACCTCCAACTATGCCTTACTTACTAGATATAATGGTTGTTTATCAAATCTCATCCTTCTTGGTAGCTTCACCTGAGTATTCTCTCCTCTCTGGGTTTTCATGGCATTGCCCTTTCCTGGAAAAGAGGCAGGTAACTGAAGACCTTAATGTTGTTGAGGATTTTAATTTTAACTTTCAATGCCAGGTTGAGAAGTCTGTAATTTATCCTAGGGATCTATTAAAGGTTTTTGGAGTAGAAGAGGAAAGACCCGTCATAAGAAGATTATTTAGGTGGCGCTGTGGAGGACAGGCTGGAGAGGAGAGAGAGTGGAATCAGGGATACTAAGCCTGTGACTTCCTCCTCTTTCTTAAAGCTCTTCCCTTCCTTAGAGCCCATGATAATAAGCTTGTCTTGGTTCTCTTCCTATGTCACTAACTTCCTTTTTTTGCTTCCTCTATCGAATCCCCTGTGAACAATTCTCAAATCTCAGTCCTCTACCTTGAGCTCTTTTCTCTATGCATTCTTCCTCAAAAACTCATCTGGTCTCAAAGCTCCAATTAGCATTCTTTCTGCTGATGACCCTTTTAATTTACTTCTTTAACTGAGATACCTTACTTGCCTTCCGGTCCTCCCTTTTTGTCTCCTGTATTTTCAGTTGCCTCTAGGACCTCTTTCCATGTATATCTCCTTGTAATGTCAAGTGTGTTGGCCTGGCAGCCTGGTAGATTAGAGTATACTGTCAATTAAGCTAAGGTGAGATGTTTGATCCCCACATAGACCAATTAGCTGTGTTTTGTTCTATGGTCTCAGTGTGTACCCTGGATCCTAGACAGCTGGCTCACAGAGGCTTTGATGTTGGTGCCACAAGGGAAGTCCAATGAGTGTAGATGAGTCAGTTCAAATCCACCCCCAGTACTTGAAAAAGTACTCTGAGTGTGTGTTGTGCTGATGGTAGCTAAACAGATTGTGTCATCTTTACATAAAAGGTATCTTATTATTGTTGTTAATAATATTGCTGTTATTACTCTAACTGGTTGGCCGTATTTAAAGGGTGGAGCCCATGAGTCTTACTCACTTTTTATCCCACCCAGTGAATTGTGATTGTTCAGTTCCTATTCACTGATGGGGTTGATGACCAGAGGTAGAGAAGAAATACTCTGATTAGATGTTAATTAGAACTTCCCAACAATAAGATGTCAGGCACTGGGTCATGTTACCAAATAAAGCCAAGGAATCATTAGTTCTGAAGACCTATGGAGACCAGTAGGATGGCCTATGTGAAATGGCTTTAAATTAACCCCCTTCAGTCATTTTTCAATTAAATTTTTTTCAATTAACAAGCATTTATTTTCTCTTTCTCTCTCTACCCCCTCCCCATTGATAAAGAAGAAAAAAAAAGAACATGACAAAACTCTTTGACAAATATACATAGTAAAGCAGAAGGAATTCCCACAGGGGACCATGTCCAAAAGTGTCCGTTCCATTCTGCATACTGAGTCTGTCACTTCCACCCTATTCGGTTTCAGTGTTGCTTCCTTCCTCCCTCCTTCCTCTGAAGGGAAGAAATCAAATTTGAGGGTTGGGAGCAGGAGCCCAGGATTTCAGGCTTTTCCTTTTTTGTGTCATTTGTCATTACTGATGCCCAAGAGCTCTGTTCTATTCTAGGCCCCCTCCTCCATGAAGTCTTCCCTGAGTAGCCCCACCTGACTCCAGTCACTTTTCATGCCAGCATCTCCAGCACACTGTAGTCAGTGAGCTGAAGCCTTTCTGGGCTTGTATTACCTTAGGATAACTTACTGGATTTCATGACATTCTTTACTCCTCTTAAAGTGCTATATATATATATAAATATATGTATATATATATATGATCCCTTTTTAAAAAATGTAATGAATTAAAATTAATTTGACTCTTTTTTAAGCCTCTCCGATCAGTCCTCCTTTTCTGGCCTTCTAACTAGGTGTTCACCAAAGTTCAGTTTTTGATTGTCTCCCCCTTCCTTTTCTGCTCCTCCTTGTGCCCCTCTATCCTCCCCCTTCTTCCTTTCCCCCTTTGTCTTGTGCTCTTTCCCCTCCCTCCTTCCTCCCCCCTCTTTCCTCATCTTCCAGGATGTAACCTTGGCTTATATTCATCTCTTTGCTTGCCCTGACCCCACATATCCAATCACTTGCTGACTCTTGCCCTGTCTACCTTCACAACATTTCTCACATCTGATCCCTTTTCTCTGCTCTCACAGCTACCATCTTAGTTCGGGCCTTCATCACCTCTTGCTTAGATTATTGCAATGGTGACCTAATTGGTCACCTTGCCTCCGGTCTCTCCCCTACTTCAGTTCATCTTACACACTGCTACCAAAGTGATTTTCCTTGAGCTCAGATCTGAACATGACACTCACCTACTTGATCACCTCCAGTGACTAACTTTTCTGTTTAGTTTTTAAAACCTTTCATAACCTGACCCCAGCCTGTCTTTCCAGCCTCACTGGAAATTACTCCTTTCTTCTTCACTCTATGATCCAGCCAAACTGGCCTTCTCTCTGGTCCTTACAATGACACTCCTTCCCTGTGCATTGGCATCGGTCATCCCTCATGCCTGGAATGCACTCCCTCCTCACAGATTCTCTCCTTTTAAGACACACCTCAGGTAGTACCTTCTTATGAAGCTTTTCCTGATTTTTTCAGTGACTAGTACTCTGCCTCTCAAACTATTTCGTATTTACTTTATTCTGTATATACTTATTTATGTGTGAAGTTTTATTTCCCCTCCATTATAATGTAGGTTCTTTGTGAGTGAGGCTTATTTCGTTCTGTGTCTTTGTATCTCTATCTCTTAGTACCTAGCACACAGTAGGTACTTAATAAATTTTTGCTTGGTTTATCATGGAATGGCAATTCCAAGCATCAAATAAGGTCATAAGGTTATAGATGTGGAAGGAGCCTCAGAGACCATCTAGTTCAAGTCCCCATATTTTACAAAAAAAGACATTGAAGTCCAGAGATGTGAAACTACTCGCCCAAGTTTACCCAAGTAGTAAATGACAGAGCCAAGTTTTGGCCTCAAGGTCTCTGTATCAACACCCACTGCTGACTGGTTGATTTGGAGTATTTTGCTGTATACCCTCAAAATTGCTTGTATGTAAGTACCATGGTGTGGTAGTTGTAAAATAAGAGGGAAGAAGTGACCATTCCATCTTAGAATCCATGATAGAGAATTGAAGAGGAAACCCAGACATTCACTGTCCAATACCTAGCCTACATTTTCTGAGAGCAAATTTCAAAGAGCCCAGAGAAAAGGGTCAGAAGCCAGCCCAGGAGAGAAGGGAAATTCTAAGGAGTGAAATCTAACAATATAAACGCAAATGATTCAGTTGGAAATAAAAGAGGAGCTTTTTAAAGTGACCATTGTGGATACACTAGAAACTCACTGACTGAATAGATTTTAAGAGAACCCACATGCATAGAAGATGGGAACAAAAGGATGGATAATGAGAGGGTGAATGCCAAAGTGGCATGGTCCTCTTGAAATAGAATCAGGAATCCTAAAGATTAGACTGAGCTGAGGCTGGTGAAGGAAGCCAGAGACGACAAAAATAGTTTTTAAAGAAAGCCATGCTGGGGTCAAAAGGAACATCAACCAAGGAAGAGATGGGCCTGAAGCTTAATGCAAATGGAACGATGATAACAGAGGGTATTTTATCTACCAAGCTAAATGATCTTTGAACTGAGGGGGACAGAACAACAAAGGCTAACAGGGAACTGAAACTCAAAGTAAATGAAGGGGTGGAAAAAGGAGGAGTGTCCTAAGGACCAATGTGGATGCATAATTTAACTCACCAACAAGCTTAGAGAAAGACTTGTAGGGAAGATGGCAGGTGACAAGGGCAGGTAACAGAGGATGAATTCCAAAACGTGTTAGTCATATAAAAATGGTGTCCAAAGCAGTAAAGCTCAGACTGAGCTGAGACTAGGGAGGGAAGCTAAAGAGGAGAAAAGATGGAATGGGACCAGTGCTCCGAGGTGGGGGAGAGACAACAAGCACTCACTAAGTGCCTACTATGTGCCTGGCACTGTGCTAAGAACTTTATAAAGGTTATCTCACTTCGTCCCCACAACAACCCTGTAAAGTAGGAGCTATTATTTCCTTATGACAGCTGAGGAAACTGAGCACCCAGAGGTGAAATGACTTGTCACACAGCTAGTAAGGCTACTTTTGAGGCCACATTTGGACTCAAGAGAATGGATCTTTCTGACTCCAGAACTGACATTCTATCCATCTTGCCACCCAGCTGCCCCAGCCTCAGTTTACACATCTACAAAAAGGAGATAATAAAAGTACCTAGGTTATAAACTTGTGAGGACCAAATGAGATAATATATGTAAAGTCTTTTGCAAACCTCAAGGTGCCGTATAAGTGATAGCTATTGTTTTAATTTGAACGACTTCAGAGTTATGATCCATTCAATGGTTGCAGAACACAGATAAGGAAGTGTGTTTCTCACCTCTTGGAAGAGAGGTGATAGGCTAGAAGATCTTACATTTATAAACACAGCCAATGCATTTCTTTGCTTTGGTTTATTATACTTAACAGCTGGTTACAAGGGTAGCTTTTTTTTTTAAAGGCTGGTTCTCCCTCTCTTGCCTAGGCTATAAATGTAGGGGCACCTCAGGGGCCCTATCCCACTATTAACAAGCAATGAAGCTTGTACCTGCTCTTTCCTACCTGGACTGGTTTACTCTTCCCTTTTGCAAACCCAGTGATGCTCATATTCATGCCAAACTTAATGCAGAGGAAAGACTGGTAGAACCTACTACATCTCTTAACTCCTAAGTTCAAGTGATCTAGGAGCGTTAGTCTCCTTGATCGCTGGCTTTATGGGAATGTTCCTCCATCTCTCGTGGGGGTATGGAGTTGTGGGTAATGGGAGAGGTGAAAAGAAAAGAAAGGAAAGTTACATCATGGACCATTAAAAAGGCACAGGAGAGCAGAAGGATGTACAGAAAGGGATGCATAAGCAGGATAGTTTGGTTATTATTGTGTTAAAATTGAATATACATTAAAAACTATATAACAGAAATTCAGTTTCATATACAATCATCTTTTCTTTTTTTATTGAAATGTTCATGGTAAGTTTATAGTAAAAGAAGATAGAAGAAAGAACAGAAAAGGAAGGGGAAGGGAACAAGTATTTATTAAGCACCTACTGTGTGCCAGGCACCGTGTTTATGAATGTATCATTTGATCCTCAAAACAACCCTGGAGGTGCCATTATTATCCTTCTTTTATAATTGAGTAAAATGAGGTAGAAGTTAAGCGGCCTGCCCCAGTCAAACCGTTAGTGCCTGATACTGGATTTGAACTCAGATCTTCCTGACTCAATAACCCACTGAGTCTCTAGCTGCCCAGGTTTAACTTAAAAAAAAGGCAAATGCCTAGATTTTCAAGTTGTTGAGCTTGACTTCAAGTCCTGGCAAAATTCTATAAAGTATTATTATTAAAGGGATGGGCTTTTTAATATCGTTTTTTTATTTTTAGTTTACAATACTTGGTTCTACATAATTTTGAGTTCCAGATTTTCTTCCCCCTCTCCCCTCTCCCCAAGATGGCATGGAATCCAATATATCTTCTACATATAACTTCTCATTGAACTTATTTGCACACTAGTCAAGTTGTAAAGAAGAATTATGACCAATGGAATGAATCATGACAAAGAAGAAACAGAACCAAAAAAAAACCCCAAAAACAAGAACAAAAGAGAGGGAAAAAAAGGCGAGCATAAAGTGTGCCTCAACCTGCATTCGTACTTCATAGTTCTTTCTCTGGATGTAGATAGCATTCTCCATCGTGAGTTTTTTTTGAACACTAGAAAGGGAAGTGGTAATTACCAAGAGCCAGTATGGCATCATGAAAAACCGAGCATGCCAGACTAAGTTCAGCCTCTTTTTTTTTTTGGTAGACTCACATTACTGGTAGATCAGATGGGAGGGCCTGAATCATAAATGGCCCAGAATCAGGAGAGCCCTGCATCTAGGTGGCACATCTGACATATCACATGCCATGCCTTCAAAGACCAGTTACTTAATCTGAGTATTGGTTTCTTCAGCTTTAAAATAGTGGCAATACTTGTAGCAAAGAGTATGCTGGGGCCTGCTCTGACCCGCTTTAAGAGCCAGAATTGATAGTTAAGTTTTCAGTAGGAGCATTTACACACACCTAAGAAATCAGCACCCTCCATAGACAAATGGAGACTAGATTCATAGTTTTGTGGGTGGTCTAGGCAGAGAAAGTATTAATACCGCATTACTAAACTTAAAATTCGTTTGCCTACGTTGTCCTCCAACTGCCTTCTTTCCCTACCCCCAGTCTGATTATTAACGATTTCCCAGCACACCCCTGAAGTGTTCCATAAACTTTGCTTGAGCTCAGCTGGGGAGCAGTAGAAGACTTACGGACGGACGTCTAGGAGCCTAATTAATACTAATATGAATACGATGTTAATAACTAGCATTTCTATAGAGTTTTAAGGTTTACAAAGTGCATCGTTCAGACGTAGCCCTCGTTTTGTGACCCCTGGCAAGTCATTTGAACTTTGCCTCAGTTTCTCCATCAGTATAAAGGAAATACCAGCAGCAACCACCTGCCAGGGCTGTAGTAAGGACCAAATGAGATATTTGTAAAGTGCTTATTAGCACAGTCTGACCCATAGAAGGTGTTGTATAAATGTTAGTTATTATTAATTATTATTATATCCATCATTTCATTTGAACCTCACAATACCCCTGCCGAAGTACATGCCTCAGCGACTTGTTGTGACAACAACTTGAAAATCTAGGCATTTGCCTTTTTTTTAAGTTAAAATGACTTATCCAGGGTCACACAAATAAATAAGTGGCTAAGGCCGGATTCGAACTCAGGTCTTCCTGGCTTAGCAGTTCAACACTTTGTGCCTTCAGAAAAAGACTTCTTAAATCCCATCTCAAGTACAAGAATGATGATGATTACCTCTGCAATTCTCAGAGGATCTCAAAACTTAGAGCCAGCCTCAGAGACTGGTACAACGCAGCTCATATCTGAACTGGATTTTCCTCCATATAAAAACATTCCCAATGAGTGGGCATCCGGCCTTTGCTCAAAGACTCCTATGGAGGGGGAACCTACTATTTCCCAAGGTCAACCATTCTACTTTTTGACATCTCTCATTGTTGGGAAGCTTGTTCTTCCTCTGAGCACAGATGTGCCTCTTTGTAGCTCATCCACGGTACTCCTACTTCTGCTCTTTGAGGACAAGGAGAACAAATCGACTCTCTTCTGCATGTCAGACAGTTCTTCAGATATTTTAAGAAAACTGTCCTGTCCTCCTCCCTAAGTCTCCAAGCTAAAGATCTCCATTAACCAGTCCTAAGGTGAAATGGTCTCCAATATCGTGTCTTGGTCACCCTCCTCTGGACACTCCAGTTTATCAATGTTCTTCCTAAAAATGTCCCAACCTTACCCCCTACCTCTCCCCACTCTCGATGATGAACTGAACACAGTATTCCAAAATTTACCAGGGCAAAATACAATGGTATCTCACCACCCATATTCTATAGGACTTGTGTAGACTTACCTCTACTGAGAAGATGGTGTTTTCTTGACAGAGAAGAGAATATTACATTTGATGTGAACAATATTCCTGTCACTGTTAAATTTCAACTTCCTAGATTTGGCTCGTCATTTCTGTCTAATTACATCTTTTCAGAATTATCTATCACCTTCAAATGTGATTAGCTTGACATAAATGTTTCCATTCATATTTTTTTTTAATGTTAAGCAGTACAATGTCCTTCAGCCATTTTACTAGAGTCCTGCTGTTGAGGTTTAGGGGTGCTGGGACCCCAAAATAGCAACATGAAGGTCCTGCCTGAATGAATTCAACCCAAGCCTTCTTTCGGCCAAAGACAAGGTTTGTTAAAACAAATCCACCATATTGGCCAGACTTTTAAGGAATCTGAACATTGGTTAGACGTTTGAGGAATCTGAGCATTTGTGATACTTGTATTGACAAGATTGAATATGAGCACCTTCATGGAGGCTGAGACGGATCTTATATATAGAAAGACTGTGGGAGGGATCTAGGATTGGCCAAGTAGTCTGGGGTGATTGGAGGAGGGGTCTAGGTAGGATCTTGACGCTAATGGCCAGTAGGCTGGGGTGACTAGAGGTCAGAGGCCTGGAACCAAGAGAATGAGGTTTAGATAGGATCAAGGGTGGGAAGTAGCCAGAGGCAATTCAGAGGTAACAGACCAGGGAGGCCCGGGCTAGGAGGGTAACAGAGAATTGGGCATAGCAATAAGGAAAGGCCAGTTGAGGAGCCTTAAGCAAACACCAGATCAAGTGGGAAAATTCAAGGAGAGAGTTCAAGGGGGTTTCCAGAGCCTGTACCCAGTACCAGTACTGCCTCCACCTCATCTTCAAAGATCTAAGATAAGTCCTAGGAATTTGAGCTATTATTTCAGAGGTTAAATGACTTGCTCAGGGTCAGAAAGATCTGAGGTTGGGCTTGAACCTAAATCTCTCTTTGTTCCAAGTCTAGGGCTTCATCTCAGCCGAAGATGTCATATTAATTAAGTTTGTCAATGTCTTTCCTAAAAACATAGTGTTTGTGACTGAAATGAGTACTCTCAGAGAAGACTAACTAGGGCAAAGTTGGGGGGGGGGGGAGGCAACCACTTCCCTCATTCTAAACGCTAATCCAAAAACTCAAGTATTTATTAAGCACCTAATGTATGCAAAACACTATACTAGGTTTGAGGATACAAAGACAAAAACAAATTTAAAAAGCAGTTCCTGCCCCAAGGTACTTCTATAAAGTATAGAAGAGGCTTAAACCCGCACTAAGACTTTTGGGACACCCTGTATTGAACTCATAGGTTCCCAAAGTGGGCAATATTCCCCCTGGGGGACCCTGGAATGATGGGGAGGGGGGTGTTAGTAGCCTCCAGTGCAATTGGGGGGATTGAATAAAAATAAGAGGGTGGTAGAAGCATAAGAAAACTTTGAAAAACCATTCATACATGTTTCATCTGTTGTATTCCAGAGTTAAAGTCATATTGATTACATTATTTTCCAAATAAACACACTAAATGCAAGTTATAACCAATTAGTGGTGAAGTCCACCCACAGGTCTTAACAAGCAAGTGTTGGCAGGCAAGAGTACTGCACATTGTCAGGAAGTCCAGCATGTACCAGCAGGAATATGTGCCTGTAATGACTTGTTCATAATATGATACTATACTTGATGCATATTGCATCATTATTGCAATACTATACTGATGCTTATTGCATCATCAAAATGCAGGAAAAACCCCACAAATTTATAATAAATTATCAAATTTAAGATGTCATTTTAAAAAATATACATTTTACAATTTTTTTTAAATGATGTAAATTAAAAAAAAACATTAAAGGGTTAAAGAAAGTAGATTTCCAGGAGGGTACTGAGTAATTTTTTAAGGCGAGCAGTAGGCCAAATAAATTTGTGAACCCCTGAACTAGAGTTTATTTTGTGTTGGGGATGGGGGAAGGCTTTTACTACTGACTTGCAGGGTGGAAGTGAGGTAGTATTGCATGTATTTAAGATGATGTAGAAGAAAGCAGAACGTTCATTTTGGAATGCAATTTGAAAACTATTTTCTGGTTGGCTTAAAAAAAATCAGTTGACATCTACTGATTGTCTCTGTGTGCAGAATTTTGAAGTAGGCATTGTAGGCTTTCTAAGAGAAAGATCAAAGAAAATGCTGCTTGAGGTCGGTAGGGTTAGGATGAGGGTTTACAGAAAGAAGGCTCAACCATTCAACTCTTTTTTTGTTTCTTTTCTGTCTGCCAAGAAGAATGATCTATGGATTGGAAAAGACAGAACAAAATAGTCAATGAGGAGTTGAAACTCAAGATGAGTAAGGAGATGGGAAGAGAGTACTTGGCTTCTTCCTTCAATGAGTTCCAAGTCATCAGTCTTGAATGGATCCAATGCTACGTACTGAAAAGACTAACTGATGTGACTGCAGAGCCGCAACCACCACCACCACTACCTTGAGGTATTTGTTGCTCAGTCATTTTCAGTCAGGTCTGACTCTTTGTGACCCCATTTGAGGTATTGTTGGCAAAGACAGTGGAGTGGTTTGCCATTTCCTTCTCCAGCTCATCTTTTACAGATGAGGAAACTGAGGCAAACAGAGTTAAGTCACTTGTCCAGGGTAACCCAGCTAGTAAGTGTCTGAGGCCAGTTTGAACTCAGGAAGATGAGTCTTCCTGACTCCAGGCCCAGCTCTCTATTCACTGAGCCACCTAGTATGCCCCAGTCTTGAATGATACTGTATTTGAAAGTGTGAACAATAAACAACTTTAGCAAAGTTGCAGGATATAAAGTAAACCCACATAAATCATCTGCATTTCTATATATTACTAACAAAGCCCAACAGCAAGAGATAGAGAACTTCCATTTAAAGTTACTGTAGACATTATAAAATATTTGGGAGTCTACCTGCCAAAACAAACCCAGTGACTATATGAACACAATTACAAAACACTTTTCACACCAATAAAGTAAGATCTAAATAATTGGAAAAACATCAGTTGCTCATGGGTAGGCCGAGCTAATATAATAAAAATGACAATACCTAAATTAATTTACCTATTCAATCCCATACCAATCAAACTACCAAAAATTATTTTATAGAGCTAGAAAAAATAATATCAAAATTCATCTGGAAGAACAAAAGGTCCAGAATATCAAGGGAATTAATGAAAAGAAATCCTAGGAAAAGTGGCTTAGCCAAACCAGATCATAAATTGTATTATAAAGCAGCTATCATCAAAACCTCCTGGTACTGGCTAAGAAATAGAGTAGATCAGTGGAATAGGGTAAGTACATAAGCCACAGTAGTCAATGATTATAGCAATATATTGTTTGATAAACCCAAAGACCCCAGCTTCTGGGATAAAAACTTACTGTTTGACAATAACTGCTGGGAAAACTGGAAAATAGTATGGCAGATACTGGGCGTAGACCAACATCAGACACTGTATACCAGAAAAAAGTCCAAATGGGTAAAGCAATCTAGGTGAAGGCTGGTACTATAAACAAATTAGGGGAGCAAAGAATACTTTATCTGTCAGGCTTATGGAGAATGGAGGAATTTATGACCAAACAAGAGATAGAGAACATTATGAAATGCAAAATGGATAATTTTGATTACATTAAATTAAAAAGCTTTTGCACAAACAAAGCCAATGCAACCAAGATTAGGAGGGAAGCAGAAAACTGGGAAAGAATTTTTACAACTAGTATCTCTGATAAAGATCTCATTTCTAAAATATATAGAGAACTGAGTCAAATTTACAAGAATACAAGTCATTCCCCAATTGATAAATGGTCAAAGGATATGAACAGGCAGTTTACAGAGGAAGAAATTAAAGCTATCTATTGTCATATGAAAAAATGCTCTAAATCGCCATTGATTAGAGAGATGCAAATCAAAATTCTGAGGTATCACATCACACCTATCAGATTGGCTAACATGACAAAATAGGAAAATGCTAAATGTTGGAAAAGATGAGGGAAAGTTGGAACTAATTCATTGTTGGTGGAGCTGTGAGCTGATCCAACCATTCTGGAGAGCAATTTGGAACTATGCCCAAAGGACTATAAAAATATGTATACCCTTTGACCTAGCAAAACCACTATATCCTAAAGATATCATACAAGGGGAAAAAGGACCCACATGTACAAAAATATTTATAGCAGCTCTTTTTGTAGTGGCCCAAGTACTGGAAATCGAGGGGATGCCCATCGATTGGAGAATGGCTGAACAAGTTGTAGTACATGAATGTAATGGAATACTATTATGCTATAAGAAATGTGAACAGGTGGACTTGAGAAAAACCTGGAAAGATTTTTATGAACTGATGGTGAATGAAGTGAGCAGAACCAGGAGTAACAGCTGCAGTGTTTGAGGATTGCAATGCAAGGACCTAAAACTTTTCCAAAGGACTCATGATGGAAAATGCCATCCACATCCAGAGAACTATGGAGTCAGAATGCAGAGTGAAGCAGACTATTTTCTCTTTTGTTTTGTTTCTCATGGTTTCTCTCATTAGTTATAATTCTTCTATGCAACATGACTAATGTGAAAATGTGTTTAACAGAAATGTATGTGTAAAACCCATATCAAATTGCATGCCATCTTGGGGAGGGAGGGGGAGAAAATTCAAAACTTATGGAAGTGAATATTGAAAACTGAAAATAAATAAATAAATAAACAAGCAAACAAACAAATAAATGAATGAATGAATAAACAAACAAACAAATAAATAAACAAATAAGAAAGTGTGGAGAATGGGAGAGATGCTGCAAGACAAGGGAAGGGTAGATGTCTTGGGGTTTGTTTGGTTTTTTTAGGACGAAAGTAGGTGACATAGTGTATAGAGTGCTGGGCCTGGAGTCAGGAAGACTCATCTTCCTGAGTTCAAACTGGCCTCAGACACTTACTAGCTGGGTTACCCTGGGCAAGTGACTTAACTCTGTTTGCCTCAGTTTCCTCATCTGTAAAAGATGAGCTGGAGAAGGAAATGGCCAACCCCTCCAGTATCTTTGCCAAGAAAACCCCAAATGGGGTCACAGAATCAGAAAGGACTGGAAATTGACTGAACAAAAGAATAGAGTCTATAAACAATAGTTTGAGAGTTTGGCTTCTATTTCCAGCAAAATTTTAGAAGATGGTAGTGAATGAATGGTTTGTGAACATCCAAAAAGAGGAACTAATGATCAT
This sequence comes from Phalanger gymnotis, assembly GCA_028646595.1. Classification (NCBI taxonomy): domain Eukaryota; kingdom Metazoa; phylum Chordata; class Mammalia; order Diprotodontia; family Phalangeridae; genus Phalanger; species Phalanger gymnotis. The sequence continues at coordinate 422,168,239 of CM053622.1, read as the reverse complement.
TAAGATGGCTCTATCAAAAAACAGGTCATGCCAGACTAACCTCATTGCCTTTTTAAAACAGGGTCACTAGACTGGCGGATCTGGGGAATGTGGCTGATTGGGTTTCCTAAGATTTCAGCAAAGCATTTCACAAGAGCTCTCATGCTCTCTTTGTGGACAAGATGGATCGATAGGGAGTAGGTGATTACAGGCACGATGACTCAGAACTGGTTGAAAGACTACATTTGAGTAGTAAGTCACTAATGATTGGAGGCTAATTTTAACATAGGCTCCATCAAGAGAGGCACAATGTCTGTCTAGTAGGAGGGAGGTGACTCTCTCTCTAAAGTTTAGAATCAAACTTTGCCCTAATCAAACCACACCTGGAATACTGTGTTCAGTTCCAGACACATTTTTTGGAAGGACACTGGCAGACTTTTGAGGGAGGGAGTTAGGGGTTATCCAGTCCAGTGATTTCATCATTATAGAGAAGTGCCTTCCAATGATACAGATCAACAACCTAATTATAGACTGAGGAGTGGCTGAGAGACCCTGTGAAGCTGTGACTGACTTGTCCGGGATCTCAGATAGCAAGTAGCAATGGCGCAACTCACATTTGGGTGTTCCTTACTCTAAGGCAGGTCCTTTATTCACCATATGCTACTTTAGAGCACTGGACTAACAAAATAACACCTTTATAAACTAAACAATCTTCAGATAAGGGCAATCACTATGGTTAGGGGCTTAAAGCTATATGGAGCAGTAGAGAAAAAAAGTGCTGGACCTGGAAGACCTGAATTCAAATCCAGCCTCAGACACTTACTAGCTGGGTGACCCTGGGCAAGTCACTTAACCTGTATGTGCCTCAGTTTCCTCAACTATGAAACGGGGATAATAACAGCACTACCTCCCAGGGTTGTTGTAAGGATCAAATGAAATAATATTTATAAAGTGCTTAGCACAAGGCCTAGCACATAGGTATTACATAAATGCTTATTTCTTTCCCTCTGCCCTATCCTCATCCCCAGTCCAGAGCACAGGGAACTTTGCTGAAGAAATTATGCATATTTAGCCAGAAGAAGAAAAGTCTTAGAGGGAACATGAAGGTTGCTTTCTAATATTTGAAGGGCTATCTTCTGAAAGAGGGAATAGACTTGCTCTAATTGTCCCCAGAGGGTATGACTAGAAATAGTGGGTAGAAAAGACAGAGAAGCAGATTTCTGCTGAATATCAAGAAAAATTTCCTCACAATGAGAGGGATCTCAGAGTGGAAGGGGTGTTGCAATGCCAAGCAGGGTGGGACATTTTGTCTCTGTTTTTTGTTTAGGAGTGCTTCAGCAGGAAGGCAGTCAAGTACCTTTGATGAGTCTTGCCTTTCAAATGTAATGACAAGCAAAGTGGACCTTTTGTTGTCTTTTGTTTTGGAGTGCTTCTCAGCACCAAGGCAATCAAGTGCCTTTAATGAATCTTGCCTTTGTTTGAATCAAGAGTTATTGATTGAAAACAATGTATATGATGTGGTTGCTAGTGATTAAAGATCTATCCCACACCCTGTTTGCTAAGTAGGTGCTGAATCCTCAGGGTCTTGAACAGGGTATATGAGTTCTGAGGTTGGCGTTTTTGTTTTTGTTTTTGCTTTTGGGGGTACACTCATTGGAAGAGTGTTGGTGATTTGGCCAGATGAGACTCTGGGTAGTTGTAGGACCACCCCCCACCCCACTCCGGCTTTGAAAACCCAGATGTTGGTGCCTCTCTCTCTCTCTCTCTCTCTCTCTGGTAACTATGTATGTAATGTCCTGGTCAGATATCTAGAGACCTGTCTGTTGACTTCTGTGTGTTATTTGCTCTGTTTATATAATTTCTGGTTGTAATTTCTGTTTGTGTTTTCCCTGAAGTTCAGGATGCTGACTTTTTCTCCTTAGCTAAGTGAATGATATATGTATGTTTAATTAAAGTGAGATTGTTAACCCCTTAAAGTTACTTTCCTTAGAAAAGCGGATCAAAGAACCTGTGCTAGCAGCCCTCCTGTGTGCTCTTGTTGTTGGCCTTTCACCTTCACAGAAGCTGCTAACAACACTGTTGTTACAAGTGCTAGATAGGCTTCTTTACTATTTGGTTGTTTCAAGCAAAGACTTCAAGCTCACTTGTCTGGGATGTTGTAGAGCAGGCCTGTACAACCTGCAGCCTTCCTTAAGCTTGTAGCATGCCAAAGGATTCTTGGGTAGTCCTTGAAAATGTAGAGGAAAACATCCTTTGTATGTAGAGGAAATCCTTTGGCTTCCTGAAAGCAGCCCGGAGGCCACAAGTTGTGCAGGCCTGTTGTAGAGGGATTAAGATTTGAACTATATGCTCTCTGAGATCCTTTTCAACTCTGACTTCCTGGGTAAGACCAGGACTTAGAATGAGGATATCTAGAAATCTAACTCTGGCCAGCTGTAATTAGGCACTTTTCTGTATGTCTTTTTTCATATGCTTTTCTTCTATATAACAAGAACAGCAACAAAGATGTGAATAGCTGGCATTTATATAGCACTTTACAAATGTGAACATTTGATTCACAAAACAATCCGGGGAGCCTGGGAGGTAGGGGCTATTATGATCCCCATTTTTTTGAGGGGGAGGGTGGGGGAATTGGGGTTAAATGACTTGCCCAAGGTCACACAGCTAGTAAGTGTGTCAAGTGTCCGAGGTCTCATTTGAACTCAGGTCCTCTTGACTGCAGGGCGGGTGCTATACTCACTGCGCCACCTAGCCACCCCATTTTTAATAAATGAGAAAACTGAGGCAGACATCTTTGTAGGCTTACTTGAGAGAGGCACAGTGTCCATCAGGAAGGAGGTGGTTGTTCCTCTAAAACAGACCTGCACAACTTGGCAGTGGGTAGGGGCCAAAATTAAAATGGGCTAAACTTCTTCAGGCTGCAGATAGGTTTTTAGCAGCTCACTTTCCAGGTTAAAGGTAACTAAATACAGATTGACAATGGTTGGTTACCAGGGGTTATGTGACAAACAGGAGATAGTGTGCAGTGGCAACCCACCTGCCAAATTATACAACCCTCACAATAGTGATTAGTGGAAGGCAGGTTTAACAGCACAAACAAAACCCTTGGCACATCTTTACTTTCTCTTACATCCTCTACATTTTTCGAGGGCAGCCTGAAATCCTTTGGTGGGCTGCAAGCAGCCTGTGGGCCACATGTGGGGCAGGCCTGCTCTGAAAGACTATTCCACGGTCACACCAGCTAGTAAGTGGGTGAGGAAGGATTTGAACTCAGGGTTTCCTGACTCAAAGACCAGTGCTTTTCCACTGTGTCATTTGTTCTGTCTCTGAAATTCTAAGCTCCTTGGGGGCATGGCCCTTTCTTAATTATTTCTGTCTGCCTACACAGTCGTATTCTTCCCCTCCACCTCAATTGTCTCCTTTTTCTGAACTCATATTAACCACCTACCTGACCTGTGTCCTTAAGAATCATATACTTCCTTGTATTTTTATCTTATTGTTTCATTCAAGTCCCTTTGACAAGTTTTATAAGCTGTATGTACACTGTTGAGCTCAAGCCTTGGCCCATAGCAGTGTTTAAAAAAAATATTTGTTCACTGGGGCCATATGATCTTATATTTAGTGCCAGAAGGGAGTCTATTAGAGGTCATATAATTCCAACCCCTTCATTTTACAAACATGGAAACTAAGGCCCAGATTTGCCCAAGGTGAGACCAATAGTAATCATGTAGGAACTACAGTCCCAACTCCAAATCTAGCCCTTATCTGATCTCCAGCTAGGAACCAGAGGTCACTGTGATTCATCATTCACCCAGGGTCCCCACGGTTGTTTTCTACATTCTATTATTTTATTATCCCGCATGAGTGGAAGCAGTTCCGGCAAACAGGAAGGCTGTGTTTATTATAGTCACTAGATATTCTGTTCTACAGGGAGACCTTTTAAAACCAGAGAGAAGCCTCTCAAAGATCTGTCATCCCAGACTGAAGCTGGCGAGGGCAGCACACAGCTGAACTGCTCCAGCCACTGTGGACTTCCATTCCAAAAGGGAACAAGTGCTGTTGTTAAACTTAATTAATGGTTTATAACAACACTAATTAAAAAAAGAAAACCTCTGGGTCAGGCGGAGCCAGAATTCCTGCCTTTGCCACATAATTAGAAGCCAGCTGTGTCAGGAGGCTGGTCAGTTTAGGGCAGCTAATGACCCATCTGTCTGAGATCTGCACATGCATTTAGGGAGTCAGAAGGAAAAGAACAGGGGGATTGGGCATTTACAGAGGTTGTAGCCCATGGCACAGGCAACTGGAATTGGGTATTGGGCTGGGCATCAGGCAGTTTCATCCCAAAGCGCAGCCCTGGTCAGTTTGGCCTGGGCCAATGTAGACCAATTACTGGGGGCTGTCCTGTAGGGATTTTAGTGTCCTGACAAAAAGATCTAGGTCATCTTTGAAACTGATTCTTCATGGGGCAGCTAGGTGGTGCAGTGAGTAGAGCATGGGCCCTGTCTCCTGGAGTCAGGAGTACCTGAGTTCAAATCTGGCCTCAGACACTTGACACACACTAGCTGTGTGGCCTTGAGCCAGTCACTTAACCCCAATTGCCTTGTCTTCCCCCCCTCCAAGAAATTTATTCTTCATGGTACACTGAAGAGAACATTGGCTCTAGAGTCAGAGGACCTGGGTTCAAATCCTGAATTAGGTACTTATTAGCAGTGTGACTGGGGAAATCACTTAAATGCTTTCGGTATCAGTTTATTCATCTATAAAATGAGGATAATAAAAGCATTTATCTCATAAGGTTGTGAGGATCAAATGAAATAACATATGTAAGTAACTTTGCAACAAAATATGTAAATGCTAGCTCTTATTTTTATATATGTGGGTTTTTTCATCTAACAGAGTTTTGAGTGTTTCAAGTAGATTTATAGCTATATTTAGGGATAAAAAAATTTAGATTGCTTGGCCAGAGACACTTAAATGAGACTTCATTTATAACCGTGTATTAAGCTCTTACTATAGATTTTACTCCCTACCATCTTTTTCCCTAGTTAAGTGACTTGGTAGTCAGGAAGACTTACATTCAAGTCCTGCCTGACACTTACTAGCTAGATGACCCTAGGCAAGTCACTTAACCTCTATTTGCCTCAGTTTCCTTAATTGTGAAATGAGGATGATAGTAAGAACGCTCACCCCTTCGGGTTGTTATGAGGCTCAAATGAGATAATATGTGCAAACTAGAACTATACGCCAACAGTAGGGATACAACAGTAAAATGAAAAACAATCCATGTCCTTGAAGAGCTCACATTCTGCTGGAATTTAGTGCCTCAAGAGGGAGGATTGCCTTAGAATTATAGCTCCTAAGCTGGAAGGGACCTCAATGGCCATCTAGTATGATGCCCTTATTTTACAGATGAGGAAACCCAAGGTTAAATTACTTGGCTAAGGTCACATAGTATCTGTGTCAGGATTTGAACTGGGGTCTCCCTAACACCAGGTCCTGCAATCTATCCATTACCACCTGGTGGCAGTTCATGCGAAGTTAAAACACTGAGCCTGAGGCTAGTCTTTGGCAAAGTGGTAACTTCTAGCAGAGTTCTTTCTCTCATCTCTCCACCCCCACCCCTACCCCTAACCTGCGCTCCCAGGCTGCACTGCTAAGGAACAGTCATCTCATAAGTGCATTTATACTTCCGTATTAGGAACTTAATATCATTACCTCTTTCACTGCAGTATTTGAATGTTCAAAAGATAACCCCAGGGAAAGGGCAAGGCTTAACTCAAAAGAAATGAATTATGGCAAGGCTCAATTAAGACTTCAGAGACACATCTGCCCAAGAGCTATATTTGGGCAGCGGGGCTTCTAGCACGCTTCCGGTCATCCCAGTGGGCCGCCTACCTACTCCTCATACCCATGAAACCAGGCCTAAGGAGGTATGTCTTGAGCCACAGGTACAAATGAATGAGCTGGAGTCAAGCTGGAAAGCCCACTCTCAAATCTGTCCTCCCTCTATCTCCGCCTTTTTGTGGCAAATGCAGTCCACATCCCCTTCTTTATTGAGTTAGCCTAAAAACAGCAGCAAGGACCCCTTCCGCAGGATCAGAGATTTAGAGCTGAAAGGGACCTTTCAGAGCGGGTACAGCACTCTCATTTTACAGCAAAGGAGACTGAGACCCACAGAGATTCGATTTCCCAGCCTCACACAGCTACTGAGTATCTTGAGACAGGATTCAAACCCACGCCCCACCGGGTTTGAAGTTCGACACTGTTCAGTATTGTGCTGGTGAGGAGCCGTAGAGCTTGGGGCAGACTGAATTGGATGGAGAAATTCCCTAGACTCTGCTAATATTTTTAGCTGGGTGAAATCTGGTTAAAAATGAACGTCAGAGGTGGCTTTGATCAGAAAGATAATCAGGAGTCAGAAGTATGTCAGGGTAAAGCAGCAGCCAAAGAGAAAAGCACAGGATCACATGATCGATCCCAATCATGGCTTACGTGGTAATGGTAATGTGTGACCCTTCATTTTTTTGTTTAGAGCACTAACACTTTTTCTCTACCTAGGTGACATGGTAGATGTCTCTAAGACTTGCATTCAGATCCTGTCTCTGAAGCCTATTAGTGGGAAGATCCGGGGCAATTAAATTCTTTGGGCTTCAGTTTTCTCATCTGTAATAAGGGAATAACACCTTTACAGGTTGTTGCGAGGCTCAAATGAGCTAATAATGTAAACCTTATAATAAGATAATAATAATGTAAGCTTTAAAATGCTCATAATCATGGGTTCTTAACTTGGTGTTTGTGACCTTTTTTAAATTGATAATTATATTTCAATATGATTGATTTTCTTTGTAACTCTATGTATGTATGCACACATTTAAAATATTATTCTGGGAAGGGATCCATATACTTTATCAGACTGCCAGAGGGGTCCATGACACAAACAGGGTTAAGAACCTCTGACAAAAGTGTTATTGTTTATTATTATTATCACCTGTCATTTGCCTGAGACACTTTGCCAGTGCAGAAGCCTGGGTCCGACAACAATGGAGGGTTCTCCAGACATGGAGTCAAAGGCAGATTGACGAACCTACTTTATCCCTGGACCAGCTCTAGCCACAGATAAAATTAAATTCTTCCTTGGACCCTAAGCTCAGGCAAAATTCTCTTGCCCTGAGAAATAAGTCATTCCCTGTCATACTTTCTCTCCCAAGGGATCTGACTCCAAATTTGGGAGAATTATCTACCAATCGGCCATGGGGTGTGGTGAGCTGAGAGGTCCCATGTGACATGGCATTTCTCCTTTCTCTTCCTCCCATCCAACTTTCCAGTTTGGTAGTGCAGCCACCAGAAGAGTGGAAAAGAGAGGAGGCCGTGCCAAGAACCACTCACAATGAACAAAGTAAATTGGGTTTGAGAAAGTGAGGGGACTAGAAAATGGTGCCCCTGGGGAGGGAGCAGGTGAGAGTCTAACCATTCAGAGAGCACCACAAGAAAGAATGAAACCCTAGACACTCTCTTGCAGAAAGGCCATTTTCCCCAGGCAGGCTGTCTGGAAACGTATTGAAAATCAGAGCAGGTAAAGATGAATGCTTGAGATGAGGAGAATGCGTCAGGTCCCACACCCACTCATGGGGGAGGGCACCACTAAGAGCCTTTGGTCAGATTTCATCTAAATTGGACCCAGTGGTCTAACAAAGCCCCTCCTCGGGCACGGAGAGAAAGGATAAGCCCCTTTTATTCAGAAATTCAGCCAATCTACCTTAAGGTCCCTTCCGGCTTCCTGTCCTTGAACCAATCTCTCAGGAGATGGTTGCAGATACACTTGAGACAATTATTCGATGTTTTTTCCTGACCCCCAATCACCTAGTGCCCAAGAGGGATTTTTGGCTCACCTAGCTCTAAGGTGTTCATGACATTGTCCAGCCCTTTCTAAATAGCCAAACAATATCTACCTTGACCATTCATAGTTGTACATTTCACTGGTTGACCCAGCAACACTGCCTTTTAACTATTCCAGTTACTTTATTTTTATCACCTCTTCCAAACTCACTTTAAACTTCTGCACTTGTCTAACAAGAATTCACCAAAATATCTTTTTTTTTTTTGCTACTTTTGAAAATTGGCTCCTGGCCTCCAGTCTTCTTAGACCTTGTGCCATCTTAACATGGATAATTGCCCAGATAAAGGGACTTAGCTAGTAAGATAGGAGTTATTTTCTCTTTAAAAAAAAAAAAACATAACAAAACCCTCCAGCCTCCTGTGGCTCTTGGAGCTACTCCCAGACACTCCAGAGATGCTTCCCTGGGCAGCCCCAAAGACTGTTTCCTGTTCTGGGACTTTTTTGTCACTGGGCATTGAACTTTTCAGTTCCAGTGTGGGGCGTTTGTGAGGCTAAAGTCTGGGTGTGAAGCTTAGGACTGGATGAAGATGAATACCCAAACTACCCTATCTTCCCCTCGGCTACCTGATCTTCAAAACCCTAAAGCTGAGTCAACTAGGATTTCATGTTTACAGTAAGCATTTGTTAAGCACCTGCTCATCCCAATACAGTGTGAATGCCTGGAAAGAAGAGACTGGTTTTGGTCTTTTGGGTCATCCCCACTGCTTAGCACAGCACCTGGCAAATGGATGTTAAATAAATCACACGCAGATTGACTGACTTCCAGGCACTGAGCTAAGTGACAGGGATACAAAGAAATTCAAAAACCAGTCCCTACTCTCGAGGAGCTCAAGCTAAAGAGATAGTGTCTTCCGCTTCCTTGGTACCTAGGCCGGTCATAGGAACTGTGCAGGTTAATGTTAGCCAATCAATAGCTGCCTGTTGATGGATCAATTTGATAATGACTGGGATCTATCTTTGCCCCTTTAGAACAAATGGATAGGTTTCCCACAGTCTTTCCAAGGATTATAAAGGTAGAGCTGACAGGACCTTTACAGGTCATCTAGCCCAACCTCCTAATTTTACAGATAAGGAAACTGAGTCCCAAAGACATTAATCTGCCCAATGTCACCTAGGCAATAATTAGCAGAGCTAGTATTTCAACCCAGGTCTTCCGATTCCAAATCCAGAATTCTTTCCACTGCACTTAAAGGTTAAGGACTGGAAGTCAGGTTATTTACCTAATTTGGAGACCAATGTTCTCCTGCTCAGGGCTACGTGCCAGGTTTGCCCTAAGCTTTGGCTGACAGAAGCAGGGCTAGATCTGGAGTCAGAGGACTTGGGTTCAAATACTGATTTTGCCATGTTGCTTGTCCCAGGACCTATTCCATCAGTTCCTATATTGATAAGTCATAGCACCATCGTGGAACTGGATTGAAAAGCAATATGTATATGCTTATGGACGTTTGAGGTCTCATCTGAGGAAAAAATCCTCACCAGCACATATAGAACAGCCCTGGGGGTGGGGTGGGAGAAATAAATTGCCAGCTATTCCTGGGCTTGGGACAAACAGGCCCTAGTACACTCCAACTATTTCAGGTTTCCTTGCATTCCTTTTACAAGCAAACCTTGAGCCTTCCTGTCCTGCTCAGTTTCCATATATCTGGCCCTCAAGATATGGCTCTTTTATCACGGGGGACAAAAGATAAAACCAGTAACCAATGTGCCTCCCGGTTGCAGGTACATACTGTCCCCCTTTTGTCTGGGGACATCTCTTTCTTTAGGCCCTATTCCTTCTCCACTCTCTTCCATTTTTTTTTTTGTCTTTACCTCTCCTACAATCTTCCTATTTCTCTCCCAAGTGAACTTTCTCTCTTTCTGTCTCAGTGCTTAGCTCTCGGCATTCTCTAATCCATACCTCTGTCCTTTAAAGCCTGTGGCGCAGCTTTGCTCAAGAAGCCAGTTGCTAGTTTTCTAGAAGGTGGCTGCCCCTGGACTTGTTCTTACTTGCATGTTTTATTAAAACTTTTGCTCTGGGTATAGATGACTGGGAGAGGGGAGAGGTACCTTTCTGACCTGTCCAATAGAGTTGGACAGTGTGGAAGGTCAATGGGCTTGGAGAAAGTTCTCTGTAAACAGAGTAGGAATGAACGGGCTAGTTCCCAAGCTTGGCTTGGGGCACAGTGAGGGAGACCTGGCATGTAGACAAAGCTGGCCCACCTGGAGTTGTGGATCATGGGGTTGTGATTTTTCTCAGCTCTGATTTGGGTAAAGACTCTCCAAGGAGCTCTCTATCCTCCTCTCCACCACCCCATCTCACTTTATTCAAACAGAATAATAGTGAGGCAGGCAACCAGACCCACCCAGTTAACTTAAAAACAATCCCATTTTCTAGCACGTCCCTCCCTGGTGGTAACTCACCTTACTGGTTAGTTTCTGGCTCCAGCCTGATTGCCTCTCCCAGCTCCTCGAGGGTTAATGCCAGACCCTACAGTACTGCTGAAGGGATTCGGGGGAGAGGAATCCTAATCAGATTCACCCAGCCTCCACTTGAAGCACCAGTCTCCCAATCAAGCCATCCTGGCCCAATTTCTCCCTAGTGGCAGCCCTAGTCCCCAGTCCAATGGCTTCTGCTCTATGCAGGGCTCCCAATAGTGCATCTGCTTCTTCCCTAAGCACCAAACTCCTCCCAGCCTTGTACCTATTGAATTTACAGGTACATCCAGCTCCACCCTGCCTAACCCTAAGTCCCTCCTCCCTTTTCCATACTCCTCTGTACTTCTTTCCTTCCCTTCCCAGTCCATCCTCACGCCTATGCTAGGCTTTAGCACCTGCAACCTGTCAAATTTACCCAGAGCCCACTGCATTCTCTCCTATATAAATTTCTCCTCCTTTCTCAAGCTATTTGAAGACCACTTGTCCTTAACACGTTGCCTTTTAAAAATCAACAATAAAACAGAACCTTGTCAATGATTCATAAAGGTGTTAGGAGGCGTTTTATTTCTTTACCAATGCTAACAAACTTGCCCTGTGCCCTCTAACATGGGCATGATTCCCTGTTTTCTGCCAGAGGCCATTGTTAGCTCAAGTCTCTTTTCTTCTGGAACCTTTTGTTTCTTTCTATATGCTCCTCTACTATCCCTCCCCCAATTCCTTTCTATTTTCTTCCCATTCCAGAACATCACATTTCTCCTCTCCTTTAAAAACACAACTTAATAATAATAATGATAGCTCGTATTTATTTAGTGCTAAGTGCCAAGCACTACCGGTAGCTAAACACTTCACTATTATAATTTTCTTTGCTCCTCACAACCACCCTGGGAGGTAGATACTATTATCCCTTTTACAGATGAGGAGACTGTGGGAAGCCAAGGGTGAATGGCTTGCCCAAGGTCACCCAACTAGAAGTGTCTGAGACTGGATTTGAACCAAGGTCTTCCTTACTCTAGGCTCTACTCTAAACATTGAACCATCTAGATGCTTTCACTTTGCCCCGGCAGAGGCAAGACTGCCCCCCACCCTACAATGTACACCTGGGTTTTTTTTGCTGTTATTCAATGCAATATTTCAAAGGGAGACATAATTCAGATTCACTCCTTTCCATCATAATGGAATAATTTCCATCGGTAATATAAAATAGCAAAATCCTCATAAAAAAGTTAAAAAATTATGCTGCTTTCTGAAAAGTTCTCATACTTCTCAAACTCATTGAATGCCCTCTACCTTTTCACATTCTCTCTGGAATTTATGAATCCTCATTTTAGACCGAAACTATCCTTCATCCAAACACAGACGGGGTTTGTCCTCTATTTTTCTTACTGTGATGCCAAACTATAAAACCAAGATGACAGAAAACCTTTCTGTAGTCATCTTCCACATCATTCAGGTTTTTTTTCATTTCATTCCCATTGATCCGGTCCATCATTCTCATCACTTATCTGGTCACTGTTCTTCTGATTTCCAATTTCACTGTGACATTCCAAACAAATAACAAAAGCCAACACACTCTCAGCCTACCTCCCTGTGTTTTCTATTTTATTCCATGGGTTGTCATAATTTGTTCAGGTGTTCCCAAGGTTCTTCCAAACACCCAGAGAAGATGCTTGAAAGCCCATCACAGGCTACGAATGAACATTTGTTTTTCTTTGTGAGCCCCCAGACCACCAAGAGTCAGTTCCCTGAACCCTTATCCCCAAAGTCCTTTTTTTAAAAAGGGTGAATTGGAGCAGCTGGGTCTGCCTAATAGGAGTTCTGGTTAGCAGTTCAGCATGAAACGGCAGTTGACGAATCATACCGTTTGTCCAAGGGCATTGCCTATAAAAAGTCAACCTGAATCTACCAGCAGTGCTATAGGGGACAGAAAATTAGCCCAATTCTCATAATTTACTCTTGGCTATAAACCTGCTAAAAGTTGTAATTACAGTTTGATCACTGGATAAGCACCATATGCAGCTTTTCCTGCTAAAGGAATAACGATTTCTAAAAAGCAGACAGCTCCTTCCTGTGGAACCTGCCAGGTTTATAGATCTCTTTATTGGTGCATGTATCTCACCTTCTGAATTATAGCAGCTGTGAGCTGAGCACTGATGGAAGTCGGGGGCCAGGTGCCTTTTGCACACCAGTCACATGCCCTGATTTATAAGGCAGAGTCTAGCAATAAGGCATTGGCTTAACAGACTGAAGCATTTAGTATCAGGTTTTGCTTTTAACAGTGACTATCCAGCTCTGGGTGGCTGTAAATAGACAAGGCTTACAGAAAGGGCAATAAGGACACCCCAGTTTCGGGTCCACATCCATGAGAAGGGTCAGAATCATGGAGGTGCAACTATCTTTCAAGAGCTCTTATTTAAAGTCAGTTTCCCTGATTCATGGTTATAGCTTTAAAATCTAAAAAGGACAACAGGCTTAGGAACCTGTTCATTTAGGTACCAATTAAGAACCTGGAAAATTAAAGACAGCAAACCCTGCCTAATCTCTTTCTCTCTGACACACATTCCACCTTGTGTCTCAGTCTCTTCATTTGTAACACAGAAATAAAAGTTCTATGGTAAAAAGCAAAAGAACCACAACAACAAATCAAATGTCAGAAATCATAGACTGACAAGCCAACAGGAGAGATAATTAGCTTTACTTCGTTCCCATCTGCGGCAAATTTGCCATTATTTTTCCCCTGGTCCAATGGTTCAAAGTGCTCCTCCTTATCTCATCATAGAAGAGTTTATAAAACAAAGACAATCCCAGGACAATTTTGGAAGCCTTTAGTATGAGAAAAAATTATTTTCGAGTATTACTTTGTGACTTTATGAAGGAACTGAGGTCAGATACTTCTAACCAGTATTGTTAAAAAAATTATTAATACCTTTTGTTTATCACATTCATTTATGAATATCTTCCTTCCTACCTCCTCTGGGAACCCTGCCCTTGTGGCAAAAAGTTCAAGAGAAAGAAACCAGTTCTGCAAGACCAAAATATCCATTGTAGCTGGCACTATATGCAATATCCTATACCTCCAGTTTCCTATCTCTTCAATGAAAGGTGTGAGGTACATTTTCCCAATTCTCTGAAGTAAAGCTCCTTACCAGTCTATTTCAAGGAATATAGTCTCAAGTTTTATTTCCTATGAACAGAAGATAGTGGTTTGAAGTCAGTCTAAGTGCATTTATTCCCTGTTTGCACCAAGCCTGGGTTTTGACTGAAAAGCAAATTGCTGTCACTCACATCCTCTATCACCTATTTTCTTATAAAAGGCCTTTCAATCTACATGAAGATCCAATTTAGTGGTTTTCAACTTCTTGCTGTTGGGCACAACCATTCTATATCACTACTTTCTCTACCAACAAAGAAAAGGTCTGGCAGTCCTAGGTTTTTCTGTAAGGTTCAGTGAGGAAAAGAAATAAGGACAATGAAATACCAGAGGTAGCCAAGTCCAGTGGAGAGGGTTCAGGCTCTGGATTCAATAAGACCTGGGTTCAAACCCTATGGTGGGTCACTTTATCTCAAAGGGCTTCAGTTTCCTCATCTGTAAAATAAGGGATGCTGGACCCAATGGCCTCTGAGCTTCCTTCTGGGCCTATGAACATTGGATCCTGTTTGATGCTTGCTGCATAGAATTGCCATTCTTAGTTAGAACACTTAATTTTAGATTTTCTTCAGAGGCTACAAAAAGAAGAGCCCTAGGAAAAGGTAGCGAGAAAAACTGGAACCTAAAAATTATAATTTTTGTGTAATGCTAAGACGAACTTCCAAGATTTATTTGAACAATGTGAGTCACATACTTAGGAATCCTTACCAAACAGGTGTTCACACATCTGGGATACTTTTAATTATATTCATAGTTATGGAATGTAGGGGTTTGTACAATTTTTACTATATAAGAAAAACGGTGATAAAGTGGGTAAAATGAACATTCGCTACTACATGGCTTTGTTTTCTCTTTGCAAATTCCTCCTGCAACTGATGCTATACACAAAACACAGGAGATCCCATCCAGGAGGATGATTCCCTGTTATGATTCTCAAATGCATGCAACTCTGTGGCCCCCAATGGAAAAACATTTGCCAATTTACAAAGAAATAGGTCCCTCCCCCACCTCCACCCCGACCCCCAATATTAGTATCAAAACCAAACTGAGTTTGTCCTGAGATGTGAAAACAATTCTCTCTCAGCTGCATGGGCTATAAGCCATAAGAAAATGAAAGGTGCCTTCAGAGGAAGATATATGACTTCTTGATTCAAGAGCTCTCCCAAGTAACATCCAGCAAGCAGGCAGGGCCTTGTCTCACCACACCTGGCAGCTCCGAATCACTTCCTTCAGGGCTCTCACCCCTTCCACACTTTTTTCCTTCAAGGCCAAAGCCAGGAGAATAGGTCTGTTTCCTGCTTCTTGAGACACGAACATCACTAGGTTCTTTGCAAAGACATGGATGAGGGGCTGGAGAGGCAAAGCAAGGAGAAGAGTCACACAGAGAGTCACTTTAGTGGTGAGAAGTTGTACCTTTTTCTTCGATACCTTCATTAAGCATCCCTGATTTAGAAACAGAGACAGGTTTCCTGCACCACCATTAAATTACCATACATTAAATTTGACATGACAGTGATTCAGCATCAGTGAAGACACACCCAGAACAACCAGTCACAGACTGATAAAGCAGCATCATTAAGTATATTTTCCTCATGCCTTCCAATTCCCAGGTTCTCTGCTTATCTTTAGTCTGGGAAGGCTAAGGAAAAGGCAAGTCTGTAAATCTCAGATCATCTTTCCAGACTGGAACAAGCCCAGCTAGCCATTCCTTAAGTCACAATACTAGGAAAAGGTACAGACTAAAGGAAAGAAAAGAAACAAGTTATATGATGCCAATACGTTTATTCTTCTGTCAAACAGGAGGCTGAATGAGTGACCAAAGCATTTACTGAGAACACAGGGGACATGCCCATTCAAAGAAGACACTTGGAAATAACGCTTAAGTCATCACAGTAGCGATGCATCGATATTTCAGACATTCAGCAGCCCTCAAGGCATCTTAAAACCCACTAAGTGATTTCTCCTGCATCTTTGGTATCCCCATTGAGTAGTTTACCTCATCTTGCCCGAGGAGCACTCTAGTAGTGATTGTAGGCTTGCAGATATCATTGGCTACCGTACTGGGCTCCAGAGAGACCAGGGTACCCATTTTTCCATACTGGGTCACCACCACAAAGATGTGACTGCTGAAAGCTGTGCAGACAACCTGGGTCGGGACACCACAAACCACTTCAACCTTCTGTTTTGAGGTCACAATCGGTCTGGCTTCCATGGTGGGGTTGTTTAAGTGACAGCTAAAATAAATAAAGGAAAGGAACACATCAACACATAAGTGCTGCAGTCCAACACAATGCTACTGCATACCCATAAGAGCTGAAAAATGAACCTTATTTGGTGATGACAATAAGCGAAGAGACACAAATAGGCCGGTTTAAAAGCTGACACACTGGAAACAGGGAACTTTTCACCCCGTAAATTTTTCAAAAAGACCATCTTAATTGGGTATATATAATATACGTACATAGGCGCACAATGCAAAGAAAGCAAAATGTAGAAAGGTAAGATGATTTGCATCATTAGAGGATGTCTGCAGCAGGAGCGGCATGGGACGTATTTAACTTCCCCTTCAGAGACCTGTATGTTTCCACCCCTCTGAAAATTCAGTTGATGAAATTTATTACTTTTGCAGTTTCCTACTGATCTTAATTGTCCTCATTTAAATCTTGGGAGGCCTTTAGTCATTTACGGGCTATTTGTTTTGAATGAAAACACCCCAGATACTTCTGCTTAACAGCTAGGGCATAAATAAAACCTATTTTTTACCCTAGGACTGAGATTACAATTTACCGATTAAAATTTTCAAATTTCATTTTGTTTTTTTCAAAGCAGTAGGCCTAACATTTTAAAATCCCCAACACCTACTGAGCTTTCTAACCCAGAGGTCAAACTACACTTATTAAGTGCCTACTATGTGCCAGACACCATGATAAAGGTGGGGGAGGAAAGTGGGGGGACCATGAACCCTACAGTCTATAATAGTTAAGAAAGAGGCACTGAGGGATCAGCATGTGGATGAGAATGGAATATAGGGTTGCTGTACTCAAGCTCAAGGGACGTAGAAAGACACAAAGGTCACTAGGGCACAGAAGAGGAAGAAGGGACACTCAGGCATGGAAGGGAGGACAGGTGGTGCTGAGGGGGAAAGAGGGGTACCTGGGCCTGGAGGGGGACAAAGAAGTCATAAGGAACACAAGGGCTGCAATCAGGAAAGGAGCTGGCTGGGCACAAAGCAGGGAAAGTGGGTATATGTAGTCCTGGAGGGGAAAGAACAGGCTGCAGAGAGGGATGGGGAAGGGTACTGGGGGGGTCGGTGGGCCTGTTGGATGAAAAGAGTTGGAGGGGGGCACAGAGGAAGGAAGGGGGTACAAGGGCACAAGAGAGGAAAAAAAGGTACGCTGTTATGGAGGGAGAAAAGGGGTGGAGGGGGCATAGAGGGTCACAAAGGTTGCATGGAGGGGAGGGAGCATATGAGTACACAGAAAGGAAGGGTGTAGGTGCACCTGGAAGGAGAAAGGGGATGGAGATGGGCACTGAGGAAGTTGGGGCACGAGGGCTGGAGCAGGAAAGGGCACATGGGCACAGAGAAGGGGGCACTGGGGCAGAGGAGGGAAGGGGGCAGAAAGATGACAGGCGGGCATGTGGGCACAGGGGGCATGTGGGCATGAGGGGCTGGGGGAAAGAGAATGGGGCACGAGAGCACAGAGAAGACGGGGCAGAGAGGAGGGAAGGGAGCTTGTGGGCACGGGGGGCTGGGGGAAAGAGGAAAGGGGGCATGGGGGTAGGAGCTAAAGAAAAGGGGGCAGGGGGCATGGAGGTGTGGGCACAATACGGGGAAGGGGCCACGCGAGGCCGTGGGGAAAGCCCGCGAGGCCCGGAAAGCCCCTGGGAGGGGCCGTGGGGCGGTGCGCAGGGCCACTGGGGCACGGGCTGCCCGCGTGTGGACGCAGAGACTCCTTAGCGGCCGCGCATCCGGGAACCCCGACGGGCTGCCGTGCTACGCGAGACCGGGGCTTCCGGGCCTACAGCCCCAGCTTCTTCTGCCCCCACACCCGCGGGGCTAGGACGCGCCCGCCGGACAACCGGGCCCCGCCCCGCCTCGGCCCCACGGCCGGTCCCGGGCCAGCAGAGTCGGCGGCGCCAGGGCCCCGGCTGGCGAGGGGTGGGGGTGGGGGCAGCGAGAGGAGCCAGACGCGCTTCCCCTCCCCGCGCGGCCCGGCCTTACCTCTCCATGGCGCGCCCACGTGTGGAGCAGAGCGCCGGCCCCGTTTCCTGGGCACGCGCCGGCGGCGCAGTTCTGCCTGTGACCAGTGGGGGCGGAAGAGCGCAATCGCCAAGCCACTGGCTGCTGAGGGCTTTCATCCCAAGGGATGGAGAGGGATGCTCCGGGAAAATACAATGCCACCTTGGCATCGGGAGCCCTGAACCTCTTCTGTGTCATGGACCTCTTCGAGAGTCTGGTAAAGCCTTCCCAGAACAATGTCTTTTAGGGCTAAGTAGCTAGGTAGACCTGAGTTCAAGTGTTAATGCACCATCTAAAATGCATTCCCTCAGACCCTTGACTGCTCAACCTTTTGAAATCCTGTTCTTGTAATATTATTGCTGAAGATACTTCCAGTGAGATATCCAGGGATATCTCAATCATTTTATTTTTATTCATTTGGAAATGGAGTACCTCCTGAAAGAGATCCCAAAATGAAAACTCCCAGGAATATTGCAGCCAAATTGCAGAGCTCCCAGGTCAAGGAGAAAATATTGCAAGCAGCCAGAAAAAAAAAAAAACAAACCCAAAAAACCAAAACTCAAATATCATGAAGCCACAGTCAGGATAACATAAGATCTAGCATCTTCTACATTAAAAGATCAGAGGGCTTGGAATATGATAGTCCAGAAGGCAGAAGAGCTAGGATTACAACCAAGAATCATTTACCCAGAAAGGCTTAATATAATCCTTCAGGGGAAGAATGGATAGTTAATGAAATAGAGGACTTTCAAGGATTCCTGATAAATAGTTGACCAGAGCTGAATAAAAAATTTGATTTTCAAATACAAGACCTGGGTAGGCAGAACCAAGATGGTGCAGTAAAGGCAGGGACTCACCTAAGCTCTCCCCCAAAACCCTCCAAATACCTTTAAAAAGGACTCTAAACAAATTCTAGAGTAGTGGAACCCACAAAAAGACAGAATGAACAAATTACTAGCTTAAGACAACTTGGAAGGTTGGCAGGAAAGCTCTGAGGTACGAAGGTGAGAGAGGAGTGCAGGCCCTGCCAGCGCAGGCCAGGCCCCAGCAAACCTAAACCAGGCCTCAGAGGGCTGAATCACTGACAGCAGTGACAGTTTCCAGACCTCTCAGCCCACAGACACCAAAGGCAACTTGGAAGGTCTGCAGGAAGGGTCTATTGCACCTAGGTGAGACTGGAGCACAGTCCAGCACTGGCCATGCCGGCACAGCTCCGGCCCCAGCAAACCAGGAGCAGGTCTTGGGAGTAACTGAATCAGCAGTGGTGACTTCTTCTACAGCGCTCAGCCCAGAGATGGTAAGCGAGTGGAACAACTGGTCAGAAGGAGATTACAGGGGTCTTTTTGCTAGCACTGAGGCAGGACTCTGTTGCTTTGCCCATACTTGGATCCAGGTCACAGTCCTAGGGCAAGAGGTAACAGTGGCATAGCAGAGCTTGTGGCAGCAGTGGAGAGGGGGACCCTTCTCACAATTTCAAGGCAGAAAAAGAGTGCTTATAGTTGCTCTCTAGAATATAGGCCAGGAAAATAGTAAGCATCTCTCCTTAGATCAGGCCTGCACAACATTCAGCCCAAGGGCCACTTAAGCCCACCAAAGGATTTCAGGCAACCTGTGAAAAATGTTGAGCATGTAAAACAAGCCTGCACAACATACCACCCATGGGCCATATGTTGTGTAGGCCTGCCTTAGATCATACCACTGTGGAAAAACTGAAAACTTATGGGTCTCTAGAAGTATCTCTGAAAAGAGCTACACAAAAGCCCTGGAACTTGTGACGATGCGCCCTCCACCCTAGAAGCAGAGCCCTACAAACAGTTAACAATCAAGTAATAGGCTGGGAAAATGAGCAAACAGCTGAAAAAATCTGACTGTAGAAAGTTACAATAGTGATGAGGAAGGTCAAAACACTCAGAAGAAGACAACAAAGTCAAAGCTCCTACTTTCAAAGCCTCCAAGAAAAAATGTGAATTGGTCTCAGGCCATGGAAGAGCTCGAAAAGGATTTTAAAAACTTAGTAAGAGAGGCAGAGGAAAAACTGGGAAGAGAAATGAGATTAATGCAAGAAAATCATGAAAAACGAGTCAATAATTTGGTAAAGGAGACACACAAAAAAATACTGAAGAAAATAACACCCTAAAAAACAGAATTGGCCAAATGGAAGAGGAGGTCCTATGGCTCACTGAAGAAAATAATTCCTTAAAAATTAGAATGGAGTAAGTGGAAGCTAATGACTTTATGAGAAATCAAGAAACAATAAGACAAAACCAAAAGAATGAAAAAATGGAAGAC
This sequence comes from Phalanger gymnotis, assembly GCA_028646595.1. Lineage (NCBI taxonomy): Eukaryota > Metazoa > Chordata > Mammalia > Diprotodontia > Phalangeridae > Phalanger > Phalanger gymnotis. Next base: position 422,148,274 of record CM053622.1, on the reverse strand, counting down.
AATGTGAAATAGTTCACTGGAAAAACAACTGACCTGGTAAATAGATCCAGGAAAGAATATTTAAAAATCACTGGACTACCCAAAAGCCATAATCACAAAAAGATTCTAGACATCATCTTTCAAGAAATTATCAATGAAAAGTGCCCTGATGTTCTAGAACCAAAAGGTATCATAGAAATTGAAAGACTCCACTGATCACCTCCTGAAAGAGATCCCAAAATGAAAACCACTAGGAATATCATAGCCAAATTCCAGAGTTCCCAGGTCAAGGAGAAAATATTGCAAACAGCCAGAAAGAAACAATTCAAGTATGATGGAGCCATCATACAGTCAGGATAACTCAAATACATGACCCAAGAGAAGCATAAAAAGTTAAACAAGACAGAGAAATCATACGGGATTCAATTAAGTTAAACTGCTTACATTCCTATGTGGGAGGATGATACTTATAACTCCTAAGAACTTTATCATTATTAGGGAAATTAGAAGGAATATACATAGACAGTGGGCATGGGTATGAGTTGGCTATGATGAGATGATATCTAAAAAAATAAAATTAAGGGGCAAGAAATGGAGATAACTATGATAGAATGATATCTAAAAAAATTAAGGAATGAGAAAGAGGGATTGGCTAGGAAAGGGGGGAAAGAAGAAATAGGGGTAATTTATCTCACATAAAAGAGGCATCAAAGAAATTTTACAGTGGAGGGGAAAATGCGGTGGTGGCAGGCAATGCTTGAACTTTACTCTCATTGGAATTGACTCAAAGAGGGAATAACATACATACTCAATTGGGCATAGAAATCTACCTTACTCTAGAGGGAAGTAGAAAGGGAAAGGGATAAGAAAAGGGGGAGAGCTGATAGAAGAGAGGGCAGATTGGGGGAGCAAAACATTTTTGAGAATGGACAGGATGAAAGGAAAGAGGGAAGGATGAAGGGGGAAAATAGAGGGACAGAGTAATCATAACTGTGGAAAAAAATTTACAGCAAATTTCTCTGATAAAGGTCTTATTTCTCAAATATATAGAGAATTGAGTCAAATTTATAAGAATATAAGTCATTCCCCAATTGATAAATGGTCAAAGGATACAAACAGGCAATTTTCAGCTAAAGAAATAAAAGCTATCTAGTCATGAAAAAATCCTCTAAATCACTAATGATTAGAGCAGTGCAGATTAAAACAATTCTGAGGTACTACTTCAGACCTATTAGATTCATTAATGTGACAGAAAAGGAAAATGACAAATGTTGGAGGAGATGGGAGAAAATTGAGACACTAAGGCACTGCTGGAGTTGTGAAGTTGTCCAACCATTCTGAAGAACAATTAGGAACTATGCCCAAAAGGCTATAAAATCGTGCATGCCTTTTGACTGACCTTGGCAGTATACTTTCCAGGGATGTCCACATAGATAATGAGATTGACACATGCATTCCCAGAGCTAGCTCATTGTCTGGGAGGCTCCAAAAGAAAGTGTGGGAGAGAAGAGGTATTAGGTTGCCTACCAAACTGAAATTCTACAGAGCCGCTGTGCTTGCTTCATTTTTGTATGCTTATGAAACCTGGATAGTCTACCAGCACCAATGCAAAAAATTGAACCACTTCCATTTAAATTGTTTTAGGAAGATTCTGAATATTACCTGGCAAGACAAGGTACTGGACGCTGAAGTTCTTTCTTAAGCTGAACTGCCAAGCACTCAAACTCTACTGTAGAGAGTGCAGCTCCAATGGGCTAGTCACATTGTTCGAATGCCAAATGTACATTTACTCAAAAGACTATTTCAAAGAGAGCTCCAACAAGGCACTCACATAGAGGTCATAAGCAGTGATACAAGGACACTCTTAAAGTCTCTCTGAAGAACTTTAGTATTGATTGGGAGACACGGGAGACACTGGCACAGGATCATCCACCATGGTGTACCCATATCAAAAGAAGGTGTTATGCTCTATGAGCAAAAGCAGAATCATAGTAGCACAAAGTAAACACTAGATGTGAAAATCTAGAGTTATCTTCCTCCCAAATATTCAAATGGACTATTTATGCCTGACCTGGGGTAGAGCCTTTCAAGCTCTTATTGGATGACATAGTGATGTCGTTTTGGTCCTCTTTGAGTGTGAAAGATGAAAAACAACCCTTTGACCCAACAATACTGCTAGTTGGTCTGTATTCCAAGGAGTTTTTTTTTTTAAAAAAGGAAAAGGATCCATATGTACAAAAACATTTGGAGTAGCTCTTTTTGAGGTGGCAAAGAATTGGAAATTGAAGGGATGCCCATCAATTAGGAAATGGCTGAACAAGTTGTGATATATGATTGTGATGGAATACTATTGTACTGTAAGATATGATCAGCAGAATGATTTCAGAAAAACCTGGGAAACTTACATGAACTGATGCAAAGCAAAGTGAGCAGATAGGAGAACATTGTACACAGTAATAGAGTATGGTGTGATGATCAACTGTGGATGACAATTATTCTCAGCAACACAATCATCCAAGACAATTTCAAAGGACTTATAATGAAAAATGCTATCCACCTGCAGGGAAAGAAATGATGGAGTCTGAATGCAGATCAAAGCATACTTTAAAAAGAACACCAACAGCTTTATTTTTCTTGGGTTTATTTTTTGGTCTGTGTTTTCTTTCACAACATGGTTAATGTAGAAATACATTTTGCATGACTGCACACATATAACCTATGTCAAATTGTTTGCTTTCTCAAGAAGGGATGCGGGGAGGGAGAGAAAGAATTTGGAACTCAAAAATTTTTTTAAAACAAATGTTAAAAATTGTTTTTATGCATAATTAAAAAAATTTAAAAAAGGAATGGAGTCATTTTATGGTTTTGCAGAACATTAGGTATAAAAGAATAACAGCTAAATGGTAACTTGCCTCTGGATGCTTTCTATCTTAACTTCATCAGGAAAGATAAGAACAAGAGGATAGTACTAATAGCAGTAGTAATGGAAGTGATAATGTAGTGAGAAGGAGTTGGTTCCCCAAGCAATTGATTTCTCCCACCCTCTAGCCCAGTTAGTGAAATCATAGGACACTGGTTAACAGAGATGAGGTATTAATATGTCTACACCTGGTTACCCCTTGAAAAAGTATGAAAAGTTCTTCCTGATGGAATGAGAGGAGTAACTTGCTATTGACTGGCTAAAGACTGGCCATGCCATGCTCCCAGTGGCCCTTAAAAAGCAAGCTTACTGGCTCTTAAGGGCAGCTGGGTGGTGCAACAGATGGAGGGCTGAACCTGAGATCAAATCTGTCTTCAGATGCTTACTAGCACTTCGATACAAACAATAGCACCAGCCTCAGACACTTACTAACTATGTGACCCTGGGCAAGTCACTCGACTCTGTTTGCCTTAGTTTCCTCATCTGTAAAATGATCTGGAGGAGGAAATGACAAATCATTCCAGTATCTTTGTCAAAAAAAAAACTCCAAAAAGGGTCACAAAGAGTTGGACACAACTGAAAAATTGCTAAACAACAACACTGGCTCTGATATATAGTTCAGGAAGAAAGCAGTTTGGGGGGATTGATCTATACTTCCTCTAGAGGGCCATGGTGGGAAGGGGATTTCTCTTTCTTTTTTCCGCATCAGCCATGATGAGAGGTACTCACCCAGTAGAGGACAACCATATCCAAAAAAGTCAGAAAGAGTAGAGAGATCAGACACGTAGCTTCAAGGTGTGTAACTGCTGGCAATAGAGAAGAGTGCTAACCATAGATTCAATGGAAAATTAGTCTCTGTGTTTGCAATTCTGATTGTAGAAAGGAGCAGTCCCTGGGAAGTCATTTGAACAGATGCTGCACCCAGTAGGAAGCACTATAAAGACGCAAACAAAGGGGAAAGGACGCTGGAGGCCTGCAATAGAAGAGATATATAACTTAGCTTGGCCACATCAGTACCAATGTGCTTTAAGTATGTGCCCACTCTTTCCAATGATGCTATGAAAATATGTGGGACAGTGTGTGCCAGGTTTATGGGGGAATTATTTATAGGGCTTGTGATTATTATGCCCTCTTGGTATATGCCTTTGCTTTGTCCTTATTGTGTTTATTATCAAAAAGTAAATGCACCAATAGGGGGTCATGGATTTTAGTTTTAGGGAGGCAGATCCACAGATATAATTTGCAGACTTTGAATTCCAAGTTGGGGAGGTAACCATGGAGGGGTGTGCGTATGTGGGTGCCATAAAGCAAAAGTAGTAATCAAGATGGACACTTCTCTGCCAAAAAGGAAGAAAAGGATTGATAGATGTTCTTAAAATACATGATAAAAAATTAAAGGAACACTTCTGGAACAAATATTTTACAGAGAAAAAGGAAAAAAAGCTGACCATAGATAGATGCCACTGGACTTCTCAAATGTAACCAAAAGTGTTGTATGTGACCCCCAAATGGAGACTATTAAACAGTTCCATGAGTAGAACTAAAAGGACTTCCACGGGCATCATCCACATGAATCTGGCTAATAATATGTGGACAAAAAAGTGTCAAGTAACAAAGCTGAGTTATGTGGTTTTGTTTAAAAAAAATGTAGGACTTTAGGATAGACATCTAAGACCAGGTCATTACTATTAGAAACTAAAGAAAGGTCTTTCTTAAGGAGACTAGACTTATAGATGGACATAGATTTTGCAATAAAATGGCAGAAACTGAAATATGCCATTGTAGATTGCAACTATTGACAATTAAATATGAATGAATAAAAAAGTATTTATTAAATGCTAATTATGTGCCAAGTCCTGTGCTAAGCACAATAAGCAAGAATACAAATACAAAAAGCAAAAACAGTCTGTTTTCAAGGTACTTGAGCAAAAGTATATCCAAGGTGCTTATAAAACGTGCAAAAGCAAGAGGTATAGACGTGAGAAGGAAAGAACAAGTTGATCTAGGCAGTTACTGGGTTCATAGGTGGAGCCATAAGGAATAAATTGACACACCCCTTCCAGGAACAATGACAGCTAATTTCATCATAATTCCAGAGCTTGAAAGGGGTAGGGGTGGTGTTAGAGGAAAGAGCATAGCCGTTCATGGTAATGTTAAGGAGGACCTAGAAAGATGCAATCAATTTGCCAGAATTATCACTTAAAAGCTTCTTTTAAATTTTGTTTTGTTTTTATTTTGAACATAAATACCAAAAAGAACATTTCAATACACATATCCGGACACAAAAAGAGGATAAAAAACTATGAATCTCCATTTCATACTAGTTTTTTAAAAAAAGGGGATATAATTCCACACGCAATGTTCAAAATTATCATGCTTATCTGTGCTTCCTTCTATTCCCTTTTGTGAATTAAAAAAATGTTTTTTGGGGGCATCACTATAGAATTTTAGCAGTACATGAGCTCCTTCCATTTACTCAAATAAAATTACCTTTCTACGTGTAGTAGCAATTTAGATTTGATACACTAGGTTTCTCTGGATTCTTGTGTTTGTATTTCAAGGTTCATACTCAGCTCTGGTCTTTTCATCTTAAATGCATGGAAGTTCTTTTTTCCATTAAAAATCTGTTCCCCACCCCTAGCCCCGTAGGATTATACTCAGCCTTTCAGGGTAAGTTATTCTTGGTTGTGAGAGAATTGTGTGAACCAAATTGACTCCATTTTGCAAAAGTGACACCATTTTGAGACTTAAGTTTCATGTTTCTGTAAATTTCACCAGCTTGCTAATCATGGGAATTAAGTGACATCCCGTTTCACATCTGGGCAAGTCTACCTGCTTACTCAACCCCCTCTCTACTCCTGAAACTCTTTCAACCCCCTCCCAAATAGTAAAATACCTAATCTTTCCTCCAATTAGAAATTAGATTGGGGGCAGCTAGGTGGTGGAGTGAGTAGAGCACTGGCCCTGGAGTCAAGAGGACCTGAGTTCAAATCCGGCCTCAGACACTTGACATGTGTACTAACTGTGTGACCTCGGGCAAGTCACTTAACCCCAATTGCCCTGCCAAAAAAAAAGAAATTAGATTACCTAATCTTGTATCCAGGTTTGTATCCTGTTAATTGTTTTCTTTTAATACATAAAAATCTGTCTCCCCTTGTATTTGGACTACAAAGCCAAGCTGAGGAGGCCTGGTTCTGATTTGTTATGCAGTTAGCATGCATTGATTAATAAGTACATATGCTCAGAAGTTCAAACCTTTGTTTCCTCAGTTATTTCAGATTTCACTTGTCACAGTTTTTGGCAAGCTAAGCCAGGTTGATGAGGTCAGACTCTCCCTCAGTCTCAAATTCTTGCAAGCTAAGGTAAGCCCTTATGTTGTTGGAGCAGGTATTTCCCAGGAAGTCTCTTTGAGGGAATAGGTAAGCCTCCACTTAAGTTAGAGAAGAGAGTAGTATGTGTCACAAATAACCATATTGTCCAGTGACCGACCAACTGGCAGTAGAAACTGTTGAATTATGTCAAATTTGGTTTAAAACTGCAAGAGATTCAGTTTATAACCTATTTTGGCCTCAGTTTGGCACTTTAGATTATTAAAGAAATATATAAAAATTTAAATGGGCCTGATCTGGTTTGGGGTTGCTGGGAGCCCTGAAATGTCAGGGTGCATGGCAGCTTTGTGCCTGGAAAGAGTTTAAGCACTCAAACTGTCTTCCAGTCAAAGTGGCAAGGTTTATTGTGCAGGTGAGATTCCTAGTGAATCTGCAACTTGATGAGGGGTGAGACTGATACTTATATACAAAAAAAGGGACAGTGAAAAGATCTGGATGGGATTAAGGAGCCTGGGGTAGGCCTGGTGCAATAGCGAAAGGAATAAAGTAGTCTTGGGTGGGTTAAGAGCAACGTGAAAGCACTGTCAGGTATCTAGGTGGGCTGGAATGGGCCAGATACCTTGGATGAGCCCCCAATGATCTGAGCTGCTGAAATGTACAGGAAAATTCAGGGATTGGGTTGCTTTCAAAGACATGGTCTTTTCCTTTTAGGGGTCCAAGTCCCATCACCCCATCAGGTCCCAAATTTGGCTTGAAGAAGGGACTTTAAATTATTACAAGTTTTAGAAAATTATGCACTTTAACCTTTTCCATCTTATCATATTGTCTGTATTTTTATGACTTTGTAACATGTTCAGAAAATCTTTGTTCTGTGTTGTGTTTAGTGTTATTTGTAGATTTTGCTACCTTGGAAGATTTCTAAGGGGAAAATGCAGCCAGCCAGAAAGACTGCTGAAAAGCTGCAGCCAAAGAGTTTAGAATGCTAAGGAAAATTAATGAAGTTTCATAGTTTCATACTTGAAACAGTTCTCCCAGCCTTTCTTTCCCTACTCTGATGTTAAACTTTCTGTCCCAATAAGCAAGATCAACTCACATTTTAGGTTTTCAGTGATGGATTAGGTTAAAAACACAAACAAAGAAGGATAAAAGTCAAGGGGGAGCAGAGCCAAGATGGCGGCTGTAAAGCAGGGACTTGCGTGAGCTCCCCACCACATCCCTCCAAAAACCTGTAAAAATGGCTCTGAACAAATTCTAGAACTGCAGAAGCCACAAAATAGCAGAGGGAAGCAGGGATCCAGCACAGGACAGCCTGGATGGGCGCTGGATGAGGTCTATCGCCCATGGAACTGAGCAGAGCGGAGCCGAGCTCAGTGTGGGGCAGCGGCAGGACCAACCAGACAGGGAGCTGGGCAGAACGGGCCCTAGAGCCCTGAATCAGTGAGCTGTGGCAGTTACCAGACTTCTCAACCCACAAACACCAAAGACAACAGAGAAGGTTAGTGGGAAAAGCTTCGGGGGACAGTTTGTGGTTTGGCCACTGCCCCGGGGCAGCAGGGGAGGTGTAGCTACAGAACTACAGCTGCAGTTACTTCTGACCCCAGGCCCATGTGGTGGGAGGAATTAAGTGGAGGATCAGAGCAGGAGTGCAGAGCCTGCTGAAGATCTAAGTCCAGTCTGGGTTGGGGATTCTTGGGGAAGGAGGAGTGCTGGTGTGGCAGGGCTGGCTGTATAGAAAGAGCTCTGAAATCAACAGGGCATCCCTTCATGCTTGGAACAAAGTACTCTTTGCTCTACAAGCAGTCATACCCCAACGAAAAACTCAAGGGTCAAGTAAGTTGGCTAGGAACATGGCCAGGCAGCAAAAATACACCCAGATTCAGTCTCAGACTTTGGAATCTTTCTTTGGTGACAAAGAAGATCAAAACATACAGCCTGAAGAAGTCAACAAAGTCAAAGAGCATACGTCAAAAACCTCCAAGAAAAACATGAACTGGTCTCAGGCCATGGAAGAGCTCAAAAAGGATTTGGAAAAGCAAGTTAGAGAAGTAGAGGAAAAATTGGGAAGAGAAATGAGAAGGATGCAAAAAAACCATGAAAAACAAGTCAATGACTTGCTAAAGGAGACCCAAAAAAATACTGAAAAAAATATTGAAGAAAACAACACTTTAAAAAATAGA
>CM053622.1:422130448-422139369 GCA_028646595.1 Phalanger gymnotis | reverse complement strand
TTATTTTCTTCAGTATTTTTTGGGTCTCTTTTAGCAAGTCATTGACTTGTTTTTCATGGTTTTGTCACATCACTCTCATTTCTCTTCCCAGTTTTCCCTCTACTTCTCTTATTTGCTTTTCCAAATCCTTTTTGAGCTCTTCCATGGCCTCAGATCAATTCATATTTTTCTTGGAGGCTTTTGATGTAGGCTCTTTGACTTTGTTGACTTCTTCTGGTTGTATGTTTTGATCTTTTTTGTCACCAAAGAAAGATTCTAGAGTCTGAGTCTGAGTCTGTGTCCTTTTTTGCTGCCTGGCCATGTTCCCAGGCAACTACTTGACCTTTGAGCTTTTTGTCAGGGTATGGCTGCTTGTAGAGTAGAGAGTGCTTTGTCCCAAGCTTTAGGGGCTGTGCTGCTGTTTTCAGAGCTACTTCTACTCCACTGTCACTGCAAGCTCTGCCACAGCCGCGCTCCTCCTCCCCCAAGAACTGCCAACCAGGATTGCGACCTAGATCCAAGCAGGACAAAGCAAGCCCTGAACTTCCACTCTGGTCTGCCACTTGATTTCTCCCACTGTATGAGCCAAGGACTGTGGAAGCAGCTGATGCTGGAGCTCCACTGCTGCACTACCTCCACCACCCCCAGGGCTGGTGGCCGGACTGCTCTCTAACCCGATCTAGCAGTTTATGCACTAACTTGCTCCATGGGCTTTGGTGTTCGTGGTTTGAGAAATCTAGTAACTGCCACAGGTCAATGATTCATGGACCTAAGGCCTACTCTGGTTAATTCCCTGTCTAGTCTGTCCTGGCGTGGCCCACGCTGGGCTGCGTTCCACTCCCAGCACCATGCGATAGACCCTTCCCAATGACCATCCAGGCTGTCCTGGGCTGGAGACCTGCTTCCCTCTGCTATTTTGTGGGTTCTGCAGCTCTAGAATTTGTTCAGAGCCATTTTTTTACAGGTGTTTAGAGGGATTTGGGGGAGAGCTTAAGCAAGTCCCTGCTTTCCAGCTGCCATCTTGGCTTTGCCCCCTGCCATTGGTGTAATTGTTTGACTTGCTGGTGAGTCCCTTTTCCTGATAGAGTCCTACTGTTTCTTCAAGACTCAAAGTAAGACCCTGGTTTGGATTCCCCAGTAATGTAAACATATTTTGGGGGCTACTGAATTAGCAATCCTCTTCCCTTAGGAGCTGCTGCGTTTGAATCACTCACTATAATAATAGATGTCAGGAAGTGGCAAGGTCCAGCTCTCTTCTTCCTACCCCTCAAAATATAGTGGCTTTGTTGTCTAAGAAGGTCAGGAATGATATGGACGATTCTCTTCTTTCCCCAAGAGGGTCGCTATTCAGAAAACTCCCCTTCCCTCTAGGAATTTTGATGCCCAAATTCTTGAGCTTGGAGTCACCCACAAGGCATCTCCCAAGGTTGGTATGGCTCAGGAAATTTCCCTTCTCTGGATAGAAGGCTACACTATCACGGAAATCCAAATTTCTCCTTCCCCACTTTTTATATAGGAAGTCTGTATCTAGGAACATTGTCCAAGAACATTCCTTTTGGGTAGCTAGGTGGCACAGCGAACACAGAGCCAGGTCTGAAATCAGGATGATTTGAGTTCAAATCTAGCCTGAGACACTTAGTAGCTATGTGACCCTGGGCAAGTGATCGTTGTCTGCCTCAGTTTCCCCAATTGCAAAATGAGGATAATAGTATGTACCTCACAGGATTATTATGAGAATCAAATGATGTAATAGTTGTAGCGTGCTTAGCACAGTACCTGGCACATAGAAGTGCTTGATAAATATTTTGGATTGATGTGATTAATTCCTAATTATATTACATATCCAAAAACAACCCCAATGACCTCATTACCAAATTCTTTCAAAATCAAATTGTTGCTGTGGTGGAGAGCATACACAGGAGGATAACCAAGATGATGAGGGGTCTTGAATCTATGTCATATGCCGATTATTGGAAGGAACTGGGGGATGCTTAGCCTACAGGAGATTAAGAAGGAGGGAGATGTAATTGCTATTTTCAAGTATTTGAAGGGCTTCATGTGTTAAGAGAGACAAGATTTAGTCTGCTTGGCCACAAAAAAATGGCACAACTAAGAGTAATGGGGAGAAGCTGCAAAGAAGCAAAAGTAGATTCAACTCAGGAAAGACTTCTTAACAGTCAGAGCTGTTCAAAAGTAGAAGAGGCTCCATCTGGTGTAGGGTTTATCCCTCCTTGGAAGTCTTCAAGAAGAGGTTGGATGACCACCTGTGAGGTAAGGGATAGTATGACTTTCCTTTTGTTTGTGATTTGGAGTAGCTACCCACTGGGGTCCTTTCCAACTCTCAAATTCTGTGATTCTGTGATTTTGTGACTCAATTTAAAAAAAAAAATATTAAGCACCTACTGTGTACCAAGAAGTATACAAGCCATTGAGGATACAAACACAAAAGTGAAAAACTCCTGGCTCTCAAGGAATTAATGGTACAAATTGTGAGGAATGAGTGGATAGAAAATCAATACAGTTAAGTATAATACAGGACAGAGAATGTGTATTTATATATATGTGTATGTATATGTATATATATGTGTACATGTATACATACATACATGCATGCATGCATGCATACATACATACACAATATATATCTCCTAGTATGTGCTAAGCTTTGGGCATATCAAGACAAAAATGAAAAGTCTTGCCCTCAAGGAATTTAAATTTGTTTTAAAAATTCTATTTTATTTTATTATCAGTTCCAGATTCTTTCCCTTTCACTTTCCCTCTAGCACCAATTGAGAAGGCAAGAAAAACAAAACCCTTTACATACATGTGTAAATATATATATATGCATATTATATACATATAATATATATACATGCATATACATATTATACATACATAGATAGATAGAATAAAGCAAAACAAATTACTGAATTAGCCATGTCTAAAAAGAGAAAAAAAGAAAAAAATTTAATTTCCTCTCTGAGGCGGATCACATGTTTCATCATGAGTCCTTTGGAATTTTGGTTGATCGGAGTTGCTAAGTCTTTCAAAGTTGTTTTTCTTTACAATATTACTGTTACTGTGTAAATTGTTGTCCTGGTTTTGCTGAAAATAAAAAGATTAATTGGACCCCTACTTTATTCCAATCAGTATTAATCAGTTCAGTGTGATTTCATAGGGGGAATGATTGTAAGCAATTAATAGTGATGTACTCATCAAGTAATATACGTTTGGTCAGTCTAGCCAACTAATATTAGTACAATAATAACATATATTAATGTATATTTCACATATATCATATAGGAATAACATAGGGATAATTAGATAAGATAGATTCATTCTTATACTAGGTCTCAAATTTGAAAACTATAATTTTACTGTTTATCACTCATTTAGCAGTTATAAGGTTCACTAGAGTGACCACAAGAATGTTGACCAAGGTATTTCCATTGCTTTGCTGCAACCACTGCGGCCAAACTTAGCATGGGTGGGATGCTTTGGTATGATATGGAAAGTCCCCAAACTTATTTTTGTATCTCTAGACCGCTCTCTCTTGCCAAACATGAGGAGGAACCCGTCTTATGATCACTTAGTCAGCAGAGATGACCTTTGCCCATTCTGCTGATACACAATTTCTGGCCTTCCTGGAGGATCAAAGTCAAGGTCTAGCATTTTCTTCTGGACCTGGGAGGGCAGAGCCAGGAGCCCTGGCTGGAAGTTGTAGAGAGAAAGATTTCAGCTTGATAAAAGAAAAAAAAAAACAACAAAATTGTCCTAATGATGAGAACTTTGGAAAGGTGGATGGAGCACTGATGAAAAAATAGATATGGAGAAACTGGATATCCTCATGTCTTTCCCCTGCCATCCTTCAGCCGGGTGTGACTGTAGGTCATTTCCAGGCCAGCTCCTGCAGCCCCTGGTAACTGACTCTACAGATGCTTCATTCCTGAGCCTCTACAATTACTGAAGACTGAGAAAAGGATGCTCTTATCACCTAAATCTTTGGCATTGTCAATCAGTTTGATTCCAGAAACAGATATGGCTTTATCAGTGGAAATGACATGTTAAAGTAGCATGAACAAAAAAAAAGTCAAGGTCTACCAACCACATAGATTTTGTATTTTACTTTGCCTCTTCTGTATGTCTGGGTATCAAGCCCTATAAAAAGTAAGGCCCTGAGGACATCTCAGATCATGAGGAAGAGCTGAGGTCTACTTCATTAGAGGGAGCCATGGACACTTTAATAAACTGGTATTGGCTTGGACCTCTGCCTCAGTGGTTTTCTTACAGACTGGACAATGTTGAACCCCATACTGCTCACTTAAGTCTGAATTAGTTCATAAAAGTCTTCCCAGGTTTTTCTAAAACCACTGCCTTCATCATTTCTTATAAAATAATAAAATTCCATCATACTGTGTCTTTACCAGGAAACCTTTCCCAACCCCTCTTACTTCTTGTGCCTTCCTCTTATTATTTCCTATTTATCCTATATTTTGTATATATTTCCTTGCATATTGTCTCCCTTATCAGATAGTAAGTTCCTTGAGGGCAGGGACTATCTTTGGCCTCTTTTTGTCTTCCCAGAACTTAGCACGTGCCTGGAACATAGTAGGCACTTGAACAAATGTTAACTTGTTCAGCCATTCCCCAGTTGTTAGGCATCCCCTCAGTATCCAATTCATCAACACCACAAAAAGCTGCTTTATTTTTATACATAGGTCCCTTTCCTCTTTTTTTTGATATCTTTGAGGTATATAGATCTAGTAACAGTATCATTGGGCTAAAGAGTATACACAGTTTAATAGCTTTGGGAGCATGGAATTTACACACTTTTTAAAAAAAAAGACAGAGATCTACATGTTTAATTTTTGTATCACCTTGATTTCCAAATATTTCCATTCCCATTCTCATCCCCAGAGAGGTTACATGCTCATAATGAAAGAAGGAGAAAGGCAGGTGAGGATGGATGGGAAAGTAGTTCCACAAAACTAATCTAAGCATCAACTGAGTCTGACAGTATGTAAGATATAAAGAACTTAGATTCCATGAAGGGAAACTTGGACACAGATAAGTGCATGTAAGATATATACGAGGTAAATTACAAGGGGGTGTGTGTGTGTGTGTGTGTGTGTGTGTGTGTGTGTGTGTGTGTGTTGATTTGGAGCACTAAGGGTTGGAAGGAATCAGGAAAGGCCTCATTTAGAACAGGGCATTTGAACTGAGATTTGAAGGAAACTAGTAATTTTAAGAGACTGAGTAAGGAGGTAGTGCGTTCCAGGCCAGGCATGAAGGCAACCGACACACAGAGGCATGAGATTGACTGTAGTGTAAGAAAAAAAGAGCATGTAAGTCAATTTTCCTGAAATGTAGAGTGTGTGAAGGAGAAAACACATGCTAAATTAGGAAAGGTCAGCTGGAGCCATAGTATGTAAGTGCCAAATGAAGTTTTTGTATTTTATCATGGAGGCAATAGGGAATCATGGAGATTTTTGGGCAGGGTCGTGAGATGGTAAGATTTGAGCTTTAGGAATATCACTTTGGTAGTGGGGTGGAAAATAGATTGGAGGCAAGAAAACCAATTAGGAGTCCATTGCCACAGATGATTGGGGGTTGGTGGTGGTGGTGGTAAATAAAAGTGAAGAGCCAAAGATTACTTCTAGGTTGTAAATCTGGGTGGAAGGATGGTAGTAACCTCTACGGAAACAGGGAAGTTGGAAAGAAGGGTGTGCTTTGAGAGAAAGAGAATGAGTTTTGTTTGGGATATAATGAGTTTGAGATGCCTACAGAACAACCATTCTGGAATGGTGATGCAGGACCAGAACTCAGGAGAGGGACAAGGGTTGGATCTGAGATCATCTGCATAGAGATGGAAAGATGGCAAAGATGATAAAAGATGGAAATAATCACTGTTGGATGGGTTATGGAAGCTTAGGCACACCTTTTACTCTGTTGGTAGGGTGTGAAATGGTCAATTATGGAAAACAATTAGAATTAAGGGAGGAAATTACTAAACTGTTCATATTCTTTGATCCAGCAATCCTACTCTTGGGCATGTATCTCAAAGAAGTGAACGACAAAAAGAAAGTAAGAAAATATGCAAAATATTTATATTCTGGAAAGTAACACTCTTGTGGTTACAAAAAGGTAGAAACAAAATGGGTCCCCATTAATTGGGGAATAGTTGAATAAACTATGATATATGAATGTAATGGAATATTATTGTGCTATAAGAAGCAATGAATATGAGGAATTCAGAGAAACATAGAAAGTTGTATGGACTGATAGAGAAAAGTAAACAGAACCAGGAAAACAAAACGTAAAATGATTAAAGTAATATAAATAAAAATAAGACAAAAAGTTAATCAAACTTAAAATAGATGCAACTACCAATAAGGAATCTAGGAGTCAGAGAATCATACATGTCAAATGTGACAGATGCAGTTGCCATATTGTTCATCTTTTTTGATCTCTTTCTTTGGTAGAAGGAAGGACAGGGTACTGGTGGTGTTGGAAGGTATGTAGGGAAATTATTATGATGCTAAAAAAAAACAAGAAAAAGAAAGAAAGAGGAAGGGGGTTAAAATTAGATCTGACTACTTTGGGAATTAATTGGTGATCTACTTTGGGTTCTGTTCTCATTGGATGGAATCTTTGTGATAGTGAATTTGAGTAGACTCACTCACTGTTGAAACATTTGGGCCCTTGGTAATTTAAACATCCCAGGGGCTTCAGGTGTGTGAACTTCAAAGACTTTATATTCCTAAAAGCCCTTGACTCTCTTTTAAATTACCTTCTACATGTTTTAAATCTGTAAATTGCTCCCGTGGGACATTTAATCTATTCACCAACTTGCAGTGAAAACTGCCCGCAGAGCAAAGAAAAAGAAATCATCCATTCTTTCCAAAGAATAATGATTTCCCAGCCGTAACCAAAATCTGAAGTCTGACATTAGAAGATGGAACAGTGAAGGTTAGGCTAAGATAAAGTGCAGATCCAAGCAGATCGTTCCTCACCAGTAACTCTCTTATTTCTTTCTTTGGTTTCTCCTGTCCATACCAGCCAAGTGGGTGAAGTGGATAGAGCACTGGGCTGGGTATCAGGAAGATTCAACTTTGTAAGTTCAAATCCCACCTCAGACACTTAGTAGCTGTGTGACCCTGGTCAAGTCACTTCACCCTGTTTGAGCTGGAGGAGGAAATGGCAAAGCACTCTTTGCCAAGAAAACCCCAAAATAAGGTTACAGAGAATCAGAAACTATGGAACAACAACAACAAACTCTCTTATCAGGTTCTAGGTTTTCTAATTCAATTGTAAGGACATGACTGAAAACCCCACTGTCCTGAGCAAATGATTTAACAAATGTTACTGAAGGTAAAGGAAGAATGTTCAGACCTCAGTTGTATCAATGATAATGGGGAGTAACATGAATGATTGAAACATATATGGAATTTTATTATTTGTAAAAAATAAGTTTTATTGATATCTCTTATTTTTATTTACATAATAGTCATTTTCAGATAAGGAAAGGGGGAAGGGAAGGAAATAAACCTGTATTAAGTGCTTACTATGTGCCAGGCATTGGGCAGGGGTGGGGAACCTGTAGCCTTGACTTTAACCTGTAGCCTTCTAGGTCCTTGGGTGCAGCTTTTTGACTAAGTCCAACCTTTACAGAATAAATTCTTTTATTAAGGGGATTTGATCTGTGAAGTTTAGATTCGGTCAAAGGGCCACACTTGAGGACCTAGAGGGCCACATGTGGCCTCGAGGCCACAGGTTTCCCACCTCTGGAAGCTCTTTATAAATATTGTCTCATTTGATATGTGGAGTCCTCCCTTGGAAAAACACAGTAAAGCAAAATTCCAACAACATAGTGATTATTTCTGACAATTAATGTAACATTTCATTGTAATATCCCAACCTCCCTACCTAAAGGAAAGTGTTACATTTTACCATCTGTTCTGATGGACCAGGAATGGTAATTGTGATTAATTAGAGTTTAACTTCTTTTAGTGCTCTCATTTATGTGAGAATCGTCACTGTGTTCATCCCTCTCCTGGTTCTGCTTTCTCCATTCTGTATCAGTTCATACAAGTTCGCATGTTTCTCTAGAACCTTCACATTTGTTGTACTCCATTTTATTCAATACCAACAATTTATTGAGCCACTCCCCTATTTTGTCTCCAGTTTTTTACTTCCACAAAAAATATAGCTATGAATATTTATGGTTTTGACTATGTTGGTATTTTTTCTATCTTTGAAAGCTAACTTTAAACAACAGTTCCAACACTCTCCACCACCAAAAGTGTGTGTGTGTGTGTGTGTGTGTGTGTGTGTGTGTGTGTGTGTATGTATTTAACTCACCACTGAGATGCAGACCAGCAACTCATCCATAATTTAAAGAATTGTTTGGGATCCTAAGGGGTTAGGTGACTTGCCCAAGGTCACTCGGTCAGTGTGTGTCAGAGATGGGTCTGAAACCTAGGTCATTCTAACTCCATGGTTGGTTTTCTGACTACTCTATAATGCCTCCTCTCTGGATTTTTGACAATGGGTGAAATTTTTGAGTTTTGTAACCTTATTTCCTTTGGAGGAATAGAGAAAAAAGTGAAGAGAAACAAGCAGAGGGCAGTTAGGTGGTGCTGTGGATAGAGTGCCAGGCCTGGCATTAGGAAGGCTCATCTTCTTGAATTCAAATCTGCCCTCGGGCATCTACTAGTTGTGTGACCCTGGGCAAGTCACTTAACCCTGTTTACCTCAGTTTCCTCATCTGTAAAATGAGTTGGAGAGGGAAATGGAAAACTACTCCAATAACTGTCAAGAAAACCTCAAATGGGGTCATGAAGAGTTAAACACGACTGAAAAATGACTAATAAGCAGTCAGAAGGAAGTGGAAGAACCAAGGGACCTAAAAAAATCACCTAACTGGATAATCAGCAATGACA
>CM053622.1:422092948-422125448 GCA_028646595.1 Phalanger gymnotis | reverse complement strand
AATTTGAGGCAGGTGTAGCATGGTAAATATTTAACAGCCAGCTCTGAAAACTTTGTGGCATTCTTCTTAGTTTAATTTGCCATGATAATGTTTTCTTCATCACTTTGTTAAGTCTAGTGAATTAAAACAAACAATAAATCAAGCCCTGCTTTATAGCATTTGCTGATTTCTGAGGTGTAAACTAGTCACACTGAAAATTTAACAATTGGCTGGAGCCAGTATGAGCTGGCTCTACCACATCCCTGATTTGAGGGCACTTTTTATGCTTTGTACCTTAGGTACATTTTATGGTGGGCAGGTAGGTGGTGCATTGGATAAAGCGATAAAGTGAGGAAGATCCTGAGTTCAAATTTAGCCTCAGACACTAGCTGTGTGACCCTAGGCAAGTCATTTAGCCACAGTTTGCCTCGGTTCCTCATCTATAAAATAGGGAGAAGGAAAAGGCAAACCATTCCAGTATCTTTGCCATGGATTCTATCAATGGGGTCATGTAAAGTCAGACATAACTAAACAGCAACAACCTTTTGTGGTGTTTGCTCTGGGAATCAAAAAATGCCAATTACAGCTTTGACTGTTGAAAATTCCCACGTAAGATACTAGGCCTTTAAGCAAACTGCTCAACAGCAGGTGCTGGAAACCCCCTAGGCTTCCCCCAGTTCTTTGTAGGGTAGCAGACGATTCAACAACCCATGAGGTCGATGCCTGATCTTTCTCTGGAATAGATAATAGTTTCCCCCCTAAGTAAATCTATTGCATTTTCATCTCTGGCAATAAGAGACTTGGCAGCCTTGTATATTATCTAGGTGGGGAGCCTTTGGGAAAGAGGCAAGACAAGGGGAAGAGAATGATACCTAGGGAGGAATCCAGGAGCTCAAAAGGAGATTGATGGTGATAAAGCCATCCAAGAGTGATTCAAGCTCACGGGTCCCTCATGGGCCTAGCTTTAATAGAGCCCTTCTTTTAAAGAAAAGAAGTAAATCTAGTAAGCTAAACATGTGGAGTCAATTGGGAATGGCTGTATTTCTTTTATGTTCCTGATTTTTGAGACTTTGCTGATTTTAATGAGTCCCAGTTTCATCCACTTGGGAGGGGGTTCTCAAATGGTTCTGTGGAGGTGGCTTGTCTGTTTGGGCCATTGGTGTCTGTTTTATTC
This sequence comes from Phalanger gymnotis, assembly GCA_028646595.1. Lineage (NCBI taxonomy): Eukaryota > Metazoa > Chordata > Mammalia > Diprotodontia > Phalangeridae > Phalanger > Phalanger gymnotis. The sequence goes on along the minus strand of CM053622.1, from coordinate 422,124,295 downwards.
CCTGGAGGAGAGAGTAAGGAAGGATAGGGAAAGGAGGAGGAGGAGAAGGAAGAGGAAGACTAGGATGAGGAAGAGGAGGAGGAAAAGAAGGAGGAGAAGGAGAAGGAGGAAGAGGAGGAGGAGGAGGAGAAAAAGGGGAGGGGCTACAAAGGGGAGGGTGAGAAGGAAGAGGGGAAGGAAGGAAGAGGGAAAATTGTCCATAACCTAGATTCAAGCCTCATCTCAAAAACTATCTATATGACCCTGGCCAAATCCTTCAGCCTTTCAGTGCCCCCGCCCACCCCCCCCCGACTTGTTTCATTATGGGAAGTTCCCTAGTGAAATCAGAAATCTCGTCCAAGAAAAAGGTTATACAATAGCTGCAGCCCAGCCGAGTTGGCTCACTGGCTCCCGTCTAACCCTGCGTCTCCGGCACACTTGAGGGCCTTATTCATGCTGCTTGTTCCAGGTCTGATAACTGCTGGTTGGATTTCTGAATCTAAGTAAGGACACAAGATAATTACTACATAAATCAATGCCTAAGGGCTGGTGAAAACGTAGGGCCTAGGGAGATGCTCTTTAGCAGCGGTGATCTGGGAGGAAGTGGGATTCGAAGTGGGTCTTGAAATATTGGTGCTATTTTGTTGGCTTTTCTTGGTAGGGGAGGGCAAGCTTCAGTAAGGGAAAGACGGTTTTGGGCTTTGAGGCTCAGGTTTTTAGGCTGAATTTGGATTTCACTTGCGCAGAATTTTGTGCTGACAATACCTCTGGAGGGCAGCAAAGGCCCACAAAACACTCTCTGAGCCAAGGCTGGCGAAATAAGGTAGGGAGGGAGGAAGAGCCATCTTATCACTGTTCCTTGAAGTCTGATAAATCCTTCAAAGCTTTCCAGAGAGGGGAAAGACCTGAGCCTTTTTCTTGCTTCCCACCATCCTTCAAAGGCTCCTCTGCCGAACTGAGATAATCAGTCACTGTCAGGGCGACCTGACATTCAGAATCAAGCTTGTCCCCCAGCTGCTTTGATTCGGGCCAAGGCCCTCAGGTTTTCCTAGGCACTGAGCCTTTGCTGCTAACTTTCATACTACTTTGTGTCTGGCCAGAGAATAGGGAGGTCCTTTCGAAATCCTGCCATAGGACAATGTCTCCACTTTTATAACAAGAGAAACTTGGGTTTGAACAGATGTCCTCTTGAGAATCTCCTGTGTCTGTAGCCCAAGATGGCTAGCCAGTGTTTTCTTTTGAATTCCAATTCTACTTGTCTCTCTCCCTCCTCCTTCCCTCCTCCCCTTCTCTCTCTTCTTTCCCCCTTTTCTTCTCATTCCCTTCTGTTTCTCTTTCCTCCTCCTCTCCCCTTCTCCATTTCTTCTTTCTCTTCTTCTTCTTCCTCCTCTTCTTCCTCTCCTCCCCCCTCTCCCCTCCCCTTTCCTCCCCTCCCATCTCCTCTCCTCTCCTTTCCTCTCCCTCCTCTCTGTTTCTCTCTCCTTCCTCCTCCTCCTCTCCCCCTCCCCACTTCTTTCTCATCTTCCTCCTGTTTCTCTTCTTCCTTTTCCCTCTCTCTGTATGTCTCTCTCTTTTCTCACTTTCCTATTTCTTCTCTTTTTCTTTATTTTCTCTCTCTCTTTTTCCCTCCCTTCTCTATTTCTTTCACATACTCTCCAACCTTATCCAATCAGCCACCAAACCTCATTGATTTATCCTTTGTAAGTTATCTCCTATCCATCCCTTAGCTATGGCCTTGATCACCCTATTTCAACGCAACTTAACTAGTCTCCTTGCCTCTCAGTCTCCCATCCTTTGGCTCCAGTTTTTGGAGTGTCATAATCTTCCCAGCACGCTGCTTTCATTATGTCGGTGCATCTCAGACACCTTCAAGGACTTTCCATTGCTTATAATGTCCAAGCAAACTCCTCAGCCTCCCATTCCAGGCCCTTCCTAACTTGTCCCTGATCTGAGCTCTAGTTCTTACTATTCCCTCCCACGAATCCTCTGAATCTTTTATCAGGCTGGTCTGCTCAGTCTCCCCCAGACAAGCCTTGCATTTTCTCACCTCTATGGCCTTCCTCCCTTCCCCCCACCCCTAGTCTCCCCAATGCTCTCCCTTCTCCTTCCTACATGTCTAACGACATGTAACTGAGTTGATGGCTCTGCGGATGGCAAACCTCACTTAAAGTGATGCATGTCACAAACCAACCAGTGTGACCCAGAGGATGGTCTGTTCCTACTGTGACTATTACTGTAGCTTCCTATGTGCCCATTTAGTTTAAAGGCAATAGGTTGAACCGTTTTTTCCTTATTAGACATGGATCTTGACAGTCTCTTCCAGTGTAGCAAATTTCTTTGGAATTTGTTAAACTTATAGAAGCATTGTAAGTAGCCTGGTGTAGGGGAGAAAGAGCAGGCTTGAGTCAGGAAAACCAGAGCTTACTGACATACAGTCTGCATGACCTTAGACACATTAATTAACCTCTTGGTGCTCATCTAGGTGACTCTCTAAGCCAGGGGCTTAACCTCTTTTGTATCATGAACCTCTGACAATCCGATGAAGCCTATGGACTCCTTTTCAGAATAGTTTTATAAAAGCATAAGATGAAATACATCGGATTACAAAGGAAATCACTTACATGAAAATTTTCAGTTATGCTCGACTCGTCATGACACCATTTGGGGTTTTCTTGGCAAAGATACTGGAGTAGTTTGCCATTTCCTTCTCCAGCTCATTTTACAAATGAAGAAACTGAGGCAAACAGGGTTAAGTGACTTACCTAGGGTCACATAGCTAGTAAGTGTCTCAGGCCAGATTTGAACTTAAGAAGATGAGTCTTTCTGACTTCAGGCAGGTTTGGCACTCTATCCTTTGTGCCACCTCAGCCGTCTGATATTAAAATACAGTTATAAACAAACAACAACAAAACAACCCACCTATATTTAAGAATCCCTGATTCTTAATTCAATAAGTTACAAAAAAAGGTGCTCTCTGAATTGGTAGAGGAAGGAGAGGGAGGAGATCCCTAAATCCTTATCCCAATTAAATCATAGGGCATATTTATGTGTGCAACACAGGTATGTACATACAATATATGTATATATGTGTACATATATTTTATTATGTACATGTACACATATACACATAGTGAGTGTAAGGCTTAGTGCAGTTTGGGACACTCTGTGTGTGCGTTTATTTCAAAACTTTAATAACCTGCCTTTGCATGGTAGACTGAAAATATATGTTGAATTTAAAATTTAGATAGATAGGTAGATAAGTAGATAGTTAGAGATAGAGACAGACAGACAAAGACAGATAGAGGCAGACAGACAGAAACAGAGATGGACAAAGACACACAGGCAGATAGAAACAGACAGATATAGAGACAGACAGATGATAGACATAGAAAGATAGAGACAGAAACAGACAGACAGCTAGGTAGACAGATAGAGATGGATAGACAGAGACAGATAAAGACAGACAGACAGAAATAGAGACATGGACAGAGACACAGAGAGATCGAAGACAGATAGAAACAGAGATAGAGACAGACCAACAGACAGACAGATAAAGCATTTATTAAGAGCCTTTATATGCCAGGCTCTGGGAATACAAATAGAAGCAAGCAAGACTGTCCCTGCCTTTAAGGAGATTACATTTTTAAAGGAGAAAGATAACTTTTGCAAGAGTGCTGGAAAATGAAGGCTGTCCCCTCCAGAGCACTGTTTGGAGCTCATGGTTCAGAGGTGCAGTGGTGCTTCCAGGAGATGGAGTCCAAGATTGCTGTGAGAAAGGCTGGGATGATACCTGGAGTGCAGGGGCCTGGTTTGGGGCTGGTGGTCTTTAACTAGTATTCCAGATTTTAATATACAAATTTTGTTAAGATCTGACAAATTTTTGAAGGCGAATATAGAAGAAACAAAAGGAAGTGTGAAATGCCAAGTTGTAATCGATACTTTATGAACCTTTAGTCCCTTTCATCTGGGTTTCATCTGTCAGTTTACAAATACTTACACAGAATGATGCACTTCTGCAATGTGACATAGCAGAAACGGCTGGGAATCAGGAGAGCTGAGTTCTAGTCCCTGCTCTGCCGTTAGGAATGAAAATGGAAGAATTCAGGCATTTTCATCAAATGTCTGCTATGTGCCAGTTATTAGAATAGGAACTGGGGATACCAGTACAAAAATGAGACACTCTCATTTCCTAGTGGTATGACCTTGGCCAAGTCGTTCAACCTTGGTTTTCTCATCCATAAGATGAAGGGGTTGGAATAGCTCATTCCCTAAGCCCCTTCCATCTCGCCTATGTGATTTCTGTGGGAGTCTAGAGTCAGAAACTCTGATTTCTGAAACCATGGATTCATACTTTCTTTTCAAAGAGTCCCTCTTTTCTCTCTGGGTGTCCCTGGGCCTCCCCTCATTTCCTGGGTACTTATATTGGTATTAGCTAGCTAGGGATGCCTCCCAAGGTCATCATAACAACTCTGTCAGGTAGATACCATTGCTAACATGTTTTATAGATCAGGAAACTAAAGCACGGAAAGGTCAGGTGACTGGCCTAGGGTCATACAGGTAGTGTCTGAGGCATCTGAACTTGGGTCTCCCTGACTCTAAGTCTTGTGCTCCATCCATTGTGCCAACTTAACTGCCCTATTTACTCCTAAGTCCTGTCCTGCTTCTAATTGCAAGGAATCCAAAAAGTCATTCTCTGCTGTCCCATGGTGGTAGATTGTTTCTTTGTGCCCATCCTAGGTTGAACCTCATACATGCCTTCCAAAGAGGCCATACAAAGTGGTTTCCAACCTTTTTCCAGGCTCTGAAACTCATTGGAAGGGAAGAAATGAGCATTTATTGAGTTTCTACCACGTGCTAAGCACTTTCACAAATATTATCTCATGACAACCCTGTGAGGTAGGTGCTATTATCATAACCATTTTACAGATGAAGAAACTGAGGCAGAGGTTGACTTGCTTAGGCTCAAACAACTAATAAGTGTCTAAGGCTGGATTTGAACTCAGGTCCTCCTGACCCCAGGCCCTGTGTTTTATCTACTATGACACCTAGCTATGTCTTTCTAGCTGCCACACCTACTAACCTTTCAGAGAATTCCAGGATGTAAAGGCATTCTCCGCCTTCCCTGGTCTCCCAACCTCACCAACAGCACCATGCTGCATCCTCACCTCCTTGACTTCCGAATTACCAGATTCTGTAGTCTAATTTCATAAGGTTATTGATCTGTAGCTGAAAGGGATTTGGGAAGTCATCTAGTCCAATTGCTTCATTTTACAGATGAGGAAACTGAGGCCCAGGAGATGGTGTCTTGACCAAGATCACAGTTGGTTAGCACCAGAGGCAGCATTTGAATCCATGTCTTCTGACTCCCTAGCTAGTGCTCTTCCCTTGGTACCTCTCTTGACAGCTCCTAGCTCCAATTGCAGTATAGTAAACAGACACACACTCACACACTCCAGCCCTCCTCTTACCCTCTGTAATGGCAACCACACTGGCACACCTAGCACAGGTTCTTTGATCTGCTTTCCTAGGAAAGATTGCTCAAAAAGGGGTTAACAATCCTATTTTTAATTACATTCATTAGTTCAGGGGAAGAGTCAGCACCCTGAATGTCAGAGAAAACACAAGCAGAGAAATTAGCACAAAGACCAACACGCAGGGCCCTAACCGCCTGATCAAAGCAATATTGCCATACACTTTACATACATCACTGGATCGAGAGAGCCTTTTCATATGAGTAGTTGGGGAGCTCTGAACATATGGCTTCTCGGCATCTCACAAGATCCTTCTTATAAGCAAATCCCCAAAGCAAAGTAGCAACTCAGAGTATATATATACTTGTCAAAGGCAGAAGGCATCACAACTCTCATGATTCAGTGCCTAATCAACTTAGTACCAAAAGGTGTGAAAGCTTTCCTACAAGCAAGCCTCCCCTAAGCAAGCTTCCCTTCCCCAATGAGCTCTGTGACTCAGGATGCATCACAGCTGTGAGCTGGGCCAGAGCTCAAAGCAGGTCACATGGGCCTATTAATGGGGAAGATCTTCCTATTCCATTAATGTTACACCGTCACAGTTTCACCTCTGCTCCTCATTCTCCCCCCTTTCCCTAGGGACAAAAAAAATAAGCAAAGTGGAATGAGGAAATCTAACATATTGTAATACACCAAGGAGGACTTCCCTTTCCCCCCAGACATTAGCACCTTCTTCTGTGAGATTACCTTTCACCTACTGATATATTTTTTGTATGGACCTAGTTATTTCCATGAATATGGGCATCTTGAGGACAGCGACTGTTTTTGCCTTTTTTTTTTTATATCCCTAATGCTCAGCTCAGAACCTGTGACATAGGCTGGCCTCATATACTCAATAAAGGCAGAAATTTGAAACAAAGGATTGGAGGTACAAGAGAATAACCTTGCAGCAAGCCCAAGATTAAAAAATCCTTGTGGACTGGTTGCCACAACACTAAGGGGTTCTCATGCAATAAAACAGGGTTAGAGATTTAAAATCTAAAAGATGAAAGTGTTGATATTAAATGCAATTTCTCCTTGCACTTAATACTAAAGTTGGTCCAGGACTGGAGATGACAGTGACACAAAGCCAGAGAAATTATATAACTGTGGTATGGATCCAAAGCTATAACTGAAAGATTTTGCACCTGGAAGAAGAGAATAAAAATTTATTAGGCACCTACTGTGTACAAGAGCCATCCTAAGCAATTTATGAATATTATTTCTTTCAAACCTGGAGAATCTAGCTGGCAGAGAGTGGGGGAAAGGGGTGCAACCACCCTGAGGTGGCTGAGTTGCAGCCACCACGGAAGAGGGAATTTGCCCTGTAACAACATAGGAACAACAACTCCCTAAAATTTTATTCCCCTGGGCCAAAATTCTGTGACCCTGCCCTAGTTACCACTCACTGGTTCATTCACTAGTACACTCACTGGTGCACCAATTAATGCATTACGGTGTGTAGTCTCCTCTTCTATCACGAGTGCAAGCTAAATGCACTTGTCTGTTTCTTATCAGAGAGGCAGCATTGTGCCATTTGATCACATATTGGGTTAGAAGTTGTAAGATCAGGGGGTCTTGGTCTGGTTCTGCTGTTGTTTATTCGTTATTCAGTTGTGTTTGACTGTGACTCCTTTTGGGGTTTTCTTGGTAAAGATACTGGAGCAATTTGTCATTTCCTGCTCCAGCTCATTTTACAGATGAAGAAACTGAGGCAAACTGGGTTAAGTGACTTGCCCTGGGTCACACAGCTAGTAAGTAAATGTCTGAGGCTAGATTTGAATTCAGGAAGATGAGTCTTCTTGACTCCAGGGCTGATGTTCTAACCACTGCACTCCCTAGTTGGCTAGGGTGTGTCTCTGCATCTCCCCTTAGTGCCTAGCATGGTGCTGGGCCCTACTCCCAGCACCTCAGCTGAGGACTCCCACTGAAGGCCAGCAAATTCCATCAATGGAATATTCCAGGAGAAAGGGAAAGATGGTGATTCAATACTCAGCAGAGAGCAGCAGACATATTGCAAGGCCCGGGTGCTAGCCCAATAGGATGCCCAACTCCAGCAGACAGTGTGATCCAGCATGGGGAGCAGGCCCAGGAAGAGCAGCATGATGGCAGCGCCAGAAGATGTTGGTGGCCCTGCAGCGTTAAATCATGGGGAAGCCACCTGTACTCCCTATGCATGGGCATCCCTCCACACGGGTTCCCTATTTATGACCTATCTTTCCACTGATGGTATATACATGTGTGGGAGAGTGTCCCCCAGGTTTACGGGGAAAATGTTCTAGAGCTGCTTCTCTTTGATATTTCATTAAATGCCTTGCAGCACAGTAGAGTGGATAGGGTACTGGTCTTGGAATCAGGAAGTTAAAATCTGGGCTAAAATCCTTAGTCTGACACTGCCTTGGACAAGTCACTTGGCCTCTTTGTGCCTCAGTTTTGTTATTGCTAAAATGAAAAGATTGGATTCAATGACCGCTAAGGTCCTTTCCAGCTCTAAGTCTATGATCCAATGATGCCTCTGGATGACTAGTAAAAACAAAAATTTTGATGGGAGCTTGTGAGATATGATTTTAATTGAATATGAGCTCCCAGAACACTTTGAATGTAGGGATTATGGGGGGACCCAAACACAAGAGGAGGTGCCTTCAGATGCATCCAAGTATCTTCTTAAATCCCATGACAATGGGTCATCTCTTCTAACCATCACCTGCCAGGGATGGTACAGACTTGGATTCCTGCTCAGAATGGGAGGTTGGGCCTCTAGGGCCATTTCTATCTCTCAGATTCTATGATTCTAATCGCGTGCTGTTAAATTTCTGCATTGGGGCTTTCAGGCTGGTTTCAGACACTTTGTTTCCTTGGCACGTTCTGTGCCTGACTCTTTTTAAGAAGCACAGATACGTGTGTCTGTCTGTAGCTGTGACTAATACTGCTGATGCAGTAAGTAGCCTTCAGAAACGCCATCCCTCTGGAGTGGATGTTCAAGGGTGGGGCCGCCCTTTTTAGAGGCCTCGGCTATGCCTGCCTTCTCAAGAAAAGGGTCTCAACAACAGGAGCAGGGAGATATCCTCTGATTCGTCATCAGCGCCCAGAGGGCCAGGGAGGGAAGGAGATGTGGGGGTGGCGGTGTGTGCTTTGCTGCTCAGATGTCTGTCCAGGTCCTCTGCAGGTTCTTTGTTTCCTATGCAATGCATGTTCCCATGCTATCATTTTTTAGTTGCATTCGGCAGGGGATAATCATTTAAGGCCCTTTTGTCCTTTGTCAGCTAATGGGGGAAAGGGTCAGGTTGGTTTTTCCTACTCTACGATGGCAGAGAGATCCTCTTTGTATTCTTTGCCTCTTACCCAAATGACACTTCTGATTATCTGTTGGCCCTGTGTATACCAGGGCAGTAAGGAAGACAGAGCTAGCAGCAGCATAAACTCAAAGACAGACACACAGAGAGAGAAGATATCTTCTCGGATTCTTTATAAACCCAACCTTCAGGTGAATGCCACTCTTATCCAAGGTAGTTTATTTCTTAAATGAAGGTAAATTGAAAATCTCGAATAGGAGAAAGGGAATGACTATCCTTGGTAGGTCCCTGACATCAGATTGGGAAACATCTGCACAATGATAGCCTTACCCAGAAACCCCAGGGTTGCTGTAACGAGGTTCAGGGACTTTGCAAAGCAGGCTGGCCTTGGCTGGAAATGGTCTGCTTTCTTGATGGGTCGGTCGAGCATTGAACCAAAATGAGTGTGAGAGGATGCATTGGTATGTATGTATGTGTCAGGAAAGAGGAAGGGTGATGGGATGTGACGTGATCACTTTACATATCTCCTTGGAAATCAGGTTTGAACTCACCACTGGGGAAAACAATAACATCTTCCCATTTTCTCTCCTGCACATGAAAGGTTGTTGCCCCTCCTCCTCCAGTCACTCCATCACCCCACTTCCTACAGCTCTCTCTCTTTTCCTTAGTGATCTGTGTCCTGTTTCCTTTCTAGGCTGTACCTCAGGAAATGATATTCCTTTTTTTTTTTTTTTTTTTTTTTTTTTTTGCTGTTTGTTTCTCAGTTCCTTGAGAGAAAGCTTTCAGGGAGCAGCTTGGCTTGAAATCAGAGAAGGCAGCACTGGAGGATCAGGTTTAAACTGGTTAAGCTCAATGAACCCTCCCACCCAACCATCCCAGCCTGTGCCAGGCCTTTTAATCTCGTTCAGGCTTCAGGATAATTTGTTTAGCTGTGCTGATCAGCTGAAGGTTAATTCAATTGGACTTGGGTTATTTATTTGTGACGGGATTCGCTAAGTGTCATTGTTAGATACATGAGGTCTTTATTACGGCCATGAGATGGCTTCATTAGTGTGATGGTCACTCCAGCGAGACCCCTTCTTTGCCTTCTTTTGGGCTCACTAGCTACAGACACTTTCCTCAGTAAGCAGCTGACTTCTTCGTCTTCCAGGTGAGGCACCTAGATGCTCCAGGGTCATTGTGAGACCCCGATGGGTCCTTCTCTACTTTTAGTGCAGCTGAAGGGGGGAAATCTCCCCCATGAGGCTGTCTTCCATCTATTCTGTATGTATCCTGGAGGTATCCAGTCATTTGCATGATGCAAACCTTATTAGAATATATGCTCCTTCAAAGCAAGGGCTGTTTTTGGACCCCTGGTACTTAGTTCACTTCCTCATAGGGGAGATGGTGGGAAGGAATGAGAAGAGCTTTGATTGAGGGTGGGAAGAAGACTTAGGTTCTTGCCTCAGCTCTCCCTCTACATAGCCTTGTACAAGATATTTTCCCCCTCTGGGTTTCAATGCTCTTATCTGAAAGCTGAAAGGACTGGACTAGGTAAAAAAAAAATTTTTTTTGAGGCTGTCAGGGTGAAGTGACTTGCCCAGGGTCATATAGCCAGTAAGTGTCTGTGGCTAGATTTGAATTTAGGTTCTTCTGACTCCAAGACCAGTGCTTTATCTACCATGCCACCTACCTACCCCTGGGATAGTTAATCTTGGAGTCCCCTTCAGGTTCTAGCATTCTATAATTCAAATTGTCAAACAACAATAGGGAGCCATTGTGGCACAAGAGAGAGGATGCTGGGTTTGTAGCCAGAGGAACTGAGTTCAAGTCCCACTTTTGACATGCATCATCTATATTATGTTGTGTGAGTCACCTAACTCTTTTTGTTTTCTTGTCTATAAAATAAGGGGTTTAGACTAGATGAACTTTAAGGTCTAGATCTATGACAAGGATGGAAGACCTATTTTCACAGAATCATTGCCCCAAAGGGGAGTCATTGAGTCATTTTTTAAAGCAGTGCTCAACTCTTTGTGACCTTATTTGGGGTTTTCTTGGCAAAGATACTGGAGTGGTTTGCCATTTCCTTCTCCAGCTTATTTTACAGATGAGGAAACTGAGGCAAACATGGTTAAGTGACTTGCCCAGGGTCACACAGCTAATAAATGTCTGAGGCTGGATTTGAACTCATGAAGATGAGTCTTCCTGACTCCAGGCCCAGAGCTTTATCCTACTGCCCTAAAGTGGGGGAGGGGGTCTCAAAAATCAGTTGGGCTTTTTGAATTCTTGACAAGGACAATATGACACTTAAGAGCTAACTTCTTTCTGTACAGCCCATCTCCAGTTTCTATCCTTCAGCGTAGCCTTTCATGCTGGAAATGGCCCTTTTCTTCAGCTTTACCACTTCACTATCCTACTGCCCATCGGGATATACCCTAAAAATAATAAGCAGTATTTATATAGCATTTTATAGTCACGGAGTGTCTTACATTCATTATTTCATTATGTACTTACAATGACTTTTCTAGCTGGTTACTGTATTATCATCCCCTTTTTACAGATGAGAAAACTGAGGCTGAGAGATAGCAGTAGCCTGCCCAAGGTCACACAGCTAGAAAGTGGGAGCCAGGACTAGAATCCAAATTTGATTTCAGGTCAGGTGCTCTGCCTACCATGCGACAAATCACCTTTAGCTGGAGCATGGATGTGTGAGGAGAGGGACAAGGCATCCATTTTCTTTTACCCAGTACAATTCCACAACTCTGAGGCTGGCGAATATGAGGGGGAGTGGGGCCAGGGGGAGGAGATTCTGCTCGGCCTTCTTGTCATCACAGCGTGTGAGCTCTATGAAAACAGGGACCTCTTCCTTCTGCATGTTCAGCAGTAAGCCGGGGGTGCTTTATAGTGTTAATAAAGCTAGAAAGGTTGGAGGGGCAGGATGCAATTTCAAAATTTTCCCCTTGCACTAAATTCAGAGCAGGCAGAGGCAGAGCAGTGAATGGAAAAAAGAAACAGAAAACCACTTGTTAATACTTATAAGTGCTCAATAGACCCAGCCGCTGAGGAAGACCTTAACGTTCCAGTGTTCTGGAATAATCACATCCCAGAATGTTAGAGCTTGAAGGGGGTCTTAGAGATCATGTGGTCCAACCCCGCCATTTTATGGGAGCGGAGATAGAGTTATAGAGAGGAGAAGGTTAAAGTCCCTACGGATAGCTGGCACATCCAGGACCAGAATCCAGCTCTAGTCATGTCTGGTTTGAGAACAGGCCCTCATTAACTTTTATTTCGGAGAGAGGGTGATGGCTAGGAGAAACTCATTGTTCTGCCACTGAGTAGAACAGGACAGAGATGTGGATTATTGGATCCCATTAAAACCATAACAATCACAGAGCATGATCACAGGCAGATCCTATCAAAACTGGGAAAGCCTTCAAAAATATGAGCCAGGTGATAGACTGTCTATCATTCAAGGATCAGCCTAGACATTTTGGAAATATACATTAAAAAAAAACTAGATACCAAGTGATAAATTTTGGGGCCATAGCAACTCAGGGAAACACACTAAGACCAGTGGGCTTGACTTCAAATCTTGGGAAGATTCTAGAATGAAAAATTAAAGAAATAGTGAGCACCTAGAAAGGCAAATTGTGATTATAAAGACCCAGAATGGCTTCATCAAGAACAGATCATACCAGACTAATCTCATTTTGACTTTTTTTTTTTTTACAGAACTAGTACATGAAGGGAATGTTATAGATATAGCTTGCCTAAATTTTAGCAAAACTTTTTTCCTTTTAAATTAATTTATTTTTAATTTACAACATTCAGTTCCACGAGCTTTGGAGTTCCAAATTTTCTCCCCCTTGCTTTCTTCCTCCTGCCCCCGCCCCGAAGATGGCATGCAATCCAATACAGGCTGTACATATACATTCACATTAAACATATTTTCACATTAGCCATGTTGCAAAGAATTATAGCCAATGGAATGAACCATGAGAAAGAAGAAACAAAACAAAAAAAGAGAGAGCAAATAGTTTACTTCAATCAGCAAAACTTTTGATAAATATACTTGTGGAATAGGTTGAAAGATATAGATTAGAGGATAATATAACTAGAGAGATTCTGAGCTGAATGCATGGCTAGTCTCAAAGAGTACTTGTTAATATATGTCAATATGGCAAGTCTCCACTGGAGTACCCCAAGGGCCTGGCTTGGCCCTGTGCTGTTTAACATTGTTATCGATGACTTGGAAAAAGGCAAAAATGGTATTCTCTTCAAATTTGCAGATAACACAAAGATGGGAGAGATAGCTGTCACACTGGACCATAGATAGGATGCAAAAGGATCTTGAAAGGCTAGAGCACTGGACTGAATCTAATAAGGTAAAATAAGTAGAGATAAAAGTAAAGTTGGGTTCAAAAAATCAATGTCACGAGTATGAGATGGTGGGAAGCATGGTTAAGTATGAATTGCTCTGACAAAAATATGAGAGGTTTAGTGGATTGCAAGCTTAATATATGTCAGCCATTGATATAAAAGCCAAAAATGCTAATGAAATCTTGGACTTCATTAAGAGGGGCATAACTTCTAGGAAAAGAGAGGTGGTAATCCCACCTTATTCTTGTCTGATCATGTCTGAAATATTGTGTTGAGTTCTGTTCTGCATGTTATAGTTTTTTAAAAGGGCATTGGGGATCTGGAGACTGTCCAGAAGAGGGCAGGCAAACAGTAGGGCGAGGTTTCTTGAGTTCATGTAATGTGAAGAAACTGGGCCTGTTTAGGCTGGAGAAGGGAAGACTCAGAGGACGCGGTAGTTATATTGGAGTATTTGAAGGCTGTCGCAAGAAGGAGGGATTAAACCTGTTCCCTTTAGCCCAATAGGGAGAACCAGGAGAAATGGGTGAAAATTCTAAAGAGGCCAATTTAGGCTTAATATTAAGAAAAATTGGCTAATAATTAGAGCTGTCCACAAGAGAAATGTGCTTCCTCAAGAGGTGGTAGGGTCTACCTCCTTGGAGTCTTCAAGTGGGTTCTGGAAGACTACTCGTTAGATGTTTAGAGATTCTTTTGGTCTACGGGTTGGACTAAATGGCCTCTGAGATCCTATACAGCTCTCAAATCCCGTGATTCTATGTAAGAACTGCTATCTGTGTGGGTAGAAAGAGAACCCATGCTGATGAAATCAAGGGTCTTTTCAAGTATTCAGATAAAATCAAAGGGGTATCAATGTAACACACAATTTATTAGCACACGAAATGTTTAGGTATGCAGAAGTCAGGAACTTTGAAACCTGCCGATTTCCATCATTCCTCCATGTGAGACGTGGGTACCTACTTAGAATGGCTTTTATTTCTTCCTTCAGAAGATGAATCTTATGTACCCGCAAATGCGGTCAGAAGGAAGGAATTGGAATTCAGCTCGAATATAAAGGTTAATGCCAAAGTTAATGAATGCTGCTCTCCAAATACTATACTGTCAGCATGAGAGTGTTGTTTAGTACAGAGCACAGGACAGACCCCCCCTGATCCGTCAGACCTGGGGTCAAAACTCCCAGAGTTAGGTGGGTGTTGAAATTTTGGATTCCTCTTTTGCATGTGGAAAATAATTAATGTTAGCTCTGTTACCAAGCCCTTGGGGGCAAGCCTGGGAATGGTGATTACCAATTCTTCCACCCTGTAATCAGACACAGTTTTCTTTCAAAAGCTGAAACTCTCTGCAGTTCATCCTGTGGCATCTTTGTGATGGCCCGGCCACTATTAGCATGGACCCTGGATGGTGGCAGCTCACTCTCCCCGTGATTAATGACAGAATCCGTCATCAGATCCTCCTCAGCTGGCCATCACTTACAATTACCTTCTGGAGGATGGGCTGAGTGTCCTCGAGGAGAAGGCATGTGCTTACCTGACCGGTGAGATGATGAGGTTTCAGGAATGAAGAATGAGGACATGACTATAACATAGCTAACAAGGTTAAGGTGGACAAATGGACATTCTTTTGAAAGATATATGCTTCGCTACATGGAAAAGCGTCTGGTTGGGACTGCCTGGGCTTCCTCAGAGGATGCTGTGACCGGTGTACAGAGGAAATGTTTTGTAAAAACAACAGTAGGGGCAGCTAGGTGGCGCAGTGAGGAGAGCATTGGCCCTGAAATCAGGAGGGCTTGAGTTCAAATGTGGCCTCAGATATTTGATGCCCTTAACTAACTGTGTGACCTTGGGCAAGTCACTTAACCCCGATTGCCCTGCCTCTCTGCCCGCCTCCCCCTGCCAAAAATAGTAATAACAAAGGCTATCACTTGCATAGTGTTTTAAGGGTTGCAAAGCACTTTACAAATAATATCTTATTTGATCCTCTCAAACCCCCTGTGAGGTATGTGCTATTATTATCCCCACTTTACAGGTGAGAAAACAGGCAAAGAGAATTTAGGTGACTTGCCCAAGGTCACACAGCTATTAAATGTGTGAGAGTGGATTTAAACTCAGATCTTCCTGACTAGGTGGCAGCTAGGTGGCAAAATGGACGGAGAACTGGGCCTAGAATCAGAAGCCACCTTATACCCAGGTCTTCCTGGCTCTGAGGTCAGCCCCCTATCCATTATATCCTGGTGCTTTTCATGGGGAAAATACACCCCATAAATAGAGAACCTGCTGGTATAATTTTCTTTCCCACTTTATTCAGAGAGAAATCACAGAATTTTAGGTTAGAGATAGAAAAGAGACAGTGTGTTATAGTAGATTAAAAGCTGCCCTTAGGGTTAGGAAAATCTGGGTTCAAGCCCCACCTTGCACACGTATTAGCTGTTTCATCATGCACGAATCACTTAAATGCCTCAGTGCACCGGGAAACTCTCTATACATTGCAGATAGCTTCTAATCTACATCAAAGTAGGAAGTTTCCGTATTTGGAGTTAATAATATTAGCAAATACTAGCCAACATTTATATCGCATGGACTATGTGCCAGGCACTGGGCTATGCTCTTTATAGTTATTATCTCATCTGATCCTCACAACAACCCTGGGAAGTAGGTACTCTTATTATCCCCATTTTACAGATGAGGAAACTAAGGCAAACAGAGGTTTAAGTGACTCACCCAGAGTCACAGAGTCCGTGTCTGAGGTCAGATTTGAAATCAGGTCTTCTTGATTCCTGGTGGGGTATTTATCGAGTGGACTACCTCTCCTTATACCAATGAAATCACAGCTCTGGATACTCCTCTGCCCCCCCCCCCCAAAAATGTAGGTGGAAGGAACCTTAGAGATCATCTAGTCCTGATCCCTTATTTTACAGAGGAGGAAATTGCAGTCGCTTGCCCCAGCTAGTTAGTGGCCCGACTGGGACTAGAGGTCTAGGTTTCCTGACCCTTCCTTGGCACCCTTCCATATTGAACAGAGAGGTTGACTTTATATGTCAAGTCAAAAAAATAGTAAGGAAATCAAAAGGCAGAGCAGGATCAGAGCCCATGATGAAAATTACATCCCCTTCTTCCTTGGTTATTCTACAGGCAAGATAGCAGAGGGTATATTCTATGTAAACTAAGGTCTTGAATATGCTAATGCATAAGGGGAAAGGAAGGACATTAAGGAGTTAAACTGGTGGGCACAGCAAAAGAATGATTGCAAAGACAAATTTGAGTCTTCTCTGAGGGAAGGACAGAACAAGGAATAAAAAGAATGAGTCAGAGGAACAGTAGGTAGGATGGGTCATTGAAGAGGTGGGTAGCATAAGTGGCTGCCGAGAGAAACCAGAGGTGGATAGTGAGAGACAGGAGTGTGCTGCTGCTGAGATGGGGAGAGGTAGCAGCTCCTTGGAGATCATCTGCCCTGAATGCAAGGGAAGACCTACTGAAGCCAGATAGAAGAGATTTTGTTTCATAGACACCATTTTTGCTTGGACTGGAAGGAGCATATCTGGACAGTGAAGAAAGGAGAGGAAAAACAATGTAGAACTGGGAAGGGAAATCAGGTTTCTTAAAGAAGGGGGTGGGGAGCTAGGTGGTACAATGCATACAGTGCCAGGCCTGCAGTCAGGAAGATTCATCTTCCTAAGTTCAAATCTGGCCTCAGACACTTAATAGTTGTGTGACCCTGAGCAAGTCGCCTGTTCACCCTGTTTGACTCAGTTTCCTCATCTGTAAAATGAAATGGAGAATGAAATAGCAAACCACTCCAGCATTTCTGCCCAGAAAACTCCAAACGGGGTCACAAAGAGTTGGATATGACCAAAAAATGACTGAACAACAAGGATGAGATAGGGGAGGCCCTGTGCCATGAAGGGGTTGGAGTCAGGTGACTGAACAAAGGGATTTAATTCTGAGAAGTCTCCAAGGCCATATTGGGTGATAACAAGGTGGGAATCTACAGCTATGCTGAGTACCCATAGTTTTATGGGCCTTTATAGTATTTGTGCCCTGACTGTCCTTCCGCCTGTAGCAAAGTATGTAGTCCTTGCAACCCAAACTGGCTCGAGCTGATAACTCACTGCTCAAGAGAGGACTTGAGAAAATGAGACAAATGCCTTATTGCTGAGGCCGTACTTGAGATCTAGGTTCTCAAGTCATAGCCCGAAAAGGCTTTATGCTTGGAATCAGGAGACCGGGTTCCTGGACCTAGTCTTGCAGCCAACTACCTGCATGACTTTGGATAAATAACTTTCCTTGTCTAGACCTCAGTTTCCTCATCTGAAGGAGTTGGACTAGATGTGGTCTAAGGTCTCTTCTAGTAAAATCCTGCTATTCAATTCACTAAACATTTGTTCCATGCCCACTCTATGTTAGACACTCTTGAGTCCCAGGTGGGAGAAGAGACAGTGAAGACAGGCAGCCCAAGCCTGGTGTTTGACTACCTGTCTTAAGTTTCCAGACTTCTAGTACTTCAAAGCAGAAGGTCACTGCCATGCCTGAGTAGAAGTATGCTGGCTTGTTAGAAGGGAATCTGTCTCCTTTAAGCATTGCCCAGAGAAGTTTTGTATTGCTAGTAAAGGAGCTTTTCTTCATTTCTTTCGATGGACATGGTCCCCATCAGACCATATCATAGCTGAGGTCTTGTATTCAGTTCTGGGCCCTATAGTTTAGGAAGAACATCGATAAGCTGGAGAATGTCCAGGGGAAGTCAACCATATTGGGGAAGGGTCTCAAATCCATGAGGAGCCATTTAAAGAATTTTGGAGATGTTTACCCTGGAGAAGAGAAGACTGAGACAGTGTTTGACAGCTCTTTCTCAAGTATTTGAAAGACCTTATGGAAGAGAGATGATTAAATTTATTCTGTTTGGCTCCAGGGGGCAGAACAAAGAGGACTAAGCAGAAGGTACAAAGATGCCCAAGTCTCCTCCATCCTTAAGAAAATCTTCACTAGACCCTAAACCCCTCAGCTATCATCCTCTGTCTTTCTTGTCTTTCTCAAACCAAGAAATCTACATTCCTTGCTTCCACTTCCCCTTCTCTCACTCACCCCTCAGCCCTTTACAACCTGGCTTTTGACCCTATCACTTAATCAAAACCATTCTTTCCAAAGTTGATCTTTGAATTCCCAAAGCTGATCGTCTTTTCTCAGCACTCATCCTTCTTGATCTGTCCTCTTCACTGGACTCTGTTTACCACCCTTTCCTCCTCTTTGGGTTTTTGTGACATTGCTCTCTCATGGTTCTCCTTCTACCTGTCTGCTGGTTCCTTCTCATTTATTGGATCATCATCCATATAATCAGCCCCTTAACTGTGGGTGTTCCCTAAGGGTCTGTTCTTGATCCTCTTCTCTTCTCCCTCTATAATCTCTCTTTTGGTAACCTTATCAGCTTCCATGGGTTTAACCATCATCTCTATCCGGATGACTCCCTGGTCCATATATCCAGCCCGAGGCTCTCTCCTGAGCTTCAGGCCCACATCACCAAATGCCTTTTGGGCATTTCAAACTGGACACCCTAACATATGTTGTGTTGTTGGAGAAAAACTTACAAGTACAAAACAGAATCCACCATTTCCCCTCAGACCATTCCCCTCCTCCAGGCTTCCCTCTTTCCGTAGAAGCTCCCACCACCCTTTGCTGTATCCTAGGTTTATAACCTTGGCATTATCCCAAACTCCTCATTCTCTCTAGCCTCATATAGCCAGTCTGTTGCTAAACCTTGCCATTTCTGTCATCATAACATCTCATCCAGCCCCTTATCTCTGCTTGCACAGTTCAGGCCCTCATCATCTCTCATCCAGATTATTGTAAAAGCTTCTTAATTGGTTTCCCTTCATCAGATCTCTCATCAGTCCATGCTACACACTGCTGCTAAAGTAATGTTCCTTAACACATGACTCCCCTACTCAACTCTAATGGTTTCATATTGCTTCTAGGACCAAAAATAAATTTTTGTGTTTAGCTTTGGAAGCCCTTCAGGATCTAGATGTAGCCTGCTTTTCCAGCCTTATTGGCTATCGCTTCCATTCCTATATTCTGTTACCCAACTAAACTGTTCTTCTTTCTGTTCCCCACATATGACACTCCATCTCCCCTCTCTTTGCTTTTGCACTGGCCCTCTCACGTGCCTGGAATGCACTCTATCCTTACCTCTGCCTCAAAGAAAGCAGGCAAGACAGGCTTGCCGAAGCAGCAAGGTACTCTGGGGAGGGGTCAACATGTATCATTTGCCAGGCGTGTCAACTCATCGCCACCAACTCATACCCCAATGGAAATAGTCCATGACCCTGAACCCAGAACCTTAGGACCCTTAGACCACTGGTCTTATTTCCAGCTCTAATTATGCAGCTGTTGTTGAGGATAGCAATCACTGTGGAGAAGAGATTCACCATCCTTACCACCACCATCACCAACTGAACAACTACCACTGACTGTCAGGTAAGCCCAAGAGCCCTGGGAATGGCAACACCTCCCAGACCACCAGTCCTACTTCCAGCCCAGTTTTGGCAACTATCATACGGGGAAGCAAACTCCATGGATATATAGCCTGGCAATTACTTCTATGGGTGTTGCAATCACAGCTATAAAGTCCTTGGCACTGTCATATGGCCCAACATCAGAAACTGATATAATTTGATCACTAGAAATGACATTAAGGGAGAAACATTACCATCTGCTTTGCCGCTGTACCGAAGGACCATGGGATCTTTCTATATGACTTATAGCTGAAACTTTCTATATATGTTGTCTCCTGCATTAGAAGGTGAGTCCCAAAGATCAGGGACGGCCTTATCTTCCTATTTGTATCCCCAATATTTAGTGTAGTGCTTTACACATATTTCGTGCTTAATATTAATTGTGCTTTTGATTCATTTGTTGGTTCATTCACTTATTTATAAGCATACAAAAATATAATATGTATATAAATAATATATTACTAAATTACAAATAAATATTTATTATTAACACTGTCTCCTGTCTGAAACTCCCAACTGCTGGTGCCTTTCTTCCAAACTACCTTGTATATATTTGCATTTATCATTTTATATGCATGCTGCATATATGTATATGTACATATGTGGGTATATATTTATACATTCCCACACAGACACACCTGTCTCCTCTGTTAAGGTCCTTGTAAGAAGGGGCTGTGCCATTCTCTGTATCTGTATCCCTGGCACCTAGCGCATTGCCTGGCACAGAATATATGCTTAATTAATACTTCATTACCATGCTGCCTCCCTTGTCATTCTACCCTCCACTTAACAATACTACTGGTACAGTTCATTTGATTGTATTGGTTTGAATTTGCTTCTGCTAGATCCTAGAGGCAGTGTGTAGTAGTGGTTAGTGAGTCAACCTCAGAATCAGTAAGGAAAAACCTGATTTCAAATCCTGCTTCTGACTGGCTGTGTGACTCTGGGCAGTAACTTAACCTATTGCCTGAGTAGCTTTTTAGGGTTATAAATTGCATAGCAGTGACTAGCGTACGTGGATACAGCAGATTTCCTCACTGGTATTTCCCTATACTGATGAAATCACAGGTCTAGAACAACCACAAACAAACAACAAGGCCATTCACTACCTGTGTGACTATAGGCAGGTTGCTTCACCTCTGCTGGACTCAGTTTCCTCCGCTGTAATATGAAGGGATTGGCCTTGTTGATCTCTGAGGTACCTTCCTATTTCTATGGACCTTTTGTTTCTGTTTAGTCATTTCCCAGTAGCATCTAACTCTTTGTGGCCCCATTTGGGGTTTTCTTGACAAAGATACTAGAGTGGCTTGCCATTTCCTTATCTATTTTATATTATTATTATCTTTTATTATCTATTATTATAGATGAGGAAACCAAGGCAAACAGAGTGAAGTGACTGGCCCAGGGTTACACAGCTAGTAAGTATTGGAGTTCAGATTAGAACTTAAGTCTTCCTGACTCCAGCAACCAACTAGCTGCCCAACCAACAAGCAATCCCTGCTCATAAGGAGTTCCCAATTTAATGGGAGAGATAACAAGGACACGTGCATGCACATATACTGGGTAAATATCAAGAGAACAAACCCAAAGTGGTTAGACACAAAGTAGTTTGGAGATTGCTTCCCTGTATGATAGCTGCAAGCATTGGGCTGGAAGTAGGACTGGTGGTCTGGGAGGTGTTGCCATTCCCAGGGCTCTTGGGCTTACCCGACAGTGGCGGGTATTCAGGAAGTTAGGGCCCTTAGAGTTGGGTTCAGGAAGGTTCTGCCTGAGCTGTGTCTTGAAGGAAGAGGCAGAAGTGAGGAAGGAGTGCATTCTGAACCTCAAGGTTAGCCAGTGCAAAGGCCCCAAGGTGAGAGATGGAGTGCCACGTGTGAGGTACAGAGAGGAGGCCAGTTTGGTTGTTTGTAGTTGGGAGTGATGCTCATCGAGGATGGGAAAGATGGGGTCAAGATTGTGAAGGGCTTTCAAAGCCAAATAGAGAAGTTGGTACTTTATTCTGGAGACATAGAGAGCCACTTCAGGGGCAGCTAGGTGGCTCAATGAGGACCTGAATTCAAATCCAGCCTCAGACACCTGACACTTACTAGCTGTGTGACCGTGGGTAAGTACCTTAACCCCAACTGCCCTGCCTTCCCCTCTCCAAAAAAAAGACAAAAAAAGAAAAAAAGCCACTCCAGTGGGGGACACAAGATGGTTAAGAGTACCCTCTCCTTGTCTCACTTCTCTACTCATTTACATTCCTAGTCCTCTGGGTCCTAGGAATTTCAGACTTTCTCTTGCCTTTCCCTGAAGGAACAAGTTACTCTTTCAGCACCTCCAATCCCTGTCTTGCCTTCGACCTGCACATCAGCCAAAATGCCATTCCCCTAAGAATCTGCTTCATCAAATATTCCTCTTTCTCATCACCATAATTTTTCATTTGTAGGTTAAGCTGCACCTGGGGTTCCCAGAGATCTGCTAACCTCATTATAACTAGCTGAACTTTTAAGATGTGTCATCTTTTCTTTTTACCTCTTTCCATTTAAGTTATGCTATAGGGTCTGAAATAGAGCAAGTGTGTGGGTCATTCAAACTGGAAAGGTCACTTGGCTAACTGCAAAGGGCAAAATATGTAATCTGCCTGCTCTAGACAAATAATGACTGGTATTTAGCTAGTGCTCTGAAGTTTGCAAAGCACTTGGAAAATATTTTGTCATATGAGCCTTTTAACCATCCTGTGAGGGAAGTCCTAGAGGTATTACCATTTTACAGATAAGGAAACTGAGCCTCCATGATCATACAGAGAAGAGGCACCAGAGGTGGGATTGGAAGTCAGGTCCTCCTGACTTCACTTCCAACACACGGACCACTCCATTAATGGCTTTGTAGATACAGACAGCTTGTCTATGGGATCAGGCTGATCCAGAAGGCAATTGACTCTTTGTCCAATAATCAGTGATAAAACCTTTACTTTTCGAGCTGAGGGGGAGTGGTGTGCCATCTTTTGAAATTGGCATAATCCTCGTCCAAAAGTCCAATGGTGTAGGACTCTCTCCTGGTGGAGATAGATGCTTTTCCCTATGTAAAGGGTGGGATGGAGTTGGCGAGAGGCAACAGGTTCAGTTCTCAGCCAGTCCCCCTTTTAGGGGGCCCTTCAGAGTGGGAGTCCCCCCTTTTGAATTCTCTAAGTGAGGATAATTTTTGAGCTTAGCTTTGAGTTAGATTCCAGCTTCAAGAGAGAAAATGGAAGAGGCCAACCTCACTTCAGCTTCCTGAAGGAAAAGACTAGGAAGACATGAGATGAGCTGAGAGTCTCCATCATGTTCCCGTTCCCAGCTTGAGTGAGATCGAGGACTCTTTCTCTTGGTTGAGCTGAGTTATGTTGCTCCCAGTGGAAGAGCAGCTTCACTCTGTATTGTCTGGTATATGGACACCTTCTCTGATTTCTGTTCTGCTACAATTTGGATGAATGAGCTTCTTTGCTATTTGCCATATGTTTTCATTGTGAAGCTGGTATTAGGTGGGAAAGGGGTTATATAGAATTTGGGGTCCTCCTTCTCCCAGTGACAAAGCAATCAGAAGTTAGATGGAACCCATTCATGTCCCCTCAACTAACAATATTTAAAGGAGTAAATAGATAAACTTCTATTCTTTCTGAGAGTAGAGTTGTGGCCTCTGGCCCCAACTTCCTGCTTCCTCTCTTAGCAGTAATGAAAGTCTCCCTTGGAGAAGAATGTGGGGAAGAGAGGCCTATTCTGTCTCCCTTTGAGCCATACAAATACAAGGATAAGCCTCTCATCATACACGGAGCCTCACTACACATGAGGGGCCCACCACTATATGCCTCTACTTTTTTGCTCTGTGTGGTATGATGGAAAGAACCATTGGACTTGGAATCAGAAAACAAAGGTTCAAATGTTGGATCTGCCATTTACTTGCCAAGGGGAAAATTTAGGTTCTATGTCAGGAAACAAACAACAAAACATGACGGGTTCCTTTGGAGAGGAGTGAGCTCCTTTTCACTGGAGGTCTCCCAACAAAGGCCAGATGATGACTTGTCTGGTATGTTGAAGAGAGGATCCCTATTCAGTTAAGGCCTAGATTGCATGATGTCAGTGATTCTGTGACTAGCTATGTGTTTATGGACAAGTCCCAACCTCTCTGATTTTTCCTCACCAGTGAAATGGGGCAGCTAGTTGGCACAGTGGATGGAGCACTGGGCCTGGAGTCAGGAAGACTCATCTCCTTGAGTTCAAATCTGGCCTCAGATACTTACCTGGGCAAGTCACTTTACCCTGTTTGCCTCAGTTTCCTCATTTGTAAAATGAACTGGAGAAGGAAATGGCAAAACACTTTAACATCTTTGCCAAGAAAACTTCAAATGGAATCACAAAGAGTCAGAATAACAAAAAATAGGGTTAACAAATACTTGTGTTACATACTCACTGGATTGTTGTGAGGGAAGTACTTTGGAAAGAAATAAAGCATTATGGAAATACGAATTATTATTATCGTTACAGGGGTTTTCCTAGCTCTCTTTGTAGACAGAGGCTATCTATAAAGATGTTCAAGGGATTGACTGAATCTCTTCTCTGTGTCTCTGTTTTATTTTTGATGAAGAGAGGGATGATCCATTTTCTTTAAGAGGTGAGAGCAGGTGACCTTGAGGTTCATCGTCATGAGGAAAGCCAATTCTTCTTAGCTCTAGAGTCAGCCTGGTGTAATGCATGGAATGTTGGACTGGGGAGATGGCAAGATTTGAGTTTGAATCCTTCCTCTGACACTAGCCATTTTTCCCTATGGAAGTTATTTAATTTCTCTGTACCTCAATTTCCTCAGCTAGGAAACGATGGAGAGGGCCAGTCCTCCTATGAAATGAGAAAAGTGCAGGTGAGTACTCTTAGTACCCTTAAGGTTCCCAGGTCTGACTCCTGTTCTGCACACAGTTACCCTAATGGTTTACAATACTGTGCTCATGATGCCAAGGTCATGACATAGATTCTGAGGTGGGCCATTAGCTTTGGGTGAGGAGGATTGTCTTAGTGGAAATTACACTGAACTGGATGTGTCCAAAGACTGCAAATTCCCTGACTTCTCAGAGTCTCAGTTCCCTCAGCTGTAAAATGGGAAAAAATGATATTTTTGTTACTTACTTTGCAGGGTTGTGATAAGGGAAGTATTTTGTTATGCCCCCCATATTTCCTCTGGCTTTTGGCCAAAGCAAAATTGCAGTAGCTCAAAAGAAATGTGAGGAGAGCAAATGTAGAGCCATCTCCACTCCAAATGTTCATTTGGGCTATTTGTGCCTGACCTGTCATAGAGCCTTACAACTTTGTATTGGTCTGATCAGCCACATTGGATGCACTGTACCTTGACCCCAACATAGCCATGTCATTTTGGCCCTCTTTAAGAACAAAAGACAACAACCAACCAAGAAACCAACTTACCGGAGCGTATGGGAGGATCAAATCAGATAATTACGTAAAACTCATAAAGTTAGAGTTGGAAGGGATTGTAGAGGTCATCAAATCCAATGTCCTTATTTTATTTTTCATTTATTTTAATGCCTTGTTTTTATTGATACATTTTCTATTTACATCATAGTTATTTGGTGGAGCGGTGGTGGGGATACCGTCTCCTTCCCACACTGAATCCTCTCTTGTGATAAAGAAAACCAATTAGGCAAAAACATCTGATCCGGATACAATGGCAATTGCATTTGACAGTGTGTGGGACATTTTGTCTTTGTAGTCCCCCATCTTTCTGCCAAGAGCAGAAAGAGGTGTTTCATTATTTATATTCTGGGGCCTTTGCTATTTTTTAGTTACTCAGTTTTATTTCCTTTGGGTAGTGTTATCATTTACATTCTTGTAGTCAGTTTCGCAGTCCTGCTTTTCCCCCTCTGCCTCAGTTCAGACAAGCCTTCCCATGTTTATCTGAATTCCTCCTATCATCTTTCTTGCTGCATAATAATATTCCATTGTATTCACATATCATGCCGGTGGGGTTTTTCCAGCCATGTCTCCAGTCAATAGGCACTGGTTTCTAGTTTTTTGAAGCCGCAGAGAACGTAGCTATGAGTATTGTGGTCCTTTGTTATTGTCTTTGACTTCTTTGGGGTATAAGGCCCCAATAGTGGGGTTGTTGGGTCAAAGCCAAGCCTCTTGTGTTCCAGATGAGGGAACTAAGGCCCAGAGAACTGATGTAATTTGCCTAAGGTAACACAAATAGTAAGCAACAAGACCAAAGCCTAGAAAGATAAAATAACTTATTCAAGAGGACACAGCTTAGGTCCTCTAACTCCTAATTCTAGGCATGCTAATTCTAGCATACTTTTCCCTATACCATGCTGCATCACATCAGCAAGTCAGTCAACAAGCATTTTTATTTTATTTTTAAATAGTATTTTATTTTTTTACATGTACATGTAAAGACAATTTTCAACATTCATTTTTATGAGATTTTGAGTTCCAAACTGTTCTTCCCCCCTCCTTTCCCTCCTCCCCAAGATGATAAGCAATCCGATGTAGTTTGCAAGAGTTTTAAAGCACCTAATATGTGCCAAGCACTGTTCTAAGTTCTGGAGATTACAAAGAAAGCTGATCTAGTCTATACCCTCAAGGAGCTCGCATAATATGGGATGCTGTTAATCTGTGGGGTCCCCATAATTTGACCAGTCACTTTAACATTTAAGCCATATGTCACAAAGGAAGGAGAACCATGGTATGGCGGAAAAGGGGCTTGGCTCTCAAGGGTTAAAATCTTGGTTTAGACAATTCTCCTGTGTGACTTAGCATCACTTAACAAACCTAGGTCTCTGCTTCCTCTTCTGTAAAATGAGAGGGTTGGATTAGATGACCTCTAGGGCTCTATTTTTAAGAAAGAGGCAGTTGGTGACACAGTGGATAGAGCCCTGGGTTCCCAGTCAGGAAGATCTGAGCTTAAATCTGGCCTTAGATACATCCTAGCTGGGTGACCCTGGGCAAGTCATTTAACCTCTGTCTGCCTCAGTTTCCATTACTGTAAAATGAGTTAATATTAACAGCATCTACCTTGCAAGGTTGCTGTATCACATGAGATGATATTTGTAAAAAAAAAGTGCTTAGCACAGTAGCTGGCACTTAGTAGGTCCTATATTAGATTGTAAACTTTTTGAGGGACTGCCTTTCTTTTTCTTATTTGTAGCTTTTGCACTTAGCACGGTGCCTAGCACATAGTACACACTTTTTGGGGGAGGGTTGTTTAGTTTTCAGTTGTACCTGACTCCTCATGAACCCATTTGGGGTTTTCTTAGCAAAAATGCTGGAATGGTTTGCCATTTCCTTCTCCAGTTCATTGTACAGATGAGGAAACTGAGGCAAACAGGGTTAAGTGACTTGCCCAGGGTGACACAGCTAATAAGTGTCTAAAGCCAGATTTGAACTCATGAAGATGAGTCTTCCTGACTCCAGGCCTGGCACTCTATTCACTGTGTCACCTAGCATTTAATAAATCTTTTTCCTTCTTTCCAACCCAAATCTATGATCCTATGACCTTGTCATTGACCCTGGAATTTGGCCTCAGGCCTGATTCTTGATGAATGCCCTAACCATTTGATAATCCCAAAACTGGTCAGGTAGTGGGGTGTGGAGAGAATCTGTGCAATCTGACTGTTGGAGCAGCAGTTAAAATCGGAGACTTTGCTGATACTGGGAATGGTAGCATGAATACAGAAATACCCAGGGCAGAATTGAAGGATATTCTGAGAAGTGTGAACATGTCTATCCATCACAGAGCCTAAGCTCACTTAAAAAGGATGAAAGAAGCCTGTACAACACCGAGAGACCCTGACACAGGGAATGAGTAAACAGCACCCTGGGAGAGCAGAGGGAGATTATAGCACTTTCTCATTCCACATGTGTTTGGCATATCAAATAGTACCATGTTGTCAAAGCTTTTTCCACCTGACTTTGGCTGCCGCAGAGCCAATGATGTTCTCAGGCTGGGCACAGCCCAGCTGCACTTCTCCTCTAACTGAAGCTCTTAGGGAAAAGAAAGACTTAAGCTTTTCCTCTAGATTATTTTATTTCTTCTCCAAAAGAGTACCTGGATTGGAAAGTCAGCTCCTTGGGCTATTTCTCTCCTCCTCCCCCAATCCAAAAAAAAAATTCAGGCAGGTGGTGTAGTGGATAGACCACTGGGCTTAGAGTCAGGAAAACCTGAGTTTGAATCCAGCTTCAGTCACTTATTAGCTGTGTGACCCTGGACAAGTTATTGACCCTCTGTCTACCTAAGTTTCTGCCATCTGTAAAATGGAGATAATTATAGCATCTACCTTACAGGGTCGTTATGAAGGTCAAATGAGATAACACATGACTTTGCAAACCCCAAAAAGCTATCAATGCTAGTCAATCAATCAATAAACATTTGTGAAGCACCTACTGTTTGCCAGGCACTGTACCAAGTGCTAGGGATACAAAAAGAAGCAAAAGATAGTCCCTGCCCTCGAGGAACTTATAATCTAATGGTAATTATTATGCTCTTAATTAAATACCAGTAATTATTATTATCATCCTCATAATTATTAGAAGGCTAAGAGCAGCAGTATTCAGCCTGTTCAGTGGGTTGGTATTTTGTTGGTAATACTGCAACACTATTAATTTCAGGGGGATTTTCATCTTTAAAGTGCCTTACAAATATTGATCCCTCAAAATTAATTAAAATGTTTTAATCTCTAAATGTCTCTTGGCTGTTCTACACCTCTACTGCGTTAAACAAGAGGAAAACAGCAATGCCGAATAGCTTCTTGAGATGTAATGGGTATTCTAAGTCTCAGATCTTATCTTCCATGGCTTGTGCATGGAGGACTGTTTACAACGTGGTGTGACAGAAATCAGATATTTGGAAAGATGGTAAAGAGAAGTGGGATTGGTTGGGCTCCAGATCTGACTCCTCTCTATCCCCTCACCCTGAAGCTCAGAAGGCTGATCGTGGAAAGACAGAAGCTAATGGAGGAGTTGGACGCCAGAATGGATTTACCAATATCTTAGGATTTAAAAATCTGGCCATATGTCTATTTTGTTTAAAGAAGGGGAGAAATCAGAGAAAAGCCAACAAAAAACAAAAGCCAGTTCCATAACTTCGGTGTGTACATGGTGCCCTTGTTCCAAGGACATCTCAGTAATTAATACTGAGCCCACATTTCTATGATGCTTCAAGATTTTCTAATAACCATATGAAGAAGATAGTACTGGCTTTATTGTTCAATGTCTGACTTTTTGTGACCTGTGGACCATATTGTCCATTGGGTTTTCTTGGCAAAGATACTGGGGTGGTTTGCCATTTCCTTCTCCAGTGGATTGAACCAAATAGAGGTTAAGTGACTTGCCCATGGTCACATGGCTAGTGTGTGTCTCAGGCTAGATTTGAACTCGAGTTTTCATGAATCTAGGCCCAGTGCTCTATCCACTGAGCCACCTAGCTATCTTCTAGGTAAGACCTGAGGTTGAGTGACTTACCTAAGTTCACACAGCTGGTGAATGTCTCAGGCCAGATTTGAACTCAGGTCTTCCTGACTCCAGGCCCAGTGCTCTATCCAGTGAGCCATCTAACTGCCCCAGGGCCAGTGTTACTCTGCCCATTTTTCAGATGAGGAAACTGAGGCTTGCGGAATTTAAGTGACTTACCCTGGGTCACATAAATAGTAAGTATTGGAGCTCATATTCTAAGCCAGTTCTCTCTTGAATCCAAGACCAATGCCCTTCCTACTATGCCACACTTCTAGTTTGCCTTCTTTAGCTAGGATGTCATGAGTTTATTACCCCTGGTATTTTTTCATTTATAATTTAATTAATTCTTTCAATATATAGGATGAGACTCTTTCAGAAGGTTTCCACGAGTTTTGGCTGATCTAAGAGTCACCTTTTGGTACTATAATCTACAAACCAATATCTGTCACTGGGGTCAGCGGATATCTGCTTATTTATTTTTTTAGGAATGGGGATATGATAATGTATTATTTATTTTTAAAAATTGTGTTTTAATGTAAAGATGCTTTCCAACAAATATACAAATACCTTCTTTAAAAAGTCTATGTCCCCCTCTCTCCTCCAAACAATTTACTGATTGGATGCTGTGCGATACCATGGAGAGGGTGTTAGTTCTGAAGTCAGAGGACTGGATTTAGAAACCTCATTCTCCCATATACTACCTGTATGACCTTAAGCAAATCACCTAACCTCTGTGGTTCAAGAATCATAGGATCATAGATTTAGAGCCAGCTACACAGATTGCTTGCTGTCTCGGGGAAGGGGGAGGGAGAGAGAAAAGGAGAAAAAAGTTGGAACTCAAAATCTTATAAAAGTGAACGTTGAAAACTAAAATAAATAACTAAATTAAGAAAACAAATTCTCTCAAAAAAAGAAAAGAAAAAGATTTAGAGTTAGAAGGTACCCATGAAGTCATCTAGCTTTAGGATAGTAAATGTTCACTAATTGGAAGCCCAGGGTCTCAGGTTGGGGCTTGGAATTGCACGGGAGGTCAGAACACAGATGCATGGCTAAGAAGTAGTAGATTTGAAGCATCCCCAATCCCAAAGCCCCATGATGACTCTTATGACCAAAGGTTGCTGTCCAAGGTAGTAAGGTCTCTACAGCATGGTGGTGATGACTGGTTAGATTGCTATCTTTATTATGAAAGGCATGGCCCTCTGGGCTGTTATTTTTAAGTAGACCTTTCACCATTTTCTTCAAAGCAGGCTTCAACCTGGGCTCCCATTCTTGCAGAGCTTGCTTTCTCTGCTGTTAGCAGCTCCCTTCCCCCTCACCAAATACACAGCACGTTATTGTGTTGCCAACTCATAATTTCTTCCACAAGAGTTAGGTTTGAAATTAAGAGAAACCTGGAGGGGCTGAAAACCCTGCTGGAGGCCCACACAGCCATGACACAGTTTCAGCTGGAAATGAATCAATATTTGTGTTACCACTTCTAATTGAGTTCATCCCATCCTCCTGTGGGATCTGATTAGGACAAGAGCCAGAAAACTTTTAAGGGAGAAGAGCTATTTTTTGTTTATATTTTTAGAATATAAGATTTTGGAAAGCTGCATTTTAGTTATATATATGTACACACACACATATATACATATATCTTTTTTTTCAATTGGTGCCAGAGAAATTTTACACCAAGTTCATTCACATTGGATAGCACATTTTAGTTGTTTCACTTCCCACAAGTTCAAATCCCAGTTCAAATTGCAATACCATGGGCAATTCACAATGCCTCTGTGCCTCAGTTTCCTCATCAGCAAAATGGAGGTAATGAATGCTGTACCATGAACCTCACATGGCTGTTGTGAGGAAAGTGCTTTGTAAACCTTTGTTTTAACAATCTGGCTAGCAGCTTCTGTGGGGGGTCCAGATCCACCCACAGCCAGCACCCAGAAAGCTGCCCGACAGCCAGAAAGCCCAGGTTCTTTTGATATGCTTTAATAAGGAGAGCAAGGTTAAGGGGTTGGCAAGCTTACTTTAATCAGCACACAAATATCATTCACCTAGTTCAGGGGAAAAAGCCAGCACCCTGAACTTCAGAACAAAATACAAACAAATCACAAACTTCAACAGACAGACCTTGTCTGATTCAAATCCCAATCCATAGTTACCAGAGTTCAACAAAGTCTCAGCATCCGGGTTTACAAGCTGGAGGGCTCCTTAGCTACAGCTGCCCAGAGTCTTAACATCAACACCATCTC
>CM053622.1:422025540-422092448 GCA_028646595.1 Phalanger gymnotis | reverse complement strand
TGGGTCTCCTTTAGCAAGTCATTGACTTGTTTTTCATGGTTTTCTTGCATCATTCTCATTTCTCATCCCAATTTTTCCTCTATTTCTCTAACTTGCTTTTCCAAATCCTTTTTGAGCTCTTCCATGGCCTGAGACCAGTTCATGTTTTTCTTGGATGCTTTTTGTGTAGACTCTTTGACTTTGTTGACTTCTTCAGGCTGTATGTTTTGGTCTTCTTTGTCACCAAAGAAAGATTCCAAAATCTGAGACTGAATCTGAGTGCGTTTTTTGCTGCCTGGCCATGTTCCCAGCCAACTTACTTGACCCTTGAGTTTTTCGTTGGGGTATGACTGCTTGTAGAGCAAAGAGTACTTTGTTACAAGCTTGAGGGAATGCGCCATTGATTTCAGAGCTCTTTCTATACAGCCAGCTCTGCCACACCAGCACTCCTCCTTCCTCAAGAACCACCAACCCAGACTGAACTTAAATCTTAATCAGGCTCTGCACTCCTGCTCTGATCCTCCACTTAATTCCTCCCACCAAGTGGACCTGGGGCTGGAAGTAACTGCAGCTATATTTCTGTAGTTGCCCCTCACCCCCTGCGGGGTGGTGGGCAAACTGCGAACTCTGTTCCCCGAAACTTTTCCCACTAACCTTCTCTGTTGTCTTTAGTGTTTGTGGGCTGAGAAGTCTGGTAACTGCCACAGCTCACTGATTCAGGGCACTAGGGCCTGTTCCGCCCAGCTCCCTTTCTGGTTGGTCCTTCTGCCGCCCATGCTGAGCTCTGCTCCCCTCTGCTCTGTGCATGATAGACCTCTTCCAGCCACCATCCAGGCTGTCCTGGGCTGGATCCCTGCTTCCCTCTGCTCTTTTGTGGGTTCTGCAGTTCTAGAATTTGTTCAGAGCCAATTTTTATAGGTTTTTGGAGGAACCTGGTGGGGAGCTCATACAAGTCCCTGCTTTCCAGCCGCCATCTTGGCTCTGTCCCCCATTCCCTTCCCCCACTTGCTAGATTTCTTTACCCAACTGAGGGTGTATGTTATTTGGCTCTTTGAAGCAAATCCATTGAGACCAAGGTTCAAACAATGCTTACCCCACCCCCTTCTTTCTCTCTATTGTAATAGATTTTTCATGACTCTTCATGTGATATAATTTACCCCATTCTGCCTCCCCCTTTCCTCTTCTCCCAGTACAATCCTTTTTTTCTTTTTTTGATATTTCATTTATTTATTTTCAGTTTTCAACATTCATTTCCATAAGTTTTAAATTTTCTCCCCCTTCCTCCCCAAGATGGCATGCAATCCATTATGTGCTCTACACATACATTCCTATTAAACACATTTTCACATTAGTCATATTGCATAGAAGAATTATAACAAATGGGAGAAACCATGAGAAAGAAAATAAAATAAAACAAAAGAGAAAAGAGTCTGCTTCATTCTGCATTCTGACTCCATGGTTCTTTCTCTGCATGTGGATGGCATTTGCCATCATGAGTCCTTTGGAAAAGTCTTAGGTCCCTGAATTGCTGAGAAGGGCTAAGTCTATCAAAATCAATCTTTGCACAATGTGGCTGTACAATGTTCTCCTGGATTTGCTCCCCTCACTTATATGAACTCTATTTCATGTAAGTCTTTCTGGGTTTTTCTGAAGTCTGCCAGCTCATCATTTCTTATAGCACAATAGTATTCCGTTACATTCACATACCACAAATCATTCAGCCATTCCCTAGTTGATAGGTATCCCCTCGATTTCCAGTTCTTGGCCACTACGAAAAGAGCTGCAATAAATATTTTTGTACATGTGGGTCCTTTTCCCATTTTTATGATCTCTTTGGGATAAAGCCTTAGAAGAGATGTACAATCCTTTTCCCTGCACTTAGTTAATTTTTCCATCATCACATGAAAGTCAACTTATAGCCACACTCTCAAGTATATTCCTTCTAACTGCCCTAATAGAGATATGGTTCTTAAGAGTTACAGGTGTCATCTTCCCATGTAAGGATATAAACAGTTTAATTTTATTGAATACCATGTTGTTTTTTCTCTCCTGTTTATCTTTTCATGTTTCTCTTTTGTCGTGCATTTGAAGATCAAAATTTCTGTTCAGCTCTTGTCTTTTCATCAGGAAAGTTTGAAATTCCCCTATTTCATTCAATGTCTATCTTTCCCCCTGAAAGATTATGCTCAATTTTGCTGGGTGGTGGATTTTTGGTTGTAATTCAAGCTCTTTTGCCTTCCAGAATATCATATTCCAAGCCCTCCTCTCTTTTAATGTAGAAACTGCTAAGTCCTATGTAATCCTGACTGTGTCTCCTTGGTATTTGAATTGTTTCTTTCTGGCTACTTGTAGTATTTTCTCCTTGACCTGATAGTTCTGGAATCCTGCTACAATATTCCTTGGAGTTTTTATTTTGGGATCTCTTTCAGGAGAAGATTGGTAGAGTCTTTTAGTGACTATTTTAAAATCTGGTTCTAGGATATCAGGGCAGTTTTCCTTGATAATTTCTTGAAAGATGCTGTTGAGGCTCTTTTTTTAATCATGGCTTTCAGGTATTTCAATAATTCTTAAATTATCCCTCTTGGATCTATTTTCCAGGTCAGGTGTTTTTCCAATGAAGTATTTTACATTTTCTTCTGTTTTTTCATTCTTTTGATTTTGTTTGATTGATTCTTGATGTCTCATAGAGTTGTTTGCTTCCACTTGCCAAATTCTAATTTTTAAGGAATTATTTTCCTCAGTTAGCTTTTGTACCTCCTTTTTACATTTGGCCAATTCTACTTTTAAGGAATTGTTTTCTTCAGTCAATTTTTGTGCTTCCTTTTCCAAGCTGTTGACTCTTTTTTCATAATTCTCTTATATAACTCTCATTTCTTTTCAAAATTTTTCTTCTACTTCTCTTATTTGATTTTCAAAATTCTTTTTGAGCTCTTCCAAGAGAACTTTTTGGGCTTGATACTGATTCATATTCCCCTCTGAGGCTTTGCATGTAGACATTTGGTATCGTTGTCCTCTTCCGAGTTTGTGTTTTGAGCTTCCCTGTCACTATAGTAGCTCTCTTTGGTCAGAGCCCTTTTTTGTATTTTGCTCATTTTAAAAAGTTGACCTTTGCTCTTGGGGTGCAGGGGAAACTGTCCAAAGCTTTTTGCACTGGGGACCAAGGGCCTGACCAATGGCTTTCTGTGCTGGGGCCTCTGGAGCTGGCTGCTTGCCCACCGTACTAGGGTTCCCAGCCTAGTCATGCCTGTTGTGCCTTGGATTCCAAGGCTGGCACTTTGCCTGTTGCATTGGGTCTCACAGCTGGCTTGCTGTGCCACTGTCCTGCTAGGCAAGAACCATGAGGCCTTGGTTGCTGATCTGTGCTGCGGCTAAGAGCCTCCCACTGGCTTGCCTGGACACTGCCTGTGCTAGGCCACATTCTCCTTTTACCCAAGTGAGACAGACCTTTCCTGAAATCCTTCTAAGTTATCCTGGGCCAGAAAATTTTTTCACTCCATCTTTTTGTGTATTCTGTCTCTCCAGAATCCTTTTAGAGGCTTGATTTAACATTGTTTCTGAGGGAAACTGGGGAGAGCTCAGGCAACTTCCTGGCTTCTCTCCTCCATCTTGGCTCTGCCCCCAAATGTAAATTTCAGAAATTGTATTTAAAACTGAGACTTTGCTTTTCACACAAGAGAAAGGATAACTATCTGGAAAGTTCTATCATTAATAAATTCTTGTCAAAGTTCTGGATAACACTGTTATCAAAGACCCACATGTGTTTAATGACAAATATACTCATAGTAGAACCAAAGCCAGGGAGATGTAACTGGGGCTTTGCATCGAACCACTGTAACTTAAAGGGAACTAACAGAATGGCTACTTCTTGCACATCATAGAAGCAGCCAAGTTTGGCATCTAATTAATGAGAATAATTAGTTAAAATGGGATATAAAGGTGGTATACTTCCTCCCAATCATCCAACCTGAAGTGCTCTTCTCCTTTGCATGCTTCTCACTTCCAGAAAAAGCCCTACCATTTACTATCCCAAGTTTACCTGAGGTCTCTGTCTTACTTTTAAGGAATGACATCCCAGATCACATCATAGAAGAAACAATCAGAGAAGAATAGGAAGAGATAGCATTCACATCTGCAGAGGAAGGGAGAATTTGTAACAAAGTAAGAGATAGAAAAAAACATAAAAGACAAAATAGACAATTATGTTTAAATAAAATTTAGAAGTTTCTGTACAAAAAATCAATGAAGAAGAGAAACTTTTAATGGGAAAAATATTTTCATTAAATATCACTGATAAAAGTCTGATATTTGAGACATAAAGGGAATTAAAACAAATCTCTAAAACCAAGAACCTTTCCCCAATAGATGCAGTGAAAGAATATGAAGTTTTCAGAAGAATAATTGCAAACTATAAATGACCACATGAGAACATGCTCTAAATTACCAATAGTAGAAGAAATGCAGACTAAAACAACCCTGAGGTTTTTCTCTCATATGCTATAAATTGGCAAAGGTGCCAGAAATAGGAAGAGTCAACATTAGTCGAGTTATGGGAAGACAGGTATGCTAATATATAGTAGAGTTGTGAATTGGTCTAATAGTCTAGATATCCATTTGGAATTATACAAGATGAATCACTACCCCTTTGACACAGCAATCCCACTATTGGACAAATACCGTAAGAAGATTCATGACAGAAAAATAGTTCCGTACATATCAAAACATTCACAGCAGCATTCTTTGCAGTTGCAAAAATCTGGAAACCAAATAGATGGCCACTGACTGAGGTAATATCTCAAAACAAAACTAAATTAAGTTTTATAGTGTATGAATATGATGAAACATTATTACTCAATAAAAATGATGTATGTGAAGTGTTTAGAGAAACATGGGAAGATTTGTATGAATTGATTCAATGAAATGAGCAGAACCAAACAATAATGTCCACATTGATTAGAACAATGGAAATGAAAAGCAAGCTCAACTCTGAGTAATTGAAAAAGCAATAATGCTCTCAGAGAACAGATCATAAAGCACATCACCCCGCTCATAGCAGAGAAACAGGGGACATTGAAACAGAATGCTGTGATTATCGTCAAATGTACTTACATCATTGTCTGTTTTTGCTAAATTGTTTTCCTCTGTTAAAAGAGAGGGTTCAGTCTGGAGAGAGGAGAGAGAATTTCCAGAAATGACTGTGTTATCAAAATAAAAAGGCAATAATAAAACATATTTTTTCAAAAGTTGATTCAAGGTCATATTCTGAACTCCTTGGTCCTAGTGCATCTTCCCTAGGTACCACAATTGCTAGTTGGGGTGGGACACGAAAGAGACTGTCACTGGAAAGGTTGGGCGGGCTTCTGCACCTCTGTTTTGGACCAATGGACTATGTATTTGTTGTGTTGCTCAGTTGTTTCAGCCACATTTGACTCTTTCTGACCCCATTTGGGGTTTTTTTTTTTGGCAAAAATACTGGAGCGCTTTGGCATTTCCTTTTCCACTTTATTTGACAGAGGAAGAAACTGAGGCAAAGAGGGTGAAGTGACTTGCGCAGGGTCACACAGCTAGTGAGTATCTGAGACAAGATTTTGAACTCAAGAAGATGAGTCTTTCTTGACTCCAGGCCAAGCATTCTAACCACTGTACCACCTGCCTGCCCCTGTGCTACAGAGGTTCAACAACTGTCTGATAAAGATAACAGGCTGATTTAGATTGGAAGGAACCTTAGAGATCTAGTTCAGCCTCCCACCTAATATGGTAATCCCTTCTCCAATCAATCAAAAGCATTTATTAAGCACCTACTATATACCAGAATCTGTGCTAGGCTCTTAGAGCCATAACTACAATAAATGAAATGATTCCTCTTCACAAAAGTTTACATTCTAAGGGGGAAGATAACAAGTACCTGTGTTGTATAAGCATATATTAAATAAATAGGAAAATAACAAATACTGTTAAATACAAGCTAGATAAATACATGGGAGTTTGGAAGGGAGGACACTAGCAGTTGGGTCAAGAAAGGCTTGATGTTTGATTTGTATCTTGAAGGAAGAGTGAGATTCTAGGAGGTGAAGATTTGGGAGGAATGCATTCCAAACCTAGGGGATAGCCATTTTGAAGGCATGGAAATGGGAAATGGAAGGGCCAGGTGTGAGGAAGAGAGAGAAGGCCAGTTTGGCAGGCTCATGGATTTTTCTGCCCTATGCTTGCCGAATGCTTCCACCAACAAGGAACTCAAGTCCATGCAAGGCAGCCTGTTCCATTATTAGACAGCTCTGATTGTCAGGAAGCTGTGCTTCCTTCAGCTGAAATCTGCCTCTTTTTAGCATGCACCCATCGTTACCAGTTCTGCCTTGAAGCTACGGAGAATCAGTCTAATGCCTCTTCCATATGACAGCTCTTAAGATAATTGACGACAGAGAACATCCTCTCCCTTCCCCCAAGTCTTGTCTTCTCCAGGCTAAAGATCCTTGGTTATTTAAATTGGTCCTCATAAGACATGGTTTCCAGACCCTTCTCCCTCCTGGTCACCCTCCCTTGGGAGCACTTTGGCTTGCCAATGTTCCTCTTCAAATGGGCACTTAGAGTTGAACACAATACTTTAGATGTGGTCTGAGAGATGTGGAGTACAGTGGGACTATTACTTCCCTTGCTCTGGACATTATACTTCTATTAATGCAACCTAAGATCCCATTAGCTTTTTTAGCAGTCACATCACACTGTTGACTCATTGAGCTTGTGATCAGCTAAAACTTTCAGGTTTTTTTGTCACATGGACTGTTAAACCAGGTTTCCCTTATTCTGCTTTTCTCCTTCTGCCTATGCCCTGAATCTCACATAGATGGTTTTTTTCTTGTCTCATTGATTTTATCCCCTCCCCCTGCCCCAGATGTAAAATTGCATTTTATTTTTATTGATATCTTGGTTTCTTTTAAATTTCAATTTCATTTTAGAATATGTACCTCTTCCTTTCCTACCTAACAATCCATTTTTAGAGAGTTTAAAAGAGAGATTTTAAAGAGGAGAAAAAAAACAGTCCAGGAAAACCAGGCAACATAGCAACTCAATCTCACGGTGTATACATTGTTTCACAGTTATAGTTCCCCATCTCTGAAAAGAAAAAAGGACAGATCTTAGTTCGTCTCCAGTGTTAACCTCATTATACTTATTCCTTCCTTCTTTCCTCCCTCCCTCCCTCCCTTCCTTCCTTCCTTCCTTCCTTCCTTCCTTCCTTCCTTCCTTCCTTCCTTCCTTCCTTCCTTTCTTCCTTCCTTCCTTCCTTCTTTCCTAGCTTCCTACCTTCCTCCTTCCCTCCCTCCCTCCCTCTCTCTCTGTGTTTTTCTCTCTCTGGCTCTCTCTGTGTGTCCCTGCACCCCACCTAGGTCTGATGTCAACTGTTTCTCTTGTCATTGACATTATTGTAGCCATTATAAATATCACTTTCCCAGCTCTGCTACTCCATTCTGCATCAGTTCTAATAAGTGTTCTCTGAATCCTTCACGTTCATCAGTTCTATAACATAGAAATATTCCATTATATACATGTGCTACAATTTGTTTAGCTATCTGCCATTTAATGAGCATCTACTTTCTTTCCCATCCTTTGCTACTGTAAAGTGTTGGATCTGGAAAGGATCTAATAGATTATTTTATTCAACCCCCAATTCATCCAGCTGAGGAAACTGAGGCTTAGATTTGTTTTACTTAACCCTAGAGAGCAAGAGGCAGAGTGGCGCAGCAGAAAGACAAATATAAATTTGGAGTCAGAGGATCTAGGTTAAAATTCTGCCTTTGTCACTCACTACCTGGGTTATCTTGGACAAGTCACTTAATATCTTTGAGCTCAGTCTTTTCATTTGCAAAATGAAGGAATTGAACTACATGACCTTGAAAAATCTGTGATCCAAAGAAGCTACGGAGAGACAGATTTAAGGTCAATATAAAGAAAAACCTTATAAAAATGAGACCTCTACAACAGTGAAATGAGGGACAGATAGGCAGTGCAGTAGATAGAGCACCAGGCCCGGAGTCAGGAAGACCTGAGTTCAAATGTGGCCTCAGGCACTTACTGGCTGTGTGACCCTAGGCAAGTCACTTAACTCTGTTTGCCTCAGTTTCCTCATCTATAAAATGAACTGGAGAAGGAAATGGCAAATCACTCTTTGCCAAGAAAACCCTAAATGAGATCACAAAGGTCATATATGACTGAACAACCAAAAAAAATGAAATCAATTTCTTCGGCAGGTAGTGAGTTCCCCATCCCTGGTAGATTTTTCAAAGGAAATTAGATGATTGCTTACTGAGATTTCTCTCAGAAAGTGAAGGCTATTCTTACTGAGGTATGGGTTGATCTAGAATCAAAGGATTTTGAACTGGAAGAGAACTCAGGGACCATCTAGTCTGCTCCTTATTTTATATTTGAGGACAGTGAGGCTCAGAGAATTTAAGTAGCTTGCTAAAGATTGGGAGAATTTAGGGGAAGGATTAATTAATTAAAGATTAGGGCATTAGGGGAAGAATTGGGTTATGAGCCCAGGTCTTCTGACTCCAAATAATGCTTTCCATATACTACTCTGAAGCAAAATGCTGCTTAAGTCCTCTCCTGCAAGATGTTGGCACTCCTGCTTTCCTTGGTACTAGCGACATATATACATAGTTCTGAAGACCTTGACTCTGCTCCCTTTTTGTGTCAGGGACCTACCTGATACCCCTTAAGTCCCTTTGTCTCAGAGGTTTTGGTCTTATAAGTGATTCCATAAGCTCGTGGAAGAGCTGAGATGGCGGCTTGACTCCCATTCTAGTTTTCTTTGTATTGCCACCAATGGCCTTCTCTACCTCCCCAAATCTCTCTCTCTCTCTGTCTCTGCGTCTGTCTTTTCTCCCTTCCCCCACCCCAGCAGAAAATGCTTTGGATCCATTGACTTTTGGTTATGGTCCCAGAATGCACCAGATGATGCTTTGTTGTAGTTATCCTATCAAAAAGTATTTGTCAGGGATTATTGTGTGATTGGTGCTAGGTTATGCACTGTGGGAGATGTGGCCAAAGTATGAGCTTTTTATAGAATCTGGATGGTTAATGTATAATCTAGACAAGACCATCGATCAACTCAGGGCTGGAGCTAGGATTAGCATGCCGCTTCCAGCTCTTAGTTCCGAGTTCCTCACCTCTAATATTCCACCAGTTACTAAGTGCTATTGGTTCTATTTCTTCCACCTTTCCCCCTTTTCTATCCCCACCGTTCTTGATGACTACTAACCTTCGTTCCCACCTGTCTAGATTATAATATCTCAATCCTTCCCCCATTAGAATAGAGGCTCCTTTAGAGTAAGGACTGTCCTTTGTCCTTCTTTGCTTCCCCAAATGCTTAGCACAGTGCTTAATCAATATTTTTTGACTTGACTCTATTTCCTATTGCCAGCTGAGTACAATTCAGTCTCCTTGCCTTGGTGTTCAAAGCCCTCCACAATCTGGTGCTACTCTGTTTTTCCAGTCTTTCCTCATCTTACTCCCCTCCCCCCACACTGTGCTCTAGCCAAACTGGACTACTCTCTGACCCACAAATATGCCCTGCACGCTCCTGCTTCAAGCTTTCTCCTCTGTCTTCCTTCTTCCTCTGTGCTGACTGAATTCCATTCTATCCTTTAAAGGGAAATCGAATACCACCTCCTCCGGGAAACCTTCCTGATCATCTTGGGCTGTGATGATCTCTCTTCTCTTGGCCGGCACACAACACTTTGTTTGCACCTTTCTAATGAATTTATCATGCATTATTGTGTATTGTAATCATTTGTCTATGTATCATATCCCTTACTAACCTGTAAGTCCCATGAAGGAAGGTACTATGCCTTATCTAACCTTTGCATCTTCCCCAGCACCTAAGACAACATTTAACAAAGTATGTGCTTAATAATTACCATGCACATAGTACTTTAAAGTTTACAAAGTTCTTTTATGTCTATTATC
The DNA here is from genome assembly GCA_028646595.1 of Phalanger gymnotis. Classification (NCBI taxonomy): domain Eukaryota; kingdom Metazoa; phylum Chordata; class Mammalia; order Diprotodontia; family Phalangeridae; genus Phalanger; species Phalanger gymnotis. The sequence goes on along the minus strand of CM053622.1, from coordinate 422,082,509 downwards.
TCATTTGATAAATGTCTGCTTAATTGAATCTAACCGAAGTTATATCCTAGGGCAGAACATCGTTGGGAGGGTGTTTTAGGGATAAAAAGGCAAAAGAAAGGAGAAACGTGATCAGGCTGTTCAGAGTTTCCCAGGCTTCCTGGCTACCGGGCTGTACCTTTGTGAGGTAGAGTGTCTGACACTTTAGGGTGGTCCAATCCTGACCTTAGTCTTGTAAAGACTAGGAAATGGCCAGGTAGGCAACACTAAGATTTTCTGAACTTGGTAGGGACTGACAATGTTAATGGCCTTTGGGGAAGGAAATAGAAGAGATGAAGGGAATGGTGCCTGGCTTCTCCCCCTGACACCCTTCTTTTTGTTAGTGAACTTTGGAAAAACCATGAAGTCTGTCGGAGCAGGAACAGGTCAGACTCCTAGAGGGGAGCATTGATATCCTCCATGCCTTCCTTTCCTGTCTTTCTTATTTTGGCACTTCATAGTGGTTTGGGAGTAACACACTCACCCCCTCTGTCTGTAGTGGCAGGCATCTAGCTAATTCCCAGACTGGAGAAATGACCCATCAGAACCTTGTGTGCTAGCCCATTTAAGTGTGTTCAACTCTGAGACTGACAAATCATGGTGGAGGGGATGAGTCTTGAGATTAAAAGATTTTTTTTTTAAAGTAAGTCATCCAGCGTTTAAGTGTTTGTGTGAAAAATAAAGATTTCAAAGATGAGAAAATGTTCAGAGAATTCTGACATGAAGCACAAGACAAGAAAAGGCTTTTCCATCTTCATTTGTCCCGGAACTTAAACATGGTTACAACCCACCTGTCAGACGTCTTTCTCGTGCATGGGGATAGTAGGTGGCATTTCATCCAATCGAATCCTTTCAACTAGATGACAGCCGGTTTCAGAAAAGGCTGCCCCTTAGCTCCAAACTGATTTTCTATTTCAGTCGACCTGGCCCTTGCACAAACATATAAGTTCTCCAGGAATAGAAAGAGAGACAGTTAAGGCAGGTACTCTATCCATCATCTTAGATTCATGAACTGATTGAGTTGACTTGGATGCTGGGTATGGGTCCAGAGGTGGAAGCTTCAAGTTTCTTGGGGTGAAATATTTATTAGGTCAGGATTATTCCCCTTCTGCCTAAATCCATGCCCATCAACCATTGACTTTTTAAAAAAATATTGCTGCTTTAAAAATATGGTATTATTATCTTATAATATCCCACCCTCTTCATCCCAGCTGGAATTTAATTTCTTCCTTGTGAGAAGATTAAGATTAATCTCGTATCACTTTCTTATAGATCCTATTTACAAATAACTGATTTTGTCCTGTAAATGCTTTTGTCTTGTAACTGGTTAAGTCATGGTTCTTTGTCTCTAAACTTAGTTCAGAGTTCAGCTGGCCTGTAATGGATTAAGTTAAAAAAATCCATCTATTCTTACCTCAAGGAGTTTTACTAACCTTGGAGAATGTGTACGAATAGAAAGGGTATCAAGCTTGATATCTTTACACCACCAAGCTATCCTTCAAGGATACCTGGTTTGCTGTCCAAAAGTCTGGGTCACGATCTTGCACCTGGGACTCAAAGAGCACTTCTTAGTCTCATGAGAGAAAGGGGGAGTGTTGTTTCTGGCCCCCATTACCAAGCTTCCAACCAATCATGCTGCTCTCAATCCCATGATGTCTTCTACCCTGCTCTGTTCTTTGTTCTATACTCCCCAAAAACATATATAAGGCAGCTATCCTTTTGCTTGGGGTCTTTGGCATTAATGGAGGCATGCCATTGGCCTGTTTATTGACAGGTAACATGCCCCTTGCTAATGAATGTTATCTGGCTCAGAGGTCTGCCTCAATTTACCCTTTTTGTAAAATCTCAATCAAGACACTTATAATGAGGAAGTACAATTAACAAAATAAACCAAAAGTAGTCTTTGTTGTTGTTGTTGTGTCATGTGTTACTCTCTATGACCTTCCCCCCCCCCCAGAATAAAGCACACCAGGCTCTCCTATCCTCCACTATCTCCTGATATCTGTGTAAGCTCTTGTTCATTGCTTCCAACACTAGTCATTAACCACCTCTTTACTGAGAAGTGGGGGATATGTTTACTTTGCCTTGTTACTTACTGTGTGTCACTAAGCCAGATAGTTAACCTCTCTGTACTTCAGTTTCCTCATCTGTAAAATGAGGGAGTTAGGCGAAATTTCCAACTTGAAATCTATTATCCGATTATATGAATTTGATTTTCTTGTAGGCCAGACACCTCTAATGCATAGCATGAATACACGAATCCCATCCAGGCAGCCCACCTCAGCAAGGCGAGAATTAAATCCTGGGGTGGCCACTGGTAGTTCAGCATCATGGGAAGGAGAGGGCTGAGCATCAGAATTTTGGAACGGAGATAGCAAAGCAGTGGTCCTAGGCTCCGACCAAACGGCTGGAAAGAGAGAGTCCCCACACCAATAGAAGCAACAGAAATGAAAGTGGTAGGATTTAAGAGTAAACAGACAAGAAGAGAAGCTGGTATGAGGATACCAAGAGCCAGGGGATCAGGAAAGCCAATATCTAATCTGGCCAGCACATTGTTTTGGTCTGTGCTCTCAGGTAGTATCCTAACTGAGCTGGTCTATGGGTCAGCTCTATACACTTACTCCCTTTTTTTCTTAAGCCAGTTTAGTGGTTGGTGGGTGTGGGTTTAGGTAAAAGGGAAATAATCTCCTTGCTCTTGTTCAGTCATTTCAGTTGTGTCTGACTCTTCATGACCCTATTTAGGGTTTTCTTAGCAAAGATACTGGAGTAGTTTGCCATTTCCTTCTCCAGCTCATTTTACAGAGGAAGAAACTGAGACAAAAGGGGTTAAGCGACTTGCCCAGCAACTAGTAAGTGTCTAAACCCAGATTTGAACTCAAGAAGGTGAGTCTTCCTGACTCCAAGCCCAGCACTCTATCTGCTGCACCACCTAGCTGCCCTAAATAATCTTGACTCGATAAATAACGTGAAACTGCCACCTCTGGACCCACACTCAGCATTAAATTCAACTCAGTCAATTCAAGGATCGGATGCTGAGGCCTGTACAGCTCATGTGTTGCTGACACCAAGGGAAATAACAAGATGTAAATGGATAAATACAAATCCATTACTGTCTTTGGAAAAATTGATGGTGGGCTAGTTAGGAGCATCCTTCTAGCATGATCTATCAGTTAACAAGTCCTTATCAAAAACGAATCTATGCTTAGGTACCGTTAAGGATGAAATGAAGTCTGAAATATGGTCTTTGTCATACAAGAAAGTATAGCCTAGTTGAGAAAATAGGATAAATACGGAAAACCTTGATAATGTAAAGAAATTCATGCTTAAGTGCCTGAATATTTAATTAAATCCAACATGCATTTATTAAGCTCCAGTGTGTGCCAAGTGCTGTGATAGATGACAAAAGAAAAAAATAAAACTCTTCTTGACTGCAAGGAGCTTACATTCTGTTGGGGAGCAAGAGAAATAAATAGCACGCATGTGGATAAATAAGTATAAAATATATGTACAACCCTTGGCTCAGACCCACTCAGCCCCAGAGTGGCATAGACTGGTTCAATCCTGGGCCTGACTCAAAAGATATCTCTGGTTTAGGCTCATTATATCCCCAACCAGAATTTATTCTAGGAAATCTCTGAATCTATGTTTTGATGTGTGGGACAAGCACACAAGTATCATAGGAGTTCAGAGGATGCTGAGAGCCCTGTGGGCTGAAGGTGGGATCTGTGTTGGGTCTTAAATGGTGGATGAGATTCAAAAAAAGAGCCATTATAGGTGAAGGGAATGCTGTGAGCAAATGTACAGAGATATGAGTAAGATGTGTTTGGGGCATCCTATGTAGAACAGTCTGGCTAAATCTGAGGATGGGGGAAGTGTTGTGGTGTGTGGGCAGGAAAGATTGGTTAGGGTCTTACTGTGAAGAGAGCCTTTGGATGCTAGAATAGGAAGATTGCAAAAATGTACAAAGGACCCAACTCCTGCATTTTATAGGCAAGGGAACTGAGGTCCAGAGGTATTCTATGCCCAATGTCCCAAGGACAGTCAGTGTCTGGACTTGAACCCAGGTCCTCTGACTTTGAATCCATTGTTCTTTCTACTCTGCCTCTCTGAAATAATCTTCCTTCCCTTCTCTCCCTAATGGGGCTATAGCATTGTAGAACCTGCTACTCGATCATTGTTTCAAAATCTGTAGATCCCCATCATGGCGTTGTCATTGATTTTAAGAACCGCAAAAGTTAGCCCCCTGCCAATCTATTTCCTTCTAATTCTGTTTTACTCTGTGTGAAATGTGCTGTATTGTGAAACACAAATACCAAAGTTGAAAAAATTAAATTATATGCCTACATAAATGTGAATTATGTAATTGCTAGCATAGTGGATCATTATAGAATATTGCTAACTCCTTAGTAGTTACAATAAACCTTTTCCCAGAGTTATATAAAACAAAAACACACGACGCACTCTCAGAGTGGCACAATGGAAAGAGTGCTTAACTTGGGATTCCTAGGACCTGACTTCAAATTCCGGCTCTGCCATTTACTTCCTGTGTGACCTCAGGCAAGTCACTTAAACTCTCTGTTTCTCAATTTCCTTATCTGTAAACTGAAGGTGTTTAGACAAGATCACCTGTACAATCTCTCCCGACTCTAAATTTATGATTCTTTGATAAGCATTATCAATAATATTCACAATGGGTCTGCCTCATAAATCTATGTTTTGGAAATGTTCCAGACAGGTGAAAGAATCTAGCACGTCAAGCTTATTAGGTCTGGAAATCTTTCTCAAATGGGAGATAGTCTTAAAACATCCTAAGTGAGATTGTCAGTTGGCTCTCACTGGCATCCCCTCGCATTTTTGTGGTAGAGAGGACTTGGCATTCCTGATTCTCATAGACACTAATGTCTCCTGACTGGTTATTTGATCCAGTGTGAAATCTCTTTAGACTCTAGGTCTGATAACCACTTGGAGATTTGTGTGCTGGGGTGAGCTTTGAGGTCCTGAATCTCAGTATGGTTTATTCGTCTCATTATTTTGTTTAACGGGCTGTTACTTCTGTCTCTAGCAGCATGGAGCAAAAATAACTTTTTTTCCACTTAAAAAGGGAGATTAGAGGGCACGGGAAAGATAATTCAGTGGTTATAGGGAAAGTTGGAATTCTGAATTATGGTTTCCCAAAGGCAGATCCTTATCCCTGGTGAAAAGAAAGACTAAAGCTAAAGCTGAAATACTTAATAAAATATAGCAGCATGAAACAGATGGATAAATCGTCAGGGTTCCCAGCCTGTTACCAACAGAGTGCATTACACTGGAGGTCAAAGTAAGAGGTAGTTCTTTCTCCATAGCCAATGACAACTTTTCACAACTCTCTAATAAGGTTTTCTCTCTTTTTGCTTCCTTTTGATTTCCTTTTATATTAGGCCTTCTCTTCTATTTTCCTGTTTTCCCAGACCCCTCAGATCCTTACTTCCTCTTCTTGCCAGGAACACAATGAATCAAGGAGGCTAAAAGAGTGAGCTTCCCTGCCAGGTAACTATATTCTCTTCATCTTTTTTTTTTTTTAATTCAAAAAGCTCTTGAAACTTTAAGTTCCCCAGGAAGTTTCCATGCCAGGGAAGCTGCCAAATTAAAATCCATAAGACACAAATCTGGCCATGCCACTCTCCTGCTCAAAAAAAATGTTAATGACTCTCTGTTGCCTCTAAGGTAAACTATGCACTCCTCAGTGCGGAATTTAAAGCCATCCACAATCTGGCTCCCATTTACCTTTCTAAACATTTCATATTATTGCCCTCCACACTCAATATTCCAGCCAATCTGGCCTGTTGTTTGCTCAAGTCTGGGCATTCCATATCTCATCCTCATCAATTAATCGATCAACAAACTATTATTAAGCACTTACTGTATACCAGACACTATGCTAAGTATTGAGGATCTCTCTCTCTCTCTCTTTCTCTCTCTCTCTCTCTGTATATATATTGATCTCTCCATTTTTCTATCTCTATATCTATTTTTATCTTTATCTCTATCTCTCTATTTTTCTCTCTATCTTTATATCTATATCTAACTCTATCTTTCAATCTCTCTATTTTCTCTCTATCCATTTTCTATCTCTATTTCTGTCTACATATATCTCTTTCAATCTCTATTTTTCTCTCTCTTTCTATATCTATTTTCTCTACATGTATCTATTTTCTTTATCTCTGTTTATCTCTATATATCTCCATATCTTTCTATCTCTCTCTCTCTAACTTCATCTTTCTTTCTATTTTTCTATCTCTATCTTTCTATTTCTGTCTAGGTCTATCTCTCTAATTTTATCTTTCTTTTTGAAAAAAATTTTTTGGAGGGGGGAAGGCAGGGCCATTGGGGTTAAGTGATTTGTCCAAGGTCACACAGCTAGTAAGTGTGTCCAGTGTCTGAGGTTAGATTTGAACTCAGCTTCTCCTGACTCCAGGGCCAGTGCTCTGGGCACTGCGCCACCTAGCTGCTCCTAATTTTACCTTTCTATCTCTATATGTCTATTTTTTCCATCTCTATCTTTCTATCTCTCTGTATCTATTTTCTATCTCTTAATCTATATCTATTTTTCTGTATCTCTCTTTTTTTCTATCTCTATCTCTCTATCTCTATCTCTATTTTTCTCTATCTCTCTTCTTCTATCTCTATCTATCTGAACAAAAGTGAGAGAGTCCCTGCTCATGCCTCACCCTCTTAAATCAATTTTTCATTCTAATTGCAATCTTTAGTTACTAGAACAGAGAGGCCTTAATTTTCCAGGCCATCACCCCTGAGGACAGAACAGGCCTGACTTTCTTTCTTTCGATCTTCACCCTCCACCCTCTAACCAGTTCAGCTTTACATTGTTCTCAACCCTTGTACCCCTTGCCCCCTTGCTCTGGCACTGCTCATCTCTTTTGGGATCCCAAACCTGAGGTATTTCCATCATTCCCTTCTCTACTCCTGCTCACCTGCTGCAGAACACTGCCAGTGGAAGTCGAGTTACCAAACTGACTGGATCCACTACAAATTTTTATATTATTCTATATCATCTGGGCCTTTGCTGCCCCATCCTGATCTTTGTCATCTTCCCTGGTAGATTTTTCATTAACCTCCACACAGCAGCTGTTGCAAACCTTTTCTCCAGCTACATATACCTTTCCTACCCTCTACCTCCCTTGAGGCAGCTGATGACGGTCTCTAGAGCTCTGGGCTTGGAGTTAGGAAGTCCTGAGTTCAAATATGAGTTCAAAACCTCAAACACTTGCTGGCTATGTGACCCTAGCCTCAGTTTCTCAGCTGTAAAATGGGGATAATAATAACACCTACTTTGCAGGATTATTGAGAGGATCGAATAAGATAATACTGTAAAAAAAAAAAGCCCTGAGCACAGTGCCTGGCACCTAATGGGTACTATAACAATGCCTACTCCCTTCCCTTACTCATTCCCTCTAGGCAGAGAACTTTGCTTCATACTTTATTAAAATAAATTAACACCATTCATTGCCAGCTCCCTCTCCTCCCAAATTCCATACCGCACATTGCCTTGGCATCATTCCCGAGCCTCTTTTCCTTCGCTCCAGTCATGGTGTATAAGATGGCTCTTCTCTTTGCCAATAACAACAACTCTGCTTGTTCCCCTGATCCAATTCCCTCTAGCATCCTGACCCTTTGCTCATCCTCTCTTTCTCCCTAATTTTCTAGCTCTCCTTAATCACTGGGTCCTTCCCCATTGCCTTCAAATATCACTTTAATTCTTAAAAAAACCTTCACTTGACCTGTCATCCATCCCTTCAAGCTATCATCCTATATCTCTTCCCTACTTTCCTTGCCCCTGCTTCCTGTGCTCTTGGCCTCTTATCAGCCCTTTGCAAATCTGGCTTCCAACCTAATCATTGCTCCACTAAAACTGGTCACTACTAGGTCACCAGGAGATCTCTCTGTCACCACCCTTTCTTTTTCTTAGTCCTATCCTCGCTGTAATGTTTGACACTCTTGATTCCCCCACCCCTCTCTTCTTCTAGATACTCTCCTCTGCCTGTATTGTCTTGACACCATTCTATCTTGGTTCTGTCTGCCCAATCCTTCTTAATCTTGTTTGTAAGAGCAGCGTCCATGTCCATGCCCCATCTCCTAATTGTGAATGTATCCCAGAGCTCTGTCCTCCCTATGATGTCTGCTTGTTATAATCTCCCTCTGATATCATTGGTTCCCGTGGATTCGACTCTCATCTCAATGACCCCCAATTCTTCATTTCCAGCCCTCATCGCTTTCCTGAGCTCCAGTCCCTCATCGCTTTCTTGAGCTCCAGTCCTTGCTATAATCTCTGCTTGCTATACTCCCTCTGATTTCATTGGTTCCCATGGATTCAACCCTCATCTCAATGACCCCCAATTCTGTTTATCCAGCCCTTATCACTTTCCTGAGCTCCAGTCTTCCATTTGCAACTGTCTGCTATACCTTGAGGTCACAAAAATATGTCATACACAATATATCAAAACCAGAACTCATTATCTCCATCTCCTGTGCCCCAAACCCATCTACTCCCTAACAAGTAAAGTTAACAGTACCTTCATCCTTCTAGTCACCCAGCTTTTCAACCCAGGTGACTTTCCTTGACTTTACTTTCTCTCAGCCTCCATATCCGACCAGCACCAGATCATGTTCATTCCATTATCTTTTAATTTATGGTATCTCCCACTTCTCTCTTCTTACACAACAACCATCCTAGTCAAGGCCCTCACTCTTTTCCTGACTCTTGCATGAAGTTATGGCCAGAGATAAAAATTTCAGAGCTATGGATTGTGGAATGGTGGAACAGTGAACGATGCTGAGATATTGGGTATGACCATCTAAGTGTGGCTGATGTGCAGTAAAAGTATAGAATTATAGATCATGGAAGGTGAGAAGGTTAATGAATTGGAAAGTAAGGGTATTTGAGGGAGCATCATCTGACAAGTTAAAGTTCCCAATTATAAGGACAGGAGTTGGGATGGAAAGACAGCAAGGCAGCTCTTGAACTCCTCCAGACAGGAAGAATGACCTGGAGACAGGTAGATAATAACTCATAGGCTGTGGATCAGGTGATATATTTGGGTAGAGGGAAGCCAGGAAGAGTGTGTCACACCCCCTCTGGGCTCACTCCCCTTCCCTGGCTTAGGGTCCTCAGAGAATGGCTGACTACTGTGACTCTGGATTCTAGTGGTAACTCTGAGAGTTGGGGTTTCTAGTATGTCAACACAGTGTGCCCCCCCATTAACAATCAGCCAGTTAACTCAGTTAGCTTTTAGAAGAGGATTTACTGAGACAACATGATACAAAGAGTTGGTACAAAACATCTCTCCTTCCTCCCCGCCCCCCACCCCGATCTGAGAGCACAATTTCCCTTTGCAAACACAACATTTCAGGGTTCAAGGAACAATTGTAGTGAAGCATGGGTATAGAGAACCCATAAGGCACCTGATGGTTCCTGGTCCCAGAATTCCTTTTCTCTTTGTGGAGTCTTCATGGCAAATGTATATGAAAAAAAACCATAAAATGAAACCAGACTCTCAGTGGTTGTGAGGAACAATCATAGCCATGGAGAAAAGATGATTAAACTCACATTCCTTCTTTCAGGAAAGATAAGAAGGAGACTATGAATTCCCAGTGTTTCACTGTTGTGTGATATCTGTCAGATACAGTTAAAGCTTCAGTTTTATGTGATGGTTTTTATTTGTTATATGAGATTATATAGGCAGTGTAATATAGTGGATAGAAACTGGTCTTGGAGCCAGGAAGATCTCAGTTCAAATCCTGCCTATGACACCTACTAGCTGTGTGTTTCTGGGCAAGTCACTCAACCTCTTAATGCTCTAGGCAACTCTCCAAATGTACAAATTCCAGAGAAGGTTCTGACTGAGCTTGGTCGATGTGTCCTCATTCAGGAGTTCCCTCCATCAACGAAATCCCAAGTCAGCTTCCTATCCCTATTCACTGAATATCATTACAGTCTACTTCTAGAGGGCATTGCTGCATTCTGTATGAGGTTTGACTCAACCTTTAAAGTTCCTTCCAGCTTTAAGTATTTGATTCTTGAGGGCAAGGAGGGTATCTATTTTTTTTTCTCTGCGTGACTAGCAATTTTGCATGCAAATAAATAAATGCATGAGAAGCCTTATCAGTGATGATGAGGATGTCCATGAGGGCAATTATGATATTTCACCGTCAGGTTTCCTCCGTTTAGCTTCATGTCACCACAGCTTTGTCACTTTTCCAAACCCTGTTCTCCGCATTTCTTTGTTTCATTTCTCTTTCTTTTTCACTATCCAAATGGAGCTTCATTTTCTTTCTCATCAATTCCCTGCTCAGACTTGTCCTTTTCCTTCTCTCTTTTTGATGCCCTTGGTCCAAGACCTCTTCCAATGAGCTCCTTCATCTACAGAGGCTTCTCTCCCTTCCCCTTCTCTGTCTTCCCTTCCTTTATCCATCAGCCCTCCCTCCACCCCTGTCCAGCTTCCAGATGACATTGTGTTTATTACACTGTGGTTTTCAGAGAGGCTACTCAATAAATGTTGTTGACCTCCACCTCCTTCTTCCAGCCCCTTCTCTCACCCTCCCGCCTACACTTGCTCTCTAGGCTCCCATCATTCATCTTATCTCTGCCCCTCTATCTTACCTGTTAAATCAAAGCTGCAGTGGTCCTCACCCCACCCCCATGGCAGCCGGGGCCAGTCCAGCAACCAGCAGAAAACACACTGTAACTCCCTCTTGATTTGCTGTCTCGATCCTTGGAGAGAGATAAAAACAGAAGGAGGGCAATCATAAATGGTGATACATCAGTCAAGGAGGCTGAATGCTGAGGGGCTCCCTCAGGATCCCGGGCTGGGGCTGCTACCATAAAATATGTTTATCCCTGATCTAGGGGATGGGATGGAGAATACATTGATCAAACTTTGTAGATAACATAAAACTGGCAGAACAGCTAATAATTTAGACTATATTAAAACTATCCAACTTCGTCTGGATAAATTAGAGGAATAAAATGAGATTTATTAAGGGCAAATTCAGAGCAATCCAATAGAAAAGAAAAATCAAAAATAGAAAGGAAGAAACGTGAAACAATGGCAATTCAGAAAAGATTGGGAGGTAATAGCTGATGAGAAATTAAATATTAATCACTGTAATAAGCCTTTGAATTTTATCCAGAGAGCTCAAAGCACCTTGGAGGCATTACCTGACTCATCCTTACAAAATCCCAGACAATCGAAGTGGGATTTTTTTACTCTCATTTTACAGGTGAAATGAAAGCCCAGAGAAGCCAGCTGGCTGATCTAAGGCAGCATGGTACAGAGGGAAAGGCACTGACTTTGAAGTCAGAGGACTTGGGTTCAAATCTCCCCTCAGATGCTTACTACTTCTGTGACTTGGGCAAATCACTTAATTTCATCCGACCTCAATTTTTCTCATCCATGACTTAAAGGGATCGAACTAGATGGCATTTGAAGTGCCTTCCAACTCTGATTCTTTTACCCCATAAGAAAACCATGGCAGGAAGATTTAGACCTTTGACTTAACATAGTCTCAGCTCTTCCAAGGAAGGTACATTTTTAAGGACCAGAATACCCAGAAATTCTCTCAAATTAGAACCCAGTCTGGCAGCTGTCCCAGTTAGCAGTCTCCCTGAAGTTCTGTGCTTGCTACTTTGTGACCACTACAGAGAAAGCAAAACAATTTTCAGAGAAAAACTTAGGTACTGAAGTTTTTGTTTTTGTTTTGAGGTTTTTTGGAAGCAAGTGACGGTGGGGAAAGATTAAAGGCATTCAAGTACGCCCAGTCTGTAAGAAAAAAAGAAATTGGAGGCAGCCATAGGGATGAGATTTGGATATAAAGGGATGCTGGGGAGAAGAGGGGGAGAAATTGTTCTTGTTAATTGGCAGCGATAAAATGGAAGATAATGGATTTAGATTGCAAGAAGGAAAAAAAAAATCTATTTAACTAGCAGGAAGGGAACCCAAACCACGATATCTCAATTTAATAACACACACTAGGCTCACCCCCGCTTTTTCACTTATGTTCATGCTGTTCCCCACTGCCTGAAATGAGGCCCCCTCCTTCCCTTTGCCAAAAAGAATTGTACCCATCCTTTAAGGCTCATCTGCTCCAAGAAGCCTTCCCCTTCAAACTTCAATCAATGGCAATGTTCTCTTCCCTCCACAACAGCCCAAATATACCTATTATCTGTACTACATGTCTTGGTACCTAATTATATTCAATTTATCACCTTATTATATGGTGCCCTATGTTTTTTATGGTCTCTAATTGTTTTATGGGTGTATGTTTTCTCCCTCAGCTAAGATTATACACTCCTGAAACTGGGGCCTTATCTTCTATTCCTTATATCTTCCTTCATGTGGAACACAGCCCTGGGCACAAAAATGCAACCTTAATAAATACTTAGTGAATTGATATTTTTGGTCCAGACTGTGATTTCATTAGTATGGGGTGGCCCCATGAAGAAACTCTCTCTGGGGGATGTGGCACTGGCATTAGGGCCAGAGTGATTGGCACTCTCTATGTGACGTGGGACAAGTCATGAAGCTCCTTCGTGCCTTAGTTTCCTCCCTGTGTCAAATGAAGGGTTGGATTAGATGACCTCATGGTTCTTTCCTGGTCTGGATCTATCATTTTTTGATCAATACAGACAAACAGCTAGTCTCGAGAGTCGCCTTGGGGCAGTGAAAGGTTAAGCGATGTCCAGATTCTCCTAGCCAGTTTTTACCAGAGGTGAAATTTAAACCCACATCATCCTGATGCTTAGGCTAGCTCTCTATTGATTTTGCCCGCCCATTCTCTGTGGATCAAATACAAGCAGTAAATGGATCAAATGAGACAAACTTTCCTCCGTGCTTTCTTTGTACAAAGGAATAGACGTACAAGATGTACAAAGATGCCCAAAATATAGCCCTTGCCCTCAGGGTCCTGAGAACTCACTTTTATATAGTGTTTTAAACAAGATACTTTCCTCGAAATACCCAGCTGAAGTAGGTGGTATGGTGCGAGGTGGGTAGGCATCCCCATTTTACAGATGAGCAAACTGAGGATCACAGGTGGGAAGCAATTTGTCCAAAGTCACACCGGTTGGTCAAGCCAGGATTTGAGCCCAGATCTCTGCTACAGAACTAGTAGAACTTCTAATCAAGAAGAGGAAATAAGGTAAGTACAGAAATAACTGTAATACAAAGTAGGGTATGCGCCCATTGGAGAAGTGCAAAGAAATCATTATGAGGGAGAGGTCACTTCTCTCTGTAGGATCAGGCAGGGCTTCATGCAGGAGGTGGCATATGACCTGAGCCTTGATAGCTGGATAGGATTGTAATAAGTAATGTTGTTCTCCAATCGTTTTCCAGTTATATCTCACTCTACATAACCCCATTTGGGATTCTCTTGGCAAAGATGCTAGAATGATTTGCCACTGCCTTCTCCAGCTCATTTTTACAGATGAGGAAACTGAGGCAAACAGGGTGAAGTGACTTACCCCGGGGTCACACAGCTAGTAAGTGTCTGAGGCCAGATTTGAACTCAGGAAGAAGGGTCTTCCTGACTTCAGGCCTGGCACTCTAGCTAAGTGCCTATTCTGTGCTTTATAAATATTTTCTCTTTTGATCCCCGTACCAGTGCTGAGATGTAGGTGCTATTATTATCCCCAGATGAGTAAACTGAAGAAACAGAGAGGTTAAGTGACTTGCCCGGGATCACACAGCTATTAAGTGTCTGAGGCTGAATTTGAATGCGGGTCTTCCAGATTCCAGGCCATTGAACCATTTAGCTGCCTCTAGGGGATTCTGAAAGTAGTAGGCATCCAAAGGTGGTCATAGATGTGTCTGGTTTGGCAGAAGTATGGAGAATCAAAGGATAATAAAGCTAGAAAGGACCTTGAGGTCACCTAGAGCAATTGCCACATTTCATAGATCAAGAAACGAAAGCTCTGAGTTCTCTCTGACTTACCCCAGGCCACGCAGAAAATGCCAGACTTAAAATTCGAACTCTGAACCTTTGACTCACACTCCAATACTCTTTCTAGCATACTATGCTGCCGATTATGATAGATAGACAGACCCAGACAGACAGACAGATAGATAGATAGATAGAGCATTTAAGTGCTTACTGTATGCCATGATAAGTGCTGGTGGTACAAAAACAAGAAAACAAGACAATTTTTACTCTCAGAGAGCTTACAGTCTATTAGGGAGCAGCTAGAAAGGATGGTACATGGTAGAATAGGCTGGAGGAGACTGAGAGGAGTGTGGGTGGGCCTTCTCCTAATATGGAGGGTCCAGCAGGGACTCACCAATCACTGAGCAGTCTCAGGGTGAAGCCATCCCTAAGGGGCCGGGCAACTGGTGTGGAGGTGGTCCCTTCTAGCTCTGTCCTGTGATTCTCTGTATTCTAGCCCAACTGGAAGACTCACCATCACCAGACTCGACCCCCCTATTACCAACTTGAGGCTTTTCACTCTGATGCAAGTTAGACGATAAGCCAGAAGAAGGGAGTGAGAGGAACATGGCTGGATCATCTCATGACATGGAGGGTTCCCAGGGAAAATAAGAAGCCTCAAATCCATCCATGAGTTAGGGTGGTGTCTACCCCAAGCATGGTGGAATGGGCTGTTGAGAACAGTTTGCTCCAATAGCCATGAAGGTGTTCTTAGAGCTTGGTCGGACATGGAAGACTCCAAGGTCATCCACTGCATCCTGGGCCATTGCCAGTCATCCTGACTTTTTTCTTTCCACTGAACTTCAATGACTCTGGAAGAGAAAGTGAGGCTGATGACTTTGCACAACTCTGTCTCACTTAAATCCAATTCATGCACAAATCAAGACATCACCTATAATGGTCCCCTTCAAAAAGGAAGAACAAGAAGAGGCCTCTCATATAAGAGTCAAGTTTAAGAATGGTCCCTCGGAGAAGGTTAGAAGGTTAGAAGATGGGTTGTATCCCAATAAATTGCTAATGAGGATGGGGGAGGGGGTCATCTCTAGATCCCCAGGTGCTTTTTAAGCCACAGAGGCTATAGATTTTTACTCAGCCCTGAAGTGCTGCCAGCACTCTGTGGGGATACTTTCCCAGATCCATCATGCCCAGCAGCCCCTTGGGCAGGAGAGAAGAAAATCCCAGATACTCCTTGAATGACAGAAGGCTCTCTGAGAGGTGAGCTATAGTTACCCAGATTGGAATATAGCCAAGGCATGGAGTAAAGATGACAGAGAGGGATGGGGCTGATAGAACTTGGGAGTGTGTGTGTGTGGGGGGGGGTCTGGGTGGGTGGAGCACCGTCTTCATTTCACAGAGCAGTAATGCCAGGGGAGCTCTAATGACCACCAGATGTCAGAGCCCAGGCACTGTGTCTCAGACAGAAGATGGCACCTCCAGCGGCACAGTGCCAATTAGAGATAAGTTCAGAGTATTGTTATTTTTTTCCCAAATCTTCAGGAATCCAATTAGGTATGTCTTAGATCCGCATGAGCAGTTCTCCAAAACATCCGTGCTAGAGAAATTAGGGGGAGGCAGGGAAGTAAATGTTCACTGAAGAGACATAATGTACTGATCCTAGGCAGTCATACAGTTAGAGTCTTATTGGCACTAGAAGGAGACAAGTAGAAAACAGTATAAGTCACTGATTGGTGAAGAAGAATGAGAAGAAGGAGAATGAGCACTAAAATTGGAGCGTGCAGTGTGGAGTCATGGAAACAGAACTGAATCCCAACTCTGCCACTAACTATCTGTGTTACCTTGGACAAGTCACTTAACTCTCTGGGTCTCAGTTTCCTCATCTATAAAATGAGGGAATTGGACTAGATGACTTGTAAGATACCTTATAGCTCCAGATCTAAAACCCTGAGGTCTTTCAGATTACCACAAAGACCACAATCAAAGCAATAGCTTTATGTAATGCAGCTGCAACTGGGCACAAGACAGTCTGAGTTGCCCAGAAGGTCTCAGTTATAGAGCCCCAAGCCTCTCTGCTTCTGAAACCACTAATTAGCAAGTCCAGATCCAAGAAATCTGAGAGTTGTTGGGTTGCATGAACCTAGAGTCAGGAGACCTAGCAATGAGGAAGACCAAAAGCTGAGTATCTTGGTGGGTTGGGGAGGAAGATGGATGGGATAGACGTTTGTCTCACTCTTCTAGGACTCTGAGATTTTGCTTTAAGCACAAGATTTCAAGTTGTAAGCATCATAAATGGTTGAAAAATCATTTATTAAGCCCTCACTGTGTGCCAGGCACATTTGCTGAGGATACAAATCCAAAAGTGAGAAAGTCCCTGCCTGCAAGGAACTTAGATTCTAATGGGGGGGAGAGTATGTATATAGGGCAGTGGTGGAAACTAAAGTGTGCTTTGGTCTGGGAAATCACAGGGATGGTGAGTCAAGTAATAGGACAACTGATCAGCACGCTCTTTCCAGAAACAGCGGTAGTATTGATTTTATTCACGATCTTAGGAGGAGAGGTTGGTGGTGGTGATTGGGGATGGGGCGAAGAGAAGGTATGTATTTGGTGACAAAATAGATAGCAAGATGACTAGAATGAAACATGCTCAGATGATGGGATGGCTAGATGTATTGGACTCCCACCAATCAAGACAGCATGGCCCCAGGACAGCTTAACTCCTCCGGGGCATGGTCTTTGGGGGTTCAGATTGGAGCATGAAACAACCGCAGGAATTTTACAACCATCGGAATGTCTCTAGCTGCCCCCTGGCTCTCAGTGTTACTTAGCCTCTTCACCTGAGGAAGAAAGAGAGAGACTTTGTTGGAAATCTTTAGGGAGATGGAGTTACTGAAAACCATAGGCTACACATATGGCCACAATCAGGCTGCACAGCACATTTGTCATGCAAAAAACCAGCCAATAACCCTAAGAGGGCATCAGTATCTCTGCTCCTCTGAGGTTTCCCATAGACAATAGACAAAAACAGGGAGAGCCTGACCTATTAAAATGACTTTCTTATCATGGCTGTGTGGTTCTGTGTTTTGGAAGGTAGAAATCAAATGAGACTTCTTTGTAGCTAAGCAGTGTCACACTGCTCAGGTGACTTCCCTTACTTTTTGCCTTTTGCAATTCCCTGTGTTGTGTGAATTTCTTGGTGTGTGTGGGGGGTGGGGTGGGGTGGAGGTAAGTTTTGTGCAGTAGATTAAGCTATAAACTGCCTGAGGTTTAAAGCACAGCATACACCAAGGGGCTGGGAAGTGATAATGTTGTATCATAAGATTAATGTCATCTGTATTCTTGACAATATCTGGGCTCTTCCCTATTCTCTTGGGTTTGCCTGTGTGGGAAGCTGTGGGACCCCAGCAGTCAAAGGACATGGGACCCTATTTCTGAATTACCCAGTAAGTTGCTACCTGAATTTTGTCCTGTGATATTTTCAGGATTATATTTTAACCTCTTTTACCAAAAGAAGATTGATGCACAAATCTGTCTCCCTGACAAACGTTTTCCTAACAAAAGTGACACTTTGGGAATTCCTAATTGAATTCAACAATTCAGGCACATTACAAGTATGTCCAGCAACTGGTAACACTATCATCCTGAAGTTTTTGCAGTGACTTCTTGGGAAAAATGACTTTGGGAGGTCATTTGTGCTGTGAAGATAGCTCAAACAATTCCTAGAGTACTCACTTGGTAAAAATTCGCTTATAGTCTTTTGTCAATCTAGGATGGTACTTTTTGTTACAGAGGTCAGCGTATTGGTTCCATGCCTCAAAGGGTAAATTATAATTCTGGGTTTTTCCTAAGCATTGAAGAGGAGATGGAAGAGAGCAGCAGTGTCCTGACCCCCAGAAGCCTTCTGCCTGTTGATTTGGCATCATGGGAATGTACTCTGCCAGCTTTAGATTGGGTCTCATTTGCCAATATATCATGATACACTTGTCTGAGGCAGTATCGTGACATCATAAGCACAGAAAACTTCAATCACATATTTATTTGGCACTTACCAGCCCTTCTGCATTGTGTTATGCTCTTCAGAAGACAGGAGGGAAATAGATGAGAATTGTTCCATCCCTCATGGAGATTACATTCTAACTTAAGAGACGTATTTTATTTTATTTCATGTACATAGAACAAATTCGGAGAAATCTGGGAAGACTAATGTACAATTAAGTGATCAGAAGCAGGAGAACAATTTAGACAACAACAATTACATTGAAAGACTTAGGAACTCTGATGAATCCAGTGACTGGCCATGATTCCTGAGGACTCAGGTGAAGCATGTTAGGTGGTAAGACTCAGGCTGCAGAGTGAGAAGTATGTTTTTTGGACATGGCCAATGTGGAAATTTGTTTTGCTTGATTACATATGTTTGTTAGAAGGATGCTGATTTTTCTTTTCTTGTGGGGTGGGGAAAGTGAGAGGGAAAGAAAATAGATTTTTGTCCATTAAAGATTAAAATTTAATTTAAAAAACAAGATACTATGATACTTTGTGTGTATAGTGACACTGCATACTGATACAATAAAGAACTAAAGGAAATCAGAGATAAGGATGTCTATGTTAAAGGTTGGCAACCTTTAACAAATGGTGTGCCAAGGTTCCAGCCCTTTCCCTTCTGAAGTGTGTGTATCTTAGGGAGAGTTAGGAGAACAGGAAACAGAATGAGGAGGTAGGAAGAACACATACTGATTCTCGTGGGGAGCAGATGATTCTTGAAAGTGGGCAGGTGGTGGCAGCTTTCATAAGTCTCAGGGAAAGGAGCCTGGT
The DNA here is from genome assembly GCA_028646595.1 of Phalanger gymnotis. Taxonomy (NCBI): domain Eukaryota; kingdom Metazoa; phylum Chordata; class Mammalia; order Diprotodontia; family Phalangeridae; genus Phalanger; species Phalanger gymnotis. Next base: position 422,063,753 of record CM053622.1, on the reverse strand, counting down.
GGTAGCACCTGGGCTGTGTGCCACTAAGAAATCATCCATATATGCCATCTCTGGCGGGCATGCCGTAGACTGCCAACCTCTGGTATATAATAAAGTGCTAATTGTGTGGTACAGAAAATAACTGCAAAATAATGAGAGAAAAGAGAGAGCTCATTGTGTAGATGGAGGCATCAGAGACATCCTGAGACTTAACCATAAGAATAACACAATACATTTCGATGTCACCCTTCAAAGAGCACACAGGGTCATAGACTTACAATGGGAAGGGACTGTCTTATTTATAGAGGATGTCAAAGGATCATAACAGTGAAGTGACTGGCCCAGGGTCGTGTAGGTAGTCAGCAGCAGAGTTAGAATTTGAACCCAGACTCAGAATTCTTTCCATTTGCAGCACACTGTTTTTATATCTGTTGCCTCATCTCATCCTCATGATAACAAATCAAGTAAAAAAAAACATTTACCAAATGCACATGGTACAGTGGATAGAATGCCAAGCCTGGAGTCAGGAAGACTCCTCTTTGTGAGTTTAAATCTGACCTCAGATGCTTACTAGTTGTGTGACCCTGGGCAAGTCTTTTAACCCTTTTTGCCTCAGTTTCCTCATCTGTAAAATGAGCTGGAGAAGGAAATGGCAAACCACTCCAGTATCTTTGCCAAGAAAACCCCAAATGGGGCCATGAAGTGTTGGTTATGACTGAAAACAACTCAACAACAACAACATTCTATGCATAAGACATTACATAAGATGGAGCAGATTTGCTCATTCACTTAAAAAAATTAGCAAACACCTACTATTTGTGGAAGTGTGCGTGGTCTCCGCCTTCATAGAGCTTATAATCTAGTAGGTGGAATAAGACATGAACACAAATGAATATGATACATAATAATGGATGATAGGTGCGTTAGAAAGGTGCAAAGCAAAGGGCTATATGTGGACTAAGGGGAAAGGTCATAGCCAAAGCAGGATTAGGGAAAATTTCGCAGAGGAAGCAGCAGTGCGTAAGGCTTTTAAGGATGGGCAGAATTTCAACAGGCAAAGAAAGGGAGGGAAGACATTCTAGACCTTTAGGACAAACTGAGCGAAGGCAGAGAGGTGGAAAAACATAGGGCATATTCAAAGCCAGAGAGTAATCCAATTTCCCCAAAGCATAAAGTATGTAGAGTGAAATGAAATAAAGATGGCACCAGATTTGGAGGACCTTGAAGGCAAGGTAACCACTGAATATTTATGAGCAGAGGACTGACATGATCAGATTTAGGGTTAGAAAGATTATCCTGATAGTACAAGGAAGGATAGATTGGAGGAAAGAGAGGGGGAGTGAATACCTTTTAGGAGATGACTGGAATGGTCCAGGTGGGTGGCAATGAAGGCTTGTATTGGGGTGGGAATAGAGATGAGGGGATAGAAGCGAACTGTGTTATGGGGTTGTATTCAGCTTGGTAAGTAGTAAACTATGAGATGGAGGAAAGTGAAAAAAATTCTAAGATTTGAATGCAGGGTAGATGGTAGTGCTACAGATATAAATAGTTTAGAAGACAGAAGGAGAAGCATAATTAGGAGGAAAGATAGTCTCAGTTTTGGACATATTGAATTTGAGGTATCTGTGAAAACTCCAGGTAGATATATCCTATTGTAGGTGCTTGGAGACCATAGGATCACAGACGTAGTTAGAAGAGATTTTAGAGGTCACCATGACACCCAAGATTCCTGATTGGTGAGAACTGACTTTATCTTTTTGTGTGTCCTTAGCATGTAGCACATAACACAGTGCCTGGCACATAGTAGGCGCTCAACAAATGCTTGCCTGCTTTATTGATAAAGCTCATACCCAGCCCTACCCAACCACTTCTTGGCTATCTCTATGCCAAGTTGTTGTACGTATATCCTGGCACCTTCCCCACCCTTTCCCCATCATTTTATCTCTGAAAAGAGAGGTCAAATCAACACTTCTATTCCTGGAAGGAATGAATAAATCAATCACTCTATGATGATCCATCAACAAGCACTTATCAAGTACCTACTATGTGCCAAGCACTGTGCTAGGCCCTGGGGATATAAATGAAACAACCTCTCTTTGAAAGAAGTTTACATTGTAATAGGAGAGGCAATAAGGACATGGATGGATGAGTGAATAAAGCATTTACTTAACACTTCGTGCAAAGCACTATGATAAGCACTGAAGATATATTCGGAAAGTGAGAAAGTTTTTGCTCTTAGGGAGAAGGGAACAAGCATTTATTAAGTACCTACTATGTGCCAGGCATTGTGCTAAGATATATGTCCCTGATCCTCATAACCACCCTGGGAGGTAGACCCTATTATTATCCCCATTTTACTGTTGAGTAAACCAAGATTAAATGACTTGCTCATTGTGACACAGCTAGCAAGTATCAAAGATGGAATTTGAACTTAGGTCTTTCTGACTCTAGGAGCTAAGATTCTACCGAGTAGGACAATGCATATAGAAAGTTTCAATTATAAGTTAGATGGAAAGGTCTCAAAGTCCTTAGGGTATGACAGCAAATCAGATGGTGATACCTTTTCATTAATGTCATTTCTTCTGATAAAATCGTATCCATTTCTGATGTTGAACCATTTAACATTGCCAAGGACTTCAATGGCAGGAACTTTTCTTCTTCTGTGTCTTCCATAGCCGTGACAGCTGCATCCATCCCACAAGCATTTTGCACCCCTCCAATGCACCTCTCATATATTGTTGCATATCTGTTTCCCCAGATAACGGTTTCAGGGTTTCAAAGCACTTCAGTTCCCAAGGTTTTTTCCTTCTAGACCCTGGGCTTTCTCCACTGGAGTCTAAGTGGAGGCAGTAGCTCAGGTGTTGGTGGTGATTTGACTTGCCCAGCATACGCTGTCTCTGATATTTCCCTTGGGTGCCTTGCTGATTCAGTTAGGATGGCTTCCCTGCCTTGTAGGTGGCAATTGGGTGGCAATTGTGGCAATGTTTGGCCCCTTCTCTACAAGGATTGCTTCCTAGGATTATAGCTGTGAGGGCTGGGCTATAATCAAGATTGGTGGTCTTAGGGTGGGGCACTGTGATTCCCATGACTCTTGGGTTTAGAGTACTGGGCTATTTCCATCAGGGTCTTGAGGGGAGGTCGTGGTCAAGATGGTGGTGGTGGTTTGACTTGCCTGTCACATGCTACTTCTTGTCTCTCCCTCAGAGAGAATGAAAACAAATAAATACAAAGGAGTTAAATACAAGTTGAGATGGAGGGCTCCAACAATTGAGGGGAAAAGGGGAGGGGAACCAGTAAAGGCTTTATAAAAATGTGGTGCCTGAGCTGCTCATTTTTTTGAGCTGCATCTTGAATGAAGAGGTGAGGAGGGAATACATTCTATGCGTCAAAGGTGAGGAGGTAATGCATTCCAAGCATGGTGAATACTCAATAATGGCCACCATTTCCCTTTATGTATAGTCTTCTATTAAAAGGCAAACTCCTTGAGGACAGGAATATTCTTGTTTCTATTTTCCTCCCAGTTTTCAGGACACTGCCTGGTATATAGTAAGTACTTAATAAGTAGTTTCTGTCCCTTCCTTCCTTCCCTCCTTCCTTCCTTCCCTCCTTCCTTCTTTCTTCCTCCTTCCTTCCTTCCTTCCCTCCTTCCTTCCTTCCTTCTTTCCTTCCTTCCTTTTTCCTTCCTTTCTTCCTTCCCTCCTTCCTTCCTTTCTTACCCCCTCCTTCCTTCCTTCCTGTTTTCTTCCCTCCTTCCTTCATTCTTCCTCCTTAATTCCCTCCTTCCTTTTCCCTAACTTCTTTCCTTCCTTCCTTCCCTCCCTCCCTCTTTTCTTCCTCTCTCCTTCTTTCCCATCCTCCTTCCCTCTTTATTTCCTTCCTCCCCCCTCCCTTCCTTCCTTTTCCTTTTATTCAATCTAGTTCAACCCTCTCATTTTAAACTGGGGAACTGAGTCCTATAGAAGTTAAATAATTTGTCCAAGGACACATAAGTAATATCACAGCCAGGATTCAAATTCTGGTTCATATGTGTATCTGGAGCCCAGAAAATTCAAGTCTAGAGCCATAGATTTGGAAGTTTTTTTGCGTAGAAGTTATAGCTGAAGACTTTGAAATGAATGTGATTGGCCAGAAAGAGCATGGAGACAGCAGGAAAGAAGTCCAAAGTTAGACTCGTGTGGAATCTCCACATAAAGAGGGTGGGGAAAACAAAGGAAACCATTGAAAGAGACAAAGAAGGGATGGCTATCCAGGTAGGAAGAGGATCAGGGTAATTAGTGTCCCCTAGTGCCATGGAGGAGTCTCGAGAAGCAGGATGGTATACATCTTTATCAAAAGCTTAGAAGAGTCAAGGACTAGGAGGACTGCAAAAAAGGCTGTTGACCGTGATTAGGACCACAGAGAGAATGTTATCAGCATCAGAAGTCCAACAGCGAAGGGTTGAGAAGAAAAGGAAGTAGAGACACCAGGTATAGATTGACTTTTGGGGAATGTTTAGCAGTGAAGAAGGGGAGAAAGATGGGATGACAGTTGGGTGCATTGGATCATGAAACAGTTCTGGAGTTGGTGGAGACCTCAGAGGTTATCTAGTGCAACCATCGCATTTTCCAGGTGAAAAAAAGTGAGGGCCAGGGAGGTTAAGTAGACAATTGATTAGCCCCAAGTGACTTACCCAAGGTCACGCAAGTAATCATCAAAGACAGGATTTAAGCCCAGGCTCTCTGACTTGTCTGTTCACTCCACACTGCCTCCTTCTCTTGACAGCCCCTGGATCCAGCCATAGTATATTATATGGAACCTCTCACTAGTTCCCTCCTAGCCCTAACATTATGACTCTGTTTCCTAGGCTGGTGCCCCACTATGTGCATCCTCTATGTAATAGTCCCTGTGCAAGGAAAGAAAGACGGTAATACTCTCATCTGATGGATGAGGGGACTGTAGTATGGATAGGTGAAGCTGTCGCCCATTGAGGTGCAGGGAGCTCATGGCTAGCAGGACTCAGTTGTTATTTCGTGGTGTCTGACTGTTCCTGACTCCATTATTGTTTGGTTTTTGTTTTGTTTTGAGTTTGTTTGGGTTTTTTTTTTCTGCAAAGAGACTGGAGTGGTTTGGCATTTCCTTTTCCAGCTCATTTTACAGATAAGGAAACTGAGGTAAACAGGATCAAGTGACTCATCCAGAGTCACACAGCTAGTGTCTGAGGTCATATTTGAACTCGGGTCCTTCCGCCCAGTGATTTCTTCACTGAGCCACCTAGCTGCTACACAGGACTCCCTATTCTTCCCATTAGAAGCCTGCCTTGGGAGTCGCTATACGCCCTGCACCAGAAACGTTTACTTACTGCTTCTCACCCCCATTCTTGGATTACACCCTACAGTGCTTTCGCGTTAATTTACCAAGAAGGGGCGGGGGGGGGGGAGATTCTCCCCTAATCAGATCGAACAAGTGCCATAAAACACAATAAGTAAAAGTCCCATTCATCTAAAGTGTGACTCCAGGCTAGCCGTAAAAACCAAAGCACCGGCTGGGTCCCCACCGCAGCTCTCCACAGGTTGCCATCGTCCTGGCAGAATGCTCTTTCTCCGCCGCTTGTAATTGGATCTTCAACACCTGCAAGCAATCCAGTCTTGGAAGAATGAAGAGCGCAAAGGAGGGCATCAGGGCGTAATCGGCTTGGCACAATATGAAGGTGCGCGATGACTTAAAGCCTTGTAAATGGGAACGGGAGAAAAAATCCCTCCAAAGCAATCGTCTCCAGACCAGAAGCCAATAGAGATAGCAGCGCTGGAGGGGTGCGTGAGGTGACCTCCGTTCAGCTTGAGAAGTCTGGCCCGGGGTGGATACTGGGAAATGGCTGTGAAATTAATAGCAGCTTTTGTAGACTGCCCACCTTTCCCCCAATAAGGAGATTCTCTTCTCTTCAATCTTCTTCTTTTCATTCTCCTCGATGTATCTGGAGGTCCGGACAATTAGCCCCATAGGTTTGCAGTGGCTCTCCGTGTCTGCTTAGCTTTGGTTACTCTGTCAATCAGCCTGCCTTCTTATCCCTCCGGATTAAGTGAAAACCTTAGAGAGCGGCCTGTTTATTGGCTGCTCTTCCACAAGGGCTATCTGAACGCTGGAGCAGCCCAGGGCTGAGTGAATTGGGTTCCCCGGCGCCTGATCGTGGGGAGGGGAGAGTGTGGAGGAGTTTGTAGCTTCTAAGTCTAAGGCAAGGGGAATGTGGCCTAAAGAGCCACTCGGAGACTGGTTTTACTTCTTAGGGTATAATGGAAATTACATAGGACTGGGGATCAGAAGACCTGGGTTCTAACTTCCAGTTTTGCCATCACTTTGCTATGTGGCTTTGGACAAACTAACTTCTCTGGACCTCAGTTTCCTCATCTGCAAAATGAAACACTTGGATCAGATGACGTCTCAGGTCCCTCTCTTGTCCAACATTTTGTAATCCTCTACATCCTTGAGCTCCTTTTGCTTATTTATAGAGGCAATGTGGCATTGTGTATAGGAGAGCTGGCCTTGGGATTGGGAAGACCTTGGTTCAAGACCTGACTTGGACATATACTGGCCGGGTTGTTGTTGTAGCTGTTCATTTATTTTTAAGTCGTGTCTGACTCTTCATGACCCCATTCGGGGTTTTCTTGGCAAAGATATTGGAGTGGTTTTGCTGTTTCCTTCTCCAGCTCATTTCACAGGTGAGGAAACTGAGGCAAACAGGGTTGAGTGACTTGCCCAGGATCACACAGCTAGTAAGTGTCTGAGGCCAGATTTGAACTCAGGGAGATGGGTCTTCCTGACTCTAGGCATTCTATCCACTGTGTCACCTAGATACCTCATACTGACTGGTGAGCCAGATCACTCAATCTCCATGCTCTACGCCAGAGGCTCCAGACATACAGTCAGCTGGCCCCATAGCATCCCTAAACACTCTCGTCTCTCGAGTGCATATAGCCAGAACCAGATTAAAATGTAATGGGAGGGATGAAATATTTAACAAAATAAATAAAAATACAATTGTTGTTCAGTAGTGCCCAACTCTCTATGACCCCATTTAGGGTTGTCTTGGCAAAAATACTGGAGCGGTTTGCCATTTCCTTCTCCAGCTCATTTTACAAAGAGTTAAGTGGCTTGCCCAGGATCACACAGATAGTATGTGTCTGAGGTCAGATCTTCATGACTCCAGGCCTGGCACTCTATCCATTGTGCCACCCAGCTGCCCACAAAAATACAATACAACACAACACAGACAGTGTTAATATGTGATTTTTAAAGTCAATATGTCACTATCAGGGATCCTTACGAATGGTTTAATCGCTCCAGGTCTATTTGAGTTTGACACCAATGTTTCGGGCAGCCCACTAAGATTAAAAGTTGCCGAGAAGGTGGTGACCTACATCGGTAGAGAAAGTTCTCTACATCAGGGAAATCATAGATCTGGTACCTTCCGAATCCCTACTAGGGTAGGAGAGAGCATACTTGGAAAGGGGTAAGTCCTCAGTGCCATATTAGCTAACATCTCACACTATTCCGAGCCTTTAGAAGCTGCATTAACTCTCTTGAGACATCTAGCTAGGCTAATGGTAGAGAAACCACAGACTCTTTTCAATTTAGCTGCCCTTAGGAGGGCAGATCCAGAGGACATTGCAGGGAGGAGAGCCATTGATTTGAAGTTCAAGGACAAGAAACTCTTCTCTTTTTTCCTTATAATTTATTTATTTTTAACATTAAATTTTTTTTAAATTCCAAATTCTCTCCCTCCTTTCCCTCTACCTCTAAACACTGAGAAGGCAAGCAATATGATATTAGTTATGCATATGAAGTCATGTAAAACATGTTTCTAAATTATCTGTGTTTCCAAATGAAAAACAAGAAACATGACGAAAATTTAAAAAAAGTAGACTTTAATCTGCACTCAGACTTCATCAGTTCTCTCTAGAAGTGGATAGCATTTTTCATCATGAGTCCTTTGGAATTGCCTTGGACCATATTGTATCATAGTAGCTAAGTCTTTCATAGTTGACAATTGCTATGATATTGCTGTTAGTATGTACAAAGCTCTTCTGATTTTCCTCAGTTCACTTTGCATCAGCTCATATAAATCTTCCCAGGTTTTTCTGAAACCATCCTGCTCATCATTTCTCAGAGCACAATAGTATTCCATTACAATCATATACCACAACTTGTTCAGCCATTCTCCAATTGATTGATGGGCATCCTCTCTATGTCCAATTCTTTTGCCACCACAAAAATAGAAATACACTATTTTTATTTTATATTATATCACATTATAAATATTTTTGTACAAATAGGTCCTTTTCCCTTTTCTTTGGTCTCTTTGGGAAATAGACCTAGTGGTGGTATTACTGGGTCAAAGGGTATGTACACTTTTATAGCCCCTTGGGCATAGTTCCAAATTATTCTTCAGAACGGGTAGACCACTTCACAGCTCCACCAATGGTGAATTAGCATTCCAATTTTCCCGCATCCCCTTCAGCATGTATAATTTTACTTTTCTGACAGGTTAGCCAATTTGATAGGTATGAGGTAGTGCCTCAGAGGAAGCTTTTCTTCTAATGACCCTCTTTTAACCCCTGATCCCGAATTCAGAGGGGAGGTCTTCCAGGAAGAGGAAGCAGCATTTCTATGGAATTCAAAAGGATTCCACAGATCTTAGACAGTCAAAAACCCTAATCCTGCATAGCAGTTTTTCAGAGAATCATAAATTTGGAACTTTAAGGGATCTTCAAAGTCACCTGGTCTAACCCCTTCTATTCACAGAGGAAGAAACCAAGGACCAAAGACGTTTACTGACTTGCCAAAGGTGACATAAGTAGTAAAGTTAGGATCTGAGTCCAGATCCTCTGACTACAAACAGAGAGTTCTTTACATAGTGCCATCGACGCCTTACCAGTGTAAATTGGAGGATGTGGTCTGTACGCTGAGTCATAAAAAGACTACTTCAAGAGATCATATTTTTTAATGGTTTGGCTTTTGGTTCTATAACCTTAAGAGCTGGGGTAGGGTGAAGGGAGCGAGGGAAACTGCCTAGGATGATAGATAGTGCTTGAAGACACCCTAGGAGTCATTTAGCCTAATTCCCTCATTTGACAGAAGAGAGAATGGAGGTTAAGCACTGTATTCAACATCAAACTAGTTATGTACAGCAGAGTGGGGGATTTGAACACAGATCTTTTAGCTCCAAAATCAATGCTTTCTCCACTACACTAAGCTGTGTATGGACACTTATAGCAGTTACCAAGTTTGTTCTACTAACAGAGCTGAGTGCAAGGATTTTGTATTAAAGGGGCATATAAAAATGTTAGAAGAGGAAATCATGCCCTTTTTCACCATTGTTGTCTGGTTGAGCTGTCAATCAGTATCAAGTCAGCTAGTGTGAGCATTAATTTGTCATTATGCCATGCTAGCTAGCCTATGCTGATTGACAACTCAGCCGGTCAGTTTCAAGAGGAGAGGGGAAAATTGTATTTTATTGTCTTCATGCTCTGACCTTGTAAGGATGCACTGTCTTCACTGCGTGGTCCTTTGGCATGAGCTGCGTCTTAAGCCTTCCAGGAGCTTGCAGCTCCCACTGCATCAGACTCTCCTCAAGAGCGCGCGCGCGCGCACACACACACACACACACACACACACACACACACACACACACACACACACACGCACCAATCCAGGCTCCCCGAGTCCCTAGAGATTTTCTGCTCTTCCACAAAGAGGTCTGAGCTCCTCTCTTGCTTTTCCTTCTGTTCACACAGTTAGCTTGGCAGTTTAGGATTTTAGCAACACCAATTTAGGAACACCAGCCCAGAAACCTGGGATAGCTCTGTTTCTGTAACCTGGATTTGGCAGCCTAGGAAGTAGAAAGGAGCTGGTGCCCTCATCAGTGTCGTTGGCAGCAGCTACTGCCTTTTTGTCCCATAGATCCATTGCTCTGCCTCCCTGCAGTAACCTTGCATGAATTCTCCATGGAGGGCCTGTTCCATGCACGGAGGATTCCTTGAACTTTACGAATATTTGGTGGATACTGATGGAACATTTGAGCACTCTCACTAATCTGTGTTCCTCCCTTACGATCGGCCCATCTCCATCTGTGGTTATTCGCATCCTCGGTAAAGTCTTTGACATCATTTTTTTCTGCACAAGTCATTATTGCTAATTTATTTTTGCCTCCTTACTCCCACAATGTATCTTTAATCTGTTCTTTGGGTCACCAATAATTTTAATTCCTCTAAGACTGTGGTGTCTCATGATTCGCAACCGTGTAGCATTACTGGGGCAATTACTATTACAAAGACGACTAGGGAATGGCTAAACAGATTGTGGTATATGAATGTAATTTCTTACATTAATGTAAGAAATGTTGAATATGAAAAATTTAAGAAGTATGGAAAGATTTATATTAACTGTAGGCAGAAGGAAGTAAGCAGAACCAGGAAAGCAATATCTGCAATGACTACAACAGTGGAAATGATTAAACAACCAAAAAAAAAAATGGACGCTAATTATAATGACCAAGTTCAGCCCTGCAGGGTAGAGGAGGAAACCTCCCTCTCCTCTCCCTTCTTTGCAGAGGTAGGGAGGGTCTATGGGTGTGGAACATTATAGATACTGTTCATACTCGATCCATATGTTGGTTCATTTCTCTGAGTTTAATTTTTTTATTCTTTTGTTACGAGGGAGGGCTTAATGAATAGGGGAGAGGGAGGAGCATAATTCACAAAGGAAAGTAATGTAAAAAACAAAAGATAGCAATCTTTAAAATGGTCTTTGGTGTCAGAAAGCAACTTGGGATCACTGGAAGTGTTTATGCTCTTCCCCCCAAATTCAGTCCATCCTATTTCATTCCTTCTGTTCAATACAGAGCTTGGAATCAGGACTCTTTGTCACTTGTCAGTCATTTCTGGCTCACTATGCCGTGAATGCCCCTTTCTGGCTCCTGTTTGTATGTCTTCTTCCCCCGTTACAATGGGTGACCCTGGGCAAGTTGGTTAAACCTTGTCTGCCTTCATCTCTTTATTTCTAAATGGGGAGAAAAATAGCACGTTTTTCCTAGGGTTGTTATGAGAATATCCTGAGGTAATATTTTAAAATTTTTTTCTAAACCTTGAAGCACTATAAACGCTACCTATTATTATTAGAATGTAATTTATTTGATGGCAGGGACTGTCTTGCTCGCTTGTACTTGTATCTCCAGTGCTTAGCCTGGTACCTGTAGCATATTAAATGCTTAATAAATGATTTTTCATGTGCTCATTCATTCATTTATTTATTCGTGTTGAAAATCAGAGGATTGTCAGAGAAACAAAGACTTTTTCTATCTTATAGGGGGCTCCCTAGTACATTTCTAGGCTCTCTTTATTTCCTAAAATATGGTGGGTATATGCTCAGGGAATACAAATTAGCTTTGATATTATCTTGTGGCCTCCTCAGGACATAGTTTGGAAGCTAGACCCACTCCCAAAAATCAACAAGTAAAATTCACACCAAAGCCCAGTAGAAATGATTTTCATATTTTCAGTTAGTTTTAGACTTTTCATATCACCACTCCATCATTCCAGGAGCACAGATGGTGGGGAGATGTTTCCCCATCATTCCAGGAGCACAGATGGTAGAGAGATGTTTCCCCGAAGGCTCAGTCTTAGAGTGAGTCCAGGAAAAGCTATGGAGAGGCATGTCATGGGGCAGCTAGGTGGCACAGTACGTAGAGCTGTCTGGGGCCGGAGCTCAGGAAGACTCAAGTCCAAATTTATCTTCAGTTATTTACCAGTTGGGTGACTATGGGCAAGTCGCTTAACCTCTTTTTGCCTCAGTTTCCATATCTATAAAATGGGTATAAAAATAGCACCAACCTCACAAGGCGGCTGTGAGGATTAAATGAGATAATAATTGTAAAGCGCTTAGCACAGCGCCTGGCACATAGTAAGTGCTTTTTAAATGTTAGCGGTCATTATTATAGGTGGTGCGATGAATAAGAACACAGGGTCTGTGGTCAGGAAGACCTGAGTTCAAAGCCAATCTCAGATACTCACTAGCTGTGTGACCCTGGGCAAGTCGCTTCACCCTGTCTGCCTCAGTTTCCTCATTTGTAAAATGAGCTGGAGGAGGAAATGGCAAATCACTCCAGTATCTTTGCCAAGAAAACCCCAAATGAAGAGCTGGGCACGACTGAAACAAATGATCAACCACGGAACAACAATTATCATTTTGCCTTCTATTTTTTTTTCTTGGAAGCAATCAAAGTGAAGTGACTTCGCCCAGGGTCACACAGCTAGTAAGTGTCTGAAGGTAAGATTTGAACTCAGGTCCTCTTGACTCCAAGGCCAGTGGCTCTATCCATTATGTCACCTAGCTGTCCCTTCTATACTTTCTATACTGTATCTTATGTACTTTTTATTTGGGCCATGAATTGGTAATGGACAGTGGCATGAGAGCCAAAATCTTGCCAAAAAAAAAAAAATTGGTGTCATTTAGATGTGGATCAGACCAGTGATTTGATTGTTATAGGAAACTCCCAGGCGAGTAAACTCCCTCTTGCTGTGTTTGTCCTTCATTTTAGAAGAGGGTCATGACATCAGGGAGATGATGACATGACTTGCAGTTGACTTTGATTAAAGTAAGAGAGGGCTGTACAAGGTCACCAGCCTCACTGTCTCCTCCAGTGCCATCTGGGTCCAGTGGCCAGATATCCATCAGGACGACTAGAGATGACCCAGGATGCATTGGGAGACCCTGGCCCTTTTAGGCTCAGGCCTTTTCATGTACTCACTTTGAGTGAGGTAACACCCATTCAGGGAATAGGCCTCTTTAAGAAACTCCCTCTACCAATGCAGAGATGCCTTATTTGCAACTTATATCCTTAGAACTTATATCCAAGAAGTTAAGACACACAGCCAAAATAGGTCAGAGATTGGTTTTAAACTGAGGTCTTTGGGGCTCCAAGGCTAGCCCTGCACCCACCATATGGTCTCATTGGATATGTGCTATTTCTATAAGGTCATAATACATTTACATATTTTGTTATCTCCATTTTAGAGATGAAGAAATTGCGGCCCATAGCAGTTAAGTGACTTGTCAATTATCGCTCAATTGCCAATTGCCAGCCAGTAAGTGGCAGAGCTAGGGCCAAGTCCAGGCCCTCCTATTCTAATTCCCCACTGCACCACACCTGATGTCACTTCACACTACATAGGACATTGGCTATGTGTTTCTAGATAGGAAACATCCTTCATAACTCCTTCCTTTCCCCCATCTCCCTTGGGCTGTGCTGTCTGACTTGAAAGCCCCATGGGAAACAAACAGCAAATTCCTGCCGGATTTTGGTGAAGGCGAGGTTGACAAGCCCTGATTCATGTTCAGAGGAAAGCTGCAGCAGCTGCCCCCAAGCGTGGGAGTCATCCTGCTTTCCCCAACCTCATCCTCCTCCCCTCCCTCCCCACCACATCCCCAGGCCATCCTGTTTGTCCTGCCACATTGGAAATACATGAATACATTTCTCCTGCTCGCTCATAGTCTCCCTCCTCCCTCCCTTTGTCTCTTTTGTCTCCCTGAAAGGGCCCTGAGAATCTCAGCTGGAAGTCCCCAGGCAGCTGGCCAACTCTGCCCATCTCAAGTTTGGTCTCTGGGGAGTGGCTCGGAGGTCTCTGGGAAGGAAGATGTCTCTGGCTATGATGTGCTAGAGGGAAATGGAAGCTGGTCCTGGCCAGCAGTTTGTGAAGCCTGTTAAACCACAGGGGTTACAGTGTTCGGCCTCCTCCACCCCTCCCCTATACACACATTTCCACCCCATCTTTCCATCATCATGGATGAGGGGGGTGATGTTGGAGGGGTGGGGATGGCCAAAAGCCAGGAAGCTTCCTTGTGCCTCTGGTGGGGCTACTCACTGTGGAGGAGAGGGAGAAGGAAGATGATAACTGACATTTATATATTGCTTTAAGATATACAAAGTTGGGGCAGTTAGGTGGTGCGATGGACAGAGCACCATCCCTGGGGTCAGGAGGACCTGAGTTCAAATCCAGCTTCAGACACTTGACACTAGCTGTGTGACCCTGGACAAGTCACTTAGCCTAAGAAAAAAGAAAAAAAAAAGATTTGCAAAGTGCTTTAAATATATTATCTCCTTTAATTCTTCCAACAACCCCATGAGGGAAGGTGCTATCATTTATCCCCATTTACAGATGAGGAAACAGGGACTGACAAAGGTTAAGGGTCACACAGATAGTAAGAATCTGAGACATTTGAACTTGGGTCTCCACGATGCTAAATTCAGCACTCTATCCACTGCAAAGAGCTCATGGAGTATAGAATCTCCAGAGAGGGTAAAGGTCTTGCTTAGGGTCACACGGCAAAAGGTGTCGGAGGTAAGATTTGAACAGAGTTCCGCTAAATCCAGTGTTCTTTCCACGGCCTTGCAGATTCTAGAGACTTGACATTTCCCTGCATTAGTTATTAGCTATGGTAAGAGATTTCATAATATTTCATTACCTGGCACCTCCCCCTTCCTATCTTATCTGAGTGGGAATGAAACTCTCTTCTACTGGAAATCTCTTCTTCCATTCCACAAACTTCCTTCATCCTCTTTTCTGTCTTCTGGAGGCCTTTCTCTAGCTGACTTACCACTTGCCTTGGTCTAATTAATCCATCAATTAAAAGAATTATTGTTCATTAATTGACGTGTGATATTAATTACAATCTACCTCTAAGAGACAGATGTTCTGTCTGCAGATGTTTATCTCTGAGAACTGGACAATGCCACAGATTCTCTTCTGCCCTCCAACCCCTTCCCTACCAAATACTGTTTCAGAAGCCAGGACACCTAACTCCGAGTCACGGTCCTGCCCTTAATGAGATGTGACATCTTGGCCAAGTCACATGACTGTAGCCTGGGAACCAGTTTTCTCATCTATGGTAAGTACTCCCATAAATGAATTGTTTGGCTGTATCCCAAAGGCCAGTCTTGCTAAATTCGAAGATGTCCATCACCAGGTTGGTCACCAAGCGATCAATTTTTTGACTCCAGCAATTCACGAATACCATCTACTAAGGCGTGGAAGGGTTGTAATTTGGGTCAGTTCAAGGATTTCCCACACTGATGAAAGCACAAATCCTTTTAAAAATCCGTTTCAATTAATAAGCATTTATTTTCTTCCTTCCTTCCTCCCTTTCAAAAACACAACCTTGGAATAAATATAAATGGGCAAAGAAAACAAATTTCCACATTGGCCATGTCCAAAATTCTCTACAGGATCTGGGCAACCTGCTTCATTCTTCATTCTCTTTTTTTTTTTTTGGAGGGGGGAAGGCAAGGCAATTGGGGTGAAGTGACTTGCCCAAGAGCACACAGCTAGTAGGTGTGTCAAGTGTCTGAGGCCAGATTTGAACTCAGGTCCTCCTGACTCCAGGGCTGGTGCTCTACTCACTGCACCACCTAGCTACCCCTGGACAACTGGAACCATGGGTGATCATTGCTTTGATCAGAGTTCCTAAGTCTTTCAAAGTTTTTTGTCTTTACAGTGTTGTTTTTTTTTATAAACTATTCTAGTTCTGCTCACTTCACTCTGCATCAGTTCATATAAATCTTATCAGGTTTCTCTGAAACTATCCCCTTTGTCATTTCTTGCATCACAACAGTGTAATCGCAGGAAGGAGCACTAAGGCAAGGTCACTAAGGCACATTTAAAACAGGGGACAAAAATAACATAAATTCAGCAAAATAAATGTTCAGAGCATAGGCACAGGGTACCTAAGGCCTTTAGTGACCTTGTCCTACCTATCACATGGGTGTTCCTAAGCTCAGAAGACCAACATGTGAATCCCAATTCAACTGCTTACTACCTGTGTAAACCTGGGCCCCAGAGATAGTGTGGTATAGTGGTTAGAGTGCTGGATGTGGTGACAGGAAGTGCTCATTCAAACAGCCTGACCCTTTTGGGGAGATACAAAATAGGGAACACTCTTCCTCCTCATCTCCACCTCCTAACTTCCCTGCCTTGCTTCAAGTTTCAGCTAAATTCCCCCCTCCTGCAGGAAGCCTTCCCCAATATCTCTCCATTCAAGTACCTTCCTTCGGGGGTTGATTATCTTCAATTTATGTGTGTATCTTGTTTATATCCGGCCTCAGACACTGTGATCCTGGCCAAGTCAGTTCAACCTGCTTGACTCTTTCCTCATCTGTAAAATGATCTGGAGAAGATCTTTGCCAAGAAAACCCCAAATGGGATCACAGAGTCGTCAGACATGACTAAAATGATTGAACAAAAACAATAATGTTGTTTGTATATGGTTGTTTGCATGTTGTTTCTCCCGGTGAATTGTAAGCAATTTGAGGTTAGGGACTGTCTTTCCTAGCACCTAGCACGGTGTACCTAGTAAGCACATAGTAGGTGCTTAGCATGTGCTTTTTGACTGGCTGACTGATAGGCAGCTGTATTGGTAATAAAAGTGGGACTTTTTTTTTCTTACTATTTTAGAATCCTAAATTAATTGTGTCTGTTTATATCGTGTATGTTTGTAATTTGTTTGTATTTGCTCTGAAGCTCAGGTTGCTGGCTTTTCCTCCCAAACTAAGTGAGTGATATTTGTATGTTGGATTAAAGTAAGATTGTTAACCCCTTAATGTTGCTTTCCTTAGTAAAGCAGATCAAAAGAACCTGTGTTAGCAGCCTTCTGTGTGCTGGCTGTTGTTGGTTTTACACAGCCACAGTAGCTGCTAGCAGATTGTTGCTAGAGCAGCTAAGTGTCCTTGAAGAGTCAGGAAGTGCAGAGTTTAAAGTTCTCTGACCTTAGCTGTGTGACCATGGTCAAGTCACTTAAGTTCCTTGAACCTCAGTTTCTTAATCTGTAAAGTGAAGATAATAACATATGGAGATTTTGATATATTAACGTATTACTACTTACACATTGTATAATAGAGATATTTAACTAATACATTGCTAATATTGAATAAAATTATTAATATCAATTAAAACTAATATGTTAACACATAGGGGCAATTAAAAGCTCAGTAGATAGAGTGCTGGGCCAGGAGTCAGGAAGACCTGAGTTCAAATTTGGCTTCAGACACTTACTAGCTGTGTGACCCTGGGTGAGTCATTTAAACTTTCTTTGCCTTAATCCATTGGAGAAGGAAATGGCAAATCACTCCAGTACCTTTGCCAACCCTCCCCCTCCAATAAAACCAAAACAAAATCCATAGACAATATTGGTGAGCTATTGTTCATGGTGTCATGAAGAGCTGGACACAATTGAACAACACCAACAATATGGAGATAATATACGGTTTCTGCGAGGCTTAAATGAAATAATGTAGGTAAAGTGCTATGCAAACTTTAAATTGCTGTATCAGATTAAGGTTTTATTATTAGTTCTCCTCTCTGGGCCTCAGTTTCCTCATCTGTAAAATGAGGGAATTGTACTAGATGACTTCTAAATTTCACCTCTCTCTGGGCCTTGGGTTCTTTAACAAGAAAATGAATGGATTGAGACTAGAGGATCCTCAAGGTGTCTTCTGCAATCTGAGCCTGTTTGGTCATCTGCATAATGGGGGGACTGAACTAGATAAAGTCCACAGCTGCTTCTAGCTCTCAATCCCAACCTCCGAATTCCCTCCCGATGGCCAAGCCCATTGTTCTTTTCATGCAACATGCTTCTGAAAGGAATCATTATCAGTGAGACACTCCCAGCTCCAAGGCGTTTTCCCTTTCTTCTACTGAGGCCCGCCCTGGAAAGTTTCCCCCACAGGAAAGATAGCTAGAGGAAAGATGTCCAAGGGAATTCATCGGGAAGACACTCTGGAGAGCAAGTCCTTAGCTAGTAACAAAGAGGAAGCTCTATGTTAAGTCCAACTAGGCTATGCATCATCTCAAAATAAACCGTAAGTCCCGGGCTAACCCGGGTAAGCACATACCAGGGATTATAGTAACCATCCTGCATGTCACCTTAAATGAGAAAGGAGGCCCAGAATGCGTCTCTTGGGAGAGCCAAGAGGCATTGGCTCCTGAAGGAAGGGTTGTTTTTCTGAATAGCATTGCTGTTCCTCAACTCCTTCTTTTCTTTATGCCGTTGGCAACAGAGTAAATGCTACTTCTTAAATCTCCCCAAACAGGGGAGTGAGTGTTCAAAGCAGCTCTGCTCTGCCTCCTCTCAGCCCCTGAATTTCATTTTTTTTTGCTGTTTTCAAATGTGTCTTAAGACAAGAAGCCTTTCTCTCCCTTTCCCTGGCCATGTCTTGGCTGCTGAATGCAAGACATGGATAAAGACCCTTTACCTAGAGCAGACCTGCACCACTTGGCATTGGGTAGGGCCCAAAATAGGCTAAACTTCTTCAGGCCATAGACAGGTTTATAGTGTCTTACTTTCCAAGTAAAGGTCTAATTAATGATTAAACCATTTTGCAAATAAACCATATTTTAAAAAGGGAAATTTCAATTAATATCAATTCATTACACTTATTAAGATTTTTATTTATCATGAAATCACATTAATATTTAAAAAAATTACTTTGCTAAGCGGTACAAGTTTTAGTGCAATTTTCTGGTTTTCTTACTGTTTACATTTAGTTAATGTGATGTATTACATTTCTTGTGAGCAATCAGTTTATCATATTCCAGAATCATGTTTGAAACTGTTTTCTTTAGAAATCTGAAAACTAACCTTAGTAACCCATGGTCACACAACCAATAAGTGTCAGAGGCAGGATTTGACCTCAAATCTGTGGCTCTATCCAGAAGGGTCTGGCCTCAGCTTCTAGGTCTAGCCTCTAGCCTCTAAGGTCAGGCCTGAATTTACTTTACTAGTTCTGAGTTTACTTTCTTGAAAAACCATTGTTTGCCATTGAGATTTTTCAACAATATGGACGTTTTAATTTGTTTTTGATTGTTGTCTAATTTGCTTAAATCAGGATGGTTTTGATTCAAAATGGCAATGAAGGTTGTATTTCTTTGGAACAGCTATTACTTTTTGGCAAACAAGGCACAATATTTTGTCTCTTGTGTAAGTAAACACGTATCTATTTGTCCACTCTGGATTAAACACTCTATGTTCTCATTTGATCTTCCGTTTCTTTTTATCCCTCATTTTACAAAGTCACCCCATATTATGGTAATTAGGGTGGGACTTTTTTCTGTTTTCTCTATTAGAATGCTGATGTAATCAAGGAACTTTGTTGAGTCTTGCCTTTCAAAGGTGATGGCAGGCAAAGTGAACTTTTTGTTGTCTTTGTTTTGGAGTGCTTCTCAACACTGAGGAATCTGATTGAATCTGGTGTCTTTGATGACCTGCTTATGTCAAGGGAAGGCCTAGTTCAGGTGAGTTTGATTTGCATGGTTGTGATGCCCTTTGGCCCTGAGAGGTGTATATAAGATCCAAGGTTGGTGTTTTGCCTTTGAGGGCACACTCATTGAAAGATGTTGGTGACAAGACTCTGGGTAGCTGCTGTTAAGGAGCCTCCTGGCTTTAAAAACCCAAATGTTGGTGCTTCTCTGGTAACTATGTATTGTGATTTGGTTAGACAGAAATGTTGATCTATTTATATTGTGTCTGTAATTTCTATTTGTATTTGCTCTGAAGCTCAGGCTGCTGGCTTTTCCCCCTGAACTAAGTGAATGGTATATGTATGTTTAATTAAAGTGAGATTGTTAACCTCTTAAAGTTGCTTTCCTTAGAAAAGCGGATCAAAGAACCTGTGCTGGTAGCTCTCCTGTGTGCTGGTGTTACTGGGCTTACACAGCCGCAGTAGTGGCAAGCAACATTGTTGTTATGCCCCAAAAACTTTAATGTTGGAACCAAAAGATCTCCACAGCAACTGCTCACAAAGAAATACTGACTTTGGAGAGAGTGCCAGACACTCATGTAACTTGGAGAGTGTCTGTGCAGCAAGGGAGGGGAAGAAGCCCTTGAGGTGTTACCCTCATTGCATAGCAGGTGTCAGCTGCGTAGGCACATGGCTGCACTCACTTTGTCTCTGTTCAACACCAGTGACAACTGAAAACACAGCGAAAAGATATGGCTGTCACTCCTCTCAGATTAGAGACAGACTGGCGATGGTTGGTTGCTGCAGGTCACATGACAAACAGGAGAGGGTGCTCAGTGGCAATCCACCCGCCAAGTTACATGATGGACACAATAGTAACTAGTGGAAGGAGGATTAGATGGGGCATGGACAAAGCCCTCATTATAGCTTTACATTCTTTTATATCTTCTACATTTTTCATAGGCTGCCTGAAATCCTTTGGGGGGCCACAAGTGGCCAACAGGCTATGTGTTGTGCAGGCCTGACCTAGAGGCTAGAAGCTAGACCCTTCAGCATGCAGCGTCAGACTTGAGGTCAAATCCTGCCTTTGACACTTACTGGTTGTGTGACCATGGGCAAGTCACTTAAATTCTCTCAAGCCTCAGTTTTCTCACCTATAAAATGAGCAAAAACCCAGCACCTACCTAACAGAGTTGTTATGAGATGGAAATGAGATATGGTACATACTCTATATGAGAAAGCTGGATGGGTGGCAATCTGCACTAATGGTAACAGTGCTCCATATTGGTAAGATAAATAGCAAAGTATAGAGGGAAATAATGCTACTCCTTATGGTCAGTTCTACATTTTAAATGAGTTAAGGCATCGCATTATCTAGAAGGGTAAAATATTTGCCAGCTGTTGGATTTAAGATACAAGAAACCAGCTTCGTTGGCTATCTCTGCCTTGGAGGGATCCTATGGGTGGAGCCTCTCTGCAGACTTCTGGATTCAGAAATTTGATTTTTAACAGTTCACTATAAACTGATTAAGCTCTGGAGAATTGATTTAGACCAAGTGAACTCACAAGAGATTAATTTCTTTTTTTAAAAAAATTAATTAATTTATGTTTAGTTTTTAACATTCACTTCCATAAGATTTTGAGTTTTAAATTTTCTCCTCCTCCTCCTTCTCCCTCCCCAAGACTAGGTGAAATCTGATATAGGCTCTACATATACATTCGTATTAAACATAGTTTCACATTAGTCATGATGTAAAGAAGAATTAGAACCAATGGAATGAACCATGAGAAAGAAAAAACAAAGCAAAATAATTTTTTAAAAGAGAGCAAATAATATGATCCCATTTGCATTCAGACTCGAAAGTGCTTTCTCTGGATGTGGTTAGCATTTTCCATCATGAGTCTTTTGGAATTGTCTTAGATCCTTGCATCGCTGAGAAGAGCTAAGTCTATCAAAGTTAGTCATTGCACAATGCAGCTGTTACTGTGTACAGTGTTCTCCTGGTTCTGCTCATTTCACTCAGTATCAGTTCATATAAATCTTTCCGGGTTTTCTGAAGTCTACCTGCTCATCATTTCTTATAGCACGATAGTGTTGCTAGATTTGAGGAAGGAATAATCAAAATTTGTGCTGTCCTGGGGCGGGGGGAGAGGAGACATGGGGAGGAAATTTGGAATTCAGAATCTCGTGGAAGTGAGTATTGAAAACTGAAAATAAATAAATCTATGTTATAAAACACTCATATATCACAACTTGTTCACCCATTCCCCAATTGATGGGCATCCCCTCAATTTCCAATTCTTTGCCACCACAAAAAGAGCTGCTACAAATATTTTTGTAGAGGGAAAGAGGGAGGAGGTGAGAGGGAATAAGTGAGCCTTACTTTCATTGGATATAGCTTAAGGAGACAATAACATACACAATCAATTGGGTATGGAACTCTATCTTACCCTACAGGAAAGCAGGGGGTAAGGGGATAAGAGAGGGTAGATAATAGAAGGGATGGCAGATTGGGGGAAGGGCCAATCAGAAGCAAACACTTTTGTGGGGGGACAGGACAAAGGAGAGAATAGAATAAATGGAGGGTGGGACAAGATACAGGGTGATATAGTTAGTCTTTCACAACATGACTATTATGGAAGTGTTTTGCATGACTCTACATGTATAACCTATATTGAATTGCTTGCTTTCTCAATGAGGATGGGTGGGGAGGGAGGAAAGGAGAGAATGTGGAACTCAAGGTTTTAAAAATAAATGTCAAAAATTATTTTTGCATGCAACTAGGAAATAAGATATATAAGCAATGGGGCATAGAAATCTATCTTGCCCTATAGGAAAATAGAAGGAAAGGGGATAAGAAAAGGAGGAGAGAGGTAATAGATGGGAGGGCAGATTTGAGGAAGGAGTAATCAAAATTTGTGCTGTCCTGGGGCGGGGGGAGAGGAGACATGGGGAGGAAATTTGGAATTCAGAATCTCGTGGAAGTGAGTGTTGAAAACTGAAAATAAATAAATCTATGTTATAAAAAAAGTTTTTGTACACGTTGGTCCTTTTCTCACTTGTATGATCTCTTTGGGATACAGCCCTGGAAGTGTTATTGCTGGGTCAAAGGGTATGCACAGTTTTATAAAAGAGATTAATTTCTAAAACTGAATCACAATGTATTATTCTACAGCAGGGGGTGTTTCCAATGACCTGAATACCCATGTCTACTGTCTATCTACTATTTACTATCTACTATCTATCTACTATTTCCTCTCCTAAAATCAAAATACCTATAGGTATCATTTAGCTTAACCTTTTTATTTTATGGATAAGGAAACTGAGGGCCGCTAGGTGGCACAGTGGATACAGTGCTGGCCCTGGAGTCAGAAGGACCTGAGTTCAAATCTGGCCTCAGACACTTACTATCTGTGTGACCCTGGGCAAGTCACTTAACCATGTTTGCCTCAGTTTCCTCATCTATAGAATGAGCTGGAGAAGGAAATCGCAAATCACTCCAGTACCTTTGCAAAAAAAACCCCAAAAACCCAACCCAAATGGGGTCATGAAGAGTTGTATATAACTGAAACGATTGAACAACAAAAAAGAAGCTGAGGCCCAGAAAAGTTGACCAAAGTCACACAGTTAATATGATATTCAAGACCCATAGGGCTCACTTAGGATCACAGACTTAGAGCTAGAAGAGACCTTAGACCGACCCCCTAATTTCACAGATAAGGAAACAGAGGCCCCCATTATGTGATTTGCCCAAAGTTACACAATTAATATGGTAGGCCAAGACCCACTAGGCTCACTTCAGATCATGGCTTTAGAACTAGAATCCCCCACCTTGTCCAACCCCCTTATTTTATAGATGGCGTGGTGGGAAACATGCCTGAGTAGAAATCAGCCATCTCGCTATAAAAGCCATGGCCCTTGCCTATCTCAGCCAGCTGCCCCAATGAGGATGGGACCCAGGTGCCCTGTGCACCGAGTAGTAAGAGAACTTGGCAGAACCTGGTGGTGCCAGGTCCTGAGGCTGCCTCTCCAAAGGAGCATTGCTGACCCCATCTTCCCTCCTTCAGAGGTTGGAAGATCTCTATACTCAAGGTCTACTGACTTCTTTTCTTGCATCCTTGCCTTAACACCCCTGCTTTCCATGCTCCCACCCCTACATGTTTCATTTTTAGCCTTGTACCTTCCCTTGTGAAGGTTAAAACATACCCTAATAAAGACCGATTTTCCTTTCAGTTGTGTCTGACTCTTCATGGCCCCATTTGAGGTTTTCTTGGCAAGGATACTGGGGTGATTTGCCATTTCTTTCTCCAGTTCATTTTACAGATGAGGAAGTTGAGGCAAACAGGGTTAAGTGACATACCTACACAACTACTGAGTATCTGAGGCCAGATTTTAACTTAGGAAGGTGAGTCTTCCTGACTCTAGGCCTGGCATTCTATCTGCTGCTCCACCTACCCGCCCCTATTAATATACTCATTATTGGTCTTTCTGATTATTTTATGCTATAAATCTCTAAAATTGGGACTGAATTATAGAACAGAAAGGTTATTTGCAGAGCCAATTGAATTGGTCAGTCAGTCAATAAACCTTTATCAATTGCCAACTATGTGCCAGGCACTGTGCTAATCTGCTAATCTTTGATGTATGAAGAAAGGCAACAGATAGTCCCTTCTCTCAAGGAACTCACAATCTAATGGGAGTCAGGACTGGGCTCAAATCTGTCCTCTTATGATTACTAGCTATGTGATATTGGGCAAGTCTTATAGCCTCAGTTTCCTAATCTGTAAAATTAGAGGATTGGACTAGACAGCTTCTGAGGGCCCTTCTAGCTTCAGAGCTCATGACCCTAGAAACAGAGGGACTTATCTGATGCTGTGCGATATTTGATCCAGGCTTTCTTAGAGCCAGGAGCATTACCCCTGCTCCATATTTGTATCTACCAGATACAGGGTCTCTCTCCCTTACATAGTCCTGGGATTCCTTACCATCCAATTCCTTTTTCAGTGTTCCTTATCAGTCACCAAATGATTCTGTCATTACAACACAACCTCATGACAGACATGGCACAATTAATTAGATAAAGGCTTAGCTTGCATTAGTTACATTTATAAATGAGATTTGGGAGACACTGTAGTTATACTCTCCCTAAGGACAGGGCAGGGGAAAGGACCTGCCACATTTGCTGGGGGCTCATATTCTTCTATGTGAAACTCTCACTCAATCTGTCTGCCACTATTGTCTGTGTCTTGCCTCCCCAACTCCCAAGCATTTGGGTCTAGGGTGTGAGAAAAGCAACCTGACTCAGTGGTGGAAGCAGAGAGGTGTTGTGCTCAAGAGTGGAGAAAATGACGCTCAACTAACATGATGGCAGTGCGACTCCTTGGGAGGGCCAGCTGCTAAGTTTGCTCACTCTGCTCCACTATGGGATAGCTAGGGTTGGAAGAGATTGGAGATCCTTGCCAGTGACCAGAGAGATGAGACCCAACAACCCTCCCTTGCTCCAGCTTGGGCCAGATCCCAGGTCTGGAGATCCAGCATCTTCATCTGATGGTCCTGCCCTGCTAGACACATGAGTCAAACATTCTGTGGAAAGCAGGTGGCTCACACTCCTTTGTCCCCTTGTAGGGGGTGTAGCCAAAGGAAACGAAGCACATTCAAGCTTTGCATTTCCAAGAAACTGTGGGTATAGAGCAATCCTATGTCTTGGGGAACTCTGTCCAGGAGAGCCATGGGCTTGCACCCACTTGGTGACTGTTCTATTTCTATATGTTGTTTTCTTGTTATTATGTGAAATTTTTTGCTTATTGGTTCCATCCTTAGAGGGAAAGCTGCATATTATATCCAATTATATTGTCTCTTTCTTCAGAGAATCACCTCTTTTATTTCAAGGTCTAGTGGCTAGATCTCACTGAAGAAATAAAGCAAATCCAAGAAGGAGTTGGTGTTCACCAATGTAGGGGTAATGGGTAGGATAGGGATGGGATGTTTAAGAACTCATTTCTGATTAGGTAAATCTGTGAAAACATTGACCACCCCCTGGGCAATAAATTGGTACTTCCATGTAAAGAGAGGTGAAACTAAGGGATAGAATTCTGGTCAGTGACTCTAACAATAGTAGAAAATCATCTTGTTCAGTTCTTCCATCAAGCAAGATATGTACAAAGCTCACATGGGATTCTCTAGGACTGGGATCCTCAGAGCTGAACAAGCAGAATCAGGTTAGTGGCTAGTTATGCCACCTTGTGGTTAAATGTAGTACGGGCCAGAATCTCCCAGGCCTGTGCCATATTTAAATGAGGAAAGCCCATAGACAGAAATTTATCCTTCAAGGAAGGGCCAGAAGCATCAAATTGTGCAAGGCCAAAGCTTGTAGCTGATGACATAGGATGATGACCTGAGGAGCCAGAGATGGAAAGTGATGTTTATGTTGGAAGCAGGAGATAGCACCAGAAGAACAATAATAACTCCTTTGGCTACACCCCCTACAAAGGGACAAAGGAGTGTGAGCCACCTGCTTTCCACGGAATGTTTGACTCATGTGTCCAGCAGGGCAAGACCATCAGATGAAGATGCTGAATCTCCAGACTTGAGATCTGGCCCAAGCTGGAGCAAGGGAAGATTGCTGGGTCTCATCTCTCTGGTCACTGCAAGGATCTCCAATCTCTTCCAACCCTAGTGGAGCAGAATGAGCAAACTTAGCAGGTGGCCCTCCCAAGGAGTCACACTGCCATCATGTTAGTTGGGCATCATTTTCTCCACCCCTGAACACAGCACCTCTCTGCTTCCACAGCTGAGTCAGGTTACTTTACTCACACTTTCCAATAAAACTCCTATATAAGCCATGTGCATCAGAACAGGAATGAGTGGGGCCCAAAGATGAGACAAACCTCCCCAAATATAAATGATAATGAGGGGAGGCTCATATAGCAAGCAATTAGCTGTCCAGGGGCAACTAAGTGGTGCAATGGATAGAGCCTGGAGTCAGGAAGACTCATCTTCCTGAGTTCAAATCTGGTCTCAGACACTTACTAGCTGTGTGACCCTGGGCAAGTCACTTCATCTTGTTTGCCTCAGTTTCCTCATCAGTAAAATGAGCTGGAGAAGGAGAGAGCAAGCCACTCCAGTATCTCTGCCAAGAAAATCCCAAATGGTGTCATGGAGAGTTGGCCATGACTAATCAACAAAACAACAGTAACAAAGAGGAGGTCCAGGCAGGTGAGTGGTCAGCGTAAAGCTGGTTTATCAGGAGCAGTCCTCTGACCCTTTGGACAAAGGAGGATCTCAGTTCCAGAGTGGCAGGAATCAGGGGTCTTCTACTGCCCTGATTATGGGTACCCTTCAGTTTGAGAGTGGGAAGATAGGAAAGGAATGGTTGTTCATGTAAGCAGTGGGAGCCAGGCATAGGGGACATCTTAGGCTAATCTTAGGTAATTTTGTGGGGGAGGATGCTGGTTATAGACTCATGGCGCGATAGATTCAGAGCTGGCAATCAGCAATACTATGAAGCTGAGTTTTCTTGTTAAGTGCTGGGGAAGCAGCCTACTGGGGAGCTATGAAATTCAGGACCCCAGGACCCCTTCAGCAGCATTGACCTACTCTTCGTGTCCCCAGCTGTGAAACCATCTACATGGAATGCACAAATGATCTACAATTTCTTCAGTATGAGGAATTCCCAGCGTGGGAACTCCTAATGCAGGAAATAAGTCCTAGGAATTGTCTGAGGCATAGAGAGCCTAAGTGGTTTTCTCCAGGGTGACACAGCTAATAAATGTCAGAGAATCATAGATTTAGAAATGGAAGGAATTACAGAGGCCATCTAGTCTGACCACCTCCTTTATAGGAGAGGAATCTCAGGCCCAGAGAGGTGAATCATTTGCCCACAGTCACACAGCTGGTAGGAATCCAGCCCCTCTGACTCCACAGCTTATGTTCTTTCCATGAAACTAAAACGTTTCTCCAGAGAGGAATTTGAACTCAGGTCTTCCTGGCTCTGATTGTGGCTGTCTGTATCCTATGTCAGCCTACCTCTGCAGACACCAAAGATATGGAGTAGTAGGCAGGAATTCAGGTCCAGGGGAATAAGAAGGGATCCCAGTACTGAGAGATCACTTGGCATTATAGAGGGAGCACACCTGACTTAGTGTCAGGAGATCTAACCCTGGTAGCTACCAGCTGTGGGCAAATCATTTCATTTCTCAGAGTTTTCCTCCAGTTTCCTCATCTGTCAAATGAATATCATACAACCATTTCTATTAGATATAGGTGTCCTATAGGTGTGTGTAGACATACATAACCCAGGCTTGTGAACACTTCCTTCAGCAGAATGGGAAGATGAGAACAATTTCTTCCAGAATCCATGAAGGCAGCTGAAGCAGGTGCTGGGAAGCGCTAAGAGCAGACCTGCACAACTTAGCAGTAGGTAGGGGCCAAAATTAAAACAGGCAAATAGGTAAGACTAGAGATAGACTGATGATGGTTGGTTGCCACAAGTCATGTGACAAACGGGCGAATGTCCAGTGGCAACACTACATTTCTCGAGGGCCACCTGAAATCCTTTGGTGGGCTTTTGGGTTGGATATTGTGCAGGCCTAGCTTAGAGTTTGGTCAGACATCGAAGATGCCAAGGTCAGCCAATGCATCCAGGGCCATTGCCAGTCGTCCTGACTTTAGTCTCGCCACACGATTTCCGTGACAGATGGAGAGAGAGAGAGAGAGAGAGGCTGATGACTTTGTTCAACTTTGCCTCACTTAAATCCAATTCACAAACGAATGATGTCATTGGTTCTCTTCGAAAACAAGGGAGGAAAAAAACAACATATCAAATGGATAATGATGTTAGTAATATCTACCTCACATGGTTATTTTGTGAAGAAAGTCATTTTCAAGTCTTCAAGCACTATGGAAATATGAGTTATTTTCACTGGACTGTGATATGGGGCAGAATTCCAAGGAAGAGGACAAGTGCCTGGTTCTTTTTTATTTTTTTGAGGCTAACAGGGCAAAGTGACTTGCCCAGGGTCACACAGATAGGAAGTGTCTGAGGCCAGATTTGAACTCAGGAAGATAAGTCTTTCTGACTTCAGGCCTGGCACTCTACCCACTGTACCACCTAGCTGCTTTACTGGGGATATAAAGAAAGGCAAAAGACAGTTTCTTCCTTGAGGAACTTACAATCTAATGGGGGAGACAACATGCGACCAGATATGGAGAAACAAGCTCTAGACAGGACAAATTAAAGATAGTCAAACAAGAGAAGGCCCTAGCATCCAGAGGAATCTGGGAAGGCTTCCTGGAGAAGATGAGATTTTAGCTAGGACTTGAAGGAAAATAAGGGTGTTGGACCCTTAAAGGTCTTTTCTAGCTCTAAACCTTTTCTAACTCTAAAAGCCTCTGCAGAGGGACAGAATCAGGTGTGGAGGTGTGGGTGGAGGTTAGATGGTTCCTGCTGTGATGATGAGAAGTGAATCTGGCCCTTTCTACACCAGCAACTTTTCTATTGCCCCACAGAGAGCAGCTTCCAAGGGACAAGGACAAGTGAGTGATGGGAAAGTGGTGATCAAGAGGGTGGAGCATTGTCTGGGTCTGGTAAGACAACTCAAGATTATCTGAGTAGAACAGAAGTCCACTGAGGGCAGGGATTGTTTCGTTATTGTGTTTTTATTCTCAGTGCCTAGCAGAATTCTTGGTACATTTTGAGGGAGAGACAAGACCATTGATATTATTGGTATAGGAAACCCCCAATGAGACAGCATGGGAGGTGATATAAGGCACTGGAAGGAACATTGACTCCGGAGTCAGTGGACCTGGGTTTGGATCCTTGATATGTATTAGGTATGTGGCCTTGGGTGAGTCACTAAACCTTCCTGGGCCTTGGTGTCCTCACCTACAAAATAAAAGAGATTGGTCTGTGCCCTGGAACACACTTTAAGAAATACTGGATGGGACAGCTAAATGGTGGAAGACCTGGGTTCAAATGTGACCTCAGACACTTACTAGCTGTGTGGTCCTGGGCAAATCACCTAAGTGATTGTCTTTTCTAGATCTGAGAGGTCTTTTCTAGATCTGTGATCCCATGAGGAAGAAGGAAATTCCATCTACTTGTGCTACATCCTCCAAGCAGATCTGTCCATGTTGTTGTTCAGTTGTTTCAGACGTGTCTGATTTTTCATGGCCCCATTTGAGGTTTTCTTGGCAAAGATACTGAAGTAGTTTGCAATTTCCTTCTCCAGTTCATTTTACAGATGATGAAACTGAGGCAAGGAAGGTTAAATGACTTGCCCAGGGTCACATAGATGGCAAGTGTCTGAGGCTGGATTTGAACTCAGGAAAATGAATCTTTCTGACTTCAGGGACAGCCCTCTAACTACTGCACCACCTATTCACAATACATTCTTAAAATAGTCACCTGGAGGCCCTTGTATTTGTACCTCCCAATTCCTAGCACTGCACCCAGCTTATAGAGAGAGCTAGGTGGAGCAGTGAATAGAAGCTGGGACTAGAGTCAAGAAGACCTGAGTTCAAATCCAGCATCTGGGTGACCTCGAGCAAGTCACTTAACCACTGTCTGCTTCAGTTTCCTCAACTGTAAAATGGGGATAGTAATAGCATCTACGGTGCAGAGTTGTTAAGGTAAAATGAATATTTGTAAAGTGCCTAGCACACAGTAGGTGTTATATAAATGCTGGTTATTGTTATCAGTATTCACTTAATAAATGCTTGTTGATTAATCGACTCCTGATTCTGCAGCTAGCTCTCAATCCACATTGCTTCTTGTTTTCTCACGTGGTATATGCTGAATAAATTCTCATTGGATAACTGAATGAATATTGAGCATTGAGGTTTACAGTTGTGTGTGTATGAGAAGGTAGGGACAGGCATCAGAAAAGAAGAGTCATCACTGAAAATCAAGATGTGTAAGCTCAGTTTCCTCATCTGTAAAATGAGCTGGAGAAGGAAATAGCAAACCCCTCCAGTATCTTTGCCAAGAATATCCCAATTGGGTTCCCGAAGAATCAGACATGACTGAATAACAATAAAAGCATCAAAGACAAACTCTGAGGACCTCAGCCTGGTGCCTTAGGGCAAGTCCAAACCTCTTGGGAATCTTACACTCTTCCCTTCCTCCCTTCTATCCTCAATCACTTACCTCCTCCTTCCTGACAACTGAATCCCCCTCCCTTCCAGTTTAGAGGCATTTAAAAATACTCCTGATTTAGGAATCAAGGACTCTGAAAAAAATCCTGTCTCTAGGTCTAGTCTCCCCCATCCCCACCCCTCCATCTATGGACCTGATCCTGCTGGCTACATTTTTACCTATTTCAGTGTTTACATAATTATTCCACAAGCAAAGTGTAGCCCAGCAGAGAATCAGCTCCACGGAGAACAGGCTTCCTATTATTGTCAATTCAGAGACGTTAAGGCTAATGATAAAGTGTTGAGAGGCATCCATGTAGGGGTGAATATAAGCAGCTGAATTATTATATGGTAGACATGGAAGTAGATGAGATCACTAATGAAAACAGTGTAAAAAGAAAAGAGGGTCAAGAACAGAGGAGTGGGTGTGATAGAAGGGGAGAGGAACAAGGAGAAGTGAGAAGGAGGATTCTTAGAGATGGGGGAACCGCAGCATCGCAAACAATGGCTATGGAAGGGGAGGATAATGAAAGATGGGGAGAGGACAGCAGTGGCAAATACTGTAGAGAGAACCAGGAGGATGGAGGACTGGGGAAAGGCTGCTGGATTTTTGATAAAGACATCATCAGTGACCTTGGAGAGAGCAGTTTCAGTAGAGGGGTGGAGGTGGAAGCCAGTAGTGGGTGGTTGGTAAAGAAGTAGAAACAGCTGGTATAGATGGCGTGGTCAAGAATTTTAATGGCAAAGGGGAGAAGAGAGATGGAGTAATAGCTTAGGGCAGCAGTTCTTGAACTTTTAAGTCTCAGGACCCCCATACACTCTTGAAAATTTTTGAGGACTCCCTCCATTAAAAGAGCTTATGCTTATGTGTTTTATATTTATGATATTTACTGTATTAGAAATTAAAACACTATTATGAAAATAGTCTTACCTTGAAGATTTTCTGAGAAGGGATGGGGCCCAGGGGTCCCTGGAACGCACTTTAAGAAATGCTGGATGGGACAGCTAAATAGTGCAGTGGATAGAGCACTGGCCTTGGAATCAGGAGGACCTGGGTTCAAATCTGACCTCAGACATTTACTAGTTGTGTGACCCTGGGCAAGTCATTTAACTAATTATCTCAAAAAAAAAAAAGAAAGAAAAAGAAATTTTAGTATGGGGTAATAGTAGTGTCAAGAGGTTTTCTACCCTAAACTGTGGAACCTTTCTGCCTCATCAAAACTTACTTGTCTTAGATAGCTAGATGGCAAAGTAGACAGAATTGGGTGCCTAGAGTCAGGAAGACTTGAGTTCAAATCCGGCCTCAGACACTTGCTAGCCATATGGCCCTAGCAAGTCACTTAACTGCTATTTGCCTCAGTTTTTTCAACTGTAAAATGGGGATAATAATTGTACCACCCTCCCAGGGTTGTTGTGAGGCTCAAATAATAATCTTAAAGCAAAATCTTAAGGGCATAATGCCTGGCACATAGTAGGCACTGTATAAATGTTAGCTATTATCATTATTATAGCGCTTTGAAAATCTTAAAGTCCTATAGAAATGTTAGCTTAATAGTAGTAGTAGTGGTAGTAGTGGTGGTAGTAATAGTAGTAGTAGTAGTGGTGGTGGTACTGGTAGTAGTAGTAGTAGTAGTCATCTTCCCACTATCCTTTGATGTCTACTCCTTGAAGTCAGGAACAGCATTCCAACATTATCTTTGTGTCCCCCTTGCTCAGCATGGTGCCTTGCACCGAGTAGATGCATAATTACTACTTTTGAATAGAATAAAATTGGTTCCTCCTAGAACTCGTTCCCTTTAAAAATGTTCCTGGGTCCTAAACTTGTAGCTGGGATCTCTGGGGGCGATAGAGAATAGAAGGTGAATATGATGTCATAGAAAGAGTACAGGGATCAGGAGTGAAAAGGCCTATCCTGCCTCTGTCTCTTATTGACTATATAACCTTAGGCGAGGCACGTCTCTTCACTGAGACTCTATTTGCTCTTTTATAAAATGAGGCCATTTACCTTGATGTTTCCTAGGTCCCTTCCAGCTCTGACATTCTGTGATCCTGACAGTGAAAATATAAAACCATTTTTGCTGTGTTTTTCCCCAGGTCACTGTTCCCTCTTCATTTGTTTATTTATGTTTTGATTTATAAAATTGAGCCCTTTGCTGAAACAGCTTCAGGGTAAGAGTATGTTAAAGGAACATTAATTAGATTCTTGTACCAAGACCTCTAAGCTGAGATCTGAACACATAAACCTTTCAGGTCTAGTTCCAGACAGGTCTGGTCTTAACCTCCCCCGCTAGACAGAGTTGAGAGCCACTTTCTGGGCCTGTTTCCTCATCTGTAAAATAAGGCAGTTGGACGAGATCATTAAGCTCCCGTGCATCTCTAAATCCTATGACCTATGCAGTGCTATTTGAGGTACCCACTGACATGTGTATTTGCTTAAGCTAAGCTTTGCCTGGTGGGCAGGATCTGGATAATTGGAAGAGAGGGCATTCCAGGCAAAGAGCCCAGCATGACCAAACTCACCCAGGCAAGGTTGGGTTGGGCAGGGCATATTTCAGGAGAGAGACCGGCCTGACTAGACCAGAAGATTCTCGTAGGGAAGCCATGAAAGGTTGTTGCTGTTATTCAGTAGTTTTCAATCATGTCTGACTCTTTGTGATCCTATTTGGAGTTGTCTTGGCAAAGATAATGGAGCAGCTTACCATTTCCTTCTCCAGATGAGGAAACCAAGGCAAACAGGGCAAAGTGACTTACCCAGGGTCACACAGCTAGTAAGTGTCTAAAGCTGGATTTGAACTCAGGAAGATGAGTCTTTCTGACTCCAGGCCCAGCACTCTGTCAACTGTGCCACCTAGCTGCCAAATGAGATAAGAATGACCAGATAGGTTGGGACCACATTATGGAGGTCCTTGAATGCTGACCTAAAGAAGGTAGACTCAGTCTACAGAAAAATGGAGCTACTGAAGGTTTTTGACCCAGGGGAGTGGCAAGCAAAAAGGCATATTTTTATAAGATTGATCTGATACTGGCAGTAATAATATTAATAATAATAATAGTAGTTAACGTTTGTGTAGCACTTACTATGTGTGTGACACTGTGCTAAGTGCTTTACAATTATTATCTCATTCAATCCTCACAACAATCTTGGGAGGCCGGTACAATGTTTATCCCCATTTTCCAGAGGGGAAAACAGGTTAAGTGACTTGCTTTGGGTCATGGTAAGTGACTGAATTTGAACTCAGGTCTTCCTGATTCCCGCCCAGTGCTCTGTCCATGGTACCAATCAGCTGCCTATTATTAACATATTACTCTCTAAAGGCCAGGCAGCTGGATTTTCCTACACATTTCTCACTTCCCTCTCATGTGTTGTTTTTGGCTGGGTCCCTGGCTTTACATCTTTATTTGAGAATCCACACATACCCTGGTGGGAGGAACTCAGTGACCAACTATAGAGATGAAGAATCATGTGACTTTGGCCCCCAAGAAGAACTTCTCTTTCTTATGAAAAATCAAGTGAAATGACCTCTACAAAGCCATAGAGCTAGAAAGGACATCAGTGGCCATTCAGTCCAACAACTTCATTTGACATATGAGGGAACTGAGGGCCAAGGAGGTTAAGTCAACAGCATTTATTAAGTATTGCTTATTATGTATTACTATATGCCAAGCACTGGGTTAAATAACTTGTTCAAGGTCACACAAATAATAAGCTTCAAAGGTAGGATTTGATCCCAGGTTCTGTGACTCCAGATATAGCGCTCTTTTCATGCTGTGGCCAATGCAATTCAACAAACATTTATTGAGTGCCTACTATGTACAATGAACTATGCTAGACATTGAGGATAAAAAGATGAAAATTATTATTACCTGCCCCTTCGTGTCTCAGAAACCAGGAAAAAAATCTTTGTACCAAGGTTCTCTGATAAAAGTTTCATTTCTAATAATACATGTATACATGTATATAAACATGTATGTATATGTATACACACATATGGAACTAATCAAATTTATGAGAATAAAAGCCATCTTCTCATTGATAAATGGCCAAAGGATAAGAATATGTAGTTTTCAGAAAAAGAAATAGCCATATGAAGAATGCTCCAAATCACATATAATTAGAGAAATGAAAATGAAAAGTACCTCTGAAGTACCACCTCATAGCAATGAGATTGGCAAAGCTGACACTAATGGAAAATGACAAATGCTGGAGGAGCTGTGGGAAAAGAAGTGCTTTAACGTACCATTGGTGGAGATATGAACTGGCCCAACCATTATGGAAAGCAATTTGGACTTATCTCCAAAAAGCTATTAAATTGTGCATACCCTTTGACTCTGCCATATTGCTACTAGGCCTATACCTCAAAGAGATCAAAGAAAGAGGAAAGGAACCACATATACAAAAATAATTACATATTTTTGTAGTAGTGGAAACTAAGGGGATGCCATCAATTGGGGAATGGCTGAACAAGTTATGGTATATAAATGTGTTAGAATGTTATTGTCCATCCTTCTTTCCTCCCTCCCTCCCTCCCTCCCTCCCTTCCTTCCTTCCTTCCTTCCTTCCTTCCTTCCTTCCTTCCTTCCTTCCTTTCCTCCTTACTCGTTTGGATATAGCTTATGATAGAATTTGTTTTTTGTAATTATACATATTTGTAATGGTTTGTGTTTTTATTGCCTTCTCAATGAGTGTGTGTGGGGGGGTGGATTTCAAACTGAAAACAATATAAATTTGAATTTAAAAAGAAACTTCTTGTCTCAAAGGAGGCATATGAAACATTTACAAGTAAGTATGATACAAGGTGAAAAGATACAATGACAAAAGAGAGATGTAAAGTCCTCCAGGGAATTTGAGGAGAGAGACGTTGCTTTCTTCAGAGAATCTGCAAAGATTGCAAGGAAGAAATAGGCATATGTAAATTGGGCCTTATAGGAAGAGAAGGATTTCCATAGGCTAGATGAGCAAAGAGTATAAAGTACATTCCAGGGATAGGGGCTGATCTGTTCAGATGCAGGGAGGAAGGAGATAGCAGGATGTGTGGAGCAGCTGAGAACCTAGTTAGAATGAAACCGAGAGAAGAGTATAAAATAAGGCTGGAAAGGTTGCTTGGAGTTAGAATATTTAAATGCCAGGCTAAGAAGTTTGCCTAGAATCTTCTAAGCAACAGGGAACCATTAGAAGTTTTTGAGTGGGGAAACACCTTTAAGTGCTGTCTTGGTCCATGCACAGGCAGTGTTTGATAGAGGAAAGAATATTGGGGAGACAATCAGAAGACCTCAGTTTGAGTCCTGGCCTTGCCTCTTAATAATCACCCAACTTCTGAGTTTCCATTTCCCACTCATTAAATGAGGATGGTGACAATTCTTGCATGATATACCTTGTAGGGTCGTTGTAAGAAAACATTTTGTAAACTGTGGCTTTATAATAAATTAATTGATACGTTTTGTTGTTTTATCATCTTCAATTCTAAATATGTCTCCCTTTCCAGAGGACTGTGCCTTTGAATAAAAAGTAAAAGAGAAGAGGGATGTGGGGGGGAGAAGTCCAACAAAACTGATAAACATGTCAGCCAAGAAAGATACTATAGCATATGCAATGTTCCACACCCATAGTCCCTCACCTCTGCAGAGAAGGAAGAAGGGTACATGCCTTCTTCCAGACCAAGCTTAGATCTCTAAAATTGCATAGGGCTCAAGTTTGTTTCTTCGTTCTCTCCATTTCATTGCTTTACCCCCTATGAATATTGTTTTCCTGGTTCTGCTTACCTTACTTTGCCTTA
This sequence comes from Phalanger gymnotis, assembly GCA_028646595.1. Taxonomy (NCBI): domain Eukaryota; kingdom Metazoa; phylum Chordata; class Mammalia; order Diprotodontia; family Phalangeridae; genus Phalanger; species Phalanger gymnotis. Next base: position 422,027,608 of record CM053622.1, on the reverse strand, counting down.
GTTTATGTATATCTTTTGATGCTTCTCTGAATTCATTTTTATAAACTGCAATTTAATGATAATAAAGGCCCCATAAATGGGAGCTGTTATTATTATTCAACCACAGTAAACATCAGAAACCCTGCTTCTCTCTTCCTCTTGAATTCCCTGACTTTTTAAGGCAGCTATTAGTTGAAAACAAGTGTTCAGGGGTGGTTAGGTTGCACGGTGAGTAGAGCACCATCCCTGGAGTCAGGAGGACCTGAGTTCAAATTCGGCCTCGGACACTTGACACACTTACTAGCTGTGTGACTTTGAGCAAGTCACTTAACTCCAATTGCCTTGTCTTCCTCCCTCCAAAAAAAATCCAAAAGAAAACAAGTGTTCACCATACCACCTCTGAGATGACTTTCTTTCTTTCTCTCTCTTTCTTTCTTTTAAATAAAAGTACAAAATTCCATAGCTTCATAAATAGAGAACTTGAATCCCAGAGAGAAGGTCGTGCTCATGGTCATAGAAATGATAAGTAGCATAGACTCAAACGGCAGGGAAATGATAAGGATTTTGAAAAAAACGAACATCAAAAAACTTGAAAAAGGTCAAGAATCTGTTTTAGTGAGAGGATTCAGGACCCAGATTTTCTGTGAGAGGGAGCACCTAGTGTCTTCTCCTCACAAACTTTACTGGTGGGAGTCATTCTCCTTCCTTCTTCTTTCTTATCCCAAACCTACACATGTGCACGCACACACACATACATGTGTGTAAATGTTTATACATACATAAATGTACGTGTGTATGTATACATAAAATTCTACTTCCCCTAACAGTAGGGAAAAGATCACTGGTTCTGCAGTCTCTGAAGTCTGGATTCAAATCAAGTCACTGAATCTCCACATGCTTCAGTTTCCTCATCTGTAAAATGAGGCGGTTAGACTGGTTGGCTTCTGAGGTATCTTCCAGCTCTGGGTCTATGATCCTTCTCTGGTGATTCTCCTGGTTTTGATCTCTCTCCTTATTTTGACCATTTATTTAGCATTTCAGGTCACACCAATTAATCTTTTCCTCTAATTGCTTCATGTGGTTAGACTTGCTGCCCTAATGAGAGACTGGAAGCTCCTCAGGGACCACAAGAACATCTTTCACTCCCGTCCAGAGGACAGACCTGGCTCGAATGGATTCTAGGGTAACAAGGTGTGGTTCAGTATGAGGAAAACCTTCCTATATTAAAGATGTCTAAGGATGGAATGGGCTACCAGAGAGATTTGGTTCAAGAACTGACCTTGCTACCTACTTGTGACAGGACGTGGGGTGATGTAGCTGAAAGAGGTATAGAATTAGGGACACAGGGCCGGGGTTTAAGTCCTTTTTCTGATGTAGACTACTTATATAACTTGGCACATTCCTTCATTTTTCTGGGTCTCAACTCCCTTATTTATAGAATGAGAGAGTACAGATAGATTTGAAGTCAGAGAACCCAGGTTCTAACCCCCACCTCTGCTACTTACTTACTGGCTGGTATGACCTTGGGAAAGTCACTTAACCTTATTGGGACTCAGTTTCCTCAACTGTAAAACAAGGGGTTTGGACCAGACGACCTCTAAGTTTCTTTCTATCCCCAAATTTATGACCCAGTGAGCACTAGGGTCCCTTCCAGCTCTCAGTTTATGATCGTAGCATCTTTCGAGCTATTTAAACATTGCCTCAATGCCCCCTTAATGTCTAATATTGCAAAAGGGATTCATGCTTGTTGTTGTTTAGTTGTTTTCAGTCATATCTGACTCTCCATGACCCCATTTGGGGTTTTCTTGGCAGAGATACTCAAATAGTTTGCCATTTCCTTCTCCAGCTCATTTTACAGATGAGGAAACTGAGGCAAATGGGGTTAAGTGACTTGCCCAGGGTCACACAGCTAGTAAGTGTCTGAGGCTGAATTTGAACTCAGGTCTTCCTGATTCCAGGCCCAGCACTCTTTCCACTGAGCCACCTGACTGCCTCACTCTTCTAGTAGAATCATAGACTTAGAAATGTAAAACACTAAACCATAACACCTCTGAGATGATCGTTGAGGTCTCTCCCTTCTTTCCTTTCT
>CM053622.1:421917980-422017886 GCA_028646595.1 Phalanger gymnotis | reverse complement strand
CTTAGTTTCCTCATCTGTAAAATGAGCCGGAGAAGGAAATGGCAAACCACTCCAGTATCTCTGCCAAGAAAATTCTAAATGGGGTCATGGAGAGTTGGACATGACCGAAAATGACCGAATAGCAAAAATAATGGATAATGATAATAGCTAGTGTTTATATAATGCTTACTATGTGCCAGGCACTGGGCTAAGGATTATTGTCAATTGTTGTGTCATTTGATCTTCACAATAACCCTGAGAGGTAGGTGCTATTATTATCCCCATTTTACAGATGGGGAAACTGAGGCAAACAGGAGTTAAGTGACTTGCCCAGGGTCACACAGCCAGTGAGTGTCTGAGGCTGGATTAGAAAAACTCAGGTTTTTCTGACTCCAAGTCTGGTGCTCTATCTTCCAGCTAATAAGACTAGACTTCAAATCCTGCCATACCCCTTGGACAAGTCACCCATCTTCTCTGGGCTTTAGTTTCCTTAACTATAAAATGAAGGAGCTGAACTCAGTGACTTCTCAGGTGCCTTCAAGGTCTAGATCTAGGTCCCATGACAAAAGTACAAATAGCTATAATACATAATAACTGCATCAGAGAGGCAAAAAACAGAAGGTGGTGTGATATCTGAGAAGGAAAGATGCTACTTGCAGGAGTCAGGTGTTTGATAAATGTTGAATGAATGAATACATAGATTTCACAATTCTGCAGTGAGTCGGTTGTTATACAGTCATTTTTTCAGTTGTTTCCGACTCCTTCTTGACATAGATACTGGAGTAATTTGTTATTTCCTTCTCCAGCTTGTTTTTACAGATGAGGAAACTGAGGCAAACAGGGTGAAGTGACTTGCCCAGGGTCACGTAGCTAGTGTCTGAGGCCAGATTTGAACTCAGGAACACAAGTCTTCCTGACTGCAGGCCCCAGTGGGCCAACCCTATCCCTAAGTTGTGAGGGAAACAGGGTTTATTGACTGTGTAGGCCAGAGGAGACTAACACAATCCTGAGGCAACACTCCCCAGTGTGGCCCAAATGAGATTAAAACATAGTTCTTGTCTGACTTTAATGTGTTGATGTGTTAATAATAATAACAAAAGAAATACATAAGCATATGTAATTTTCTAAGTCAGTACAAGGCCCACAAGTGGATTGTATACAGTTTAGTGACTCCTGGTTAACTGCAGCTTGATGCTACTGGTGTTGGCCACTAAGATAATGAGAGGATAGCCCGTGCGAGAGAAGCAGGAGTGTGCTCTGAGATGCTTGAGGGTCCCTGGTTTTCTATTTCAGTGAACTCTCGAGCCCTCGCCAGTTGCCATGACTGATGCTTCTTCTTCCACATCACTCCCCCCTCGTCTCCCCCGCCAAAAAATCCCCCTCTAAGTTAACAAGTTCAGGCGCTGATGATTAACAATATTCACAAAGTTGATGAAAAAATTGAGATATAAATAAATATTCCTGGAGATATTCCACCCCCTGCAGTCATGAACTTTGAATAATTGGAGAGAATTATGCTGAGTACTAATCAAAAGTTTTTTTTTTTTATTTGCTAATTACCTCTGGGTTTCATCAGTGTCAGAGTCTAATCATCTCGAGACATCTTAATTGACCCTAGAGAATTGTTTATCGGATGGTGAAAGTTTTAGATAGGGTCACACAGTCACATAAGGAAAAGGGGGAAGTGGGGGGGTAGGAGAGAGGTGGGGGGCATGCATGGTGGACTAAAGTCCAGAACAGTATAGAATGCCGCACCATGTAGGCTGTGAATATTCCTGGTGTCTGCAGGAGAAGAGTCAGGAGCACTATGTCCCATGCCTTAGCCCACGCCTCCACCTTTCATTATGATTAATGTAATGCTTTCCCCCATCCAGTCGGATCGTTTTTCCTCCCTTGGTTTTCTGTCCCCTTCCTACTCCATTTTCATCATCCCCTGTGTCGGAAGTTTTATTTGGTTAAATCGATCTATTGGAGGATTCTGTCTGGCATTCCAGCTGCCCACACAGACGACAGATTGAAGCCCAAAAGGGGAGGAGGTAAGGAGGGAGGATGCCACCCTGTGGTAGTGGATTGGAAGAGAGTCCAGGGCCTTAGGCCCTTTTCAGTCATTTTTCAGTTACTTCCATCTTTATGACCCCATTTGAGGTTTTCTTGTCATAGATACTAGAGTGGTTTGCCATTTTCTTTTCCAGATCATTTTATGGATAAGGAATTGAGGCAAACGGGGTTAGTGATTTGCCCAGGGTCACATAGCTTGTCTGAGGCTGGATTTGAACTCAGCAAGATGAGTCTTCCTGGGTACTCTGCACTTTGGCGCCATCTAGCTGTCCTTCTTAGCACCTAAGGAACTGACTTTGAAATGTTAGTAGAATGACACATACAAATGGGCAGGAGGTGGCACTTTGATATGCTCTGTGCTCAGTCTTCAGAAGAATATAACACTTGTATCAGAGGTTCTCTCCTGATGTGAAAGGCCTGATTATACTGTGAGTGTGGGGGAATTTAACAAGTCTTTCTAGCTTATCTGCCCTCATCCATGAAATGCACCTCCCTCTCCAACAAAGGGTGGCATCTGTTCCCTTTACAAGCACTCAGGCTCACAAAGCATCAACAAGAACATATAAAGGTCTTATACAAGCCTATACTCAGTACGAAAACAAAACAACAAAACAAAAATATTTTCTCTTTCTGATGGTCACTTTGCTTCTGCCCAGAGACCTATGTAAGTGCTTGAGATTTATAGGTGGGGCCCCCAGTAAAAAGAAAGATGTCAAGGTTTGCTAAAGAATCAAGAATGTCTTCTCCTCCTTCAAGGGTTGCATACAACAGTCTTCATTTAGAATATTAACTTCAAGTGGAACCCTTGCAAAGGGGAAAGAACTCAGGGTCTGAGAATCAAAAGGCCTCCTCTCTTTTGTTGGACTAACCCTTCCTGGAACCCTGCACAATCTTTGTGACTTATAACACTATCCTGGATGAGGCCCCAATGAGAGGGCAAAGTCAGGGTTTTCTCTTCTATATTCATCACTGATGCTGTTGCACTGTTCCTTGCTGTCTCATTGGGGCTCCATTGATTTTCTGATATTATCCTGGGCTCACCCTTGCTGCTCCTACATTGTCAACCACTCCTTTCAGAAGAAACTAGGAATTTTTGTGCCTGGGCCAAAAGATGTAAAAAATGCCATCTATCATTGGGGTAAGGGGAAATGTGGAACCCTGTGGGAGGAGATAGAGATACAGGGACACAAGCAGGCATGTGAGGAGACCATGGTGGCTGAGGATGGGGTCAGGTCAAGGGGTCGTGGGGATGCCAGGCATACATGAGGTCTGCTACCCTTTCTCCCCCTCCTATCACATCCTATATCTCCTCAAACCTCTTCAAGATGATTATGAGTGAGACCTGGAAACAGCTAGATATATCCAGAGGATCAGAATCTTCTCTGGAGGTTTGAAAACCTTGGTGGGCCAAGGCCCCTTTCAGACTTGAATCAGAAGCATCTCTGTATGAAGAGACTCAGGATGTGACTGAGTAAGAAGCAGAGACAATAATCTTGCCCCGTGGGTTTGGTTTACCACTGTACTTTTTTTCTGTCCATCTGTCTAAATGGGATAACTGGAGAGACTTGGCATTTAAAAAACTAGGAAATGTTATCTGGTAATTATTAGGAAAATAAATATTACTTGCTTTACAACTCAGGATTAGAAATGAAAGTTTGGGAAGTGTATTGGACTATCACCTTAAGCAGAGTGAGATTTCTAAAACGGGGGGACCAAGTCTCTTCCCAAAAATAGGAGCCTAAGAAAAGACAGAGACTTTAACTAGATGGGAGGTCTGAGAGCTTGAATTCTGTGGGAATAAAATCAGGGCAGTTTCTGCTCAACCTAGGGAAAGGGCTTTACTGCTTTTTCTAAAAGCCACATGCTAGTCAACAATTTCAGATGAACCAGAAACTGGAGAGGAGATTGAAACCAAACAGTGTCTTATAGAGACTCCAAAACAATGGTGTCTGGAAGACCCTATGAAGCCAGCAGGGAGCAGGACCATTCATCCATCAGAGACTAGGAGACAGGATCTCTGAGAGCAACATAAAGATATTTACCAGAAGACAAAAGTGATGCTTTAGTGATAGAAACATGATCTGACACCTAAGCCACAGTTGTTTTCTAATGTGGACCTCTCCACAAGGGTTCCCTGCTTGAAATGCCTCTTCTCTTGTGTTCTCTCTATATGTCTACTCTTCCCATTAGCACCAAGTAAATTTATGCCCCAAGTTGATGGGGGGAATGTTCTGTTGCTACTTTTTTCATTTCATTAAATGTCTTTTCTTGGAACTAATTGAATCACATAGCTAAATATTAAAGGTAAACACACTGGTGGGGATCATGAGCTATAATTTTAGGGGTAAGTACACAGAAAATGTCTTGAAATTGGGGTAGTTATCGCCTGGAGGATTTGCCCTCTGGTTTGGGGAGGTGCTCCCTAGGCACTTTGTTGTTGTCGTTCAGTCTTTTCAGTTGTGTCTGACTCTTCCTGACCCCATCTGGGGTTTTCTTGGCAAAGATACTGGAGTAGTTTGCCATTTCCTTCTCTAGCCCTTCTCCAGCTCATTTTATAGATGAAGAAACTGAGGCAAACAGGGTTAAGTGGCTTGCCCTGGGTCACACAGCTAGTAAGTGTCTGAGGCTGGATTTGAACCAGGAAGATGAGTCTTCCTGACTCCAGATTCATTACTCTGTCCACTGTGTCACCTAGCTGCCCTAGGCACCACAGTCACATTTAATGGGGAGGGGTGTCAGAAGGAAATGAGTCACGGAAGGTCTGCATTAAATGTGTGAGTTTGGGAAGTAAACCGTCATCTACAATTATCACAACCTCCATGTTTTTATTTGCCCTGAGCACCCACCTCCTGCTCCCACTATTTGGGGGACGGTGCTAGAACAGGGCCCAGACCTTCTTGAGGAAGAAGGAAGTAGAGTTTATCCAAAGTCCCTCACAATATGGCCTCCCTGCATTTCCGACCCTCTTACATCTTACACTGAGGTCCCCTTCACTATGTAATCCAATGACACTGGCCATCTTGCTCTTCCTTAAGCAAGACACTCCATCTCCTAACAGCATTTTCAATGGCTCTCCACCATAGCTGACCTGCATAGCTCAACCTCCTCAGCTCTGAGCCATGGCTTCTCTGCCTTCCTTCAAGGCCCAGTTAGAATACCACCTTCAACAGGAAGCCTTTTCTGTCCCCTTTAATTGTGGCACCTTCCTTCCTTCTGCTGGTTATTTCTAATTTCCCTTCTATGTAATTTATTGGCATATTCTCTCTCTCTCATTAGGCTGTGAGCTCCTTGACAGCAGGGACCATCTTTTACCTTTCTTTGCATCCTCAATGCTTAACATAGTGCCTGACATATAGTAGGCACTTAATAAATGTTTGTTGACTGACTGGCTGTCACATGTCTAGTGTAGAGAGGTTAAAGATTTAAGGGCCACCTGTACTTCCATTCCCATAACCCCTCTCCACTTTGCTTGAGTGGGAGGTGTCCCAGGGATTGGGGTATTGGGCTTGCAAAAAGAAAAGATACCTGACTGATTTTTCCAGACACAAAGAGCTTATGGCAGGGGTGTGTGTGTGTGTGTGTGTGTGTGTATGTGTGTGTGTGTGTGTGTAGATATGGATTGAACCTGTGAAATTTCCTTCTACCAATACAGGTCAACTTTTAAGAGTCTTAAGTCAGTTACTTAGAAGAGTGAGAAGTTTTCTGGCTTGTCTAGGGTTATACCACCAGTATGTTTACAGGTGAGATTTGAATCCATGTCTTGCTGGTTTCAGTGCCAGCTCTCTCTATCCACTCTGCCATGTTGCTGCTCATATATGTTAATATATTACAGAGAGATGATAAGTAGCTAGATAGATTGAAAACCAAGGATAGATATGTAGATATAGGTACACTTGTATATGTGTCACAAATATCCTTTGGAGGGGGTAACATATGAGCCCCTGTGTCAGGCTTAGACACCTCATTTTAATCATTTTACACAATATACTAGCACGTAGCTAGAATGGAGCACCTGATAGAAGCTTAACAAATCCTGGATGTACTAAATGAAGCACTATCCAAATGTAATAGGCATGGTTAAGAGACGCCAGCCCTCCTCAGCTCTTCCTAAAGGTAATAGAGATCATGGATCCAGAAACTGCTTCTCCTTTAGGAGTTTTCTTGAAGAATCAGCGTACGTGGGGGAGGGGAGGAATTAGCATTAATATAGTACCGACTATGTACCAAGTACTTTGCTAGGCACTTTTTACAAGTATCATCTCATTTGATCGTCACAAGAACCCTGGGAGGTAGGTGCTATTATTATCCTTATTTTATAGTTGAGGAAACTGAGGCAGACAGAAGTTAAGTGACTTGACCAGGGTCACACAGCATTCAGTTTCTGAGGCTGAATTTGAACTCAGGTTCTCTATTATTCTATCCTCAGAGGGGAGGGGAGGTGGAGGGGATACAAAGAGAATGAGTTATTCAAAGGAATAAAGAAAATTGAAAAGGTGCCCACCCCTACCCCCACCTCCCACCAAATCTTTAGCATCTTTGAAATGAAAAAGGGAGGGGAAGAAAGAGAGCCAAAAGTAAGAATAGTGGAGGGAGAAGGGGAAAACAGGAGGGAGTGCATTACTTCAAAGAGGATGAAATGAATTCAAAGCTCATGCATCCACCCCCCTACCCTCAAGCCCCCTAACATGGATTAGAAGTACACACTCCCGATCCTGGCTAGATCCCCAGCTCTATCTACACATATCGCCCCTAATCACAGTTCCCTTTCCCCCACCACCCACCTTCTGATCCTGACCCTGCATGCCTTCTAACTATGATCATGCCCCTCCTCAGACACTGACCTCGCATCCCTGTCCCAGAGCATACATGTTCTGACTCTGACTAAGGTTCCTGACCTGATGGTATCTCCACATTCTGACCAACCACCTATTCCCCTTACAATGCTTTCTCCATACTCCAACCCACGTTCTATTACTTTAGCTTTTGGGTCAGTAACCTGAGCCCCAAAGTCCATTGGTATGGGACTGTTTTTTGGTTGGTGGTGGTGTTGTTGGTGTTGAGTCATTTTCAGTTGTGTCCTACTCTCTGTGATCCCTTTTGGGGTTTTTGTGGCAAAAATACTGAAATGGTGTGCTATTTCCTCCTCCAGCTCATTTTACAGATGAGGAAACTGAGGCAAGTTGGGTTAAGTAATTTGTCCAGGGTCACACAGCTAGTAAGCATCTGAGGCCAGATTCAAACTCAGGGCTTCCTGACTTCAGGCCTGGTGCTGTATCCATTAGGTCACCTAGCTGGAATGTGAAAGGCAATAGAAAACAGATATAAGGGGCAGCTAGGTGGCGCAGTGAGTACAGCATAGGCCCTGGAGTCAGGAGGACCTGAGTTCAAATCCAGTCTCTGACACTTGACACACTTACTAGCTGTGTGAGCTTGGGCAAGTCACTTAACTCCAATTGCCCTGCCTTCCCCCCTCCAAAAAACAAACAAAAAAAGAAAAGAAAAGAAAACAGATACGAGAAAGGCAGGAGGAAAGCTCCTATACAGAACCTGCAAGGGGGGAGGAGGGGAACCAGAATGACCTGCTCCAAGGGAACACATGACTTCACTGTTACTCCCCTCACCCCATAGCCCTGTCCATGGTGCTGACAACACATCACCCTTGGGCAGCACTTCTCTGGAGGGACCCCCTTGCCAAAGAAAATGAGATTCTGGGCCCTCAGTATTCGCTGGAAGACATTTTCCTGGTTTTCTCTCCACTTAGCATTATGATTTCCAAACCTATTTCCAATGGGATTCCTTGTGGATCTGAGGCGGATGTGTGAAGTTGGAAGGTTTCCTTCTGGGCCACTATGGAGTTATTGAAGCACAAAAAAAAGCATCTCAACAGTTTCCTTCAAGTATGAAAAACACCCTTTTTTCCCCCATGCTCTGATCAGTCAGAAGTGATTCAAAAGAGGTTTGAGTTGAGTCTTTTTTTTTCTTCTCCTTTCAAACTTTCTGAAAGGATGGAAGGAGGTTGGAGAGAATTGCTCCCCAGGTTGAGTGTTTAATTAGGGATGGAGGAAAGTAGGAAGCAGAAATCACCCAGGAAATAAAAAGCGGGCTTAGAATGAAAGCATTTCTCCAGGCAAGAGCCGGGCACTACCGATAAGTTGGAGAACTGGCAAGGACATCACAGGTTTCATCAAATCCAGTCCACGTTCAAAAGGAGACAGGGGCTGAAGGTGTCAGGACCCGAGTGGATCAATGCCTTTGTGCTTGCAGCTTTGTAGACTGTTAGACCTGCAAGGAACCTTAGAGGACTTCTCTCTGGCACAACCCTTTCATTTTATAAATGAGAAAACTGAAGCCTAAAGGGAAGGGAAGTGACTCTCCCAAGGTCACAAGGCTATTGTGTGCAGAGTCAGTACATAAACCCAGGTTTTCTGACTCCCCAGTCTAATGCTTGTCTGCTACATTGTTCACCACCTCACCCTTCCCATGCAGAACCACCTATCCTCACTCCCATTCCTGGCTCCCTTTATACCCTCTGATTCCTTTCTCTGGTTCTTTTCTCCTCTTTGGTAGGGGAGAGGGGAAGGCAAGGCAATTGGGGTTAAGTAATTTGCCCAAGGTCACACATCTAGTAAGTGTCAAAGTGTCTGAGGCCAGATTTGAATTCAGGTCCTCCTGACTCCCGGGCTGGTGCTCTATTCACTGCTGGTTCTTTTCTTGATGCAAGCATACGAGGATGTCAGGTGTAGAGTCAGGAAGACTGAGTTCAAATCCAGCCTCAGAAATTTATTAGCTGTGTGACCCTGGGCAAGTCACTTAACCTCTGTCTTCCTCAGTTTCCTCTACTGTAAAAAGGGGATAATAATGCACCTACCTCCTATTGTTGTTTTCAGGATCAAATGAGACAATATTTATAAAGTGCTTAGCATGTATAGACACTTAATAAATGCTTGTACCCTTCCCTTTCTGCTGTTGACAGTGACAGTAACTCTATGGTCTTGGGCAATAATGATAGAAACTCTACCATCTTAGATCTCTCTGGTACTTTGTGGTTTGCTAACCCTTTTTCATTTGACTCTTACAACAAACTTTTGAAGTAGGCAAAGCATGTATTAATAATATTCTTTTGTTATAGTTGTTTTGTTGTTATCATTATTATCAGCAGAAGGCTTGATCTAATGGATGGCAAGGAAGATCTGGCTCCAAATATGTTTTGGAGATATTAATAGTCATGTGACCTTGCCAAGCCTTAGGCTCATAGATTTAGAGCTAGAAGGGACTTTTTGTTGCGGCTTTCAGTCATGTCAGACTCTTCACAATCCCATTTGGGATTTTCTTGGCAAAGATACTGGCATAGTTTGTCATTTCCTTCTTTCTTCAGCTCAATTTTACAGATGAGGAAATTGAGGCAAAGTGACTTGCCCAGGGTCACACAGCTATTAAGTGTCTGAAGCTGGATTTGACCTTAAGTCTTCCAAGTCTGGTGCTCTATCCACTGTGCCACCTAGCTGCCCAGAGAAGGGACTTTAGATGTCATCCTCGTATGCTTGTTAAACTTTAGAATTAAGGAACTAAAGCTGAGTCCCTTCTCTGCTGAGGCCCTTCACTTCTCCGAAACTTTCCTTATCTGTAGATTGGGAATAAAGTCTGTAAAATGAAGAGGTTAAATTAGATTAATTCTAAAGTTCTTTCCAGCCCTAAATCTGTAATACCTATCATCTCCATTAAATTTTTTTTTGAATTGACATCTTCTGTTTTTTTCTATCACCTACATTCCCTACTATAAAGAGCTATCCCCTACAGCAAAGGAAAAAAAAACAGATAGGGGGAAAAGTCCAGCAAAACATATTGAGAAAGTCTAACAGCACGTAGAATGCTCTCCATCCATAATACCCCGCCTCTGCAAAGGAGAGGGGGCACATGCCCCCCATTTTGCCAAAGCTCTTTGGTCTTTGGTGTGCAGCTTGAGACCCAAAGCCCACTGAGATAGGTTTCTCTCCTAATTAGTGGCCAGAGGTCCATATCAATGGACTTTAGGATGTGAAAGGCAACAGAAAAGAAAAGTGAGGAAGGCAGGAGAGAAGCTATTATGTATGGTTGTTGTTCAGCCATGTCTGATTCTTCATGACCTCATTTGGGATTTTCTTGGCAAAGATACTGGGGTAGTTTGCTATTTCTTTCTCCAGCTCATTTTGCAGATGGGGAAACTGAGGCAGACAGGGTTAAGTGACTAGTCTAGGGTCACACAGCTAGGAAGTGTCTGAAGCTAGATTTGAACTTAGGAACATCTTCCTGACTCCAGGCCTGACGCTCTATCCACTGTACCACCTAGAATTGGGCTTAGAATTCAATTTTAACTGGCAGGGTAGTGTTCTTCCTCTCTCCCTTCTCACCTTGTGGTGAATTTCTCACTAAGGCCTTGCTGAACATTTCAGGACTTGGGCTGGGGGCCAATCTTCCCTGCTGGCCAGCTGTGTTTTCTGCCCCATTGATCTGGTGGGGTCCACAGGGAGACAGGAGGGGAGCAGGTTCCAGCAGGAGAAATGCTACTGGGAAGCTGTAAAACATGGCCAGGGAGCCTTGGTCAGGGGTGAGAGCTGGTGCAGGTGTTCATTTTAATGAGATGCTAATTGGGAAATGGGTGGCTATTGGCAGGCTTCCCCAGAGGGTGGGGATTCCAAAAGGAATGTTAACAACAGGAAGCAGAGAGGGGGCTTCTGTGAGATGTTGGTCTCCTCTGTGATCCCTCTGCAAATCCATTTGCCTTCAGGAAGAAGCGCGGAGGGATGCAAAGAAATAAGGGCAGACTTGTATGAAGTAGAGAAAGCAGAACCAGCCAGGACAATGTATACCAAGATGCTGACACTTTATTAAGTGTTAAGTACTTGTTGACCAACTAAGCGAACCTCATTCCAATCCTGTGGGAGTAGATCCCAAATCCCTCTACACATTAGATATCCTACGGGCAGCTAGGTGGGGCAGTTGATAGGGTGCTGGGCTTGGAATCCAGAAGGCTCATCTTCCTGAGTTCAAATCTGACTTCATACCTAGTAGCCATGTGACCCTGGGCAAGTCACTTTACCCTGTTTGCCTCAGTTTCCTCATCTGTAAAATGAGCTGGAGAAGGAAATGGCAAACCAGTCTAGTATCTTTGCCAAGGAAAACCTCAAAATGGGGTCACAAAGAGATACAACCAAAACGACTGAACAACAACAACATTATATATTATATTACCCTGATTTTGCAGACGTGGAAAGTTAGATTTAAGGCAGGGATAGAGCTTGCCTAATGTCCCAGAACTGATAGGTGACAGTGTCCAAATCTGGACCCAGGTCTTCTTACTCTAAATCCAGGGGTATTTGTATATCCTGAGGAAACTACAAATAGGGGAAAGATGGGGGGAGGAAGGGAATAAGCATTTATTAAACACCTTCTATGTGCCAGTCACTGTAATAAGTGCTTTACAAATATTACTTCATTTGAGCTAACAGTGAACTAACAGCAGTACAGTATGTAATAAATGCTGGATCAATAAAAGGAGGAAGACGTGCTAGAGGAACTCTGGGGAAGGGAAGCAATGAAATACAGCCTTCCAGGGCATCAAGTTCTACTCTAGTGAGATGAGTCAGAAGACCTGAACTGACCAGTGGCCAGGAGGCCAATCCCTCTCACCCCTGGTTTTTCCATTGGGGAAAAAAAAGGCTAACCAGCTGCTGAGTATGGGGTTACACACTTGTAATCCCAGTTATCAGGGAGGCTGAGGCTGGTGGGTCACTTGAGTTCTGAGCCTCAGTAGGCAAAGCCAATCAGGTGTGTGAACCAAGTCCAGCACCAAAATGGTGAACCCCTGGGAGCAGATGGGTGGGGAGTGAGGGAGAATCAGGCTCTCTAAGGAGGGGCTAACTGACTCTGATTGGGAAAATGGAGCAGATCAAAGCTCCCGTGCTGATCAGCAATGGGGTAGAGCCAATGAACAATCATGTACTTCCTGCCTGGATGAGGTTGGGAGATCCAGTCTTTGAAAAAAGAAAAAGAAGAGGTGTGTGTGAGGGAGATATCAGTGCTTGAATTTCCAGCCTCCCAGCATGGTTGTAAGGCGAGCACTTTGTAGCTCTTAAAACCCCATACAGCGTGAGAAGTTATTATTTTTAATAACCAAGCCTACCACCTGTACTCAATGTCAGTGGAAGAGAATATCCTTCCCCACCAATCTTATAAGCTCCTTCAGAGTAAGGAGTCACGTCTTCTTTTCTTTCTAGGCTCCTAGAACAGGGCCGAACATAAATGAATGTATGTACGATTAGCACGGTGCCTAGTTCTTACAAGGGGCTTAATAAATGTTTGTTGATTGATTGAGTGAAAGAATTTAGCAAGCACTTATTATGTGCTAAGACTGGGAATACAAATACAAAAAACAAAATCATCTCTTCTCTCAGAGAGTTTACATTCTGGTGGGGGAGGGTGGGAAGTTTTATAGGGAGAGTCACAGGGATGATGAGTTGACCCATAGGACAGCCAATTGACACAGTCTTTCCAGAATTGATAGTAGTATTGATTTAATTACTGGGCCTAGAGCAGGGGGTAGAAAAGGGAGGAATAAACAGGAGGTAGAAAGAGGGGGATGTATGGGTAAGGGTCAGAGTAGATGGGAAGTTGGGGTGCGTTATTTGAAGCAAAACATAGTCTAGTCTGTGGTTAGAAATATAAAATGAGCTCCCTGAGTTTGTACTTAGTTACTCACCAATCATTGAATCATCAACTTAGCTCTATAATGGATCATAGGAACCATTAAGTCCAACCCTCTCATTTTACAAATGCAGAAACTGAGGCACAGAGAAATTAAATGATTTGCTCAGGATCACACAGCTAGAGAGTGAAGCAGGATCGGGACCCAAGTTTTCCTGATTCTAAGTCTGATATCCTATCCATTAGGCCACGCTCAGACCCAGGATGAGAGCTCCAAAGCTGAATGGAGGCCATAAATGGGGGGAGGGTTAATGGAAGGGAAAATCAGAGGTGGGGATGGGGGGCACAGTTGGATGTCTCCTCCGATCAAACCTTGTGGGCCCAAGAAAGGCCTGGAAATCACAGCTGCAGTCTGTGTTCCCACTTGCCTTCAGCTTTTGCTTCTCTTTCTTTCTTTTCTTTGTAAAATGCATTCTCATGTGAAGAGTCCACCAAGGTCTCTGTAGGCTCCTTGGGATGTGCTGTTGTAACCTAGCAAGCTGATGGTCATTGCTCCAGTTTAGAAAGCCACAAGGTCAACAGTAGGTGATCTCTCAGGTCAAGCTCTAACATCCTATGAGTCTGTGACTCAAAGGAAGCTGAGAGGTTTCCCCCATGGGAGCTGGGGTGGAGAAGTGGGGGAAGAGGAAGGACTTGGATAACTTGCATTTGTTTTATTCTTCTTGCCTGGTTGTTGAAAAAAAACTGGCGTCCTTTTAACTTGACCTTGTACCATCTCAGTATGGCATTAGGAGGTAGGGGTTTCAAACCACCCTTGGCCAACTAGGCTGACAGCTAGGTGGAATAGTGGTTAGAGAGCTAGGCATAGAGTCAGGAAGACCTGAGTTCAACTCCAGCCTCAGACACTTTTTAGCTGTGTGACCTTGGGCAAGTCACTTAACCCTATATGCTTCGGTTTCCTCAACCGCAAAAGAGGAGCAATAGTAGCACCTGCCTCACTGTTGTGAGGCTCAAACAAGATAATATTTGTAAAATGCACAGTGCCTGGAACACAGTAAGCACTTAATAAATGCATGTTCTGTTCTTCCCCTCCTTCCCCACGAAGTCAAGGAGACGGCAGCTCTGGAGGCTGCCATGGGTTTTCAGCAGCCCAAGAGGAGTCAGCTTCATGAGGAGCCCTGGAGTCTTCACAGCAAACAGTTACATCATCTCTTGCTCTCCAAGCTGACCCAGGGGTGTCATTTCTGACTCAGCTTGGCCTCCTTACCCTCCCACACTGTATCACTTCTCCCCGACAACTTGACTGAGCTCAAGCCTTTTTAGTCTTTTCATTTCACTTAGAAACTTAAGAGTCATAGACTGTTAGAGCTAGAAAGCCCTTAGGGAACGATGAGTCCCATTCTCATTTTACAGAGGAGAGTTAAGCCTAGAAGTGACTGTCCCAAGGTCACACAGTTAGTAACTGGTGGAGGTGATCCTCAGACCGACTGCCCGACCTTCACTTCTTTGCCATGCTCTTGTTCCTGTGTAGGCCATTTGCAAGGCCAGAGAAACTCCCCCAGCTGAGGAGACTGGGAGAGGTGTTGTCGAGATAGAGTCGACATGACTTGGCAGCAAAATGCTGAACGACTTTGTAAAGTACCTTCTGGTGTATACTTTTTTTTTCCCCAGACTGAAAGGACTCTGGGCAGTTTCCAGGAGCAGGAGAAATTCTCTGTGTGTAGTTGGAGAGGGCAGTGTGAATTGGGGGGCACTGGGAAGGCATCCCTGCCCAAAAGCATCTCCCTCACTGGCTCACCAGTGATGCCTAAAATTCCACATTAGAGAATAATTCCTTTGGAGGCATGCCTTCTCAGTCTTCCTATACATCCTAACCATTATCTGACACTATAGAACTATGAGTACCAGCAGTGGAAAAAGCACGGGCCTGAGAGATGGCGGACCCCAGTGGGAAGTTCAGTTCCGCCAGCCGCTGACTTGGGAAAGTTACTAAAATTTTCTGGGCCTCAATTAAATGATAAGTTTAGTTGATCTCTAAAGACCTCCCAGCTTAGATACTCTATGACAGAATTTTAGCTTTGACGAATTGCTTATGATGGCAGGTACCCCCAGGCATCTCAGAATAACATTCTTCAACAAGGGCGACAGCATGGAGGGGTCATTGAATATAAACTTATTGGAATTCGCAGTTTTGCCCCAAGGGCCAATCCTGGGTCTAGAGGTCTGGTCACTGCAACTCCCTTTTCGTTCTTGGAAAAATTCTTCCCCCTCTCCCCAGAGGCTACCAGACACATAGTTCCCCATGGTGAGATCCCCATCCTTAATCCAAGAAGGATTTTTCCTTCTATCCCAAAGAACACCCCTGAAACATTCAAGTAATACCCTGATTAGCTTATTAGGGGATGGGAGAGGTGGAAAGACTCTATGGGGCCTCTCTGTTCTGCTAACAGACTCTTGTTGTAGCGGAAAGTGAGGAGAAAAGATCACAGTTGCCGGTTCAGTCTCTTGCTTTGAAATTCTGTTGAGGTCTTTGGGAATACCACAGAGTTATCTGGACCATCCATTACCTGGCCCTGTACTCCCAGGGTATCATCCATGTTCCAGGCTTTTTCCTCCATCTCTATTCCCAGTCAATTCTTCGATGTCTTTGTTTCCTTCCCTTTAGTCTAAACATCCTCTTCCTCATTTTATAGATGAAGAAATGGAAAAGTTAAGTGACTTGTCCAGCATTATACAATTAATAAATTTCAAAGCCTTCTAGCCCACCTATTTCCTCCTTGTCCACAAAGACTTGATCTGACATTGTCAAATATCTTGTTGCAATCCAGAACAGGAATTCAAATCATTCTCCTAATATACTAGTCTAGTAATTGTCAAAAACAACCAATCCAGTGCCTTCAGACCTTTAGGTAAATAAATACCATTTCTTAAAATGAACCAAATCTGTGATTTCCTTAGTCTGGGGAATTCCCAGTGAGGGAACACCCCACACTAATGCAGAGTGTGCTTATGGACTTAGAGAGTTGCCTGGGGGGGCACTGAAGAAAAGGTTACACAGGGTCACACAGCCAGTAGGTTTCAGAGATGGCATTTGAACCCAGGGCTTCCAGGATCAGAGACCAGCTAACTATTCACTTGCTTTTGGGCATAAACACCTTTCCAGGCTGAAACCTACAGAGGGAAAAAAAGGAAAATTAACTGTAATAGAGAGGCGAAGCCTAAGTGGGGTGGGTGGGAATGCTACATGCCCTCAGTACAAGTTGCTTCTCTTTCTGGGGCTGTTTCTTTTCCTGTAAAATGACAGAATTGGACAAACTATCTAAAATCTGTTCCAAATTTTTGGTTTTATGATTCTCCTCTAACTAATAGAAGATAACTACTAACTTATTTCTAACTAGTTGACTATACAGGAACTTTGGAAACAAAACAAGAATGATTTGAGAAAGATAAAAGGGGTCAAGGCTTTCTGCTGTCTCTACCATCATAACCCTCCCAAGGCTTTAGCTGGAAGAATCTTGCTAATCAGTATGACTCACATTTATATAGCTTTGTAATGTTTATAAATAGCTTTTCTTAGAACAATTCTGCAAGATAAGTAATGTGGATGTGTTTGGCTTTTATTTATTATTTATTCAGTCCCAAAATTGTGATTTCATCTTGCCAGAGGGACACCCAGCATGGAAACCCTCTCCACATATGCAGATCAGCAACTTCTCTCTAACATAGTCTAAGAAGGTAGCCCCAAATGCCCCGAGATTAGCTGTTTTTCCCAGGCTCCCACAGCTTGGATGTGTCAGAGGCGAGTCTTGACCCCAGTTCTTCGTGCCAAGGCAGGTGCCTCTATCCATACTCTGTTATTCTTGTCTCCATTTTGTCTCTGAGGAAGGAGAGGCTCAGAAAAGTTTCATCTGTCTACGTCCACACAGCTATTTAGTGTGTCTGTCAGTATTCAAACCCAGGTCTCCCGACTCTAAATCGATCGCTCTCTTTATTGCCCCAGAGGGCCTTTCTAAAAAGGGCATCTTCTTACCCTGTTCAGCAGGAAGGGCACCTAGTCCTTCTAGCCTGGGGCACTCTCCTCGGGCACCGAGGGAGGGATCCATCATTCCACTACTGACAAATGAGCTGTCTCCTCCTCTTTCCACACCACCATTTTTTCCAGTCTATTACAGAACAAGGAAGATCACTTTATAGAGTAAGAACAGGACTTTTCTTTCATTAGTGCAGGAAATCCATGACAAAGGCCGAACAATACAGAAAGCTATTGATTCGGGCCAGATATTTGTAACTCTCTTCCTCTTATTTCTATAATCTTAATTTGCCTTTCCCTGGCTCCTTCTTTTCCCCTCTTATTACATTTCTGGGTTGTTGGGTTTTTTTTTCTTCAGGCTCCTGAAATGAACAAAAAAATTTCCTGGTGATATTTTTTAATAAAAACCATCATTTATGATTATTTTTCTCCCTCACTAAATGTCAGCCTCCTCATCTGATTTGTTATAAACCGAGTTGTGTGCACTCTTTGTCGCCGACTCAGAACGAGATTTGAATATGAGAGAAAAATATATTCTGGCTTTGGATGAAATTGTGTTTGAGCAGATGTGCTTCCTTCCATACAGAGAGGCTCCCAGTAGCAGGAGAGCAAGTGACTAAGGCTCCGTGGTGGCTGCTCCCTGGGGATACTCTCTCCAGCTGCTGACTTCTCCCAGACTAGCAACTGAAGGGGCATCCACGCCCTCAGTACTCAGATCAGGAGACATGGGGGTTGAGCCAAAGGATTACAAGGGGCAGAACAGCTGCAAGGGGTGGTTGAAAGAGTCTCCCATTTGGAACTAGAGGGCTTGAGTTCAAATCTAGACTCAGCCCCTTACTAGCTGTGTGACT
Source organism: Phalanger gymnotis (assembly GCA_028646595.1). NCBI lineage: Eukaryota > Metazoa > Chordata > Mammalia > Diprotodontia > Phalangeridae > Phalanger > Phalanger gymnotis. The sequence goes on along the minus strand of CM053622.1, from coordinate 422,000,288 downwards.
TGGGGCAGCTAGGTGGTGGAGTGGATAGAGCACTGGGTCCTGGGGTTGTGAAGACTCATCTTCCTGAATTCAAATCCAGCCTTAGACAAGTCATAGCTGTGTGACCGTGGGCAAGTCACTTAACCTTATTGGCCTCAATTTCCTTGTCTGCAAAATGAGCTGGAAAAGGAAAGGGCAAATCATTCCAAAGTCTTTGCCAAGAAAACTCCAAGTGGGGTCATGAAGAGTTGAACGCAACTGAACAACAGTAGCTTAGGCAAAATCATCTGACCTCTCTAGGTTTCAGTTTCCCTCTCGATAAAATGAGATTGAACCAGAAGACCCGTGAGGTCACTTCTAGCACTAGAATTTAGATTCTGTGTTCCCCAGCTCAGCAGGCGTTCCTGGCCAAATTCCTCCCTCAGAGTCCCCAGTACCAAAAGCCCCCCGACTAACACAATGTTCCCACGGTTGCCCTCTAGGGGAGGCTGATTAGGTCACCAACAGGAAGTATACGGTTCACAGATGTTTCCCACACAACATCCCTGCAAGGTAAATGATCGTTCCCATTTCACAGATGAGAAAACTCAGAGGCAAGTGGCTTGATCAATCCCACAGCTGGCAAGTAGCTTAAACACAGGTCTTCTGATACCAGATTCAGCCAGGAGATCTGGGCTGGAGCCTTGACTGCTTTTTCCAGTCCATTGCTAGCAGTCGAGTAATTTATACTCTCCAAGGCTCAGTTAAACAGGGGTAACGACACCTTCAATGCCTGCCAAATTGGGGTTATTGTGAAGGAAGCACTCAAAATCATAGAATCGCAGATACAGAGCCAGAAGAGACCTCGGAGGCCATCTAGTCTGACCCCTTTCATTTTATAGAATAGGAAACTGGGAACCAAAGAGTGACTTGGCCAAGGTCACCAGTCAGAGTCAAAATTTGAACCTAGGGCCTCTCATGGCAACCTCCCACACTCTGTTACAACAGGCTGTCTCCCACTTTGTAAATTGTAAAACAATATTGGAATAGGAGTCATTATTCCTCTTCCCGACTTCTACCCACCCCCTCTTCCTGAGGGACTGGGTTCCAAGCACCCATCAGCTTTCCTTTGCCTTCGGATAATCTCCTGCTTTCCCCATCACACAAAAGGGGCTCCACTCCCTCACAATGTCTGACATTCCCCTGCCTCCCCACCCCCAGCAGTCCCTAGATCCCCTAGCTGCAGGCCTGCCAATTACCCCTGGAGAAGACTGATCCATCTTGTGTCTAAACACACTAATGAGGCTCTGTTTTTCATCATGGTGCAAACAGAGAGACCGCTCCTCTGATTAATCTTCCCTCCGTGAGCCTGGAGCCTCCAAACACCTGGGCCTTGTCGAGTCAGTTTCCGGGAAACGTGTGTAGGGAGAGAGTGTCTCATTCCCCCCGGGTCTTCTAAGGACTGAAAGGCCTGGCTGATTCTGTTCCACTGAGCAACTCGCAGAACGGGGTTCCATTAGGACTGCCTAAGAGACAGAAGACGATGGTCTTTTGCTGCCCTTTCTGTCCCTGGTTGCCTCCTGGCCCGAGCCAGGTATGGTTTGTGGGAGAAATGAGGGTATCTGGACACAATCTCTTATTTCTTTCTGAAGAAGAATTTAATTCAATTCAACAAGCAGTGACTAAGGTCCTACTATGTGAACTGCATAGTGCTAGAAATCGGGAAGAGGAGTAATGGCTCCTATTCCAATATTGTTTTACAATTTACTATTGATAGTCTCTGACCTGACTCTTCTCAAACATGGCCAGCTAAGCTCCTGCCTCAAGACTCTAGGGGTACCTCTGAGGGCCTGAGCTTGTTTTTTTTTTCTAATACTATCGGCTCAAGCTTCATTCCATTTAACTAGTTAGCATCAATTAGCTTTTACCAAGGGGTGTTTGCTTTGAAGATATAGCAAGAACAGAGGGACAACCCTTGTCTCCCAATACCTAGGGCATACTCTCTGCTATACCACTTTGGCCCCTGGGGAGAAGGGCTCAGACTTAACATAGTTTCTACATGGTGTTTGTCCTACGGAGTTAATATCCAAATGTAGCACGGGTGCTGGATATGTTGGCAGCCTTTTAGTTGTCTATGGGCAAGGTAGGCAACCTACCTAGCTTTGCCTTGGAGTTTCAATGCTGGACTGGCATTGACTTCACTCCCAATGCTCCTGGTGGCTTGCTCTCTTGTCTTTTTGAAACTCACATGGTCGTAGCCATCTCAAGGCTCCTTGGCCTAGAACAGGAAAGAATAAATGCCAAGAGGCAAAGATTAGAGGCCATATTCACAGGCTACATATCAGCCTCAGATAGGAAAGACCTGACGCCTCTCCTTGTACAGCATTGTCTTACCATGATGCAAACAGATGGGAAAAAAGATTGACCAAGAGAAGAGCCAGGGCTGGCTAACTCTCCCCCACAGCCCAGAAGACCTACTTATCATATCCTATTCTTCCCTCTGTTTTCTGAGGAAATTGCTTGCCCAAATGCCCATTGGTCCTAACTCTAGGACCCAACTCCTTCAATCATTTGTCTCTCATTTTCAATTTCTCCATATCTACCAGTCTCTTCCCCTCAGCCTATGAGCATGCTCATTTCTTGGTTCCAGGCATTTTCTCTGACTGTCCCCCATGTCTGGAATGCTCTCAAATGAATTAACAACTGGTTCTCCATGGAACCAAGCTGAGGCCCCGCCCCTGCTAACAACCAGTTTGCCCAACTCAACCTAAAATTAGGTACCAGTTCAGTAGAACTGGTGCGAACCAGGTGAATCCCACCAGTGGCTCTGTCTCCTTTGTCCTGACTACTGACCCTTCTGGTTTCCTTTAACTACCAACTAAAATCTCACATTCTACAGAAAGCCTTCCCTAACCCCTCAATTCCAATGTTCTCCGTTTCTTATTTCCTATTTATCTTGTATATTTTTGCATGTTGTTTTGTTTTATATATATTTGTTTGCAATGCCCATTGGATTGTAAGCTCCTTGAGGGCAAACACTATCTTTTACCTCTTTTTGTAGCCCCTGTGCTTAGCACAGTGCCTGGCACATAGTAGGTGCTTAATAAATATGAATTGAATTAAAAATGTCTCCCCTATTCTAAAATAGCTCCCCCAGCTCCCCCAAACCTTCCCTCGCCTCTGGTACCTGCTCACATTGTCCCCCATCTCTCCTTACCTTTTCCCTACCAAATTTATAGAAAGGACAGTCTGAGTTAACTCCTTCTACTTCCTTAGCCCTTATTCGTTCCTTGGCCTCTTGCAATCTGGATCACTAGCGGACTCCTTGTCACACAGTCAGTGGTCTGGCCTTGTCTTCCTTGCCTCCCCTAAAGCATTTGTCTCTATTGGTTGTTCCCTCCCTATGAACTGTCTGTCTCCCCTTGAATTCTGTGTCACTCTGTTCTCTTCTAGTTACCTTCCTAACTCTGACTGTTCCTGTTCGGTTGCCTTATATCTCCAGCTCCAGAGCCAGGAGCCAGGAATGAGCTCAGACAAACACAGGACAGGACCTGATACAATTTTGTCATCTCTTGGCCCCCACACTGATAGCACCAAGGACTATGATCCAGATTCACAGCAGTACCTTAAGCTCCACCTGCCTCCCCACACAATGCTTGGTCCAGTGCCTGACACATAGTAGGTGCTTGCTAAATGTTTATTGACTGACTTACCAGAGTACATAACACAATGATGATATGTGGGGAAAGAACCCAAAGACAAAGCACAATGAACACCATTAGCCCACGTGTCCAGCTTCTCTCTCCCTGCACATTTTTTATCTCTATCACATAGATATAGTGGAGATCATGTGATATAGCAGAGAGAGCTTTAGATTTAAAGCTAGAGGACCTAGCCCAGGTACTTATTACCTGTGTGACTTGGGACAAGTCACTCAAGCTCTCTGGGCCTCAGTTTCCATATCTGTAAAATGACTCTGAGTCACCTACTCCCAACCTCTAAGGGCCCCACTGTCTCTAGGTCTACTCCTATAACCTAATGCACGCTCTGTTCATTCACATTATACCTCCAGATGTCAGCCTGTTTCTATACCCATCCCCATTCACCATGTACCTTCAGCCTTCCTACTTCTAGCCGTCCTAAATGTCACCACAGAAATGCCAGTGTAATCAATTGCTTTCTTCCTCAGATAGTCCTGGAGTGGTGAGAGCTATACAGGGAATATCTCAATCTCCTGACAGTTCCTTTTCTCTCTCCTCCCTGACACAAAGCTGGGAGGGATGGCTTATACACTGGATGAGAGGCAGGATCTAAGAGAATCTTGACAGGCTAGAGCATTGGGCTGAATCTAATAGGATGAAATTCAATAGGGATATGTAGAAAGTCTTGCGCTCGGGCACAAAAAAATCAGCTTCGCTAGGACAAGATGGGGGAGGCAGAGTTAGACAGCAGTTGTTCTGAAAAAAGGAGCTGGGGGCTTTGGTGGACTTCAAGGAGCCAGTGGAGTGATGGGGCAGCCCAGGAAGCTAATGCAATCTTGGGCTGCCTTAAGAAGGGCATAGCTTCCGGCCATAGGGACTTGACAATGCCACTCTTCTCCACCCTGATCAGTGTCATTGCTCCTCACCTAGAATATTATGTCCTGTTCTGGGCAGGGTGGTTTAAGAAGGACGTTGACAAGCTGAGGAATGTCCCCAGGAGGCTGGATGATGAAGGAACATTTGTCATAAAAGGATTCGTTGAAGGAGCTGAGATGAGGGAGTTTGAAGGTTGAGGTACCATGGAGAAGAGAAGGCTTGGGGGCAACGTGATAGCTTTGTTCAAACATTTGGAGGGTTGTCATGAAGAGGAGTAATAAATAATAATAATAAACAATAATACTACATGCAGGTCCCCGTGCTAAGCACTTTACAATTATTATTTCAATGGTCCTTACAACAACTCTGGGGGCTATTATGATCCCTATTTCACAGTTGAGCAAACTGAGGCAGAGTTAAGTAACTTGCCTAGAGTCACACAACTAATAAGACTAGGAGGTCTTCCAGACTCCAGGCCCAATGCTCTATCCACTGCACCACCTCAATGCCCAAGGAAGGATTGGATGTGTTCTATTTGTCCCAGGAGCGATAAATTCCTTCCTCTCTTCCCAACTTCAACCCTCCATTCGCTATGGTAGATGCTTTTGCGTGTGCTTGTCTAGGTGGGCCTGATATTGGATCTCAATGCCCTAACTGCCTCTTCTGCTTTGTATTTCTTTCCCTGTGCAGAGATGTTTGAACACCAGTCATGAGAGATGTACTTTTCAAGTCTGGTGCCCAATTTGGAAGTTCAGGCATTCCTGGGTTCCTCGGTTGTTTGCCCTGCATTTGGGACTCCCCGCAGCTACAACTTCTCAGAGGAAATGACCACCAAGAGAAAAATGAACCATTCATATATGGCCTACTAGAAGAAATGTCCTTTGAATGACTTGCTTGGGCCCTGAAGAACAGGGGTGGGAAGGTGAAATGCCTCTTCCTCAGTCCCATAAAGTATTGAGTTTCTTAATGTTTTGTGTACCAGCCTCTCAGGAGAGTGTAGGAGTTACAGGTTATTGTATCATGCTTTAAGTATCTGTCAATGTGTGCTTATGAGTCTTTTGTGCTTTAAATATTTCTTGAGGAAATAAATAGCTGTCCTATACCTGATCTGTTTTGTACATTGAGTACCTTTCTAGAAGAGGTCTTGTCAATTCCTTTCAGAGAAACCCTAGACACAAGCCAAACCTGAATGCTGTTTAAAGAGGTCTACTCTGGGATAGAGACATAATGATCAAGAGAGTATAGAAAGAGGTGATTTCCCTCTTTCAAGGATCAATCTCTTCCAGTACTGAACATGATCTATGTGGGTCTGGAGCTGGAGTTCCTTAGTGAAGGAGGGTGCATCAGCTCCCTGGGCCATGAGATCTCTGTTCATCTCTCTCCCCGCCCCATAATTGCCATTGGTGGTCCCATGCATCTTCATGGACAGAGTTCAGTGGGACTATCTCTTCTCTCATTCTGGATACTATAACTCCATTAAAGCATCCTAATATAGGCTCCTCCCTTCAAATACCCTTCCTCACCCAAAGTATTCCACAGCTTGAAATTTTCCATGCTCCCTAAAACCAGAATGGGCCATACATACACACATAGATATATACATATATATATATATATATATATATATATATATAATATACACATATAGGAGTATATAACCTCTTATATGATATGATCCTCTGCTTCCATCTCTCCACCTCTAATCCACCCTCCACAAACCGACAAATTAACATTCCTAACACATAGGACTAACGGTGACACTTCCCTGCTCAAAAATCTTCAGTGGCTCTGTATTTCCTCCTGGGTAAAATGCTGACTCTTCCATAGAGCCTTAAAAGCCCTCTATAAACTGACTCTCTCCTTCCTCTCCATATTTTTCGTGTTTCTTCCCTTTATACACATTACACTCCAGTCAGAAGGAACCATTTAGCTATTATCCAAACCCAACATTCCATCTTCTGTCTCTTTGTTTTTGAACAGGCTGTCCCTCATACCTGGAATACTATCCATCCTCAATTCCACTTCTTAGAATCTCTGGTTTCTTTTAAGGATTGGCTCAAATGCTACCTCTTACACGAATAATTATTCTTTATTTCTTCCTATGCTCTCCACTAGGGGCAAAAAGGTGGTACAATAGATAGAGTGCCAGGCCTAGAATCAGGAATACTCATCTTCATGGGTTCAAATCTGGCTTCAGACACTTAATAGCTGTGTGACCCTGGGCAAGTCACTTCACCCTGTTTACTTCAGTTTCTTCATCTATAAAATGAGCTGGAGAAGGAGATGGCAAACCACTCCAGTATCTTTGTCAAGAAAACCCCAAAAAGGGTCATGGAGAGTCTGATACGACTGAACAAAACATTAACAACAAATGCTCTCCACCTGCTCAAATGACCTTATATTTATTTCTTGATGTACGTATTGTAACCCACTTCCCCAAGAATATAAACTCCTTGAGGGCAAAAGTCATTTTATTTGTGTCTTTGCAACCCCAGTATTATGTTTTATACATAGCATAGAACTTAAATTAGTTTAATTGCAATTGCATCATTCACCTTCCTATTCCTTTTGGGATATTTTTCCATTTCCATTTCTAGCCAAGCATTCCCCTACAACTCTACCCATAGGGACAAATGGCCATCTTTCCCACCACAGACCTCCTGAGTTCTCTGGGATGTCTATGCTCTTCAGCCTTGCCCCCTTCTCTGTTGAGGTGGAAGCCTTTTAATCTATTTCTGGACTCCCCAGTATCTGGTCCCAGGTCAGGGCCCTGTGTGCCCTGAGATGTTTAACCCCTGAGATGCAATAACATCGCTTAACTACTGAGAAATAGGGACCAACCTGACCTTCTGCGACCCGATCCCCGATGCCCTGACGGTTGGGAGGGATACGGGATATCCTATATCTCCAATTACTTGAATGCCCTGAGAAGAAATGAGATCTGGGTACCTTTATTCACTACCTGTCATACACAGCAGGAAACCCAAGCCTCAGCACATTGTTTTCTCTTCTGAAACCGTGGATGAGTAGACAATAGAGCTAATTAGAAAAATAGATTAGAAAGAGTAGGCATTGTTCCCTAGAGAAGGGTCACAGAATCATAGAATTTAGCTCTGGAAAGAACCTTTCACGACATCCAACTCCCTCATATTCAGAAGAGGAAAATTAAGTCCAAGAGAGAGGAAGGAATATCTCCAAGCTCACAAGAGAGATAGTGGCAGAGTCTAGCACCCAAGTCTCCTGCTTCCCCATGCAGGGAGGGCTCTTTGGACACCAGAAAGACCAGGGCTTTTTCCACAAGCTCAGGTACAGGGCAGAGATGCACCAAGAGCGATCGTTTTGTCCTCGGCCTCCTCTGCTTAAGAAGCTTCAGTTTGTCCCCGCTGCCTTTAGGTTACAATTCAAACTCTTTTGTTCTGCAATTAAAGCCTCTCGCAGTTAGAGCCCGTCCTGTCTTTCTACTTGGAAAAGGCATTGCTCTTCTTCCTGCACTCGTCTGGGAGCTCCAGCTAAACCAACCGGCTTGCAGGTCGCACACACAACAGAGCATCTTCTTCTCTGGGCCTTTGCAGCCTGGCTCCCATGTCTGGAATGCACTGCCTCCTCACCTGCACCTCCCAGAACCCCTAGGTCTTTTCAAAACTCAATTCAAAAAATGCTAGCCCCGACATGAGCCCTTTTCTGAGTTCTCCCTTTTCCTCTCCCTCTCTCTCCCTCTCTCTCTCTCTCTCTCTCTCTCTCTCTCTCTCTCTCTCTCTCTCTCTCTCTCTCTTTGTCTCCCTCCCTCCCTCTCTCTCGTGTATACATATACATATATATATGTATATATAAGTTCCTCTTTCCATGTATATTATATATTTTCTTTCTATATTCCTCTCATTCTCTCTCACTCCCTCTCCTCTTTCTCCTTCTTTTTCATCTCTCCTTCTCCCCCCTCTCTCTATATGTATACTTTTATGTTCCTTTCTCTCTTTCATCTCCTTTCTTCTCTCTCTCCATATATATGTATGTATATATGTACACACATACATATGTGTATATATATAATTCCTCTTTCCTTTCATATATCATATATACTCTTTCCATATTCCTCTTTCTCTCTATACATACATAAATATATATGCCTTTCCCTCAATATATATTCTCTTTCTATATTCCTCTCTTTCTCTCTCACTCCCTCTCCTCTTTCTTTCTTCCTTCCTTTCTCCTCCTTTCTTTCTTTCTTTCTTTCTTTCTTTCTTTCTTTCTTTCTTTCTTTCTTTCTTTCTTTCTTTTTCTTTCTTCCTTATCTCTCCTTCTCCCCCCTCCCTCTATATGTATACATTTATATTTCTTTCTCTCTCTCTGCTCTGTCTCTCTATATATGTATATTCTTTTTCTATATCCCTCTTTTTCTCTCTCTCTCTCTCAATCTACATGTATGTATATATACGTATATATTCCTTTATATATGTTCTCTTTCTATAGTCTTCTCTTTCTCTCCCTCTCTTGTCTCTCCTCTTTCTCTTCATCTCTACATCTATCTCTCTTTCTATATTCCTCTCTATATGTGTGTATATATATATATATATATATATATATATATATATATGTTCCTTTCTCTCTCCATACTCTCTTCCTGTATTCCTTTCTTTCTCTCCCACTCTTCTGTCTCCTCTCTTTCTCCTTCCTGTCTCCTTTATTTGCCTCTCTCTAGATTTCCCTCTCATATATATGTATATACATTTGTATGGTCTAATTTACACGTTCAAATATGGTATATCCTATATTTGTTTATCTGTGAAAGTTTCCCATAGTGCAGCATAAGCTCCTTGAGGACCGGGACTGTCTTACTTTTGTATGTGTATCCCCAGTGCTTGGCACATAGTAGTCACTTAATAAATGTTTGTTGATTGATTTGTTAGCCATGAGCCACGAATCCCAGGTGCCCTTGGCATACCATCTGTCTCATACAAAGATCCAGCCTCCCAAGATGACCTTCCTTCCCTCCTCCCCATTTCCCCCATGCCTCTGAACAGTTTCCCAGAGGGGCTGCTGCGAAATTACTCTGCTTCCCCCTCATACCACCCACTCCTCCTAACATCAAGCAAAAAACTGGGACAATGAGTAGCATTTATGTAGTGCTCTAAGCCTCTATTCTTCTGGTATTTTCAGATCTACAAAGTATCTTTCTCACAATAACCTTGTAGGGTTCATAGCAAAAATATGAGGAAAAGGAAAAATCAGAAACTGAAATGACTTACCCAAGGTCACACAATAAGTGGCAAAGCTGGCACACCAACCCAACTCTTTCAGATTCTCTGCCCGGCTCTTGTCCCACTGCATTACGCTAACACACATTGTAACGGTTTGCTTATGAATTCAAGGAAGGAAAGACATGGCTCATATGCTCAGGGAACTCACCTAACCATAATTTATTGATATCCAAACAAAGGACGCAGCAAGGACATATGTACTTTTGTCACAGGCTTTTGTCCTGATTCAGGGATATTCCACAGTACCCGCCAGGTCCAGCTAGGAGCTGGTCAGCTCTGCCTGGCCTGTGTTCTAGCCCTCAGGCCTGCATACTAGTACCACCACTACTACTAACTAACATTCATAGAGAGTGTATCATGTGCCAGGCACTGTGCTAAGTAAGCTCTTTACATTTATTGTCTCATTCGATCCTCACAATAACCCTGAGAGGTAGGTGCTATTATCATCTCCCATTTTACAGATGAGGAAATTGAGGCAGAGGTTAAGTGACTTGCCCAGGGTCACACAGCTAGGATGTTTCTGAGGCTGAATTTAAACTCCCGTCTTCCTGACTCCAGGCCTGGTGCTCTATCCACTGGACCAACTATACTTAGCCCCGAGTAACTCTCTGCCCCTAGACATTGCCTTGGCCTGAATTCTAGCCTTGAGTGGCTCACTGCCCCCTCCTCCTAGGGTGGCATTCTTTTACAACTACACCAATCCTGGGTAAGAAAATCACATGTCCCTATGAATAAACCCATCAGAAACCAGTCAGAGAAGTGCACATCCCAGTTGGTGGTAGCACTTCTTTGGTGCCTAGGATGCACCCGTCTCCTTGGCCTTTTTTGTTGATATTCCCAACAAAAGTGCACGTCTGTTCAAATTTTGTCATGATACAAATTAACAAACAAATGAAAAACAGGGAAAGTCCTCTGAAGAGCAGAGAATTTTGATCATTGGCTGGTCATTTGAACAATCTAGTCCACATGTGGCCTCAAGGCAGCAGGTTCCCCACCCCCTCTCTAGTCATTGATTCTGTAAACCCCATCCCTTCATGCCTACAGCATAGTATCATGTCCCAATGCTTAGCCTGACACTCTCTCCTTAGACTCCTTCCCACTGTTTTCACCTGCTACTCCCCAACACAAACCTCCTGTCCATCCCAAGGGGCTCTCTGATCCCCAGACCTACCATTCACACTCCCACCCTACACCTTTTTTTTTTACACCATTCAATGTCCCTGGAACATTCTCCCCCATCATTGCCTAACTGCTCTCCATCTTGCAAGGCCTAGTTCCAGTCTTTGTTGGAGGGTGCACACACAATGAAAAGAAGACTGGGTTTGGAGTCAGAGAACCTGGGTTCAGATTCCATCTTTGCTATTCGCTCTGTTGTTTAGTTGTTTCGGTTGTGTCTGACTCTTCATGACCCTTTTTGGAGACTGGAGTGGTTTTCCATTTCCTTCTCCAGCTCACTTTACAGATAAGGAAACTGAGGCAAACCGGGTTAAGTGACTTGCCTAGGGTCATATGGCTAGTAAATGTCTGAGGCTGCATTTGAACTCAAGTCTTTCTTACTCCAGGCCCAGCACTCTATCTGCTGCACCATCTAGCTGCCTTTGCTATGTGTGAAAAGTACAGCTTTACCCAGAGGCCAAGCAAGTAAGCCAGCAAGTCTCTTCAATTTCCTTGTCTATAGTTTTCTCATTTGGAAAATGAGGGGCCTGGTGTGAGATCACACTTAAGGTTCCTGCCAGCTTTTGGTCAGCCATCCTCTGATCTTAAGATCCTCCCTATTTTCTCAAGCCATTCCTGGCACAGTCTAATTTCCGGACTCTTCATTCAGCATTTAGAACATGCTACTAGTATTGCAGCCAAGTGGTGCAGTGAATGGAGTGCTGGTCCTGGAGTCAGGAAGACTCTTCCTGAGTTCAAATCCAACCTCAGACACTTCCTAGCTGTGTAACCCTGGGCGAGTCACTGAGCCCTGTTTGCCTCAGTTTCCTCATCTATAAAATGAGCTGGAGAAGGAAATGGAAAACCAGTCCAGTATCTTTGCCAAGAAAAGTCCACATGGGGTTATGAAGAGTAGGACCCAACTGAAAGTACTGAACAACAGCTGGTACTTTCTTTCATGTAGTTGTCTTGTCAGCTTCACTAAGCTAGAGACTACAACCCCACAATAACAGTTCGTGTTTCTATAATGCTTCAAGGTACACAAAGCTCATTCCTCCAAGTGCTTTCTGCACAGTAAGCAAAGCTGTGTGGGGGATAGAGTCCTGGACCTAGAGTTAGGAAGATCTGAGTTCCAAACTGGCCTCAGTCACGTATTAGTTATGTGAGCCTGGAAAAGCCACTTGGTCTGTCTGCCTCAGTTTCCTCAAATATGAAATGCAGAAAACAACAGCATCTCCTTCACAGTGGGTTGTCAGGATCAAATGAGATAACATTTGTAAAAGTGCTTAGCAAAGTGCCCAAGGCACAATTTCTTCCCCCAACAACCCTGTAAGCTAGCCAATACGGTGTTTTTTTCTCTCAGTCAACCATTTCCCTTACAATTTTATTTTTTTTTTAACATTTGATTTAAAATTGTATTTGCTAATACAGTATTAAAACTCCCATTTTACAGATGAGGAGACTGAGGCACATAGGGGTGAAATGGCTTGTCCAGTGTGGGGGGCCAGGATCCAACTTCAGGTCTCCTGATAGCAGGCCTCTTTCCCCTACCTGAGCTGCTTGGCTTATATGCTTCTTTGTCTCCCCATATGCAAACTTAGCCTAGTGTGCCTTCAGTAAACGTTTGATGATGGTGATGATAATGGTGACGATGATGATCCCAATTGTACTGATGCCCCTTTCCCTTTGGGACATCTTGGTCTCCTTCCAGGCCTGTCTCAACTCCTCTGCCTCCATTTCTGACCTTCCGGAGGAGAAGATGAAGGTGACCTAGCTGGCAAACGCCTTCTAATTGTCATCAGGCCTCACGATACAACCCCCTTGAGGGACTCTGATGCCTAGGCTCGGTCAGTTTCAGCGCCTTCTGATGGACTGGCATTCAACCTTGTCTTCACCATGTTTGTGGGCAGCGACACCTCCAACATCTGTGGGGAAGCAGAGCCTGAATGCCTAATGAGGGCTGCAATGGAGGCCTCGCAACTGAACAAACACGGAGGACAGATGGTCTATCATTACCCATTTTTATTAATTACTGGCTCTACAGTCTTTGATTGGTCCATATGGGGGAGGCTCATCAGACAAGAAGCAGTTTCAGCTATTCAGGAAGAGGGGGAAGAGAAAGGTCCCTTTAATTAAGCATATCCCATTCCTTCTAGATCGCTTTGAGGATGGTAGATTGTTTTGGTTAAATGAAGCCTCTTGGGTAATGGGCTAAGGGATTGGGTGGGGGCAGGGAGGGAGAAGACTGGGAGAGGGATGAAGATAGGAGAAAAGAAATACTTATCTAGCTGATGTCTAAGGAGACTGATAGGCCAAAGAAAAGCTCACCTCTAGTCTTGGTGGCCAAGCAATCCAGATGTAAACATGCCTCTAGAACAATGCTGGCAGTTGAGGCAGAGGGTAGAAGGCTGGGTTACATGCTAGGTTCCCTGCTAAGGTTAGGATCTGGACAGAGAAGAGGCTCTCTTCTCTTTGAGAAGCAGCATGGTTTGGTGGACACAGGCCCACTATATGACACTGGATTCGGAGTCAAGAGAACTGGGTTCAAATCCTAATTCAAATATCTACTAGTAGTGTCGCTTAACCTCTGAGCCTTAATAATGTCATCTGGAAAATGGGAATTGGGCGGGCCTCTATAGTCCCTTGCATCTTTAAAACTATGACACTCTGATCCAGGATTGCGCTGCTCAATGTTTAACAACCATCTCAGAGTAAAGAAGAATTCACCACATGTTTTTAAATTTAATCTGAATTATTAAGTATTTTCTCCATCACTTTCTTAAATCTCAACAATCAACAAAGAAATAAATCAAGCCCTGATTTGCAGTGTTGCCAACGCCAGGTGTAAATATTCATACTGAACATTTAACAATCAGCTTTCAGAGCTTTCGCCCCTTATTGACATCACCAAGCACATGAGTACTTAGTCTGCCCTCTGTTGTTTTTGTTGTTTAGTCAAATCCATCTCTTCATAACCTCATTTGGGGTTTCTTGGCAAAGCTAACGGTGGTTCGCCATATCCTTCTCCAACTCATTTTACAGATGAGGAAACTGAGGCAAACAGGGTGAAGTGACTCGCCCAGGGTCACACAGCTAGTAAGAGGCTAAGGCCAGCTTTGAGCTCAGGAAGATGAGTCTCTCTGACTCTGGGCCAGGCACTCTACCCACTGTACCACCTAGCTGCCCTTAATCTCCTACAACCCTCTGATCAGTCACTGGTTCATTCTCCAGCTTGGTTTCCCTGATGAGACTGTAAACTTCTGAAGGGCAGAGATTATCTTTTCCTATTATCTCTTCTCTCTCCTTCTGGCCCAGGCAGAGGCACATAGTAGGTGTTCATTCAAACTTTGCATCTAATTGATTTCGGCTCCTTTACTCCCATACCTGCTGGATAGCATCACACATTCTCAAAATCGCTAAATAACATTCCATTCTCTTCCATTCTGAGGCAGCAGCATAAAGTGGGAGGAAAAACAAGCAAACAAGCCACCCACTGGCTCCGGAATCAAAGGACCTGGGTTTGAATTTCACCTGCGAGACTTGGGGCAGGTTACTTAATCCCTGGGCCTCAGTCTCCCCTCTGGAAAATGAGAGGGTTAGGCTAGATAATCTCGGAGGTCTCTTCCAGCTCCAAATCTCTGATTCTATTATTCAATTCAGGTGTGGGACCGCACCTCGGGATGAAAAGAGCGGTGGGTTTGGGGTCAGAGGACTAAGGATTTGAGACTGAATCGGCTATTTATCAGACTACATAATCTCTAATGCCCTTCCAAGGAAATGTTATGATTCAATTCAACAAACATTAAATGCCTACTCCATATGCAAGGCAAAAACCAGACTAGTCAGTAGAGATACAAAGATGGGGGAGGGCATGGAAGGGATGAGGGAAGGCCAAGAATACCAATACCTCCAATACAGGCGAAGGGTAGATCATGAGAAGTGCTCCCACAAGTGTAGAGATGTAGGCAGCTGGGTGGTGCAGTGGACAGAGGGCCAGGCCTGGAGTCAAGAAGACTCTTCTTCCTGAGTTCAAATCTGGCCTCAGACACTTCCTACCATGTGACCCGGGGCAGATCGCTTCACTCTGTTTGCCTCAGTTTCCTCATCTGTAAAATGAGCTGGAGAAGGAAATGGCAAATCACTCCAGTATCTTTGCCAAGAAAACCCCAAATGGGGTCACAAAGAGTCTGACATGACTAAAGGATGACTGAACAACAACAAAAGAGACCCCTCTCCCCTGAAGGGTCATAAAAGTTTCATAACCCCTGTGTGGGACCTGGAGAAAGAGAGTCTTCCACAGATGGAGACAGGGATTAGTGCATCACAGGCAGCGGAAAGGCATGGGAGAGGGGAGAAACCCAGGACAGGAGGGAGAGCAGCCCAGTTTGGCTAAAAGGTGAAATTTGACCAGTGATTTCCTCGGTGTAAGAAATTCTCAAAAAGGAAAAGGAGATGGTCTCAGCAGTCATCTGAAATTTGTGTAGTCTTAGAGTATTGTCTGGGGCGCCCTAGTCTTCCTGATTCCAGGACCAAACAAGCAAGATAGAGAGACAGAGAGATGGATGGACGGACGGATGGATGGATGGATGAGTGAATAAACACATCTGATAAGTAAATAAAATAAACACTTATTAAGCAAATCAAACGTGATAAAAACCTTAGCACAGTGCCTGGCACATAGTAGGTGCTTTGAGAATGTTGGTTATTATTAAGCACCTATTATGTGTCAGGCACTGGGGATACAAATAAAAAGAAAGATAGTCCTTGCCCTCAGGGAGTTTATAATCTAATAGGGGAAGAAACACACAAATGAAAGCTGAAAATGGAGGGGAGGTGGGGCACCTAGTGGGGAGGTGCTGGTGGCCAAGGGCCCCCTCTTTAAAAGGAGATTTTGGAGCTCTTGGCTCATCAGAGGGTGCTGATGAAATGGGAGCATCAGGGCTGATTCAATCTTGTAGGAGAATGAGATTTCCCAGCGACGTGGTTCCGGGGTCAAGGATCCGTTACAGAGAAATCTGAAGTCTGAAAAGCGTCAGCTCCATTCTCTATTGCCTCCACCTCCCTGGCCACGATGTCATGCTGGTGGAAATTTAGAGTGTATGAAATAAGGAGGCATTTAGATGAAATGAGATCAAATGAGATACTATGTAAAGCAGTTTGGGAGCCTTGATCCTAGCTAGAGTTATTATTATTATGAGGCTGGACAGGTAGGCTGAAGCCAGACTGTGGAAGGCCCTGAATGTCAGAATCATAAGTTTATATTTTATTTGGTAGGCAATCAGGAGCCCTCCCCACTCCTATCCCCAAATACTATCGTTTCCAGATAATACAGTTATATAATACTGAGCTTGAAGGAAATTTAGAACTAAATTTCTCTGCTCTTTTTTTATTGATGAAGAAACGAAGGCCCAGAGAGGAGCTCATTTTACAGATGAGGAAACTGAGGCAAACAAGGTTAAGTGACTTGCCCACAGTCTCACAGAAAATTGGTGACAGAGTGAGCCAAATAGGTTGGACTCTGCTCCCTCCTGAGTCCCCATCAGTTTCTCGGTCTTGCTGCTAATGCGGCTCTCTCTCCTCGGGCCCTCTCTGTCTGGAGATGCTCACTCGCAGGGTCTCTTTCAGAGGGGCCTTGTTCACTGCAGCCTCCCCTCCACCACTGCCCAGAAGACAAACCTGGAGGCATCTTGGGAAGGGACTTAATATGATTCAGTCTGTGGTGGGGACCTGGGTTTTATGACAGGCTGTCAAGTGGTCAGTTGATAAAACACCAACACAGTATGACAGAAGCAAGATATAAAAAGCCTCGGAGGTTTCTTTTTATTGACTGGGAATTTTGTGTTTCATGTTCTATTATCTCTCCAACTAAGAGGCTGTGCACCAAACAAGAAAAGAATTGAATACGATCATGGGCAGAGAGAAGCAGCCACTTGGTAGGTGGCTGACAGGCTGTCACGGACTTAACATTTTACTGAATCTGAGAGAGCTGGGCCTGGGAGGGAACCTCGAGAGGTCATGACCTCCAGCCCCCTGCCTCCGTGCAGGGCCATGTCTAATACAAGGCAGGCAGGTGAGAATACGCCTGACATTTGAAGAGTCGGCCTCATATCCATTTGATGCTTGAAATATTTCAGAAACTGATTTCTGCTCCCATGGATCCTCACAGCACCCAGAGCGGTAGCCAAGACAGGCATTCCTGCTCCCCTTTGGCAGATGAGCAAATTGACACCCCAAGAGGGGAATCAGACTGCACAAAGTCACACAGCCAGTGAGTGACAGGAGTATAGTGACTGTCTCCTGATAGGCAGTGTGCTACAGAGTCAGAGGAGCCGGGTCTGGGTTCCACCTTTGTTGCTGACTACCCACGTGACTCCCTAGGCCTCAGTTTCCATATCTGGAAAATGAGGGGTTTGGATTTGATGGCCCCAAGACATCTTCCAAGTCTTTTTCTATTTCTAGCACTTAGCACAGTGCCTGGCATATAGTGGGCATTTAATAAATGCTTGTTGACTGACTGATTCTGGGTCTATGGTATGTTGTTGTTCAGTCATGTCTGACTCTTTGTGACCCCATGGACCATATTGTCTATGGGGTTTTCTTGGCAAAGATCCTGGAGCAGTTTGCCATTTCTAGTAGATTAAGGCAAACAGAGGTTAAATGACTTGTCCAGCTAGTAAATGTCTAAGGCTGAATTTGAACTCGTGTCTTCCTGACTCCAGACCCAGGGCTCTACCCACTGGGCCACCAAGCTGCCTCCTATGATAAGTTACCAAACCTGTGGAAAGTTAGCTAGAATAATACTCTTTCTACCACCAATCCTGGTTCCTCCCGACATACTTCTAACATCGACTGGGATATTTGATGCCTTGAAGGTCCAAATCCATGCCAAGGGATTTGAACTATACCCAAGAGCCTTGACACTTCTGAATGACAAACGCTCCTTAGCTGTGCTCCCTGACTTCCTCTACCTTCACGGCACTCACTGTCCTTGTAATTTTCCAAACTAAAATAATCCCTCTCAGGCTACCACTTACCCGAATGCCGTCTTCCCCTCTATTAGCACGTAAGCTCCTTTTCTTTTGGCCTTCTTATGCCCAGAGCTTAGAGCATAGTAACTGCTTAAATAGTGCTTTTAAATTTCATTCATTTTCCCGTTCATCTGTGCATTCACTCACTGATGGCACATCCTCACCCACAGATTCACCACTAGACCTCAGCCTGTGGCAGAATCCAACCAGGGAACAGCCTTCTGCTGGGCCTTGGCTGGCTCTTAACTCTCTCATTTTCAATCCTGGGGGTTATTCAAGGCAACTGTATGTCACACAAACCAGAGCATTTCTCTCTCTCTCCTTCCTTCTCTTCCTTGCCCCCTCTCTGTCTCTGTCTCTGTCTCTGTCTCTCTCTGTCTCTCTCTCTCTCTCTCTCTCTCTCTCTCTCTCTCTGTCTGTCTTTATCTCTCTGTCTCCCTCTCCCTCTCCCTCTCCCTCTCCCTCTCCCTCTCCCTCTCCCTCTCCCTCTCCCTCTCCTTCTCCCTCTTCTTCTTCCTCTCCCTCTCCCTCTCCCTCTCTCAGCTCTGGCCTCTCCCAGAGGCAGCATTTCTGCCTTTTCACACACAGGATCCAGGGTACCAAAGGAATCCACATACTCTGGAGCCCACTCTCTATGACACAACTCTTCCCCTATCCTCTTCTGGTAAGTAGATGGCTCTCTGGAGCCTACCTCATTATTTCTGGCTAGCTAGAAACCCTGCCCTGAGCAGCTAGTCAACTCTTCCTTCTTAAGCAATACTTTTAGTCAGTCAGATTTCTCTCGTTCCAGGTCTTCCACTAAGTGTTTTGACATGGACAACTGGGCACTGGGCCTGGAGTTAGGAAGACTTGAAAGGAGATCCAGCCTCAACTGTTAACTGAGTGACCCTGGGCAAGTCACTTAACTGCTGTCTGCCTCACTTTCCAAACTGTAAAATGGGGATCATAATAGCACCTGCAGTTAGGTGGAGCAGTAGATACAGTGCCAGACTTCAGTCAGGAAGACTCATCTTCCTGAGTTCAAATCCGGCCTCAGACGCTTATTAGCTGTGTGATCCTGGGCAAGTCACTTCACCCTCTTTGCCTTAGTTTCCTCATCTGTAAAATGAGCTGGAGTAGGAAATGGCAAACCACTACAGTATCTTTCCAAGAAAACCCCAGATGGGGTCATGGAGAGTCAGACACAATTGAAAATGAGTGAACAATACAGGATTGTTGATCAAATGAGATAATATTTGGAAAACACTTAGCACAGTGCCTGGCCTCTAGTAGGTGCTTAGTAAATGCTTGTTTCCTTCCTGCATTTATAAAATGACAAGGTGGAACTAAACGATCTCTTCCAGCTATGACATCCTATGACTACGATATGAATATCATATGATATGAATGAGCAATTTTTATTTATCTTTTCCCCCAGTAGATGTAAGCTCCTTGTGGGCAGGGACTGTCTTTTGCCTCTTTTTGTATCCCCAGCACTTGGCACAATGCCTGGTACATAGTAGGAGCTTAATACATGTTTATTGAATGAATGAATAATTTGCACTTTTAAGCCTCACTTGTAGGTGTAGGAGGGACAACCTCATTCCCTTTTTAGGAAATGGTCAGGCTTCACTGAATTGGTGGGCAGATATCTTTTGGAGGGCCTTCCTCACGCCCCTGATATCACATTGTGTTGATGGCTATCTTCAAATAAGTCCTGTCCTGCTCCTCAGCCTCTCTGGCATATGGAGAAGAATCTTTGCTGCTTTCAAAGAAATCTAAGAAAACATAAGAAATGATGAAAAGTGAAGACAGTTTATCTAAAAGAAAAATATATACATGCTGTCTACAAATATGTAAATGGGGGATGATATTAAATGACAAAAATGATGGTAGAGACATTGATATAACCATGTTAAAGTTAAAACACGTGGCCTGTTCCTTTTAACAGGCAGTACATATGACACAAGTCATTTTCTCTCTTTAGTCTTCAGTTTCTTCAAGCAGCTAGCTGGCGCCATAGTGCACAGAGTGCCAGGCCTGGAGTCAGAAAGACTCATCTTCCTGAGTTCAAATATGGCCTCAGACACTTCCTAGTTGTGTGACCCTGGGCAAGTCACTTAACACTGTTTGCCTCCGTTTCCTCATCTGTAGAAGGAGCTGGAGAAGGAAATGGCAAACCACTCCAGTATCTTGGCCAAGAAAAGCCCAGATGGGGTCATGAAAAGTTGGTCGCGCTGAAAATGACTGAATAACAAAATTACAAAGAGGGACAGAATGGTGTAGTGGATAGAGAGCTTGCCTTGTGGTCAAGAAAGACCTAGGTTCAAGTCTTATTTACAATGTGGAACAACTATGTGCCCCTGGATAAGCTGCTTTACTTTCAGTGAACCAGACAACTCTCTAAAACTATATATTGGAGAGTGGGTACTGCTCTGCATTGGTAGAGGGAGTCCCTATGCTGGGAATTCCTTATGCCAATGGAATCCCAGGTCTTGTGCCACCCCCACCCCAAATTGCAAAGGTATATAGTTATAGATCCTGTAGGTGGCAAACAATCTTTTATATAGTTTTGGTAAATTATTTTCAGGGAGTGCCCTTTGGGGGCATTTTGTGTCTTTGTTTGCTGTGTTAAAACACAATATGATAATTTTTCTTAAAGGGGCTCATCCTAGACAGAAAACTGAGAAATCTGACACATATGGATATCTTCCGCTGAGGAATGGGGCACCATTTGGTTTATTAAGTCATTTCTGTTAAATTGCCTTGTTGATTCCATCTTTAGAATATTTCTTGTTTCCAAATCCTTTTCTTCTCTCACATGGCTATAACCCAGATTCAACCAATTCATTAATTCACTATGCCATGCTGTCTCTCAATTATATTATACTCCTAATTAAACCTCATCTCTAGCTTCCCCTCTCTTCACTCTGTCTTTCAAAGTTGCCAGATTAATATTCCTAATTCACAAGTGTGACTGTCACTCCCCTGTTCAACAACCTTCAATTCCTCCCCATTTCCTATAGTATAAAATAGGAATCCCTTAGTCACTCAATTAAAGCCTTCCATACTCTGGTTCTGTCGTTATTATTTAGTTGTTTTTAGTTTTCTCTGACTCTTTGCGACACCATTTGGTGTTTTCTTGGCAGAGATACTGGAGTGGTTTATCATTTCCTTCTCCAGCTCATTTTGCAGATGAAGAAACTGAGGCAAACAGGGTGAAGTGACTTGCCCAAGGTCGCACAGCTAGGAAGCATCTAAGGCCAGATTTGAACTCAGAAAGATGAGTCTTCCTGATTCCAGGCCCGGCACTATCCACTGTGCTGTCCTTAATCTGGTTCTAGCCTGCCTTCATAACCTTATTACATTTACACCACTATTCTTACAGTCTATGTTCCAGCCAAACTAGGCTCAATATGCCATCTCTAATTTCCATATTTTTATCCAGGCCTTCCCTGATTCTTTCCTATGAAATTTTCCTAGAACATTTTATCTACATCTCACTTTTGCTATTATATTCTAGTAATTTGAGTATAATGGTCCAACTATAACCACCTATGACTCTAATATCAGTCATCCATACTTTAGTGTGAATGTGAGTCAATCTTATCTGCCCTAGGATTTTCACTTAAGCCTCATCCAAAAAAAGGAAGAGACTGTCTCCTTTATCTCTGTACCCTCAGAACCCAATTGAGTACTTTGCTTAAGCTGGTTAAGTTGGTGCTTAATAAATGCTTGTTGAATTGAATACCTGTCCTTCTTTAGTAAGCACAATAACATTCCGTTATGTTCCTGTATGACAATTTGTTCTGCTACTTTGCAATCATGAGGCACAGAATTTGTTTCCAGTTTTCTGTTACTACAAATAGTATTTCTCTGAATATTTCGGTGTATATAGAGGACCTTTTTTTCTGTCTCTGATCTCCTTTAATATCCTTGATTACACTGGGTTTGAATCCAATAATGGGATCACTGTATCAAAGGGTAGGAACAGTTCAGTAACTTTTCTCTTATTATTCCAAATTGTTTCCCAGAATATTTAGACCTTTTCACAGCTCTACCAAACAGTGAATCAGTGGCTTTGTCTCCCCAGAGCCAGACAATTTTTCCTGAGGGCTAGCCTAGTAACATCTAATCTTTATTCTTTAAGTGCCTACATGCTGACTCCATCAGCTGGACCCAGATATTTGCATCTGCCCATGAAAAGGGTCTTTTATGCTGTATGGTCAGCCTACAATTTAGAAATAGATTATGCTCCAAAGCTCATTTTTAAATGGCTCATTTGGAACTCTCAATGCTTTTTCCCATAGAAACAATATTAGTATTTATGACAGTTGAGTTCTCAGGCTAGCCCATAAACAACCTATTTAGA
Source organism: Phalanger gymnotis (assembly GCA_028646595.1). Classification (NCBI taxonomy): domain Eukaryota; kingdom Metazoa; phylum Chordata; class Mammalia; order Diprotodontia; family Phalangeridae; genus Phalanger; species Phalanger gymnotis. The sequence continues at coordinate 421,977,964 of CM053622.1, read as the reverse complement.
TCATAAAATACCTATAATTTCCTTTAAAACTCAGCTTAAACATAACCTCGAACATAAAATTTTGCCTGATTCCCCCAGGGGCTAATATCTCGCTTATCCAAAATGACCTCCTATTTTTTGTTTTTTAAATAGATTTTATTGATATACTTTTTTTAACCTAGATTTCCCCCTATATCCCTCCCTTTTAGATATGCTTACGTGTCTGCGTGTTTTTCCTCCAACAGAATCTAAATTCTTTGAGGTCAGCGATTTTCATTTTTGTCTATGCCTAGCTTCTAACATAGTACCTAAGACATAGTAGGCATTTAGTCAATGTTTGTTGAATGGTTGATCAATTAACATACTACCAGCTGAGGTCATAGAGACGGGCTTGTGGAAGTGGAAGGAGAAGAAGCAGATTTCTTCAGTACTACCCTCTCCTCCTCTAACTCTTCTCCTCTGCAGTCTCCCATCCCTTTCTTGGGTAGGGGTTTGAGTCTAGGTTCTCCCTTGGTAGAAACGAGAAAAGTGTGTTTCTGACATCATCCTCCCTCTCTGTCTGTACAGCTCTTCTATCTTCTAGAGTCTGTCCTCCTAGGCCTCCAGAGTTCTGATGCTAATGAAGCCCCCTCCCAAACTGGCACCTAAAGTGCACTGTGCTTCAAACTTGTCTTCTTCTGACTTTCTACTGATCCAAATTCTGATTTCCTCAGTGTTGTTATCTCAGTTAGGGGCTAACACTCCCAGAGGAATTTGACTCATTAAACCAGGATAATTTAACAGCACAAAAATACTCCATTACATTCATATACCACAATTTGTTTAGCCATTCCCCATTTGATGGGCACCCCTTTCATTTCCAGGATTTTTGCTACTCTGAAATAAGCTGCTATAAATATTTTTGTACACACACATTTTTTGGACATGGCCAATGTGGGAATTTGCTTTGCTTGACTATGCATATTTGTTACAAGGATTTTCTTTTTCTTTTCTTTTAAATTGAGGGAGAGGTAGGAGAGAGAGAGAAAAAATGCTTGTTATAAGAAATAATGATGATGGTGATAAAGTAAAAGCCAGGATTATTCTGGAACTGCTGAGATTTGAGTTATGTCACAATCAACAAATGACAAAGTAGAATGGGAAAATGTAGATGAATTAGGCCCTAGTTTTTAAGAGGGATATTGACACATTAGAGAGCCCTGGTCAGAACCTATTTGAAATGTTGTATAAATTTCTGAGTGCTAAATTTTTAAGTGGACATGGAGAAGATGGAGACTATCCAAAAGAGAGCAACCAGGATGAGAAGATCTCTATATCACAGATTTAGAGCTAGAAGAGACTTTAGAGAACCTTAGAGATCTTAGAGGTTCCCAAAGTGGGCCATACCGCCCCCTGGGGGGTCGCTAGAATGATGGGGGACAGTAATAGTAGTAATATAGCATTTTGGGATGTATTTGTTTGTTTGTCTCTCCCATTAGATATCGAGCTTCTTGAGAGCAGGGGCTATCTTCTGCCTTTTTTTTTATCCCTGGCACTTAGCACAGTGCCTGGCCCATAGGAGGTAATTAATAAATATTTACTGATTGATAGATAGATTGCCTAATAGTGAAAAGCTCTAGTTTATGCACATGAGAACTAGTGGAAGGAAAAGGTTGGTTAGCATGAAGAAGGGGGTATATAATACTCTTCTTCAAGTATTTTAAAGGCTGTCACATAGAAAGAGGATTAGATTCATTCTGTTGACCCTAAAGGTTAGAATTAGGAAAAATATTCCAGCCAGACATCAGGAACAGAGCCACTCAAAAAGGAAATTGGCTACTTTTCAAGGTAGTAGATTCCCTGTTAACTGAAAGTCTTTAAGTCAAGCCTGGATGCCACTTGTCTGGTCTGTGGTAGAAGAGATGCTTGTTCCAGTGTGGATTGGATTGGATGGCCTCTGATGTCCTTACCAACTCAGAAATGCTGTGATTTATGGTTATGTAATGACCTTGTACTTCATGGTGTATGCAAAGCAGCATTCGCCCGGTGGCCTGTCCTCCTGGCACATTTGCCCAGCCCACTGTCCTACCTTGCCTGGAGGCTCAGGGCCTGTCTCTATCACCCTCCAATGTCACACTCCTTCTCTAGACAATACCTGTATGAGGTTATTGAAAACACCCAATTATAACCCATAATAACTATATAGGAAGTCTGCCAAGCAAGTCAGGGAGAGACACCTAGAATGCATGAATAGCATTTTTATTTTTTATTCAGTAAGTAAAATACCTGTTCAATGGGGATGGGTTCTTATGTCAAGACAGGGGATTAGAAAAGTTTATAATAATAGATAATATTTACATAACACTTTAAAGTTTTCAAAGTGTTGCATATAATGTTGTATCGAATGATCTTCAGCAAGTGCTGTTATCATCTCTATTTTACAGGAAAGGAAACTGAGGCAAACAGAGGTTAAGTGGCTTACCCACGGTCACGTAGCTAGTGTCTGAGACAGGATTTGAACTCAGGTCTTTCTCAGTCCAAATCCAGTGGTCTTCTCCACTGTACTACCTAGGTATCTCCAGATAAAAGATGACTTCTTAGCGTCATTTACACACTAAGGAACTAAGGATGAATCATGTATCCTTTTAATCACAGAGACACTTACATTCTTCCTACAGAAACCTTTCATTTGAATTGTACAACTCACATCTCAGCTCCCCATGAGGATTTCTCTGTCAGAGTCAGATGAGGCGAACAGATGAGGAAACTGAGGCAGACAGGTTAAGTGACTTTCCCAGGGCTGCACAGCCAGTAAGTGTCTGGGGTCACAGAGCATGGGGGCAAACAGGGCAGTGGCCCTGAGTGCCAGCATCTGGAAGGACATCTCCTCACTAGAGGTCCCTCCAGAGGCATGAGGCACAAGTGCCCCCAGATATCACCTTCAGAGCCCCAGTACTACTGACCCCTCTCCTGGGACCCTTCTTTCCTCCTGTAAACTCCCATAACGGCAAGGGCTGGGGGTAGAATACTTCCTCGACCCAATTGTAGCCACAATGGTGCTGTTCTCTGCAAAACACCCCTCCTCCCCGTATTCTGCTCATTACTCAGCTTCTGTCAAACCTGCTGCACATAGGTACACTTTTGGCTAGCTATAGTTCAGCTGCCCAATAGATGTTTGTATTTGTTGAAATGCCTATCCCCATCTTTGCAAAATGAAGACAATTGTACCTGTAATATCTACCTCAGAGGGGCAGTGTAGAGAGGGTGTTGGGCCTAAAGTCAGGAAGACCTGAATTCAAATCCAACCTCAGATTCTTACTAGCTACATGACCCTGGGCAAGTCGCTTAAGCTCTGTCTCAGTTTCCTCAACTATAAAATGGGATAATAATAGTACATACTTTCCAGGGCTTTTGTGAAAATCAAATGAAATAATATTTGTAAAATATTTAGTACAGTGCTTGGCACATAAAAGGCATTGAATAAATGTTATTTCCTTCCTTCTTTCCTTCCTCATATATACATACATACTATATGACCCTTGGTCCATGTAGTCCAACTTAATCTCTTAGTGCCTTAGGCAAATTTCTAAGATTATAAACTGCAGAGAAGATACAGATAAGCTTTAGCTAAAAAAAATCCTTTAATAGGGGCTTTCTATAGTATAAAATTACAGGTGAAAGAAAGAGAGAGGGGGAGAGAAGAAAGGAGAGAAGAGAGAGAGAAAGAAGGAAGGAAGGAAAAAAGAAAGAAAAAGAGAGAAAGAAGGAAAAAGGGAGGAAGGAAGAAAGAGAAAGAAAGAAAGAAAGAAAGAAAGAAAGAAAGAAAGAAAGAAAAAGAAAGGAAGAAAGAAAGGAGGAAGGAAGGATGGATTGAAGGAAGGATGAATGGAAGGAAGGGAAGATGGAGGAAGGAAGGAAGGAAGGAAGGAAGGAAGGAAGGAAGGAAGGAAGGAAGGAAGGAAGGAAGGAAACCAAAAAAGCCAGATTACTTAGAGGTTTGTCGTCACGAAAGTGCTGTGGAAACCTTAAAGTGCTCTATCTATCTAGATAATAACTAACATTTATATGGTGCTTACTGTGTGCCAGGCTCTGTACCAAGTGCTTTATGATTTTTATCTCATTTGATCTTCACAACAACATAGGAGGTAGGGGCTATTATTATCCTAATTTTTACAGATGAGGAAACTAAGGCAGACAAGTTAAGTGACTTTCCCAGGGCTACACAACCAATAAGTGTCTGAAGTCACATTCGAACTCAGGTCTTTTTTGACTCCAGGCCCAGAACTCTCTCCATTACACTATCTAATTTAGATATAGACATATAACTCTCTATATCTCTATTTATGGATATACTTATATTTATGTCTATATCTATATATAGCATTTTAAGGTTTCCATAGCACTTTCATGGCGACAAGATCCTAATATAGGCTGCATTTTTGGTTTTGTTTTTTAAATATATAGATATATCTATCTATAGATGTAGATATATTGAAATAGAGATAGAGACACGCGCATATGTCAAGGATCCATGCTTTTGTAAGTCTAAAGGGGAAAGGGAGAGGGCTGATGTAATCCTCCATGTGGAAGAGACTGGGGAGCCTGCCTCCCAAAAGGTATAATGCCCTCCCTGCTCCCAGATTTGGAGCACGCACAGACATTCTGTGATGAATTCTGGTCCGCTAACCACATGGTTAAGAACCTTTTTGAATGTCTGTATAGCCAGAACTGAGTGCATTCAAAAGGAAGGAAGGAAGGAAGGAAGGAAGGAAGGAAGGAAGGAAGGAAGGAAGGAAGAGAGAGAGAGAGAGAGACAGAGAGAGAGAGAGAAAGAGAAAGAAAGAAAGAAAGTGACTGCCAGGGCCAGTCACTCATCCTTTGTTCTTTATGGTCAGACTACCGGATAATCTCAAAATTGTCTCTACTCCTAGACTAAAGGTGGCTCACTCACAGCCATCTCCAATCTCCTTCACTTAAAAGCAGGAAAGCCTAGAATGCACAGGCTCCAGTAGGCAGGGATGAGGGCGAGGAAGTCTAAGACCTCTCTTCCCTTCTCATCTCCTCCAACACCAGCCAGATGGTGAAATACCTGAGACAAGAGACTGGCCCTGGCTGACCTTTTGAATACACCCCAATTCTGGCTATGCAGCCAGTCCAAATTCTTAGTGAACCAGATCCACTTATAGAATATCTGTGCATACTCCAGATTTAGGAGCAAGCCCTCCAGCCTCTTCCAGGTAATGGATGGCATGTTGAATGTAAGCTCCTTGAGGGCAAAGACTGCTTCATTTTTTGTCTTTATATGCCCAGAATAAATGCTTGTTAATTAACTGATTGGCTCTGTGTGTGGGAATGGGAGAGTGTGTGTGTGCTGGGGGGTGGGGGGGGTAGACAGAAGTATTGTCCCTCCAGTGAGATAAATCACATCTTTTCTGTGCCTTAGGAGACTGTCTTCATGAGTTGCTGTGGCAGAAAAAATGATTATCTTATAACTACCCTGGTGAAGAGCCCCCCAAGCTTTAATTAGGATGTTCCTCAAATCACAGAAACAGTTTATCTTTGTACTTCCCAGCTTGGTTGGACCTCCTGCAGCCTGCACTCTTTTGGCAAAGATTTCTAGAACCCAGGGTCACCTCCACACCTTAATGAGGCATCAGAGGAGGACTTCAGTGGAGGAAAGTGCTATAAATATGTGAGTTATTATTATTTTCATGGTTCTTGGCCCACCTCTCACACTTGCTAATGCCAAAGATGAATGATTCAAGAGTGAATGGGCACGGAGGGTTGGTTTTATGGGGCTCGGTGATAGGATTATGAACCTGGCAGACACAAGCAGCTATTTTCTCGGACACTTGATAAATCTGGAGACAGTTCCCAGCACAGGTCCCGGGTGGTTAAAGTCAGAAATGCCAAGAGCCCATGATGTTAGACCCCCTGCTATTCCAAGACACTGAATGCCAATAAAAAAAGGCAACCAAAGCAACCAGATTGGCAGAGTGTGGTGCCACGTCCAGGCAGCGATGAATATGAGCTGATGCCCAGGCTTTTATTTACAAGCCCCATGCCAATCGGATTAGGTAAGATTAAGAAGGATCAAGCTGGGAGAGAACTATGGGTACTGTCCTCAGAGGAAATCTAATAAATAGCCTGCTGGAGTACAGAGATAGATACAACATGACTGAGATTTCACTAACTCCACCCCAACATGTAACCTCCACTTCAGCTGTAGCGATCACCCTGTGGCCCCTCGTACCCTCCTACTACCCCACCACCACCTTTGTTCATATTCCTCTCTGTACCTGGCATGTCTTCCTCCTCCCCTTTCCAGACTAGCTTTACAGCAGGAAATTTCTTAACCTGGGGTCTGTGGATTTGTTTTAAAATAGTTTTATAACTATATTTCAGTATAACTGACTTCCTTGGCAATTTATTTTATGCATCTGAAAACATTATTCTGAGAAGGGGTCCACAGGCTTCACCAGACTGCCCAAGGGGGTCCAGGGGGCCCAAAACACTCAGAAACCCAGCTCTGTGGTCTTTGATCGGCCCACATGGGGAAGTTCATTAGACAAAGAGTAGATACAGCTTTTCAGAAAAATGGAGAGGAAGGCACCTTGATTCAAACCCTACAATCCATTCCTTCCAGCATGCTTTGAGTCTGGAGGATTATTTTATTTAAATGAAATTGTGCGGCTAATAGGTTGAAGGCAAGAAGAAAAAAATATCCCAATATTGTCCAAAGGAATTTAGTTAGAACCGTGGAGTGGTTCACCTGTGGGCTCTCATTGGAATCGATTCTTCTCTTTTATCTGAGCCCAGTTTTCTGCCAAGAAAATGTCCCAGACTCCCCCAGTCTATGTCATACCCGCCTTTCTCTGAGCTCCATATATTTGGAAATGATTTCCAACAGAGGTACTAAGTCTCTCCTGGAAATGGAGTATAAACTCCTTAAGGGCAGGCACTATTTCATATATGCATTTATTTTTTGCCTTGGTAATCTCAGAGCCTAACGCAAAGCCTAGAAAATAATGAGTGCTTAATAAATGCTTATTGGGTTGGACTGAATTGGATTTGCTAGCTGCACAAGGAGAAATCTGATGCTAAATTTCTGCCATTTAAAAAAAAATTGTGATTGATTCGTTTTTGTATCTCTGAACAGTGTCAGCTGTTTACTAAGTCTTGGATCCATGAAGGAATGAATGAATTCCTAGGGCACTTAAAGGCAATATTGCAGCATTTGGTACTGACTTGCCCTCCCAATTGCTTCATGTATGTTATTTACGTGTATCCAACTAGAATCTAAGTTGCTCGAGGGCAGGGATTCTATCCTATTTGTTTCCCCCTCTCCTGTGCTTTGCACAGGGTAAGTTCATTTTAAGTGTTTGTGGACTAGCAACTCTGAGGGAGGGCGAGTAAAATGATCCCCATTAGGAAATTGAGGCTTAGATAGAGCTTAAGTTATTTGTCCAAAGCCATGTAGTTAAGGGCACAGCTGGGATTAGTAATAAAAATAATATATATATAATATGATATAATAATATAACATGATATGATATAATATAAAATGATGTGATATAATATAATGTAATGTAATATAATGTAATATAATATAATATAATATAATATAATATAATATAATATAATATAATATAATATAATATAATATAATATAATATAATATAATATAATATAATATAATATAATATAATATAAAACATATATAAAGATAATATGTAGGGGGCAGTTAGGTGGCACAGTGGATAGAGTACCGGCCCTAGAGTCAGGAAGACCTAAATTCAAATCCAGCCTCAGACCAGACACTTGACACTTCCTAGCTTTGTGACCCTGGACAAGTCACTTAACCCCAAGTGCCTCTCCAAAAGCAAGAAATAAATAAAGATAATGTCTATAAAATGCTCTGTACCTGTAAAACACTAATATATTTTATTTTAATTATTTCACTTGAGCCTCACGGTCAGTTTTGTGAGATAGGACATTGTTATTCCTGTTTTAAAGATGGGCCAGTTAGTAGCAGAGGCAGAACCTGGGTCTCCAGATTCACAAACCAGAGCCCTTCCCACTAGATCCTGCCATCTCTGACGCAGGGAGTCTGCTTTGTCACTGCTGGTTGAAAATAACCTTGTGAAGGGCTACTCGGGGTTTCTGAGACCCTGTTACTTGTGGGAAGCCAAGGCCGCTGCAGTTTGGGTCTCCCCTCCCCCGGACCCTAAATTTTCCCACCGTGTTGGACTAGATTCCTATTTGCCGTGGAAGATTTTTTCTAAGGAAGAAAAAAGAGACGGCCTGGCTGTTTGATGCAGGAACACTCACTCAAGAAGAGGCGTCCTTTTATTTACTGGTTCTGAAATCAGCAATCTATAAATGTTCAGGGCCCCCAGAGGAATGGCTGCATCAGAAAGGCGCCTGCCTGTGGGATGGAATAACTGTCCTTAGTGTTAATGTTCCGATTGTCTGGCTGCCTCCAAATCTTCGACCACGGCTATTAGCTGAAGGACTGTTGGATGTCCATAACTCTGTGTCCTTTGAGCTGGAGACAAAGCTGACTCAGGGCCACGCGCCCTCCCCCACTAAAATGGTAAAGTCTCTGACCTTGTTTTTAAGGTTTCCTCTTTCTGGTACCCCTGGCTTCCATAGACTCTCCCCTTCCCCACTGGGGATAATGCTCATCTGTCGCGACATCAATGGATCCTGCTTCTAAGGCCTTATCCGGTGTTATTCCTCCCAGAAGGAGCTATAAGCAGCATGAGGTGATAGGGGTTTTATATCAGAGTGCCAACCTTGGGAGAGGCTGGGTAAAAGGTGAGGTAGTCTTCCTCCCTGAGATGGTGCATCTTCCCCTCCCCCCATCTCGTACCCCCCCATCGTCCCTGGCACCTTGCTTTGTCTCCCCCCATCAGCCTGTTAGGGGTGATCTGCTATCCTAAGGGCCCATCTCAATGCCATTCCTCTCCAGAGCCTACCTTTTGCTCTTACCCAACTGTCTTTGTCCCAGGTAGAAAAAAATGCTAATTATGGCTCTATTCCCAGAAAAAGATGGGTATTGTGATATACAGTAGTAGAAAGAATGCTGTTCTGAGAGTCAGAGAATGTTCTCACCTCCGCTTTACTAGCTATGTGATCCTGGTCATCTTGGGGACTCAGTTTTCTCATCTGTAAAATGGGGATCAATAGTACTTGCATTACCCATCTCCCAGAGATGCTATGAAGACAGCACTTCGCGAAACTTGAAAGTGTTTTAGGAATGGGATCTGCGATGAATCCATCTGCTTTGTGACAGGGAACTCCTGAAGAATCAGTCAACAGGTTTTCACTTGGCAGGCACCATGTGCCAGGCCCCCCGACCTGTGGTAGAGCATTCCGAGATCTTATTGGCCTGATCAGCCATAGTCAGACATGCTGAAACTTGACTCTAGCACAGTGATGTCATTTTGGTCCTCTTGGAGAACAAAGGACAACAACCAACCAACCAACCAACCAACCAACCATGCACTATCCCTGTGAGAGATTCCCAGAAGCACAGGACCCAATCCTGATCTTTGGAAACTTAAAATCAATTTGGAGAGATGTGAGGTAGACATGTAGAGAGATGACTAACACCATCGAGCTGTGTATAAAGGGTGTAAGGAGACTCTGGGGATGGGGCAGGGCTGAAATTCCAGGAGGATTTCAGGAAGTATGCAGAAATTAAGCAGGACCCTGAAAGTTGGGTAGTACATGTAGAGAGGGAACAAAAAAGCACATCAGCCTATTTTGATCTTTGGGAACCAAAATAATAATTCTAAGGGTAGAATTCTCGAAGAGCAGAATTTTGGGCCAATGGGGAGATATTTCAAGGCAGTGGGACTTCCTGGTACCCACCCACTCTGTCTACATATTTCTTTGTCTGATCCAGAGCTGATGTAGCCTCTGGCTACATCCTCTGGCTCTTCCTCTATCACAAACTTCTGAAGATTATGAAACATTTCCCAGGCATTTGTTAAACCTCCCACCCTCCCATCCTGGTAATATTTCCATTCCTTAATGGGTGCCCTAGGACACAGGAAGCAATCCTCTCAGGTCCTATCAGGGTTCTATGGCAGAGTTGAGAATAGGACCCAGAAGGCCAGAATCCCAGTCAAACCCATTAGTCACGTCTCTTCTCTGCTTATTGGTTTGTGGGTTCGTGCTCTCCAAGGCACTGCAGCCGGGAGGAATCTCATGCCGCTCTATTGGCTTTCCGTCTCCTGGACAGATGTGGCCAATAAATAGGAATATGTGCTCTTAGGTTTGCATTCAAAATCGATGAGAAGGAGGGTTCAGCTGATTTTGTTCCACATCACAGCCAGCTGCAAGGCAGATCATTCATTAAACAAATGTTTATTTAAAAAAAACCTACTGAGTGCCAGGGGCTAGGTAGGTGGCAAAGTGGATGGTCCTGGAGTCAGGAGGACCTGAGTTCGAATGTGGCCTCAGATACTTCCTAGCTGTGTGACCCTAGGCAAGTCACTTTACCCTGTTTGCCTCAGTTTCCTCATCTGTAAAATGAGATGGAGAAAGAAATGGCAAATCACTCCAGTATCTTTGCCAAGAAAACCCCAAAGGGGGTCATGAAGAGTTGGACCCAACTGAAAAAATGATTGAACAACCTACACACTCTCCTTTGTATCACAGCCAGTCATTTAATAAGCAATTATTAGGCATCTACTTTGTATCCAAAAGTTATGTGGTGTAACCCTGGACTCCTGAGCCTTGAAAAAGATACAACCTGCAGAGCGTCTCAATAAATATTCAGTTCCACAATTGTTAAGCACCTAGGTTGTGCAAGATACTGTGATGGGTAGTAGGGATACACAGATGAAAAACACTATATTGCCTGCCTCTAGGGGTTTACATTCTACTATAGACAGATATAGCAGGAATACAGAGGAGATACACAGATCATTAAGATAGGCTCCCTGCCCTCGGAGAGTAGGTACTCTAATAAGAGAGATAAGGCAGGAACACAGACAACAACTTATGTTGATTGGGGCTTTAAGTTTTCAGACAATTTCATTATCTTGATGGTTACAACAACACCGTTAACTCTTATTTGAGTGATAAGAAAACAGGTTCAGAGAAATTTATCAGTGGAGTTAAGGTTCTAGCCTAGTTTTATTTTGTAAAAAAAAATTAATTGATTTTTTTTTGTCTTTTTTTGTTCAGTTGCTTCAGTCACGTCTGACTCTTTGTAGTCCCACTTGGGGTTTTCTTGGCAAAGATACTGGAATGGTTTGCCATTTCCTTCTCCAGCTCGTTTTACACATAAGGAACTGAGGCACACAAGGTTAAAGTGACTTGCCCAGGGTCACACAGCTAGTAAGTGTCTGAGGCCAGATTTTGAACCCAGGGAGATGAGTCTTCCTGACTCCAAATCCAATCTCTATCCACTGAACCACCTAGCTGCCCTTGCCTTTTTATATCACCATAATTTCCCTGTATCTCTCCCACATCTCCTCCCCTAGACTCATTCTATATAACAACAAATAGGGGGCAGAGCAAAAATGGTGGAGTAAAGGCCAGGACTTGCTTGAGCTCACCCCCAAACTCCTCAAAATACCTGTAAAATGACTAAACAACAAATAATATTTTCTTAAAGACAAAAGAGAAAGAGCAAAATCAGCAGAACTAAATAAATACACTGAAAAGTTTGAAGACATGTACCATGTACACATTTGTGGCCCTCCCACTTCTGCAAAAGGCTTGTCCTCTCATATCTCTTTTTTTGAGTCATGCTTCCTTTCATAATTTTTCAGCATGTATTTTTGATTTGTGTGTGTGGCTGTTCTTTCTGTTTAGATTGTGTACATGTCATTTTCTTGGCTCTGCTTACTTCACTCTTCATCAAGTCGTATAACTCTTTCCACGCTTCTCTGAATTCATCATGTGCATTATTTCTTATAGCAGATTACACTCATGTACCACAATTTGTTTAGCTGCTCCCCAATCAAAGGGTATCTACTCTTTCCATGACCCCATTAATTTCTATCACAAAAAGTGATGCTATAAAAATTTTGATGTATGTGGGGACTTTCTTCTTATCAATGGCCTCCAGAAAGGGAATCTCTGGGTCAAAGAGTATGGACATTTTTGGTTTTTCATTGGCGTAATTCCAAATGGCTCTCCAAAATGACTGTACTGATTGCCCAGTTCTTTTGACTCCAATTCCAATATCCTTTCTAATATACCACACAACCTCCCTAAAGCCACTCGGACTCATCAATGCATACAGGCAGTTTGGGGGAGTGACCGGAAAGCTGGTGTCAAAGCCAATTTGCGGGTTTGAGTCGTAGCTCTTACCGTGGATAATTAACGACTTCTTAGTACCTGTAATTAATTCTCGAAGACTATAACTCATAAAGAAAGTGTCCATCTCTGTTGTTAGAGTTGATTTGCTCACACTCAGGAAATCACGGATCCATTTTAAAAAAAGTACTAACTAAAAAAGTCCTAACAAAGTGCTGAAGTTAGATAAGTGAAAGCTCTTCTTGTTGGGAAGATCTGGGAGGGCTTCCTGGAGTAGGTGGCAGTTGAGCGGGATCTTGGAGGACAGGTAGGATTTCAAGGAGCAAGTGCTCAATGAGTGCCTGAAATCAGCCTTGGTAGATTGACTAAAAAGAGTTTAATCCTTCAGCGAAGGTGTCTTAATATCCAATTTACCACTGTGCTCTGCCTTGATCCATCCCACTGGGGACTGGACTAGAGGGGGCATAGGATCACAGATTTAGATCTAGAAGAGACCCCCCCTTCATTTTATTTGTGAGGAAACTGAGGCCCAGAGAGGTTAATTGACTTGCCAGATTCACCTAGATGGTAAAGTGTCTCAGGCAAGATTTGAACCCATCTCTTCCCGACTTCAAGGCCAGCACCCTACCCATTACACTGTGCTGTTTGAGACTCTCCCCTGGAGCAAAGGGGGAGCCACAGAAGTGAAAAGAGGAGGGGTCGCTCGTGAAGTCCCAGAAGGCAGGGCTGTGGGTGCCATTCTTCAGACAGAGTTGAAGCTGGGCTGAGCAGTAGCTTTGGCGTTGTTGTTCAATCATTTTTAGTCATGTCTGACTCTCTGTGACTCTATTTGGGGTTTTCTTGGCAGAGATGCTGGAGTGGTTTGCCATTTCCTTCTCCAACTCATTTTACAGATGAGGAAACTGAGGCAAACAGGGTTAAATGACTTGCTCAGGGTCACACAGCTAGCAAGCGTCTAAGGCTAGATCTGAACTCAGGAAAATGAGTCTTCCTGGCTGCAGGCCGAAACTGAGGCAAACAGGGTTAAATGACTTGCTCGGGGTCACACAGCTAGCAAGTGTCTAAGGCTAGATCTGAACTCAGGAAAATGAGTCTTCCTGGCTGCAGGCCTAGAACTCTACCCACTTCACCACCTAGCTGCTAGGTGGCACAGGAAATAGAGTGTTCAACTTGGAGTCAGGAAGACCTCAGTTCAAATCCTGCCTAGCTGTGTGACCCTCGGCAAGTCATTCAACTGCTCTCTGTTTCAGTTTCTAGTCTCTCAGACTCAGTTTCCTTCTCTGTAAAATGGGGACAATAATAGCACCCACCTCCTGGAGTTATCATATGGATCAAATGAGATAACATTTATAAAATGCTTTACAAATGTTGAAGTATTATGATTATTAGGAGGACCTGATGGTTCAGCACCCAGTAAATTCTTCCAGCCACTTTGGCAAGATGGTAAAGTTCTGTTAGAAATTAGCATTCTATAAACTTCTCTGTCTCTGTGATTTTGTATTTGCTTTCTTTTTTTAAGATTTCCTAATAAATATCCCTGCTGAAAAATTCCAAACCTGTCTCTACTGAACTAAGAGGAAAAATGATTTGTATCCACCTTGCTCGGGACCTTCCCTGTCACTGGGAAGAGGGATTAGATTTGTTCTGCTTGGCCCCAGAAGGCAGAACTAGTCGTAACTGGGAAAAAGCTGTGAGAGGAAACGTTGAACTTGATATGATGAAAAACTTCTCAATCTTTAAGGTGGTGTGAAATCAGAACAGATTGGGTGAGTTCCTCATCGCTCAAGGTCCTCAAACAGAAGCAACGACAGGAGTTTCAATAAACATGCATTAAGCACCTACTGTGTGCCAGGAACTATGTTGAAGGCCAGGGATATAAAGAATTTAAAAAGAGCTTTGGATGTTTGTTATGTTTTGTTTTGAGGCAGCTAGCTGGCACAGTGGATAGAGCGCTGGGCCTGGAGTCAGGAAGGCTCATCTTTCTAAGTTTAAATCTGGCCTCAGACACTTAGTAGCTCTGTGACCCGGGGCAAGTCACTTTAACCCTATTTGCCTCACTTTCCTCATCTGTAAAATGAGCTGGAGAAAGAAGTGGCAAACTACTTCAGTATCTTTGCCAAGAAAGCCCCCCAAAAAGGGTGCCAAGCCTGGAGTCAGGAAGACTCATCTTCCTGAGTTCAAATCTGACCTCTGACACTAACTAGCTCTGTGGGCGAATGACTTAACCCTGTTTGCCTCAGTTTCTTCATCTGTAAAATGAGCCGGAGAAGGAAATGGCAAACCACTCATATATATACACACACACACATATATATACGTATATATATACATATATATATGTACATATATATATATGCCAAGAAAACCCCAGTGTAAGGAGCTCCTCGAAACTTCCTCTTCCCGCTCAGGTTGGCACCTTCTCTGCTATTTCTAGTCTCAGAAAGTCACCCGGGCCACTGAGTATTACATGACCAGCCCACAGCCACGCAGACAGGATGTGTGGCCTAGGTGGAACTTGAATCCAGGTCTGCCTGACTGAGGTCTGTTTTCTATAACCACTACGCTAGGCTGCCTCTAGGCATAATAAATGGCTTGAACCCAGGCCTTCCTGATCCCTTCACTGTCCGCTGGGCCATGCTGTCTCTAAAGTGAGATATGATAAACACACAAATGAATTCTGGTACCAGGGAGAATGTGGTAGATGGAGAGGAGAACCAGGGAGAGTACACTATGAAAATTTGAAGAGACAGAGAGTGTTTCCTTGTGAGAAGGCAAGGAGAGCTTCATGGAAGAGGTGGCATTTGAAAAAAAAAAAAAGGAAAGACTTCAACAGACAGAGATGAACGGAAGAGAGGGCCTCTTCCAAATATGGGACCTCTTCTTAAGAATATCATAAAGGGGATTTTGTTCAGATATCGATTGGAGCAGATGACAAGCCTATAAGCTCCAAGTTAAGAGCTGGAGGGAATTACAGAGGTCTAGTCCAATGCCTTCATTTTACAAACGAGGAAATAAAGCCTGGGGAGGTTAACTGTGTACCTAGGCTCACTCAGGAAGCAAGTGTCAGATGCAAGATTTGAACCCAGGTTCTCTGACTCCAGAACAAAGTTCATTTTCTCCCCTATCCCACACTGTCTCTCTTTTCCCTTCCAACATTGAGATTCCATGATTCTGTGTGTCACGTTGGATGGAACTTGAATTCAGGAAGACCCAAGTTCAACTGGAATTGCCTAGCTATGTGACCTTGGTCAAAGTCTCAGCCTGTTTTCTCACCTGCAAAATGGGGAAGAATAAATTTCAAATTAGATAAATTAGATAAATTCAAATTAGATAAAGCATTTTGCAAACTTTAAAGTTCTATTATTATCCTGATGATACCAAGATACCAGAATAAACAGAATTCAGGTAAGTAGTTATTCAATTGTCTTTAGTTGTGTCTGACTCTCTGTGACCCCATTTGGAGTTTTCTTTCTTTCTTTTTTAATATTTAATTTAGTTTTAGTTTTCAACATTCATTTCCGTAAGTTTTGAATTTTCTTCCCCTCCCCCTCCCCAAGACAGCACACAATTCGATATGGGCTCTACACATGCATTCCTATTAAACACATTTTCATATTAGTCACATTGCATAGAAGAGTTGTAACGAATGGAAGAAACCAGGAGAAAGAAAACAAAACCAAAAAAAAACCAAGAGAAAAGAGTCTGCTTCACTCTGCATTCAGACTCCATAGTTCTTTCTCTGGATGTGGATGGCATTTTCCATCATGAGTCCTTTGGAAAAATTTTAGGTCTTTGCATTGCTGAGAAAGGCTAAGTCTATCAAAATCAGTCCTCGTATACTGTGGCTGTTACTGTGTACAATGTTCTCCTGGTTCTGCTCACTTCACGCACCATCAGTTCATACAAGTCTTTCTAGGTTTTCATTTGGAGTTTTCTTGGCAAAAATAATACTGTTTCCTTCTCCATCTCATTTTACAGATGAGGAACTGAGGCAAGCAGGGTTAAGTGACTTGCCCAGGGTCACATAGCTAGTAAGTGACTGAGGTCAAATTTGAATTCAGGTCCTCCAGACTCCATTACTGGCACTACCTACTGTGCCACCTAGATGCATTGTCAGTCAGTCAATTAGCATTTATTAAGTGCTTACTATGGGCCAGGGACTGTGCTGAGTGCTGGAGATACCAAGAAAGTCATAGTCATAGACATCTAGTATTTACCAAGTGCCTGCTAAGTGGCAGGCGCTGTGTTAAGTGTATGGAGAGACAAAGAAAAGTAAAAATACAGTTGTTCTCAAGGAACTCACAGTCTTATGAGGGAAACAACGCATAAACAATCATGTACAAATAAGGTATAGATAGGATAAATTGGAGGTGTCCTCGGAAGGAAGGCACCAAGATTAAGGAGGATTGGAAAAGGCTTTTCTCGGAAAGCAAAACTTTAGCTGGGACTTCAAAGCATCCAGGAAAGTCAGGAGGTGGAGAGGAGGAGAGAGAGCATTCCAGTCATGGGGGACAGCCAGTGAAGATGCCTGGAGTGTTGAGTTCAAGGAACAACAAGAAGGCCAATGGCAACGTATCACTGGGTATTTGGGGTCTGGGTGGAGCATATGGTATAAGAAAACTGGAAAGATAGAAAGGGGCCAGTTTATGAAGTAGGCCAAAGAGAGTATTTTACCTTTGATCCCAGAGGAGTCACCAAAGGGTTTTGAATGGGAGGGATGGGTGATGTGCACTTTAGAAAGATGGCGCTGGCAACTGAGTGAGGGATGGATTGAAGCAGGAAAAGACCTGAGGGAAGCATTGTGTGCTTAGTGCTACAAAATGATGACGAAAACTGTCCCTAGTCTAGAATTTTTCAGTAATACAAAGACAACTAGATTAGGAATTAGAAGACCTGAGTTCTCATCCTAACTTCATCATTAACCTGCTGTGTGACTTTAGGCAAATCACTGCCCCTCTCTGAGCAGGGCCATTGTTAGTCTTCCTGACCTATGCGTTGCCATTGGACTCCTATGACTCTGGAGGAGAGTATGAGGCTCATGACTTTGCGCAGCCCTCCCTCACTTAAATCCAATTCATTTCAAGTCAAGACCTCACCCTGCTGATGTCACTGGTCCTCTTTGAGAATGAAGGATGAACAACAATCCCCCTCTCTGAGCTTTGGTTTCCTCTTCTGTAAAATAGTGGACTAGGTGACCTCTAAGTTTCCTTTCCAGCTCTATGGTTCTATAATTCCACTTGGTCAACCCGAGAGACTGACCCTGTTTCTGACTTCTCCCTTAGTCCCTTCCCCTTCCCTCCTGACTGGCCTACGTATGGGCTTCCAACTTAACATGCATCTTGTTGTACCAACTTTCCCTCCATCTGCTAATGTTTACTTGGCCTCATCCCTAAAATAATATTGCAGTATTGTGTGCAGCCTGCGTGTCCTCCTCTCCTTACAGAGCGGCTGCCTGTGTGAAGTTAATGAATACTGCTGGTTTAGGGAGCATCCAGAGATAAGGATGGGTGTGCATGTGTTAGGTGAGAGGTGGACGAGGTGGAAGGGGGCAGTGAGCTATCCCTCATTAACTGGTAGAGAGTCGGGTTGCATTAAGAGGACTATTCTTCTAGCAAAGGCCCCAAATCTAAATAGATGAATGCTCAAGATCTGTTCCCAGGAGAAGTATTGTTAAGAGAAGGCACTTATTTTGTGGAGCTTCTTCCGGGCCCATCGCTGACCCACCCTGGCCCTGGTTGGGCCCCTGCCTCCTTCACTACTTCTGTTATACCATGATGCTGTGGCTAGTTACCTCAGTAGGCTACGTAAGTGGGTCTCCCTATCAAGGCCAAGCTCATCCGTTTGTTCTCCGTGTGGACCAGTTAGCTTTATATTTGTATTTATTTTTATATTTATATTTAACTCTTATGTATCTGTACCCTAGGGCAGCTAGGTATAATGTAATGGATAGACTGCTGAGCCTGCAAGTCAGGAAGATGTTCCTGAGTTCAATTCTGACCCCAGACACTCACTAGCTGTGTGACCCTGGGCAAGTCATGTCACCCTGTTTGTCTCAGTTTCCTCATATGTAAAATGAACTGGAGAAGGAAAAAGCAAACTACTCCAGTATCTTTGCCAAGAAAACCCCAAATGGGCAGAAATGACTGGAAAACAACTGAACTGGACCCACACACACACACATTTTAAGTTCGTAGACCCAAGATTAAAAACCCTATCCTAGAGGCAATAGGAAGCCACCAAATGTTTTTGGGCAAAGGGTAATAAGGTCAGCTCCATTCATTAGGAAGATTGTTTTGGCAGCTGTTTGCTTGACCCAGATTTAAAAATTCTATTAAGTGAATACCAGAATCCTACACATATCTAACATTTCTTCCTGAGAGAATGCCATTATGTACATTGCTTCTATTGTCTCTTTAAAGCTATCTTTATCTTGTCATCCAGGAATAGGGATATGACTGGCAGATACAAATCTATAGTTATTAAATCCTTCGATCCTTTTCAAGATGAAGGAAGAATTTCCAAAAACCCATAGAGGGCTTAGCCAACCCATTCCTCGGAGTAGGTCTTTCTGCTTTTTCTCAGGTTCTAGGTCAGGTCTCTTTCTGCACAGAGCCTCAGACAAGGGATAAAAATCTTGAGGACCTTTGGTTTTAGGCTTCTTAGCACCTGCGAAAAAATCAGAAGCAAAGTCTTAGAGAGGGGTGGGTGGATTAAGGATTCCTAATTCTAAATTATCGAATAGTGTAGCTCGAGGCCTGCTCAGAAGCAAAAGCATTAGGGTCTATCAGAGGAAGGTAGTAAGCTTTTAGGGTAAAAGAAGATGAGGCTAGGAAAGGCCCGTTTCTAAGAGCATCACCTGCATTTTGCTTCCCAAATGTCTTGGACTCGTTAAAGAGCTCCTCCCACAGAATGGAACCCCAGTTCTACCATCCTATAACCACTTCTCACCTCTGTATTTGCATAATTTGTCACTAGTGTGCCCCATGGAACTTCAACGGTGGTACCATAATCTGTAGCCAGATGCAAAGGGGGCCCATGAACTTGGATGGGGAAAAAACCACATTTTAATTTGCTCTAATTTCTAATATAAATTTAGCCTTTCCTTCAATTAGGGTTTTTTTTTAAATTTTAATTGTTTAACATTTTTTTCAAGCAATAAGTATTTTTAAATTTATTTTTTTATCTTTAGTTTGCAACACTCAGTTCCACAAGTTTTTGAGTTCCAAACTTTCCTCCTTCTCCTCCCCCTTCCCCACCCAAGATGGCATGTAATCCAATATAGGTTTTACATATACCTTCCCATCAAACTTATTTACACAATAGTCAAATTGTAGAGAAGAATTATAACCAATGGAATGAACTACGAGAAAGAAAGAAACAAAACCAAAAAAGAAGAAAAAAAGAGAGCAAATAGTTTACCTCCATCTGCATTCAGACTCCAAACTTTTTTCTCTGGATGTGCGTAGCTTTTTCCATCATGGGTCTTTTGGAGCTGTCTTTGAACCTTGTATTGCTGAGAAGAGCCAAGTCTATCAGAGTTAGTCATCACAGATACCATGTCGTGTATAATGTTCTCCTGGTTCTGCTCCCCTCACTCAGCATCAGATCACATAAGTCTTTCCTGGTTATTATGAAGTCCATCTGCTCACCATTTCTTATAGCACAACAGTATTCCATTACATTCATATACCACAACTTGTTTAGCCATTCCCCAATTGATGGGCATTGCCTTGATTTTTTATTCTTTGCCATCACAAAAAGAGCTGCTGTAAATATTTTTGTATATATGGGTCCATTTGCCACTTGTGTGATCTCTTTGGGATACAACACTAGAAGTGGTATTGCTGGGTGAAATCACTATTGACTAGAGAAATGCAAATCAAAACAACTCACCACATCTCTCCTGTCAGATTGCCTAACATGACAAAACAGGAAAATGATAAATGCTGGAGAGGATGTGGGAATATTGGAACATTGTTACGTTGCTGGTGGAGTTGTGAACTAATCCAGCTGGACAGCAATTTGGAACTATGCCCAAAGGGCTACAAAAATGTACAAGTATTTTAAAAATCAATCTGTCTCTACTAATATACCCCTCTTATTCTTCTGAGAAGGGGTCTGTCAGCTTCATCAGACTGCCAAAAGGGTCTATGACCCCCCAAAAGTTAAGAACCCCTGTTCTAATCCCTGGTCTCAATATTTCAATATCTAGAGCTATGGCCCTCAGTTTCTTCCTCTACAAAATGAGGCTTGAATAGTTGATTTTTTTAAGCTTAAATTTAAATTTTTTCAGTTAACAGAAATCTGTGTTCTCCCTCTCACCTCACTTCCCACCTTCCCCAATGGGGGAAAAAACCCAAAACTCTTGTAACAAATATGCATAGTAAACCAAAACAAATTCCCACATCAGCCATATCCAAAAACATATGTTTCATTCTGCACCAAGTCCATCATATTTCTCTGTCAGGAGGAAGGGAGCATGCTTCATCGTAAGTCTTCTACAGTTGTGGCTGGTCTGTGTTGATCAGAGTTCTTAGGGCTACTGATTTTTTTATTTTTATATTTTTTTCAATTATATGTAAAATAATTTTTAATATTTTTAACAAATTTAATTCTAAATTCTTTCCCTCCCTACCTCTTCTCCCCACTCCTTGGGAAGGCAAGGAATTTGATAACTAAATGATTTTAAAAGATTCCCTTCAAGACTAAGTTCTCTGATTCTATAATTCTCTGTTGGTGTGGGGTAGCGTTGGCCCACTAGGAGGTTCGAATTCCTATTTCCACGCTGGCTTCTCTCACTACCTCTTGTCTGCTTGAGGAGACTATAAGCATTTAAAAGACAGAAATCATAAACTAGAGCCTAGGTTTAAGACTAAAATGAATACTACTGTGCTGTAAGAAACGATGAGCTGGGGCAGCTAGGTGGCGCAGTTGAGTAGAGCGCCGGCCCTGGAGTCAGGAGGACCTGAGTTCAAATTCGACATCAGACACTTGACACATGTACTAACTGTGTGACCTTGGGCAAGTCACTTAACGCCATTGCCCTGCCTCCCCACCCCCCCACAAAAAAAAGAAAGAAATGCTGAGCTGGTTGATTTTAGAAAAACATTGCCTGAGACAATAGAAAGTAAAATGAGCAAATTTGTATGTAATAACAGCAATGCTGTTCAGTGAACCACTATGAACAACCAAGTTCTGAGTATCATAAGCACTCAAATCAGCTAAAAAGGCCCCGTGAAGGAAAATGCTGATTAATAGAAGTATGCATAGTATATATATTTATATATCTATATAGAGAGATATACTATACACACTATATATGATATGTAGTATATACTATATATATACATACATATATATTTATATGTGTGTCAAATGGTGGCCTTCTCTAGTGCAGGGTGGGGAGGGAGACAGTTCAAAACTTAAAATGTAACAAAAAATAAATTAAATTTAAAAAATAAATACATATATGTATAATATGTATATAAATTTTAAAAATAAAACTAAAAGGAACTTCAGAAGAAACCTAGCCTGCCTCTGTCATTTTTACAGAAGAAGAAACTCAGGGAAGGTAAGTGACTTGCCCAAGGTCATACAAGAAGGGTCATAGGATCAGAGATGGAATCATAAATCTAGAGTTAGGTAGGGACCTCAGACACCATTTGGTCCAATCTTTGACCATTTTACAGAAAAGGAAACTGAGGCCCAGAAAAATGTGTGATTTGTACCTTAATCCTATCAAACCCTTAAACCTTGATGCATCCAGGAATAATAACAAAGAATTAAGTGAGACGAACCTTTTACTTTAATGTGACATATACTTTGATACTTCAATAGCATGCTCTCTTGTATTATTTTTATCTGTATTCCTGTTGTATCCGTCTACAGTAGAATGTAAACCTCTAGAAGGCAGGCAATATAGTGTTTTTCATCTGTATATTCCTACCACCCACCACAGTATCTTGCACAACCTAGGCACTTAATAATTGTTGGACTGAATATTTATTGAGACGCTCTGCAAGTTGTATCTTTTTCAAGGCTCGAGGAGCCAGGGTTATCCCACTTAACTTTTGGATACATAGTAGGTGCTTAATAATTGCTTATTGAATGACTGACTATAATACAAAGGAGAGTGTGTAGGTTGTTGTCCAGTCATTTTTTCAGTTGTGTCCGACTCTTCATGACCCCATTTGGGGTTTTCTTGGCAAGGATACTAGAGTGGTTTGCCATTTCTTTCTCCAGCTCCTTCTACAGATGAGGAAACTGAGGCCAACAGGGTGAAGTGACTTGCCCAGGGTCACAGAGCTAGTAAGTGTCTGAGGCCAGATTTGAACTCAGGAAGAGGAGTCTTCTGACTCCAGACCTAGCACTCTATCCACTGTATGTATGTATGCATATAGGTAGATATGTCTATATCTATAATTATATTTCAATAAAATTGGTTTCCTATGTATTATATTTTATGCATTTAAAATATTATTCAGAGAATGGGTCCATAGATTTCATCTGACTGCCCAAGGGGTTTATGAGACACACAGAAAAGGATTAAGAATCCCTGCTTTCAGATAATACAACAACCAAGGCTCTCAAATGACGTAGAAGCTCCCTGATGTGACACCCAGGGCTCTCCACAATCTGGCTCCAACCTCTATTTCCAGTTTTATGCTACATTGCTCTTTTCTACATGCTCCATACACTGGCCAAATTGGAAAGCCAGATGGTTTTCTGACTCGACAGCCTCTTTCCCACTTCCATGTATTTGTAGAGACTGCCACTTATGTCCGAATGTATCTTCTCATCTCTGTGTTTTAAAACCTGTATTTTCCTTCTGCCTTGGTCTCAGGTGCCACTTCCATCACAGGGCTGGATCCTTTTCCTATCCTGCAGCTGACAAGGATCCTCTTCCCCTCCTCAGGTTTTCCAAAGTACACATTGTGGTTCTCCTTTGCCCCCAAATTCTCTACCTTGTATTAGACTTATCTGTATATATTCTGCAGCTGACTGTAGAAGAATGTCAGCTTCTTGAGGGCAAAAGTGTATTGTTTTTATTGTTATATCCCTACCACCGAGCACAGTGCCTTGAATACACAAGGCACTTGATATATGTTGAACTGAATATCACTTAGTCAACAAGCATTTATTAAGCGCCTACTGTGTGCCAGACGCTGTACTAAACACTGGAGATACAAATACAAACAGAAAGAAAAGCGGTTATTTCCTTTGAAAAGCTTACATTCTGATGAGAGAAGACAACACATAAAAGGAAGCTGAAAAAAGGGAAGGGGATGCATGGAGGGAAAGTCCAGAGAGTCAATGGCCAGCCTGGGCACTCTCCTTAAAATGGACGTTCTGGGTGGAAGTGAACTCGCAGGGTAAAAAGGCTGCCATGGCCTGGTGAAGAAAGACTGAGGACTTAGTAGGAGAGCCTGGAGAGGAGACACTCCACAGCTAGGATGTTTTTCAGGGTTCCAGGCATTACCACATGCCTTTTGGATGTATCACTCTAATGCAAAAGAGATTGTGAAGGTTCATGGGAGTTATCAAGCTAACTGCCCCACCCAGGGAACAAATTCTTTTCACTTCATGCTATATAGCTCTTTCTGGGGTGGGGGAGGGGAGGTATCATATCACTTTACCAGATCAGGCCTCAAAGACAAGATCCTCTAAGGTTTGATGGTATGATAGGTCCCTGTGGGAAAGGGAGGTCGAATGCCAGAGATACCAGGGAAAGAAAGAGCCTGAGCACAAGGCCCTTTAGGGACTTGACCATTGGGGGTGGCGCAGTAAGATCCTGAGTCTGCCTTGTTGAACTGAATGTTTATTGAGACAACCTATGGCTGCGCTCCTTTTTCAAGTCCCCAGGGTTCTAGGCTCTGTCATTACCTAGTTACATGGCCTTGGGCGAGACATTTTTCTTTCTGAAATGAAGTTTCCTTCATTTCAAATGAAGAGAGGGTCCCTTCTAGCTTTGCTTTGGCCTTCCCATGAAGGGGGAAGGGGGTGTTGGGTGTGGAGGTGGGACATGAAGAGGATGTGAGGACAGCTAGAGAAAACATTGACTCTACAATTCTGCCCAGTGAGGGTCTATTTGCCGTGGTGCTTGGGCCCTCCTCACCCCCAGTCTTATCAAACTTTTCCTGGAGAATAACCACACTGCTGAGTCCCTATGACTCTGCTCTGTTTCACATTCTGGGAGGGATTCAGAAATTTACTTTTGCCCTTTTTCCCCAGATAGGAGTTGTGGGGAGATGAAGGAGAAACACTAGGCCAACCACCCATGCTAGGGCTGTCTACCGCCGGCTCATCCTTCACTGTCAAAACAGATCCTCCTTCCTCAGCTGGGGATCCTCGGGAAGAGCTATTTGGTTTACAAAACAGTTTTTGCTTGTTATGGCTCAGAGCTAGGTGGAAATGTGGAACTACTGATGCTGGAAGGCCCGTAGGGCAGAGAGAAACCTACTGGGACACTGCCAACCCTTCTGGGGAAATCTAGGGCTAACGATGAATATCTTCCTCTGGTTCACCATTCATCCCACTAAGGGACACTAAGTCAGAGGTTCTTAACCTTTTAAAATTTTTTCATTATTTTAACATTTTTTAAATTTTATTTATTTTATTTTTTATTGCCATAGACACCTTTGGCAGTCTAGGGAACCCTATGGAGCCCTTCTCAGAATAATTTTTTTAATGCCTAAAATCAAATACATTGGATTATAAAGGAAAGCAATTCTATGGAAATAGAGTTAGAAAAAACTAATTTATTTATTTTTAGTTTTCAACATTCACTTTTATAAGATTTTGAGTTCTAAATTTTCCCCTTCCCTCCCATCACCCCTTGCTAACAGGACATGACATCTGATATAGGCTATACATGTACAATTATAGTAAACATGTTGCATTTTAGTCACATTGTAAAAGAAGAATCAGAACAAAAGGAAAAACCCAAGAGAAAGAAGAAAAAGGAAAATAGTCTGCTTCGATCCACATTCAGACTCTCCAGTTCTTCCTCTGGATGGGGATAGCATTCTCTGTCATGAGTCTTTTGGAATTGCCTTAGATCATTGTATTGCTGAGAAGAGCTAAGTCCATCATACTTGATCATTGCACAATGTTGCCATTACTGTGTATAACGTTGTCCTGGTCCTGCTCACTTCACTCAGCATCAGTTCATGTAAGTCTTTCCAGGTTTTTCTGAAGTCTGCCTGCTCATCATTTCTTATAGCACAATAGTATTCCATTACATTCATATACCACAACTTATTCAGCCATTCCCCATCTGATGTCCATCCCCTCAATTTCCAATACTTTGCCCCCACAAAAGAGCTGCTATAAATATTTTTGTACATGTGGGTCCTTTGCCCTTCCAAACTTTTTTTTTGAAACGAAGTTTATAGACCTCAGCGTAAGAACTCTTGTACTGAAGGAAAGAAAGGAGATAGAAGAGAATGCAGGAACAGGGATATGGGATTGCACAGATGGTGTATGGTGGCTTCTACTAATGAAATAGTAACTGTCTTTCCATATCATAGGACCATGGATTTAGAATTGGAAAAGATCTTAGAAATCGTGGAAGCTGATGCCACGTTGGACTTGAAGTCAGAGGAATTGACTGGACTTGTCACTCACAATCTGGGAGAGCTTGGACAGGTTATTCTGTCCCTCTTGGCCTTAGCTTATCTACATTGGTAGAATAAGGAGAATGGACTAGACCAAGGGGCATTAACTTTCTTTTATGTCATGAGTAGTTTGGGGAAGCCAATGGGTTCCTTTTCAGAAGAATGTCTTTAAATGCTTATTAGAAAATAATAGAAAAACTACTAAAATAATAGAAAAACTAGTAAAAATAAAGATGTCATATTTTTCCCATCCAAGTTTATAGGCCCTGCTGAAATCTATCCATGGACCCTTGGATCCCAGGTTAAAAACCCCTGAATTAGATGAATTGGTCCCTTTCGGATATCAGTTGATATCCTATAAACTCCCTCATTTTCCTAACCAATCAACAAGCATTCCTTAAGGCCCTGTGCTAGCCACTGGGGATGCAAGTACAAAGAATGAAATGATTCTAACTTGTAAGAGGTAGGTAGATGGTGCAGTGGATAGAGAAATGGGACTGGAGTCAGAAAGGGCCAAGTTCAAATCAAGCATTAGATGTTTACTAGCTGTGTGACCCTGGGCAAGTCACTTAACCTATCTGCCTCAGTTTCCTCATCTGTAAAATGGGGATGATAATAATAGCACCCACCTCCCAGGATTATTCTGAAGATAAAGGGATGTATTTGCAAATCACTTTGCAAACCTTAAGGTGCCATATAAGTGGCAGCTATTATTAAGTATCTTACATTCCAATAACTAAGGCCCAGAGAGGCTGAACAATTTTGCACTAGGTAACACAGCAAATAGCAAAGCTGGGATTCGAACCCAGTTTTCTTCACGTTAATCTGAAAAGCTGCCATATTCAAGAGGGCATCAGACTTACTCTAATTTGTTTAGCTCCTGAGTTAGAAACTAGGACTAATGATTAGAGGTCACAGATCTCAGCTCAGCATAAAAAAGGGATAGTGATAAGACCTATGATTTCATTATCATAGGGACCTCCCCCTACCAATTCAGGTTAGCACCTTCTCTGCAATTTTTTTTTTTGTGTGTAGAAGGCAATTGGGGTTAAGTGACTTGCCCATGGTCACACAGCTAGTGTCTGAGACAGACTTGAACTCAGGCCCTCCTGACTTCAGGGCCAGCGCTCTAACCACTGTGCCGCCTAGCTGCTTCTGCAATTTGTAATCTTATACAACTGCCTAGAATATTGAGATAAATGATTTGCCCAGAGTCATGCAGGCAGGTAGGATTTGAACTCAGATATTCCTGGCTCTGCCGTCAGCTTTCCATAAGTAGAGAACTCCCTAGCACTGGAATTGTTTAAGCAGAGGCCTAATGGTCACCTGCTGGGTATGTCCTGGATAGAATTCCTCCAGGGGATGGGAGGCTATACTTTGCTGTCTTTCTGATGCTAAGACTCTGAGAACTCCCCAGAGCACAACTGAGCAGTGAGCTAAGTATCAGACTCATAAGGAAGAGGCAAGCACTTTCAGCATATTACCTCTGAAGAGGCTTTCTCTGCCATGATCTTATAAAGCCCCAAGCAGCTAGGTGATAAAGTAGATAGAGTGCCAGGCCTGGAGTCAGGAGGACTCATCTTCCAGAGTTCAGATCCGGCCTTAGTGTCTGTGTGACCCTGGACGAGTCACTTCACCCTGTTTGCCTCAGTTTCCTTATCTGTCAAATGAGCTGGAGAAGGGAATGGCAAACCACTCCAGGATCTTTGCAAAAAAAAAAAAAAAACCAAAAAGGGGTCAGAAAAAGTTGTTCATAAAACCCCAAGCATGGATGTGTGGAACAGAAGGTTATGAAGTAGGGGAAGTATTAGGTTGAACCACTGAGATGTGCAAAAAAACCCTATTCGTTAGTGAGGGGCAGGAGGGTTTGAGTGTTCAAAGGCTAGAGAGGGTATGTGTGTATGTGTGTGTATGTTTGTGCATGAGCATGCATGTATACACACACAATGACAGATGTGTGGGTGAGCAGAGCTCAAGTATGCAGCTGCTGGGGAGGAAGCACTAGACCAGTAAGTAAAAGACCTCTCTGTTGAAATCTCTGTTCTGTTGTTTAAACTGTGGGAATTTGGTCAAAGCCATTTCCCTTTCTAAGCCTTGGCCTCCTCATCTATAAAATGAGAATCTTAGCTCTAGAGCTGGAAGGGACTTCAGAGGCCATCTAGTTCAACCCTCTTATTTTACAAATGAGGAAAGTGAGGTCAAGTGACTTGTCCAAGGTCACACAGGTAAGTAGAATTTGAACTGTATCCGTTTAACTCCAAAGGTAGTGTTCATTCACCTGCAATTTACCTGCATTGACCCAATAGGAAAAAAGATGTCAATGAACCAGATGTGTATTTTTTTTAAATTAAAAAGGCAACAAATAAAATTAAAGACAAAAAAGGGAAAATTAGAAAGAACTATTTGGATAGAAGAATTATCTAGATAGAAAAAAATAGACAAACTAGAAGAAAAAAAACTATTGAAATATAAATGAAACTAAAAGCTGGTTCTTTGAAAAAATAATAAAATTTATAAACCGTTAGACAATTTTACAAAAAATGGGGAAAAAATAAAATCAACAAAATAGCAAATAAACAAAATGAAATCACAACCAAATGAGAAGATATAAAAAGAGAACTTAGTATGCCCAGTTATATGCTGAGAAAACTGAAAACACAAAATTAATAGGGGAATATCTCCAAAAAATAAAATACTAAAACTGACAGAAGATCAAATAAAGATCTTAATTAATTCAACAGCAGAAGAGAAAATTGAACTAGCTGTAAAGGAACTACCATGGAAAATGACTCCTGGTCCTGATAAATTCACAAGAAAATTCTACCAAACTTTTAAAGAAAAATTAACACCAACAATATGCAAATCATTCCCCAAAACTGATAAAGAATGCTACCAGATTCCTTTTATGACACAAACCTAAACTGGAGAAAGATAAAGCACAGAATGAAAACTATAGACCATTATCATTAATAAATATCAATTCAAAATTTGTCAATAAAATCCTGTCAAATAGACTGCAGCAATTCATTCAAAAAATCATCTGTCATACCCAAGTTAGATTTATACCAATGATGCAGGCATGGATGGTTCAATATTAGGAAAACATGCAATATAATTAATCATATTTTTAAAAAAATCCAAAATCACACAATTAATAGATGCAGAAAAAGCCTTTGACAAAATACAGCATTTATTTACACTAAAAACTCTACAAAGTAGAGGATTTTAAAAAAAATCATTAATAGTAACTACTCAAACCAAAAGCAAGCATCATATGCAATGAGAATACACTAGAATCTTTCCCATTAAATAGGGTAGTAAGGCAAGGATATCTACTCTCACACTATTATTTGATGTAGCTCCGGAAATTCTAGATGTAGTAATAAGACAAAAGGTAAAGCAAAATTACAAAAGATGTAGCATAAGTCAAAAGACAATAAAGCTAGAAAGATAAATAAAGAGGAGATACAAAAATAAAGGGGAGATACAAGTATCCCTATTTGCCAATGATATGATGGCTTATTTAGGCAATCCTAGAGAATCACCAGATATTAATGGAGACAATAGCTTTAGCAAAGTTGCAGGTTACAGAATAAATGATGAAAAATCAGTAGCATTTCTATATAATAATAACAAAATCTAAGAGGCAGTAATAGAAAGGGAAATCCCATTCCAAATAGCTACAAAATGCACAAAATATCTGGGGCTCAATTTACTAAAGCACACAAAATACATGTATAGATTTAGTTATAAAGTGCTCCTTAAAGAAACAAAGAACAACTTAAATATTCAATGCTTGTGCCCAGGCCGTATCAATATAACAAAAATGACAATATTACCAAAGTTTATCTACAATTTCAATTTTATACCAATGAAAGTATCAAAGAGATTGTTGTTCATTTGTTTCAGTTGTGTCCAACACTTTGTGACCCCATTTGGGGTTTTCTTGGCAAAGATACAGGGGTGGTTTGCCATTTCCTTCTGCAGCTCATTTTACAGATGAAGAAACTGAGTTAAACAGGGTCAGCTGACTTGCCCAGAGTCACACAGCTAGTCAGTGTTTGAGGCCAGATTCGAACTCAGGTATTCCTGGCACTCTATTCACTGTTCCATCTAGCCACTCCATCAAAGGGATATTTTACAGCTAAAATAATACAATGTATTTGGAAAAAGCATTCACTGAGGTGTTAAGTGCTGGAGATACAAGTAGAAAAGCAAAATCAGTCCCTGTCCTCAAAGAGCTCACATTGTTTTAGGGGCAAATAATACTAGGGAGTAGTGGCCAAAGAGGGTTAATTTGTCTAGGAAAATTACACAGGACGGTGAGTCTGGGGCAACAGGGAAATTGATTGATACACCTTTGCTAAGAGCAATGATAGTGTTAATTTGATTATGATTCCCCAGCTGGAAAGGTGTGAGAGTTATACACAGGTGCAGGCAGCTGGTAACATGGTATGGGAGAAAAGTGAAGTTCTGGTCCTACACGTAGTGGGTGACTCAAACTTTTAACTACTAATCAGCAAGATGGCTCCATGGGGAGGGGGACAAAAGTTCCTAGCATGAAAGGGTTAAGTCATTTCATGCTTGGTTTCTGGATCTGGACAGTATAGTTGCTAAGGAGGTAGCTGGGAATCCAGTAGGTCTTACATTTCTATAGCTGCTTTCTTCCAAACAATTCCAACCACTTAGCCTATATAGTATTCTCTACTTTCTCTTGCAATTGAAAAGAGCAGTGGTTCCCAGTTGAGAGGAATTTGGGGCAAAGATGGGTCAAGTCACTTATCTAAGGTTGCAGAGTTGAGACAGGAGCTTTGGGCACTGGAGCCACCCAACTGTTCTCTTGCCTACCCTGAGCTTCCTTTCCAAGGGTCTAGAAAATCACTCTGTGGGGTCATCATAGTCTTTGCCACATTTCCCTTCTGGAACCATTTCCTACAGAGTGTGAGAATAAGTCTCCTTTAGTTTTTTTTTTTTTAAATTCTATGTGGGATCTATTGCCCGCAGATATCAGGGCAGTACCTGCATATCCACAAAACAAAAGTACTTGGAGCCACAATGTGAGAACAGTAGGATGACATAATAATAAGCCGTGTATAGACAATAGCACATAAGCAAATTAGCTATGAGAAGACTAAAACATAGCTAACAGAAAAAGGTAACTGCACCACCAGCCTCCTTTTCCCTTTGGCTTCATATAAAGATCAACTTTGGGTTTCTGGGACACCTGTGACTAATGTGGGTGTGGTCTGATCCAGAGGCATCAAACACTGGCCTGCTGGCCTTGTGTCTCTGAGGAACATTCTCTAGTAAGACCTGAACCAGATTAAAAAGTCATTGGGAAAAATTTATCAAAATAAATGAAAATACAATAAAACATAACATTACATAGGGTAGGTGCAGCTAGGTGGTGCAGTGGATAGAGCATAGGGCCTGGAGGCTGGAAGACCTGAGTTCAAATGTGGTCTCATACTTCCTAGCTGTGTGACCCTGGGCAAGTCACTTAACCATGTTTGCCTCAGTTTCCTCATCTGTAAAATGAGCTAGAGAAGGAAATAGCAAACCACTCCAGTACCTTTGCCAAGAAAACCCCAAATGAGGTCAAGAAGAGTCACACATGACTGAAATCATTGAACAGTATCCCAGTATGTGGCCTGTAGGGTATGGAGTAGTGGACCCGTTTCTATTTGAGTTTGACGCTGCTGGTCTAAGCTGTTAGTGTCCATTTGTGTGGGTAACCTGCAGGAAATTGCACTCTGAGCTTTGCAGGGATCTGGAACAGAGAGGTTGAGAGGGAGAGCTTGAAAATAAAGAACTCTTCTTAAAATCTATCTCTAAGCCCTGTTGGCTTTATCTGTGGATGGATGCACTGCTACAAGGCTGGGGCTCATGATGCCTGGATGCATCCAGGTACAGAGCCCCATCCAGTAGGAGGTCCTTTTTGAAAATGTTTTATTATATAAGCATCCTTTTATTTTCCTTAACATCTTTATCACTTTTCAACCTTCCCTTATAACTAACAGTCAAAGAAAAGCAAACAAATTAACCATTATCTAAAAATGTATGTTTCATTCTGCATCTGTTGTCCATTACCTCTCAAGGTAAAGGTGGGAGACATATTTCACCATCACCCCTCTGAACGTATCCTTGTATAGTTAAGAGTTCTGAATAACAATCTTGCTTTCTTTTACATTACTGTGTTGTTCATTTGTTTCAGTCCTGTCTTTGTGACCCCATTTGGAATTTTCTCGACAAAGATACTGGAGTGGTTTGCTATTTCCTTCTCCGGCTTATTTTGTAGATAAGGAAACTGAAGCAAATAAGGTTAAGTGACTTGCCCAGGGTCACACAGCTAGTAAGTGTCTGAAGCTAGATTTGAACTCACAGAGATGAATCTTCTCAATTCCAAGTCCTGCACTCTATCCACTGTGCCAGCTAGCTGCCCTTACATTATTATGATCGTTATCTAACGTCTTGTCTTCCTGATTATCTAGCTCCACATCCATTCACATGGATGGGAAACTTCTCAAGTTTCTCTTTATTCTTCAAATTCATCATTGTGATATCTCATTACATCCACGTACCACAATCTGTCATTCTCCTAGTCATGGATGTCCACTTTCCTTAGAAAGTCTTCCCAAGAAAAGCTTAAAGTCTCTCTGATAGACAAATAAAAGTCAACATATCCCTATTTTCTTGTAACACACATTGAACTTAGGTTTCCTAAAGCCTAGTGAAAAGTGCCTTGGACTTGGTCTGAAGACCTGGGTTCAAGTTCCAGCTGTTACACTTATGTGTCACTATGTGACCTTAAACAGGTCGCTTTATTTAAATTTTTTTTTTGAGCTTAGCTTCCTCATTTGTAAAGTAATAATAGTCATATTACTGACTTCTTAGGGCTATTGTGAAAAGAGAACTATGTAAGTACTAAGAAAAAAAGTGCTCAACTACCATAAAACTGTGAGTTCTTATTCCATTCTTCCCTGTTCCTCCCTCCACCCCTTGCCCCTGCCTCTCCATTGGTCTTACTGCTACTCCTGAGGAAGCTGCTTGGAGGGAGTGTCCTTTCTCCCTCACATTTTTATACTGGTTTCAATGAACACCAAATACATGCAGCCTGGAAGGGGAAAGGATGTTATAGAGCAGGGGTAGGGGTGGAATCAAAGAGCTTGTGCCTTAGTCACACGGGAAGACTTATGGACTAATTGCATACAAAGGAGTCTCAGGTCTGGCTTTTTTCCCTTAAAAGTAAGTTTTATTCATGTCTTTTGTTCTTATATGACAGGTATTACCCCCAACCACCTCCCTAAACTCCAGACTGAACCATTCTGCATGACAAAGAAAAACAGTTATGTAAAGGCATCTGATACACAAACCTTTTCTGCAATGTATGTAATATTCTGTCCTGGCAGTCTTGCATCTCTCTGCTGTGAGGGAGGAGATGTATTTCTTTACCTCTTAAGTATTCATTGTTTTTTCCAGTACTCAAGAGTTCAAATTCTCCTTGCTGATCTTTTAATTTACATTGTTGTAGTTGTAAATAATGTCCTCTTGGTTCTGTTTGTTTTGCTCCACATCAGTTCAAACAGATCTTCCCAAGTTTCTTCATATTTGTCATTTTTTGTTGCATAATTTTATTCTGTTACATTCATAGACTCTAGTTTTTTCCAGCCATATCCCAATCAATAGATGCTTGCTTTGAGTGTTGCTATGAATATTTTAGTATAGTGTAGATGTTTCTTTTTCTTTTTTTTTTTAACTTCCTTGGAGTCCATGCCCAGAACGGTTATTGCGAAATCCAAATCACTTTTCTTACATAATTCATATGCAAAAATCTAGAATAGTTGGACCATTTCACAGCTCTACACAAACTTAAGTGTGCTAGTCTACTCACAGCCTTTCCAACATTAACCAAACTTCTTTGTCAATTTGCATGGAATTAAGTAAAATCTCCTTATGGATGCTTTACTTTGCATTTCACTTACTATAAGTGACAAGGAGTATATTTTATGTGGTCATTTATAATTTGCAAATCTGTGAAACCTGTTTGTTTGTTTCAGGTCTATTTTAGCACCAAGTTGGAGCTATTTCCTTTTCTTCGCATCTGGCTGCCTCCCTGAGTCATTGCCCAAGAGCAAGCATTGTGGAATCCCCAAAGCACAGGGCTTGGGGCAGTGGCCCAACTATGTCATTTCTTTGGGATGGTTGGATTTTTGACAGGCTATCAGATTCCCTTCTTTGGGAACCAAATGCCAGAGCAAGACTTGTCACCAATTCAGGCCAGGTCCGCATATCAAAATCAGTCACAACAGATTCATGAGACAGGATTCAAGAATCAAGGCGGAACAGTCCTGGGTGAGGAACTAGGCAGAAATAGATGATGTACCCCACCGAACTGAAGCATGCAGAGGTCAAGTCACTTGACCAGGGTCACAGAGCTAGTAATTGTCAGAGGCTGAATTTGAACTCAGGCAAGTCATCTGTAAAATGAGGGAATTGAATCAAATAATCTCTAAGTCCTTTCCCAGTATTAACATTCTAAGAGTCTATCTCTGTGTGCCTGGTGGTACCACGATTGCTCATACCTTTAGACTGTTAAATTCCTTTAGACATATCTATGCTTTCGAGTTTAGACTGTTAAATTCCTTGAAGCTAAAGCCCATTTTTCTTTTACCCTTTGGGTTGAGAAGCCACTGTTGCAATTCTTTAAAATTCCTAGTGAAATTACATCTGCAGTGGGTGTTCACTAATAATTTATTAATGATGATAAAGATAAAGATCTGATCAATCTCTAAATTCCAGTACTATGTTTCCTATTTTCCTGGTGGAAAAGTCTTTAGCGATCAATTCCCTAATCTGTTCTTTCTCCTTATAATGATGTCGATAAGGGAAGGACTCTTTTTGTACCAGCTTTTCCCTGCTCATTCATTTCAATCTGCCCCAGGTTTCTCATTCAGATTTTGTGGGGGAAATGTTAATTGGATCCAAGGGAGTGTCAGTTTTCCTAGCTCTTTCAGTGAGCTAAGTAAGCCTGCAAATATTTTCAAGCCAGAAGCTGTAAAGCCATGCCATATGAGAACTGGTAGAAGGAACTGGCAGGTGAGCAAGGAGAAGTTAAGACTTGAGGGAGAATAAAAAATAGCCATCTTCAAGTACTTGAAGGGATATCACGGAAAAGACAGATTACATTTGTTTTACTTGATCCGGGAGGGCAGAATTAAGAAGAATGAAATCTTCACGGAGGCAGATTTCAATTCCATCTAAGGAACTATTTCTTGGTGATTAGAGTTCTCCAAAAAGGAGACAGACCACCTCAGAAGATAGTGAATGATCATTTGCTACTAATACTAGAGGAAGAGGTCCTGCTCTGATGCAGGATGGACCAGGCCTCTTGAGGTCCCTTCCAATTCAATTACATTCAATTCAATTGAAGAAGCATTTATTTTCTATTACACTCAAGGCACTGTACTAAATGCTAGAGATGCAAGGAGAGAATAGAAAATAGTCCTTACCTTCAAAGAGCTTACATTTAACTAGATGGGTGGGTAGATGGAGGCACAGGCACAGAAATAAGTAAATTAATAAATACAATATAATCTGAAGGGAATAGCACTAATAACTGTAGTCAGGGTGCGGTGAGGGATCAGGGAAGGCTTCCTATAAGATGTGGCACCTTAGTTGAGCATTAAAGGAAGCTAAGAATTCTAGGAGGTAGAAGTAAGGAGGAAGTGCATTCCAGGTATGTGGAATAGTCTCTGCAAAGGCACTAATAATGGAGTGTCAATGCCAAGTTTGGGGAAGAGCAAGCAGGTCAATTTGGCTGGAATGTAGAGTGCGGGAAGGGAAATAATGTGCATTTACTACAGACCAGTGACTCAGAGCTGGGTCAAAGCAAGAGCATAGAACCACAGATTTAGAGCTGCATGGGTCCTTTGAGGTCATCCAGTCTAATTGCTGTTCAGTCATTTCCGTTTTCTTGGCAAAGATCCTGGAGTGGTTTGCCATTTCCTTCTCTAGTGGATCCATTCTATTAGATAATCAGAGGTTAAGTGACTTGCCCAGGGTCACACACCTAGGATGTGTCCGAAGCTGCATTTGAACTCAGGTCTTCCAGGTTGCAGGCCCAGTGCTCTATCCACTGAACCATCAGCTGCCTCTCACCTAGTCAACCCCTACCCCCACCCTGCCCCCCATTTTACAGATGAAGAAACTGAAGTCAATAAATTAAGTGGTTTGCTCAAAGTGACATATGTAGTAGGTCTTTTAACTCCAAATACAAGATTCTTTCCACTGAAGTGAGAAAAGAATTTTTCAGCTCTCTAGGGCTTTGTAAAGTTGGGCAATTCTATGTTTTTGTATCTAATTGTGTTCTACTTGGATTTTTTTTCCCTCCATTCTTTAATTGTTTTCATCCTCATCTATGTCTCAAATGAATGAAGGGAAGGAGGATACTTTTTTCTTCCCCGTATCTAGGCCAGGAGTTTTCTGGGGAAGCCCAGTATCCCAGAAGTCAGGCTAAGTCTGGTGTCAGTGAGAGAATGAGAATTGATGTAACCCTCTGTGGTAGGGGCCTGGGGCTTCATAGGAGATTATAGCTACATGCCAGGAATATTGCTTTACATTGCCCCTTAGACTCATTTCCCCAGAAAGGCCCTGGGGTCTGGGGATAAAATCAACCTATTCTTTGCAAAGGGAGACTGAAGCCAAGGTCTGGATGCTGCCCTGGGTAATAAGTAGGTCTATTTTGGGTGGTCCATAATCCTGAAGCTCTCTGGTCTCTCTACAAACCAGACTTTCTTCTCACTTCTTCTGGATTGTTTCTTAGAGACCTGGGTCATACATGTGGGGCAGAAATGAGGGGGAACAGGGCAGTGGAGGTGAGAGATTAGGTTGAGTTTCTTTAAATCTCAGTGACCCAGCCGTTGTTTGGATAAGAGCAAGTAATAGTTCTGCTTTCTCTAGAGCATAGCTGTCCCTTTCTGTCTTCTTCATTTGGTCCTAAGAGAATGCTCGAGTGTGTGTGTGTATGTGTTTGTGTGCAGGAGAGATAGAGACAGAGAGTGGAGAGATTAATCCAGTGTGCCCAAACGGGGCTCTAGTGACAAGAAATCAGAATGTAGAGTCAAAGAGTTGGAAGTCCGGCTCACAGACCAGAAATAACAAACTTAGCGTAACCAACTTTTTTTTCTTCTCTTTTTCTTTTGTGCTCCAGAATTAGCTGGTTGTGAGGCAGTGTGATATAACAGAAAGAATGTTGACTGGATTAAGATTCAGAAGACTTGGGTTCCTATCCCAGCATTTCCATTGACTAGCTCTGTGACCTTGAACAAAATCCCATGCCTTCCTTAAGCCTTAGTTTTCCTCGTCTCTAAGATAAGGAGTGGGAGTGGGGAAGAAAGTCAGGGATCTCTCCAGAGAACCATTCCCACCAGAATTGGTGTTCCACTTCTGTGACTGTTGGTTTTGGCCTCCCGTCCTACTCACTTGCTCAGACACTTCCTGTTATTCAGTCATTTCAGTTATGTCTGCCTCTTCTTGACCCCATTTGGGGTTTTCTTGGCAAAGATACTGGAGTGGTTTGCCATCTCCTTCTCCAGCTCATTTTACAGATGAGGAAACTGAGGTAAACAGGGTGAAGTGACTTGCCCAAGGTCACATAGCTAGTAAGTGGCCAGATTTGAACTCAGGAAAATGAGTCTTCCTGATTCTAGGCCTGGTGCTCCATCCACTCTCCACTCTGTCCAACATTTGTTTAGAATAGGAAGAGATGTTAGAGGCCATCTAGTTTGATGCCCCTTTGGGCATCAGGTTAAATAACTTGCTTAGGGTCACACAGCTATTAGATTTGATTATAAGCTCCCTGAGGGCAGGGACTATCTTTTGCCCCTCTTTGTATCCCCAGCACTTAGCACAGTTCCTTCATATAGTAAACACTTAATAAATGCTTATTGACTGACTATTGAGTATATGAGGTGGGATTCGAATCCAGGTCCTTTGAGTACCAAGCTAGGGTTCTTTCTATTATGGCATGCTGCTTTTCTGCAAACTAAGCTTTAGTGGCCTTCTGCCCCCCTCCCCAAATATGATTGCCTATTTATTTTATAGGTGCATTTATTTGTAGATATTATTTCCCTAGAGAGGATGTAAACTCTTTAGGAACAGTGACTATTGCATTTTTGTCTGTGCATCCCCAGGGCCTAGCACAGAGCCCTGTTTCCTGATTGGTTGATTGACATACAACCCTGGCCAAATCACTTAATCTCAACGAGCCAGTTTCTTCAATCTGTAAAATGGGGATAACAATACAATACCTATCTCACAGTGAGAAACCTTTGCAACCCCTAGCCTGCTATCTCCAAGTGAGCTGTTATTCCAGTGTTGTTGGCATATCACAGCCTGTGCCTTTAATCTGTGTAAAAAGAAGACTCCACAGTTGGGTCTAGGGCTGCAAAAGAGAGGGGTGTGTGAAGGTATATGTGGGGCGTGGGTGTTTGTGTGTATGCCTGTGTCTGCGAAAGAGCCTGAGTTTGGGTGCCTGTGTGCCTGCGTAGGAGTTCTCAATGGATGAGTGTGTGTATCAGTGAGAGAAAGAGAGAGAGAGAGAGAGACAGTGACAGAGACAGACAGAGGGAGGGAGCGAAAGAGAGCACAGGGAGGGAGAGGGAGCTATCAAGAGGGTGCTTTGTTTTACTTAGCTGAGAGAGATGACTATAACCATCCACTCATTCTCACCAGAGCTGCTTAAAGCAGCATCGTTTCTTGGCTCTCTGGATATGGAGAAGCCTGCTTTTCAGAGGTTTTTGGTGTCAAGTTTAGGGCTGGGGTGGGGAGTAAGGTTCAGATGCCTACTTTTTTAAAAAGCATATGGCCTCTGGGTCATTAATTTTCCCAAATGATAAAGGAGTTATAGAAGCAGCCAGCAGTAGATTTCCCTCATTTGAAGGCACAGCAGCAGTAGACTGGCTCAGGGTTCCTGTTGGGCTTATGATATTGAAGAAACACTACCGGTTTCTAAAGGATACTGTATCCTACTGCTCCGGCAGGTACAGTATAGTGCAGACTGTCCTGGGAAACCCCAGACCCTTGCTATCCCTTACTGCAGTGTCTGTCCTACTCCTGTAGGACACTTTGGTCCCTTTAAAGGACAAATGCCCTTTCTACCTGCTTCTCCCTTCCCTTCAGGCAGCCAGTGAGACTCCTTGAGTTAGGTCCTATTCAAAGAAAGAGCTTAGAGCTAAGCTAAGCAAGAGTTCTTAGACTTCAGAAAGCTGCCCTGGATTTCCCTTGCCCCCAAAATTGGGAACCTAAATAAATATCCCTTTGCCTTCAAAGGCCCATCTGACTACTGGAGATATTCGAGGTGGAGGAAAGAGAGGAAGAGAGGAAACCTTCTTTTCTGCCAAGATTTGATGAATAAAACCCAAGTGTTCTGAATCTCCCTTCCCTCTAGACAGCCTTAAAGTGAGTCTTCTGCTGATGGCCCATAAAAAGGGGTCTGTGGGGTCAGAGAGCCTCTGAGATTTCATCTAATTGAAGCAATGAATTCTCCCGGCAATGACTGTGTTCTCCACGGATCTGGCCCTCTGCTTCTCCATGAGCCCATGGGTTTCTGGAGAGGGAAGAAATCTTTTCCCTCTTCTTGCTTGGTTCCTCTTTCTCCAAACCTATACAATCCCAAGCCTGAATTTTTTCTGTCTTCTCTGTCTGGAAGGACATGTTTGTTTGGCTTTGGATTCTGAGTCTGGTAGATGGGATGGGGAGCAGAGAGAGAGGGAAAAAGGAGGGGAAGTCAGGGGCTGGACCAAGGGGCAGTGCCCAGAAGAGCCGCAGACTAGGAGGGAGTTTATAGGCTGCGGATGGGGATGATTTTAATAGGATTGCCTTTCTGGTCCGGGAGTGCCTTGGCTTGTTCCTTCTAACTGGAAGTGTCAGCTCTGTTTCTCACCTTCCCCAATTTTAGACCCCCGAATCTTTAAAGGGTAGGGAGAGTGAGAACCCTTATCCACCCTTTCCTCCCAGCACCGCAGTCCCCCACCTGATCGGGGATCGTTGCTCCCAACTCCCGCGCAGAGCGCAGCTCCGGGACCCGCCGATTCCGTCCTCGGCGGTGCACAGCTCAAAGGAAGCCCGGTTTGGGGTGGGGAAGTTTGCGCGGCCTAGGTTTCCCTTGCAGAACCTGGGAGTTGGGGGACCCGGGAAAGCCCAGGAAAAGAAAAATGAAAACGGAGAAAGAGAAGGAAGGGACGACGGCCCCAGTCTTTCCCCTGAGCTGGGGACCTCGGCCGGTGTATGGAAAAGCTGCAGAACCGGGCTTGGGCAGGGCGGGGTGCTCTTGAGCCTGGATTGGATTAAAAAAAAAAAAAAGTAAAGTATAGAGGGAAGGGGAAGAGAGAGGGGAGAGATGCCTTTGCCCTGGGGTTGAGGCCTGGATCACTACGTCAGGTGAGGCATCTGAGGGTTTCAGGATAAAGTCCTTTGGCCGGTGGTTTGGTCTCAGTGGGCCCTTGGGGCAGCAACTCAAGCCTGGGGGTGAGGAGTTCGAGGGCGGCTCAGGAGGGATCCTCTTAGAGGATGGATATTTCTCGGAATCTGCTCAGATGCCACACAAAATCCCTCCTACCATTGAGGCAAAGCAGCCTAGGAATGTTCTGCCAGGTCCTCTCCTTGCTTTTTGTCTGGACCTGGGCTGCGATGTATTGGATATAGGGAGGGGACAGTAGTTAGACGTGAGCTGGTCACAATGAAGTGAATCAAAAAAATTCTCCCTGAAAGGGGTACCTGAGATAATTTCATCCTAGAGGGCTAGGAGAAACCTCAGTAAGCCTTCGAAGCAAATCCCAAATCTCCTCGGAAGGGTGAACCCGGTCCACAGACACACGTACTTGCGATATGCATATACGGACATGTATGTTATAAAGAATTACTTCGAGCCAACTTTTATGGCGTCCACTGTAGGAAAGGGGTGTGTGTGTGTGTGTGTGTGTGTGTGTGTGTGTGTGTGTGTGTGTGTGTGTGTGTGTGTGTGTGTGTGTCCTCGAGTGCGCGTATACTCGGTCGGTGCTTTTGTGTCACACAAGCCCAATACGTGCAAATGGATTTCGTACTTTGCCCCAGTCCCCCCTCCTCCTCTCGCAATCCCCAAAGTGGTATCCAAAGTTACCTGAACCTGGAGCGCGCCCAGCTGAAATGAAGCCCTGCATCCCCCTCCTCGCTCCCGCCGCCAGCGGCGTCCAGGAGGGTTTGGGAGAAGAGAGGGGTCCGGGGAGTGAAAAGAGAGGTGTCTGAGAGAAAGACACTCCGGGGAAGGGGAGGGGGGAGGAGCT
This sequence comes from Phalanger gymnotis, assembly GCA_028646595.1. NCBI lineage: Eukaryota > Metazoa > Chordata > Mammalia > Diprotodontia > Phalangeridae > Phalanger > Phalanger gymnotis. The sequence goes on along the minus strand of CM053622.1, from coordinate 421,936,788 downwards.
CTCTACTTCCCTGACAACCCTCCACCTCCCCCTCCCCTTTCACCATCCTCCCTTTTCCAACTTCACCTCTCAACCCCACCTTAAAATAAAACAAAAAAACACCACAATACCCTAAACCTAAGCCCAGTGGGATGCACCCAGGTCCACCCGACGTTTGGGAAGCTACACCCCCTTCTCCTTCCACGTTCCCCTCCCTCCTCTTTCCCCCTCCCCTCCCAGCACGGGCTCCTACATTAAACCTTTGATCACGCACAGAAAGAATGTGCTACTATCCCCGCGCTGCCGCCGCCGCCGCCGCCGCCGCCGCCGCGCCGGAGCCCGAGCCCGAGCCCGAACCCGCGGGCCCCTCCGGAACGCCGGCGCCGCCTCTCGGAACGCTCGGGCCCAGGGCGGCTCCGCGGCTGCTGGATCCCGCTCTCGGCGCACCCAGAGCCGCCTCATTTGCCTCGGTGGCCGCCACCTCCCCGCGGCTTCCCGGGTCTCTCCTTGGCTCTTGACGCAGTCTGGAGCTGCAGCCGGGTTTCCTCTTCTCTCCTCTCCTCTCTCTCCTCTCCCAGTCTCAGGCCAAGCCCAGCCCGGCCCCGGGAGGGGAGGGGGGGAGGGAGATTTGTCTTGGAGGAACCTGCCACCGGAGCTTGGGGAGGAGGAAGAGGAGGAGGAAGGAAGGGAAGCCGTAGCCGCCGCCACCACCACCGCCGCCGCCACCTGCCACCTCTGCCCGCTGCCTCTACTGGGGATCTCCGCGCGCTCACCGGGAGCTGTACCCCACTCCCTCCTGTAGCCCGCCCCAGGACACCCCGGGTTCAGGTAGGCGAGAGGGACTGGGGGCTGGGACGGGGTGAGAGGGGGGAGTGTTTTAGGGTGAAAGGGTCCCTTCCGTTGCTGCAGTTAAAGCAGACGGGCAGGACCCCACCTCAGGGGGGAGCATCGCTTTGATTTGGGGGGATTTGTAAAGGGAGAGCTGGAAGGAATGAGGGGACGCCCCTTCGCTGCCGTCACCGCCCCCCCCCCTCAATAGCTCAGGACCCTGACTCTTCGTCCCCTAAAGCTTTAGCTTCCTCTCGGTCTTTCACGTTGCTGCGGTTCTGTCCCTTCGCTGTGCCCGCTTCCCTTAGCGATTTCCCTCTCCAGCTCCGGGGCTCCCTCCCTTTGGGGGTGTGAGTACCCGAAGTTAAAGGCTGGTGAACTCGAATCAGACAGATTTCCCCCACCAGCGCCCCGATACCTCTCTCCTAAGGCCAGGAGACCCCAGATCCTTCGAGGAACCCTAGGGAGCAGCAGATTCCCAAACTTTCAGGGTCCTATGGATCCCCGGGCTCAGGGAAGTGGGGCAGAGGAGGGGGGAGGCGGTACCGGCCTTGAGGGTCTCGAATCTCCTGTTCCCCGTCTAGTCTGTGGAGAACCCGAACCAATCCGGGCTACCTATCTCCGCCCCCCCACCCCTCTCCCACCTCCTCACCCTCCCCGCGTGCACACACACACACTCTCACACACTTAGATACACACATACAATCCCCCTCACTAACCCTCCTCCCCCCACACCTCCTTTAGAGCAGAAAAGATGCTTTGGGATCGAACTACCAGGAAGGATGTGGGGGAGGGAATGGAAAGAAGAGGGTTGGAGGGAAGTGGTGCGCCCCCATCCCCATGCATAATGAAGGGGGCTCCTCCTGCGGGATGCAGAGGCTGGCTGTTCTTGGGGGCTCTGAGTCTCAGTTTAGGGCAACGCTGGCCCCAAAGGCTGCATCGCCGAAGTGTGAAGAACGAGCACTGGGCTATTAATAGGAGCCTGTGACCTGACTGGCTCCTTCAGACTGCTTGGGGAAGCCGGGCCGGGCTCTGGTGGCCACAACCTCCTTCAGTGTTCACCTCTTTGTCTCTCCCACCCTCTAAAAAATTCCTCTCGGCTTAACCCCACCAATTGTTCCTTCTAACCTTCCCTATTCCCCCGCCTGCCACTCTGTCTCCTGTCTCTTCTCTAGTCCCCACTCTCTCACTCTCTTTACCCTTCCCCCATCTCCATATCTCTTGCTATTACCCCTTTTCAGCTCACTGTCGTTCACCCAACCCCCAAACTTTTCCTAGCCCTGAACTGGACTATATAGCGCTTCGCTACTGGCCCTGGGATTTGCCGCTATGGAAGGGTCTCAATGTCCTCTGGGCCTAAATCAAACTGTCCAGGGTCCCCTACGCAGGTCTTTGGTTCATTGGGAGGCGGGGATGTGAGGGATTAGGTGAATGAGGGGTAGCCAGTTGAGAGCTGCTGCCACTTCTCTGCTCCGCTACAGCTGTTTGCCCGACCAGCGGGGACGGAAGTTTCTCGCGGACCAATTACTGCCTTCCCCTCCCGCCCCCCGCCCCCGATTCCTTCCACCCACCTACTCCCATCTCTTGTTCCACTGGGCTCCGGGTACCCAAAGTGTTTATGGGGAATGGGGGGGGCAGATTACCAAAGAAACTGTTGGGGATCTAGGAGACCTGGGGATGGGAGAAAGGAATAAGGAACTTGTCTGTGAATGTTGGTGAGAGAGTGCAGAGGTTGAGGGAGACTAAAGGGATAGTAGAAGCTCTTAGGAAAGGGGAGTCAGGGCAGCTTCTGGGAATTTGGGGAGAGGACCCAGTTGCTTCTGCAGTAGACCCAAGGCCTCGGGTGTATCCCAGAAGGACGGTGCCATCATTGTGGCTCAGGGGATTTATTCTAGTTTTCTCGGCTTTTAAAAATAAATCCTCCGGTGTATTGTTGGTGGTGCACTTGTCTGAGCTGCAATCGTCCTTTCCCCCAAGCTTCTTCCTCCCTCTGCCCTCTCTCCTTTACACAACAGACTGGTATGGTCCTGTCCCCCTGTTGTGGGACGACATCTTCTCTACCTCCACTCTACCCTATGTGAAATTTCTGGGGTGCTAAAGATGTGGGGTGGGGTTTGCTGGTGCTCCTACCTTCCCCCTCCCAAGCATCCCCACACCATACTAGTTATCTGAGTTGAGGAGGGACAATATTTTTTTCCTCCTTTAAGTTTATCTTAGGGGTTTGGAGCAGGAAAGAGGGGGACGGAAGTGGGGGTGTGTATATAGCTGCTTTAATGTGCCTGACAGATGTGGCTATAGCGCCACCTTCTCTGTAACAGAATTAATGATCAGCATGGAGGATGCCAATTAGAAGAGCCATTGGGAGGCTGGGGCATGAGCGAGGGGAAGAAAAGGGGCCAGAAAGAGATGGAACTGAGGAACTGAGAACATTTTTAAGCAATCAGATTGTAATTTTCTGAGTAAGGAGGGGCACTTGGGTTAACGGGGACTGTTCAGCTGAGAGGCTAGTAGAGGTGTTAGAAAGGTAAAACCCAATTAGATCTTCTTCCTCACATGTAGCCCAGTTTTGAGTAGGCCATTTCCACTGTAGGCCTACCCCTCCCCATCATGTTAACGCCAAAGAACTAGTTGGTTTCTTTTGATATCAGCTAGTATCCCTCCTCCTTCTCCAGGAACTGGGTAGCTTGCTGAGGTATAGGCCCAGAGAAGCCTGTGACTCTTGGAACTTCTTTCTACCTTAAGCTAGGGGGTCTTTTCCTGGGCAGAGATAACCTTCAGAAGTTCTGTGCCCTGCTCCTAGGTAGGTGGGTAGGGTGGAGTTAAGGCTTTCTCTCCCAAGATTCCCAGAGAGGTGGCTTACCTTGTCATTTCCTTTCACAACAGCTCTAGGCTAGGCCTGGATGCTCTGATTTGCTTTCCTGAAGGACTATAAATCAAAGACTGAGGTGGGGCTCAGTAATTAAAGTAATTACTTACAGTAAATAAAGTAATTAAAGAGGGGCTTTCCTTGAACCCAAGGATGCAGATCCAGTGAAATCCTAAAATCTGGGTGTCCTTGAGACCTCACTCTCAGTATAACTTTAGGATCTGGGTAAAGACATAGCCTGGGGCCAACTCCTGACGTGAGATGCCCAAGTGCTTCAGGGCTTCAAGGTGGTGGTGGTGGTGGTGGGAGAGAGGGGGTGGGGGGAAGAGAAGGAGAAGTAAGAGCTCTAACCAAATGCCACACAAATAGGAGCCCTATATCACTTTTATTATTTATTTTTTATTCCCCATGGGAATGTAGAGGAGATAGCAAAAGGGAAGACCCAGCAAGGGGGGAGGGGGCTCAAAGCAGGTGGAGCTGGGGATTCTTTGGCTGAAGGAGAGGCTTGAGGAGAACCAGAAGACTCTAAAAGCCCTTTTGAGCCTTTCGTAGGATGCAGTGGGAGGCCAGAAAGACAGGAAAACTAGGGAAGGCCAGCTGTTCACTGCTATAGAAAATTCAATTCCTTTATCAACACTCACCATCCCTTCAGCCCCCCTCGCTCCATTCTGACTAAAGCTACCCCCCCCCAATCCAGGAAGTTAATGCTCATGGGGCTGGGCCCCCAGAGGAGGAAAAAAAAAGGATTTGAAAGCTAGTTCCTCTAGAAATATTTACTTTTCCCCTTCTCTTTCTTCCTGAGATGGACTTTTTTGGTGGGGTGGGAAGCAGAAAAAGACCTCTTAGAGACTTATTAAAGGCCCTGGAGCCAAGGGAGAAGACCTATTTCCCACAAGAGTTTCCAAAGACTGCCAGTTGGTCTTTCCTTCTCATAGCAGTTCTTAGCAGCCTGCTGACGGTGAGTGGGGACCCCCTGGACTCTACCTCTGGGGACCCTTCCTTTTGCTAACACCTGAGTAGTGGCTCAAGGAGGCAGCCTTGAGGGCAAACTAGGTAGTTATTTTCACCTTCTGATGCTAAAAACAAAATCTGAAGTGCTTATCTATAAGAAACCCATAAAGTCTCACTGGTATCAGGGGAAAAATGGTGGGTTTGTGCCATCGTCCCTTTCACATTGCTCTCCAGACCATTGACTTATGGTGGTTTCATTATAATTTCAAGGATATTCTTTCTATTTATGGTAAACTCAGTTCCCCAGGGTAAAATGGAGGGGGGGGGCGGGCTGAGGAAATACACTGTGATGTGCCCCTTCCTCAGTCCTCCTAGGATTACTATTCCTGGATTATGAAATGGGGAACCTAGCTCACTACCTCAGACAAAATCTAGCCCCTGGAGGAAACTCAGCCTTAATCCAACTCATATCTGAACCCAGAACTGGATCATATTAGGTGATCTCATCAAATATTTAGGGGGCTGGAGCAGCCCATGTTTTGGGGATGGGCCAGTCAATACAGGAATTAGTTTTCTTGTGGGGGATTCATTCATATTCTCTCTCTCTTCCTCATACACTATAGGATTTATCTTGATTTGCTGCCTTTGAATTGAGTCAACTCTTTTGTATGCTGCGTGAATTGGCCAGCTGCTTTGTAAAAAGAGGAAGGGAGCGTGCAGTGGGTACAGAGGAAAAGGGGAATCAGTGCTGGTGATGGAATGAGACAGGAAGGAGGGTGGGGGAGAGAAGCGACACTTACAAAGAAAGCGAGACAGCGCTGACCCAGGACAGGCTGGGGAAGGGACAGAGCGAGAGGTCTGGCGTTGCATCCTTAGCTATCATAACTAGGGTTGGTAGGCTTGTAGGATTGGGAAGAGAAATGCCATAAGGCAGAGTATAAGCTCTTTGAGGGCACAGTCAGTTATTTCTGCATCTCCCCCTACCTTCCCCTTTCTCTCCCCGCCACCCAACCGCACGAACCTCAAGACCTTGTACAGAATTCGAACTCTCAGCACGTCCGTCGAATAAACCCAGTGGTGGTAAAACGGAAGCGCACAGAGGCTGGGAGCAGGTTCTAGGGGGCCTTTGTGCTGAAAACACCTACTTCCCCACATTCCTTCCCATTCCCAATCCTCACTCCCCTGATCCTGGACAAATAAATGGTCTGGTAGTCCAAGAGTACAAGTGGGAGGGGAAAGCCCCGAGGATCTCCTGCCTGGCATATAGTAAGCGCTTAATAAACGCACTGTCATGGAAGAGTAAGGTAGGGGTGTGTACGTGTGTGTGTATGATATCTGGATGAGAGAAGGGGAGAAGTTGGCCAATCAATCCATATTTATTGAGGCCCCCCCCACCCCGGCACAAAGTCCTATTCTTAGTGCCACCAGGTAACAGAAAACAGTTTAACTTGCTCCTCGCTCCCCAAACCCTCCCCTCATCTCCTGTCTCATATCTTACCTCCCCAGAGAAGCTGCCTTGGGACAAACTGAGAGAATAGCTCCATAAGACAGATTACTTGGTTGCTCACCCTTCCTACTCCGCCCTCCCTTCTCCTCCAGTCTAAGTATTCATGGAGGGAGGAGTGGGGGCGGGAGATAAGGGACTTGAGCCCCGAGGAAACCCTCCTTTTAATGCTAATAGATCTTCTAGCCCAGCCCTCTCCCCACCCCACCCCCCCATAGACGCCCCCACAGCTGTGGGACATGGAGATCGCCCAGTGGATATAGACGGGAGGGAGGAAAGATAGATGTACAGATGGAAGAGAGGAGAGGAAAGGAGAGAGAATGAGATTTCTCGTTGCCTGAGAGGGAAGGGAAGGGGAGGGGAGGGGAGGGGAGGGGAGGGGCCCTGCTCTCGGATAGATGGGAGAAGCAGGGGAGGAATTTCAATACCGAGAGCAAAGTTAGAGACTGAAGGACAGGAGAGAGGGAGGCGGCGGAGCCGTGGCAGTGGCGGCTCACAGCTAGCCGGCTCCGCAGTTAAGACCTACCCCGGCTTTACTGGCACCTTGGAGAGGGGGGGGTGGGACAGAGTTGGTGATGCGAGAGAAGGAATTCGGGGCTGAATCATTGGAAAGGAAAGCCGATAGCCTAGTCTAAGCTCCTTCTACCCCCTCCCCCGTCCCCTTTGTCTTCAGGTGTTGCACCTGGGCGCCAGGTACAACCGGCAGCTGCTCCCTGCCCCAGTCTCGGAGTCCGAGGGAAAGCAAGCTCTGCCTCTCTCTCTCCAGCTCCCCTACCCTTAGCCATCCCTAAAAACTAAGTTCGGAGGAACTTTGTAGCCCGGTTTGCCCCTTGGCTTCCGGGCGCCTAGGTGGGAGGGGATGGCCACTCCTCCAGTTAAACAAACAGTCGGGTTTGCTATCCACAGTCACTGACTCGCGTGGGAGCCCTGGGACTGAGCGGCAGCTCTCTCCTCGCCCGCGTCGAGGGAGAAGGAACGAGTGAGCGAGCGAGTGCAGGACACGTCGTCCTGCTGGGTACAGAGCGACCGTCAGCGGCGGGGAACTGGGGGAGACGCCGGAGCCAGGCCCGTAGCGCCCTGCCTGTCTAGACTTGGAGCCTGCGTATGCCCTCGGGAAGAGGAGGAGGGAGGCGGTGGCCGCGCAGAGCGTAAGTTTGTTTGCATCCACTTCTGAGGACAGGGCTGGGGGGCTGCCCCTCCCCACCCCACCTCACCTCCATTTTTCCGAGGCACAGTGGGTGTCCTTTGACCTCGAACTCTGTGCTGGGGTAGGGTTGGGAGTGAGGAGAAAATGGGTTCTGCCTGGACAGCCAAAGTAAGACCTCTCTCCGTCCTCTATCAGCCGGGGGAAACAGCCGTTCTCAGGCCGGGTCTGCTGCTGGGTCAGCCCCTGCTAAAGCAGTTGCTTTTGATCGTGTAACAAACCCTGTCCAAAGCTTGGATCTTCCTTTAAAGCTAGGGAGTATTAGCTGCTAGTCAGATTTCCTCCCTGCACCTTGTTGGGGGGTGGGGTGTGGAAAAAAAATACTGGGGATAGCAGGGGGAAGGTACTTGGGGAAAGAAGCTTAGGTTCTGGCTTCAGGGGACCTGGAGCTTGGGATAGGTGTGTTAGCAACATTCTCGCCTTAACTCGGGCAAGCCCCTTTTCTAGGGCTCTTCTGGAGGAGAAGCCGGATCAAATTTGTGGGGCAGGAAACCACCCTCTGGGAAACCTCTGGGGCTGAGTGGTAGGTACCAAGGAAACCACCTTCTTCCCTCTGTTTCATACCGGGACAGCCCGGACAACCACAAAGGGCCGATCGCTAGCTTGACCTGGGGGCTCCTGCAACCCTATATAAAGAGACAGGACACAGTTAGTGATTTTGTTGTCTTTGTTAATTCATTACATTTGGGCTTATACTTTACAAATAATAACAACCAATTCACATTTATATCCCTTTAAATCTTACCCAACTCTTTCCTCATAACACCCCAGTGAAGTAGGTAGTGAAAATATTATCTACATTTTCCAGATGAGGAAACTTGAGCCTCAGAGGGTCAGTACAGTGTTCTCTGAGTTACTTAGTAAAATGCTGGGAAACGGGCTAGAACTGGCCTTTTGACTCCTCTTATACAGTAGTTTCTTGTTTGAATCTCATAATATTTTTAGATGTATCCATGCCTCATTTGACAGATGGAGAAACTGAGACTCCAAGACTAAGTGACTTGTCCAAGATCACAGAGTGAGTTAGAGAAGCTGATAATAGAATCCCAGTGCCTTTACTCTCAGTCCAGTATTCTTACCTAAGAAGATATAAATTCACCTAGGAAAGCATGAAAACTCCAGTACTTTATTAGGCAGGCAAGAAGGGTTATGATAGGGCTATTGCAATAAAGCCCTGTTAGGTACTTGGCTCATCAATCTCTCTCCCCAGCCACCCTAACTCAAAATTGGGACCCTTTTCAGTTTAATATCCACCAGTTTGCAATGTAGCTAAATGTAGAATTCAGGATGATACAGCAGCTTGGGAATAAGGAATAAGGAGATTCGTGACTCTGGAAAAGCTCAGCATGGATGTGAAGTAAAAGGTATCTCTATCAACAGAAATAGCCAGCCTTTAGACTCACAGAGCAGGAAGAACTTGGAAAGGGAAGGAGCAGGGAGAGATGAGGGTAGAGGCAGGGATGGGCCTTTGGTCCAGGTCTAGGAAAACAAAATGTGGGAAGGAAGAAAGGCAGAAGGGCTCACTTCTACAGAAAGCCCAGTCATTTTTGTAAATCTTCCTCAAAGCTGGATTCGCTATACCTGGAAAGGAAAAAGGACAGACTGACATTCTCAGAATCCCTAGAAGAATGCCTCATATAGCTAAAATCGTCTCATAGCCTGGAGCTGGTGGATGCAAAGCTTTGATTCAGTTGGATGCCTTTCCCTTATCACTTAACATGGAATGTTTGGACCCCGGATGTCCCCAGTAGGTTTGCCTCAATTCTAAACAGCAATTGAAAAAAATATTAGGGACAAAAAGGATGAAAGTGATAGAGATGAAGGTTCTGGGTACCCTGTTGCAATGTGCAAACTGCCCCCCTCACCCCTACCTCTCAGCTCTTATAACCGTTGTTGAATTTTTTCTCCCAGCTCTTCTGGGTAAAAAGGATGGAATAGATGCCAGGAATAAATTAATTCAACAGCATTTAAGTTTCTACTATGGGAGGCAACATGATATGGAGGAAGCAGCATTAACTTTACAGCCTGGGTTCTGAGCTGACTCTACTATTCATTACCTTGGTTAAGTTTCTTCCTTATCTCTAAAAATGAGAGTGTTAGACAAGATAATCCCTAAGCTCCTTTCTAGCTCTGAAGCCTGTGCAGGACACTGTGACCCCCACTTCTCCCCATTTGGATCCCTCCTCTAAAATCTTACCGTGGTTAACGGTGAATGGAAGCAGAAGATGGGTTTCTGTATGAGTTATTTCAGATGCTATTGGCTTGGAGGAAATTTATAACCATAGGTGCATAGACTTTTTGTATCCATATTTCTCTGTAGAAAAGGGACAGACACATCCTATAGATACATCAGAAGATGTATATAACCATATATACATATATGTATAAATTGAGAGTGGTTAAATGAAATATACCAGTGAATGACAACCATGCAGATATATCTCCGGGTTCGAGTGACAGGCTAATAAATTTCACAGCATAAACCAGAAGCAGTCACTAGTGTTACCAGGGAGCAGTGGATAAATTTTATTATGCGTCTTTCAACACCTCCCCACCCCCGTTGTTCTTCCTGAGATATTTCACTTTACTTTCTTTCACTAATTCCTGAATTTTCTTGCTGTTTTCCATGGATGCTTCTCCCAACCAAAGAAAGACTCACTCATTTACTACCTGGTCCTTACACTTGAGGTAGTTTGATGTAGTTGGTGATGGTGTGGTACTAACTCCTAGAAAAAGAATCCCAGAATGTTAAGAGCTGGAGGAAAGCTTCCCCCCTCATTGTACAGGTGAGAAAAGTTCAAAAAGGGGACATGATTTGCCCAAAGCTACACAACTAGTCTATGAAATTGTAGACTTGGACTTTTACCTAAGATGTCACCCACAGCCCAGCATCCTAGGTTCTGGACTGAATGGAATCAAGTCCAGTCAGCTGCTAACCGGCATCCCCCTTCCAAATCACTGTATTCTTGAGTCCTGCCTCATATACTTTCTAGCTGTATGACTCTGGGCAAGTCACTTAAACTTTCTGGTCCTGTTTCCTCATTTGTAACACTAGAGGATTGATTTTGGTGATCCTTCTAGCTTTAAAGGTATACAATCCTCTGATGCCCTTCTGCCTCCAAGAAAACTCTCAGTTACTTAAGGGTGACTGGGGAACGAGATTTGGGTTGGGTCTTAGACAACATGGTTGTGCTCTCTTGAGAAGCTCGGCATACAGTTTAGGTCTCTGGATAAAAAGATCCCAGATCCTATATAAGCACACAAGGTAACAATTCACATATCAGGTACAGGACAGCCTTTGTCCATATGTAAAAACATATGAAAGGACTCACAGTAGTCTATAAATGATCAATCTTTTCCCCTATCAAAGTCAGGACTAGACCCCAAATCTTAACCATCCAATGCTGTTTCCATTATGCTGTTGGTTAGATAAGCAGAATGGCTAAGCTTCTGGAATGTCCCTGGGTTGCTAATATTGAGAGTTATGGGTTATAAGTAGTGAGATGCCAGCTGGCTCTGCTGAACAGAGCAGATACCGTAATTAGAGAGCCATGACAGAGGCTTCTCTGTGTGCTGTTTTTGTCCACCTACCCTTACGCATACCTGTGTGGCTGGCCCTGTACATAGCAGTTCTACAGTGGTGAAAAATATGGCATATTATGGTAGTGACATCAAGAACACAATGTGTACATTGCATGTTGTCACTGGCTTTCTCACTGGGTATCCTCTTTACCCTCTCTCCCTTTCCCCCCTTCAACAATTTTCCGTAGCCATTTATCCTGCTTGTATCCAACGAGAACTGTTTCATCTTTAACTCACTTTAGAACCTTTTTTGTCCTGATGTGCAGTCCTCTAGAGCAAGGGGCAGAAGGAAGAGACCTTCACCTTGGGTCTATTAAAAAAGTGTCTGGGAGAGCCAATACTTTAAATCTTAGAATGCTTTTTTTTAAAAGATCTCTTTTGAAGTGAAAGATATCTTATTTTTACAGTCCTCACTAACTACAAAGAAAGAAATGGGAAAGCAATTTGGTCAAAGGTACACAGTGAAGTTGGTGATAGAACAAGAACCATATTCTCAGAGACTCAATCCAAATCTCTTTCCCCAGTCACTCCAAGTGACTAGGACTTTTCTTGGAGACAGGAGGGCATCAGAGGATCATAGCTTTAGAGCTGGCACCTTAGAAGTCATCATAGTCAATCAGATGAAGAAACAAGCCCAGAGAGTTTAAGTGACTTGCCCAGAGTCACACAGCTAGTAAATGTCTGAGGCAGGATTCAAAGCCAAGTTCAGCACTATGCACTATAACATCCTGCTTTAGAGAAGAGAAAGGTCAGAGAGGTCAAGCTACTTAAATTCTACCGCTTTTCTTTTCTTTCTGATTATTTCCCAAGAGGGTCTCCTGTTTTCTTCCATTCTCCATCTGTCATTTTGAGAAGGAGAACAGTATTGTCAGAGTTAACATGCAGGCCGTGGGACACCCAACAGCTTTGCTAATGACAGTACCTTGGATCTCTAGAAAACCTTTCTTTGTACAAGTTCAGAGCCCTTCCACTCTGTCTCCCACTCATTTCCTATGCCTGGAGCCCCTGGAAAGCAGGAAAGAGCAATGTGTAAAGTGAAGGTTGTAAGCGAAGTGATTGGTACGGGGCTGGAATCCGAATCTCTTGAGGACTAGCCCGCCTCTCCAGCTTCTGACCTATACTGTTACATTCCTCTTAGCTCCAGCGTTTCATCTCCATCTTACCCCACCCCAGTGCTTTCATTTCATCTTCCTCCATTGATTCTTGAATCCTCTTCCTGTTTTCAAATGGAGGATTCCCACAACCAGAAACTTGGTTGCGAGTTAAAGCTTATATTTGGCTTTGCAATATTCCCTTTGTAGCAACTGTACACCTCAACCCATTGTTCCCCTCCCTCTTTTATACTCATTGCCCCTTAAATGTCCTCATTGTCCACCCCGGGGCCTTTGCTTTGTGAACACCAAGCATGACCCAGCTGCTTGAACAATGTATTCAGTTATTTTCAGTCGTGTCTGACTCTTCGTGACTCTTCATATCGTTCTTGGCAAAGATACTGGAGTGGTTTGCCATTTCCTCTCTAGCTCATTTTACAGATGAGGAACTGAGGCAAACCCAAAATGGGTTAAGTGACCTGCCCAGGATCACACAGCTAGGAAGTGTCTGAGGACAGATTTGAACTCAAGAAGGTGAGTCTTCTTGACTCTAGGGCTGGCACTGTTATTTACTGTACCACCTAGCTGCCCTGTGCTTGAACAATAGCTCTGAATAAATAACAAATGAATGCTACAGAAACTTAGAGGAGGGAGAAATCACCATGTTCAGTGTAGCCAAAGAAAGCTTTCTAGAGGAAGTAAGATTTGAGCTGGGCCGGGGGATGGTAGGATTCAAGTAAGTAGAGAGGAGGGGTAGGCAGACCATTCTGAGCAGAGAACTGGGAGATCAGAGGTCCTGGAGACAGGAACGTATTGAACTTTGGAGGATCAGGGAGCAGAGCAGTATGGTTCTGTTAGAGAGTAATGGGAGATCAGTCTGGGAAAGTAGAAGAAAGGACTGTGGAAGGTCTATTGTTCTATTCCTCTTTCCCTTATTATATCTCTTATCCCTCCTATCCCTTTCTCTGCTTCACCACCCTAGGCCAGTAGATGAGGCCCACAGCCAAATAGATCAGCTTTTTCCAGACCCCTTGCCACTAGGAGAGCACTGAATTCCAAGAGGTTCAAAAGGCCTGTGGCCAAATCTGCATGGGTTTCTAGCACATCTGGGGGATAAGGAAGGGGGCACTCTCCCCCTACCTCTACCTACTGAAAAGGAAAAGGGAGCCTGGGGTTAAAGCCATTATCCAAAATAATATGCTTTTGATTTCTTGAATCCAGTTTGCCACAGTTCTTAAAAATGAGGCTGAACTAGAGTGTGTTGTATGTAGTAGGCACTTAATATTTGTTGAATGAATGGATGCATATAGATGGATGGATGGATGGATAGCTGGATGAGTAGATGGATGAGTGTGTGATGGGAGATGATGGGTGGACGAATGGGTAGGTGGAAAGGTGAATGGATGGATGGATAGGTGGATAGATGGGTGGATGGGCAGATAGATGGATAGATGGGTAGATGGATGGGTAGAATAGAGAGAACAAGAGGAGACAAGGGGTAGCCAGAATGAGCCACTTTGAAGTATATAAAGCTGGAAAGTTCCTTATAGATCAATTAATTAATAAACATTTATTAAACACATACTATTTGGCAGCCACTATAGTACTATGTACCAATTGAGTGCTAGGCATTGGGATTAAAAAACGAAAGAGAAATAGTTCCTGTCTTTCAGGATCTCACATTCTATTGGAGGAAATAACATGGATACGTAGAAGCAAATATGAAATATATAGAGTAATTCATGATGCACCAGTACCTACAGGTATTAGGCAAGGCCTCACATACATGAAACCAAAGCCAAACTTTGACAGAGTTAGAGATTCTAAGAAGCAGACATGAAGAGACTGCATTCTAGGCACAGGGGAACAGCCTTTGCAAAGTCATGAAGATGGGTGTTGGAATGCCATGTATGAGGAGTCCAAGATTTCTAAAGCTAAACCATACTGAGGTCTAGGAATACAGTTTAATTCTCTACCATGAATGACTGCTCTCTCTAGGCCATCGCTCTCTAGAATTCAGAGAGCAGGGCCTGGGAATGGGAGAGAAGCAGGGAATTGGGTAAGACAAATGAGAAGCAGGAAGAAGGAGATTTTTGTGTTTCAAGTTTTTGAGAAGTGAGGACTTGGGGTAGAAGAATGATATGCAGACCAGGAAAAATTTGCTTGGCATCAGAAATCAGGAAACACTGGTCCCAGTCCCAACTGTTTCTTTTACAGGAGAGGTAAATGTGACCTATCACATACCTTATAGGTTTAAAGGAGTAAATAGCAATCTCTGGTTACTGTCTAGCCTAGACGCATCCAATCTATTTGCCCCCCTATCTCCCCGCCCCGGTTCTACCTGGATTTACAGAACCAAACTAACCGCCCCCTCCCCCCAACCCAAGACTAAATGACCAAATGTGCAGCTACTCAACATGCTTTTACCTCTACCGAACACTAAGGAATCAGAAGCCGTGGTTCAGGCCTTTGAGGACTGAAAGGAGGGACATGGTAGAAGCCTAGCCGAGGTGCTGAACCCTCTTTTGGCCTTGTGCCCTGTGCAGCTGCCCCCTTGACAGTTGCCTAATTCTACTATTGCTTAAGGCTCTTTGGAAAAGTTCAGATAAATCAGAATTCTGGCATCACTGAGATCCGAGTGCCTGGGAAATCAGTCAGGCGAGCTGTTCCCTTATATTTACAGTAAGCTTTTAGTTTTATTTCAAGCAGAATCAAAATGAGGAACCACTTAGTCATTAGCTCCTTCTAGTTAAATGTATTAAAAACACACACACATACATACATACACGTATGCACCCTCCTGCAAACTTTATTAAGCACACACCAGGGAGCAGGTATCTATAAGGGGCCAAGGTCCAGGGAAGAAGGTTTACCTCCCCTTTCACTCTCCCTGGGGTAATCCAAAGAATTACTTTTTAAGAACAGCACTTTGAGAAAATGTCACTCTACTGGTTTGGAATTCATCACATAGCCCGCCACAGCAGCTATAATCTTTAATCATCCGGACCAATCAAAACAAAAAAAAAAAAGCCAAATAGCATTGCAGGATATGGCTCAGTGCTGGCTCATGGTGAAATGCCCCGTCACTGCAGTGATGGGAGCTGGAAGCTTGGGGAGCTAAGAGCTGTGGTTCTGCCAATCCTGTCATTTTTGGCTGCTACCCACTCCCTGGATAGATAGTTCTATCGTAATAATGATGAGAGCTCACTTAATAAAGTCTTTTTCAGTTTACATTGTGCTCCTCTTGAAGTAGGGAAGGCAAGAGGTGCTATACCCATTTTACAGATGAAGAGACAAGACTAATTTCATGCCAGGCTCTGTGCTAGAGGAAGAGTTCCTGGTCTTTAAGAATCGTGTGGTTTAGTCATACAAACCAAATGCCAGCTGTGCCAATTACAGTGTGGCACAGAGACCTAGGTTCCTTAAAGACCACTTTCTCCAGGAAGAGTTTTAAAACAGACTTAAAGGGAATTTTCCTTCCTATCCACTGACTTCGCTCCATCATCCTCCCTTCCCTCTCCCATTCGCATCACAACTAAATGACGAACATGAAACTCCATACTTGGGATAAGCTTTTCGAGAACAGGGACAGTTTCATTGTTGTCATTGTTTTGAGAAGTGAGGACTTGGGAGGAGTGTACTATGTGTCTGGCACACAGTAAGCACTTAATAAATACTACATAAATTTAAATAGAATTGAATGTAAGTCTTTATTCCTGGACATGGCTTTTGCTGTGGTTTTCTGTGAGTTTGTAGTATCACCCTTTGAATCCCTATTCTTGGCTGTTCATCTGAGAATTTCAGAACTGAGAACAACAAAACTGGAAAGTGGGGTACACCTTAGAAATTATCTAGATTCCATTCCCTTCAACCCACTTTCCCACACACCCTCGTTTTTATGGAGATGAAAATTAAAGCCAGAAGCCGAGAGAGGGGAAACGCCACATCCAAAGTCATAAAGTGAGTCAGTGGCAGAGCTCAAAATCCAGATTTTCTGACTCCCCAGTTCAGTGGTCCATGTACCACCCAAGAGAATCAATGGTCATGAATTGGAACAATTCAACACCGGAACCAAGAACATCAAATCCTATCCATGCTGAAATCTGTATTCATAGGTTTGACTCCCTGTTATGAGAATCAGGTCCATGTATAGGTTGCTACCTATACTCCCTATATATAGGATACTACTTATATAGTACTGTACTACCTTTACTACCATGTGTAGCTACTGACTAGCCATGGGATGCTGAACAATCTACCCTCCTCATCTCTAGGCCTCAGTTGCCTTAACTGGAAAATGAAGCAGTTGGACCAGATAGCCTTTAATTAGGGTCCCTTCCAGCTCTAACATGAATCATGATTCTATTCATTATAAAATTATGATTCTATTCCATCTTAGGTAATTGTGGGCTTTGCTACACGAGGATGAGCTTTTCTGTACTCTGAATAAGGACAGGTTTAAACTGCATCATCAGACCTTTAGAGTAGGTCTCAAGATACCCAACTGGATCTCTGATCTCATTGATTCGGGGGTTCCCTCTAACAGTGTAGATTGCAACCCATCCATGTCTGCCCATCCTGTAAGACTCTTGTTTACATTCTCCCTAAAACTCACCAGCCCAACAATTTGGACGCCTTCTTCTCTTTCTCCCTCTTCCTTGTGATATCACGATAAGGTGAAGTGGGTTAATTTTATTTAATCATGTTTTTTAATAAAAAAATTATTACTATTTTTAAAAACATTGTTCTCTTCAAAGACTTCCTCTCCCCCATGCCAAACCTTCCTTTATAACAAAGTAGAGTTGTTTTGCTCAATAAACAAAACTTGTTTTGATAAATCATTTTCCATGGCTGACAGTGTACGTCACATTCTGCACCAATAATCCACCACTTCTCTGCCAAGAGATAGGAAGTTTTAAGTTATGTCTCAAGGAGCATTTCTTGCCAAGGGAGAATTGTTAGACCTTGTTGATAGAGAGGCATTATGGAATTTCCCTCTCTAGGGATCCTTAGAAGTGAGGTTAATTCTTAAGAAACATACATATCTGCATTGGCAAAGCAGCAGCATAGAGTAGCCCTGAAAATTCCATGTATAATTGTGTATTTCTTGATATTTGCATGGCTGGCCTTTGGCTAGATTGTGAATTAGGAGAATTTTCCCCTAGCCTTCTCTTTCTGCCCTTTGCAGGAACCTTCCTAATATCTTCAGGTCAACAGTGTCCCCCATACTCTGTTCTTCCTATCAAAACCTACTCCCAGGTAAGGATTTTATATCAGTCATTTATACTTTAATGTAAATAAGTTCAGGTCTCTGTGATCCCTCTCATACGGTGTCTTTTGGTTTGTCTCACCTCTGAATTCAGAATAAAAAACTTTTTGTCTCTTCTTAAAGGCATTAGCTATCTGTGTGAGGGACGTATTTTTGGCTACTTATTCTGCCCAGAGATAGGGCCAGTGCTGTTTGTGCAAAAGGTTTCCTAGAAGGTAAAAACTATCTGAATAGTGGGAGAAAAAAGACCTGGACATGACGTCATGAGTTGCTTGGGTCTAATCTGTTTCTGTCACTGACTGTGAACTTAGGCAAATCCCTTCACTGTCACAGGCCTCAGTTTCTCTTTTTGTCAAATGACCACATTAGTCTAATTTCTAAGGTCTCTCTTAATCCCATCTTCCTCTTTGATTTATTTTGTAAAAGCCCCCATATCTTTATTGAGCAAGAGTCTCTTTGTATAAGACACCGTGCTGAATTTGATCTGCACAGAGGGAGGAGTCACATGAGACAGGCCCGTGGCATTCTGAAATGTGATTGTGTAAGTGAAGCTAATGGGTGGTGAAGAAACCAGAGGACTCTCACTGAGAATGTCAGCCCCTGTTCCCCTTGGTCCTCAGCACTGGCATTTGGCTGAGGTCCCATGAAAGACAGATGTTTGCTGAAGACTGCAGAGGGTATACTATCTGAAGATGGCAAGAGGCTGTCCCTATAACCCAGGATTAAAATACAGGTTGTCATTGCTTTACCACATAGATCTGTTCCAGCCAGATCTGTTTATAAGTGGATTTCTGTAAAACAAATCCTATTTTCCTGTTGATATCCATAATAAAAGCAGATGCCTTCTTTTGAAGGGAGAAAAAATTGTGCTGAAAAGACTGACTTGAAAACCCAGAGGGTTAGGATGGCAAAAAGCTCTTTGGTGGGTTATGTATCACACTGGGAGCATTGCTGTGCCTTCTAGCTATCGTGGTCTTTACCCAGGAGTTTTATCTTTCCTTTGCTGCTGTACTTCAGAATTCTGGGAGGCATCGAAGTATGGGGAAAGGAAGTTGGAATGGGGTAGGGGGGTGGTGCTCTTCCATGTGCTATTTGTATGATATTGGACAAGTCAATTAGGCTCCTTGGTCTTCAGGTTCCTCATTAGCCAAAAAAAGAGTTTGGAATAGAAATCCTCTGAGGTTCCTCCTAACTTTCAAGTTAAGATCCTGTGGCCTTCCCACAATCCCTTTCACCTTTCCATGACGATAATAATTTTGGATATTCCCAATCTAAGAGAGCTATAGAGCCTCTCAATCTAATACACAAATAATAATAGTAATTATGGATATTCTCAAGCTGACAGAGTTATAGAGCTTCTCCATCTAATACATAAATAGTATTTATGGATATTCCCATTCTAACAGAGCTATAGAGCTTCTCAATCTAATACACAAATAATAATACTAATTATGGATATTCTCAGTCTGATACAGCTTCTTAATCTAATACATAAATAGTAATAGTAACTATGGATATTCTCAATCTAACAGAG
>CM053622.1:421845535-421917880 GCA_028646595.1 Phalanger gymnotis | reverse complement strand
TAGAGCTCTAATACATAAATAGTAATAGTAGTTATGGATATTCCCATTCTAACAGAGCTATAGAGCTTCTCAATCTAATACACAAATAATAATACTAATTATGGATATTCTCAGTCTGATACAGCTTCTCAATCTAATACATAAATAGTAACAGTAATTTTGGATAGTCCCTTTCTAATAGAGTTATAGAGCTCTATTTAATACAAACAGTAATAGTAATTATGGATATTCTCAATCTAACAGAGCCATAGAGCTCCGTCTAATACATAAATAGTAATAGTAGTTATGGATATTCCCATTCTAATAGAGTTATAGAGCTTCTCAATCTAATACATAAATAATAATAGTAGCTATGGATATTCTCAATCTAATAGAGCTACAGAGCTCCATTTAATACAAATAGTAATAGTAATTATGGATATTCTCAATCTAATAGAGCTTCTCCATCTAATATATAAATAGTAATAGTAGTTATGGGTATTCTCGATCTAATAGAGTTATAGAGCTTCTCAATCTAATAAATAAATAATAGAGCTTTTCAATCTAATAAAGCTAATGGAGCTGGGTGGCAATATCAGATTCTGTGTCTAACACATGATTAGATTTTGGCTTGAGGATTCTGATTGTGTAATGTGAATTAATTCCATGATTTTTTTCATTTTGGGAATTTCATAATTCCAGATACATTTTCCAGTTATAGAAGATCATAGACTTAGAGCTGGAAGGGATGTCAGAAACCATATTGTCCCTTTGACAGATAAGGAAACTGAGGGTCAAGGAGACTAAGTTATTTGACCAAGATCACTTAGAGTGAGGGCTGCTTGTGAAGTCTCCAGGTGTTCTTTTTGAGTCTGAGCTTTGGAACCTGAAATTATCTCCACCTGTGCCGATCATTTCCCGCCTTGGAGAGAAATCACTAGATGCAATAAGATGATCTCATTTCGGGTTGGTTCTTGGAACTGTTATTTCCCCCTTGGGGTGAGGTGGAAAAGCGAGGAGGCAGGAAGAGGACTTAGAAGAAAGCCTTCATTTTCAATGTGTTTATTTCAGTTTTTCCTCATTATGAAGTACTCAGAGAGGATGAGCATGTTAGATCTGGAGAATGTGATTACACAAGAGAGAGATTTTTCAGAAAGGGAAAAAATCCCAACCCATCAGAAATCCTAATATTGTTACATGAGTTTAAATAAAAAAGTTAGAGATCAAAACACGAGTGGGCTGCAAGCTTGAAAACTTCTCCGCCAAACAGCAGCAGGCGTGAAAAAAAAAAGCTGGTGAGAAAACACACACACACACACATACAAACATGACAAGCCCATGTGTACAGATACAAAGACACACCTCTCCTCCCCACACAGAAGCCCTGAGAAATGTGGGCCATGGAGGCATTTCTAATTAATTTGTCAGTGGTTTTGCCTGTGAACACCTTGGGGGGGGGATCCAGGCTTTAGTGGGGTCAGCAAAGCCTGGCACCTGGTCTCGGAGCTCTGTGAATAATCAACGCTGCTTCCCTGGCTGGGAACGTGTTGTTTAAACTTAAGAGTTTCTCTGCTGACATTCCCAGGGGCATCTCAAATGTTCTGTGCACCAAAAAGGACTTATGGAGCCAGTCAAGGCACTCATTTCAGTCTGTTGGAGCTGAGCCCTCAGGATTTAATTCAGTCACCCATGCATTGGGATATCATCACTTATCACCCATCTCTGCATCCTATCCTTGTTCTGTAAATGAGAGTTTTGAGAGCTCGAGATTTTTCTGCCTTGGGCCTGAAATGGTCTTTATGGCGAGAATTACTCCATGTAGATAGTTAAGAAAAAGAGATGTGGTTTAATCAGGAAAAAAAAAGCCACGTGTTGGGGAGGGGGAAAGGGCTTGCTGATCTCTTGAGGATCCTCCCAGTTTCCCCCAGTTCTGTGATTCTATTTTGTTAATATTCACATGGAAGGCCTTGTCTTTGGTTCTCCAAATCCCCTGTTGAAGCGATCCTAGGTGGTGAGCTGGAAATCTTACCTTTTCATTTAATAGATGGAAAAACTACAGTCCAGGAAAGGAACATGGGTTACTCAGGATCAGTCAGGTTGTATTTGAACCCAGATCCTCTGACTCCAGAGCCATTGTGCTACTTTGGCATGGCCTCAGGTCTGCAAAGGGGCATATCATGGTAGAGTTGAACTATTTGGAATTTGAACCTTCAGCCTGGAGAGTTTTTCATATCAAATTGATCGTCACCAGAAAACCCTTGCTGGACTGTCTGAAGAGAATACCCAGTTCTCTGTCCATTCTCAGGGCCTGAAGGAGTAAGATAAGCATGGATTTAAAGTTGGAAGGGACCCTTTAACACCACAGGATAATCTCTTAAGAGCTGGAAGTTACCCTAGAGTTCATCCAATGCAATCCTAATTTTATTTTACAGGTAAGGAAACTGAGGCAAAGAGTGATTTGCTTAAGGGCATATAGCTACTGAGTGAGCTTTGGAACTCAGGCCCTATACTCCAAAGTCTGTGTTCTTTCCACTGTACCACTCTTCCCTCATGACAATTATAATAGCACAGTCCTTTCACATTCATTATTTCACTTCATTTTCCCAACAGCTATGAGATACGTAGGTCAGGGATCATCGTTTCTATTTTATCCGCATTGGCATAGTAGATGGAGATCCAGCCTCTGAGACCAGGGTACGATTCCTGTCTCTGAAACATAGTGATTGTCTGACCCTGGGCAAATCCCAGCCTCGGTGCCTGAGGCTACTGTCTAAGACAGAGCTTCTTAACTTTTTTTTGTCTCATGGTCTTCTTTGGCAGTCTGGTGAAGCCTGGGAGAATATTTTTAAATGTATAAAGTAAACTACACGAGATTAAGGTATAATTTTTTCCCCCATCTAAGTTCACAGACCACCTCCATTTCCCCTAAGTCTATCCAGGGATTCCCACTATCAATTCTTGGCTCTCCATTTCTGAAACTGGGTTGCAGATGTGTTGATATCTATTGGTGGATAGGGTTTCCTAACCTCGAGTTACATCTGCCAGTAGTAAAATCATAGATTCTGCCCACAATGGATTGATGAATGAATAAATAACTAACATTTTTATAGCATTTAAAGATTTGCAAGGCATTTTTCATATGTTATCACGTTTGATTTTCACAGACCAGGGGGCTGATGCTCACAGACATTAGCGACTTGTTCAACATCTGGTCCTCACGCAGCTCATTAAAAGCAGAGCCAAAAATCAAAACCCAGATCTCTGGACCTGTAGGCCCAGAGTCTTGTTATTTCACTTAATTCTGGGGGCCTTAGATTGGCATTCAGGAGTGGGGAAACCCAGAAGACCCTCAGGGGTAGGGGAACTTGTGGCCTTGATGCCTCATGTCGCCCTTTAGGTACTCAAGTGTGGCTCTTTGACTGACTCAAGAGCCACACTTGAGGACCTAGAGGGCCACATGTGACCTTGAAGTTGCAGGTTCTCCATGCCTACATCTATCTAGCCTATTTCTTCTTTCCTTAAATGATTTCCCCAGGCCACTTAAACTAAAAGTACTAGAGGAAAGCCACTGACAAAGAGTGGCACACTCAAGAAAAGAGAACCACGAGTGAGTGGGCTGAGGTTGGGGGTAGAAAGAAGAAGGGAGGAAATCCCTCCTTGGGTTCTCTGGGAAAGTATCCCAAATGTGGGAGGTGTTTCTGCCAATCCGGCTGGTGTCTGGTGTCTGGGGAAGCAGAGTTACTGCTCATCTCCCAGCCAGACTTCCAGCACAAGCCACAGCTGACAGTGCTGAAGGGGGAGGCGATTTGGGTCAAGTCCCCTGGGGGACGTAAACACCTGAAAACCAGGCTCATTCCCCTATACTTATTTCTTGTTCCCTCTTGGGATAGCCAGTTCTACCCAACAAAAGTTCCAGATATTTCCCCTCCCAGACAGCACAGCCCTAAGAGATAAAGTCTCAGTGGACTTGAGAGAAATGCAAAATTGCCAGAGGAGACTCAACCTGCTCTCCAATTCTTTTGAACCTAAGTGACTGTTTGCTATTTAGCCTGAGTAATAGTTTTATTATTTAGACCAAGTAACAAAATTAGTAGTTTGCTGCAACACTGAACCCGGAAACATGCTTACACACACCCGTAATTGCCTGTGTATGAGCAGAAAAAAGGCCATTTTAGAAGAATTTTCTGTTTTATCCTCTGCCGGCTTTGAGGTAGGGAGGAAGGGGGAGGTGCAGCATGGTATCAGTCAGTAGCATTTAGTGATTCACCTCTTGGCTCTTTGTATCTCCCTCCCCTTCCAGGATTCTCACTGAGAGTTTCCCTCTCCCACTACCTGATTCATTAAGAACTGGGCTGAGGGCTTTGTGACTTACTTAGCAGGTCAGGTGTGGAACTGAAGCTATAAGGTATTAGGGGAGACCCCATGAGTCACATGGGAGAGGGGAGAGAATACCATTTCCTTCTGGTCCCCTTCCCTTGACAGTATCTATTTTTGAGAGGGGTGTAAAACCATAGTTGGAAGTGTGGGTGTGGGGTTGGGGGAGAAAGAGAAGGAGTTCACAGTCTGTGCAAGTTTTATTTCTCCAAGGGGTTGGGAATCCCTTTAAATCAAGGGTTTTTAACCTGGGGTCCATAGATAGATTTAATGAACTTAGATGGGGAAAATTACATATTTATTTTCATTAATCTCTACCAGAAACTTAGCATCTCCTTTGATTATTAATTTTAAAAAATTTCTGAGACGGGTTCATTGGCTTCGCCAGATGCTTCAAGGAATTCTGGATACAAAAAAGTCTAGAAACTTCTGCCTGTAATAAGCCTGTAGAGGTACCAGGGATGTGGTATTTAGCAAAGTCACCAAAATGAGCGTCTTCTACTTGTGCTTAAGAAGTTTTAGGCACTTTCCAGGGCTGCCTCAATAGTTGATATTATAACTCATTCCCATTCCATTTCCTGGGAACAACAGTCTGTGGTAGGGAAGTCATATGGCAAGAGGCCTAAGGCATAGGGGGGAATTCATGGGTCTGTGTACAGAGGGAGACCTGTGTTTAAAGCCTGTTTATGGTACTTATTAGTTATGTGTCTGTCAGCAAGTCACTTAAACTCCCTAAGACTCAGTTTCCTTAACTATATAATGTGGGATAACAGATTTGGTGAGATAGGGTATAAGACTGGAATATAACTCTGGAAAGATATACTGTTCTAAAGAACAGGATAGACGTGTGTGTCTCTGTAATAGATCATATGTTAAGATATACTCCTATGAGGAGATACAGGAACTTCAGTGGGGTGGAGTGAGAGAAGCATTGTTGAGGGCGTTTGAGTGTAGGTCAAGAGAAGCAGAAACCAAAGGGATATTATCATTTGGAGATGACTACAAACCACCTGGATGGAAAGAGGAAATAGATGAGTGGTCTGAGAAATAGATTACAAGCCTGGCAATGAGTAGAAATGGGGGCTTCTTAGCCAGACATTTACTGGAGTTTTTTCTCTGCCTTAAGGCAGGGAAGTTAATGATTTCTTAACTCACCAAAATAATAATAATAGTAATTTCCCGTGGATCAAATCTAACCAGATAAAATTTGAAGAATGAATGAAGGTAAAGACTTAGGCTCAAAAAATCAATTTCAGTCAGTCAACTAGTATTCATTCATTACCTACTGTGTGCCATACACTGACAAATTAGGAAAAGTATGGCTAGCCATCAGTTGATCTGAAAAAGCTGTCAGGGTTTGGGTGGACTATACATATCCATGTCATTGTTGTTCATTCATCTTAACCCCATTTTGGGATTTTCTTGGCAAAGATACTGGAATGGTTTGCCATTTCTTTGTCCGCTCATTTTACAGATAAGGAAACTGAGGCAAAAGGGGTTAAGTGACTTGCCCACAGTCATAAGCTAATAAGTGTCTGAGGACAGATTTGAACTCAGGAAGATGAGTCTTCCTGACTTCAGGCCTAGTGCTCTATCCACTGAGTCACCTAACTGCCTATGTGTATCCATATGGCTTCATATGTATCAACAGTGGAAGCAAAAAAAAAGATACAATGCAATGTTTGGCTGCATTGAGATATTTAGTCTCCAGGTCTAAGGAGGTGGTAGTCTGACTGGACCCTTTCCTGGCCAGGCCACAGCTGGAATATTGAATTCAGTTCTAGGCACCACGTTTTAGGATGGGTATTAATAAGCTGGAAGCTATCTGAAAGAAGGCAGCCAGGCTAATGGGAGTCTAGAGGAGCTGGAGAGATTTAATTTAGAAAAGGGAAGACTTGGGGTGGGGGGAATATGATAGTACCGCAGGCTAAGTTTATGAAGGGCTGTCTTTGGGGAAAGGGGCAAGACTTCAGCTTGATCCCAGAGGGCAGACTGACGAGCCTTGGATAAAGAAAGCAGATGTAGGCTTGATATAAGAGAAAATTTCCAAACGGTTGAAGCTATCTCAAAATCTAAAAGGCTGCCTCTGAAAACAGTGGTTTTCTCCTCTGAGAACAGAGGCCAGATGACCACTTGTTGGGTACCTTGTAGAGGCAACCCTTATTCTAGTGTGGATTGGACCTCCAAAGTACCATCTGATTCCAAATCTTTGAGTGTATAATACTTGGAGTACCGACAGAGTGCCATAGAAATTTGAGTGATGTGACTAATTTTGACTCCTCTTCCTCCATCCCCACACCAAAAGCATGGTACAGCAAGTGCCCTGAACTTGGAGTCATAGTACCCAAATTCAAATTCTGGCCCTCCCACTTTCTAGTGGTGGGATCCTAGCCAAGTCACCTTAAACTACCCATGTTTTAGTTTCCTCATCTATAAAATGAGAGGCTTGAAATTTATTTGCCTCTAAGATCCCTTCCAACTCAGGATGTCTGGTCTTTTGATCCTCTTATCTCATGAAGTCTGTTGTTTATTTGTTACGGACTGCCCTCCTTGCCAGATGGATCTGAAAGAAGTCCCTAGACTTACAGAGAGTGATAGATGTTGGCTGGTGGCCTCCTTGTGGGCTGATGATTGAGTTGGGTTGGGTTGGTTGTGTTCTTGAAAAGGGGGTGGGAGGACTCCTGAGCCCTTTCTGACCTTGGGAAGATTTTCTTTGGAACACTGGCATTGATTTCTGGAGGCATTCTGAGTACTAATTCATAGCCCTGGGTCTGGCCAGAAATCAAATCTGTGGGTCAAACACAAACCAGGAAGGCAAAGCTCTATTGCTCCCACCCATATTTGGAGCAGAAAGTCAGGATTGTAGCTGGTCACTGAATTGGCAAAAGTGACATTTACAAATCAGCAAACACCCTTCACAATTTTTATATGGTTTACTTGGATTTTACTCATTTATTTTTAAAGTTTTATTGATGTTCTTTGGGTTTTTTTTTTAACCTAACAGTCATTTCCTGATATGCCTCTGGGCCTTTGATAGGATAGGATTTAGAGGATATCCTCTCTAGCATCATCAATATAGAGCTTTGGGCCTTGTTCAAACTCCCTCACAATTTTATAGATGAAGAAATTGAGGTACAGAGTGATTGAGTGTCTTGCCTAGTGTTTCATACAACTAGTGCTGAAGCGAGATTTGAATCTAGGCCCTCCTGACTCTAGTCCAGTGCTCTATCCAAATCCTTATTTGGATACTGTGCCCCTAGCTTTAACCTCTCTCAGCCTCAGTTTCCTCAGCTGTGAAAGGGAGAGATTGAAGTTGATGCCTTCCATGGTACTTTCTATGATCCTATCTATCCTAGGAACCTTATGACAAAGAAAAACACTTATGTAATACCAGTGGATAAAGGGATTGCATCCAACATCTTATCCAACATTCCATACTCATTGGCCCCCATCTCTCTATGACTACCCCCCCATTTTTAAAACAAAAGCTAAAGATGATTTTCCTCTCATACACTCCAGATTCAACACAGGG
The DNA here is from genome assembly GCA_028646595.1 of Phalanger gymnotis. Classification (NCBI taxonomy): domain Eukaryota; kingdom Metazoa; phylum Chordata; class Mammalia; order Diprotodontia; family Phalangeridae; genus Phalanger; species Phalanger gymnotis. Next base: position 421,909,995 of record CM053622.1, on the reverse strand, counting down.
ACCTCTTTGGTTCCCAAAGCCTTTGGATTCCATGCCTGACCTAGACACCTAGACACAGAGACCTTGTCTCTGTGCCATGCTCCCTATAGCCTCTGCACATACCTACTCTAGCCCCAAACTCTACTCCTAGGATCTGGTGATCGGCTGGTGCAAACTGCATCCTGGGACAGGGATCCCAGGAAGGTCTGTCAGTGAGGTCTTAGTTCTCTTGACGGTCTGTGAGAATCCTTCATGTACCATGGAGCCTGAATAGGACGCTGAAGTTATTGTGTCAGGTTTGGGATGGGGGACAGGGATGTGGCATCTGGTGTCTGGTTTGAGATGGAAAGGCATGACATCTGGTGTCTGGTTTTAGGATGGGGAGGGGACATGGCATCTGGTGTCTAATTCAGGGATATGAAGACATGACATCTGTCTTCACATATTTGAAGGACTATCTTGGAGTGAAGAGATATTGTCTTATTCCATGTGGTACTGTAGGGAAGGAACTAAGAACAACAGGTGGAAGTTAACAAAGATGCAGATTTTTAGGGAAGAGAGTGAGCATTTGTTAAGTGCCTACTAGGCCAAGCACTTTGCTTGCTTTAAGAATATTATCTCATGACGACAACAACAATGTGAGGTAGGTTTTACTGTTTACAGTTAAGGAACCTGAAGTAGACATGGGTTAAGTGATTTGCTCAGGTTCACACAGCTAGTAAGTATCTGAGGATAGACTTGAACTCGGGTCTCCCAGATTTCAGGCCTATTGAGCCATATGGCTGCCCTACAACATAATGATTATTTTTAGCTCTATAGAAGTACCCTACTGTAGAGTCTGCTGTCTTAAGAAATGGTCAGGTGCCTGCCCGAGAAATCTTGAGGAGCAGGCTTGAAACTGGCTCCATTGCTATCAGGAGGGCTGGCTGGCCCACAATAAAGTTGTGAAGTGGGGCTTCCTCCCATCGTCTCTTCTAGGCTTCCAGTGTCACGGGACTGAAGAGCATGCATCAGGGAAACAATGCCACAAAAGGGCTCTGTCACACAAAAATGGGTAAGAACCCTGGATCTAGTCCAACTCCCTCATATTTTAAATGAAGAAACTGAGACCCAGGGAGTTTAAGTGACTTGCCCAAAGTCACACAGTTACTGGGTATCTGAGGTAGCATTTGAATTCAAAGTCTTCCTGACTCCAGCACTCTGTCCATGGTACCAATCTGCCTTTTGGGTAAACTGAAAGGAATCTTTAATGGTTTACTTTAATGGTTTTCTTTCTTCCCGTATGATGGATGAGTAGGAGACGTGTTAGGAAATGAAGGACATCATACCATATGGAAAGCTACCTGCCAGTTAAAGCTTCCTAGCGTCCCTAGGGCATGAAATGCTTTACAATATGGTTCCTAGCCATTGTCAGACGATGCTTATTCTCCTTCATCACTACATTCCAGCCAAACTGTTTTTCTGAGCTGCTGCCTCCATGCTTTCACACATGCTAGTCCCCATGCCTAGAATGTATTCCTTCTTCAACTCTCCCCCTTAGGATTCCTAGCTTTCTTCAGAGTTAAACTCAAGTAGAACCTTCTAGTCAAAGCCTCTCCCAATCTTCCAAATTGCTCAAAACTACCTTGTGTTTATTTATCACGTAAGTACCATAAGCTTCCTGAAGGCAAGGACTGCTTTATTTTTGTCTTTATGTCTCCAGCACCCATTGTTCTCGATAGGCACTTAAGAAACGTTCAACTGTATTGAATTGAAGAATGAGCTCCTCTCACTGGGTTAGTGTTTCCCAAACTGTATTCTGTGGCACCTGGGATGCGCAGAAATTTAGAGTGGGAAGAAGTCTTGGCAGTCACCTTCTCCAACCCGTAGTTGAGAGGAATCCCTTAACAGAAGTAATTACAAGTAATTATCCAGTTTCTGTTTTAAAACCTCCCCGTGAGCAGTAAATTCACTGCTGCAGCTTGGTGGTACAGGGTCCAGAGTCAGGGAGAGTTCAAATCCAGGCTCAGACACTTCCTACCTATGTGACACTGGACAAGCCACTTAACTTTTGTCTGCCTCAGTTTCCTCAACTGTAAAATGGAGAAAATACTAGCACTTACTTCACAGGACTGCTGTGAGGGTGTTTAATAAATGCTTATCCCCTCTGAGGCAGGCCATTTTACTTAGAAAGTTGTTTGTTTATTTTTCCCTGATACCAAATCTAAATTTGCCTCGTTATTACTTCTACCCATTGCTCCCAGTTCTCTCATCTGGGGCAAGACAAGCCAGGTCTATCTGATGGCTCTTCGAATAATTGATCACAGCTATGAGATGCACCCTGAGTTTCCTCTTCTCTAAGCTCAACGCTCCCAGTTCTTTAACCTATTAGGTTAAAGAATGTGGACCCAAAACCCTTTTCCATCCTGGCTTCTCCCTTGTGGACATTCTCCAGATTATCAAATTGTCATGCCCAGAACTGAATGCCATACTCCAGTGGAGGTTTGACCTGGGCAGAATGTAGAGACTATTGTCCTCTCCTTATTCTTGGAAGCTGTACTTCTTGCAATGCAGCCAAAGACAGCATTGACCTCCTCGATTATGATCCACTGGAACCCTCAGATCTTTTTTAGCCAAGCTGCTCTCTAGTGATGCCACCCCAGTCTTAATCTAAAGGAGATAATTTTTTTTGAAATCCAAGTATAAGTATTGAATTTCATCTTATTAGATTCAGCCCAATGTTCTAGCCTGTCAAGATCTTTTTGGATCTTGACTGTAATCCAGCTACCTCTCCTATCTATACCATTTCTCAAATCATTGATAAAAATGTTAAATAGTGCCAAGGGCCAGCACAGAGCCCTAGGGCACTCTACCACAGCCCTTGTATATCGAACTATTAATATTAACCCTGAATATGTGGTTAGAAGTTCAGTGAGAAGATGTCTATACTAAGCGATATTTACATCCCCAAAATATTAAATTGTGTATCAATAAACCAATTCAGGGAATAGGAAAATCAGTTTATTTTTCTCTAAAAACCCCCTCATCCTTGTTTATCCTAGGGAGTACCCCATAAACATAAGCTCCCTGTACCATCTTTCATAGGCTTTAGCAATATATTTAAAGCCCTAGTGTTTTGAGGCCAAGTCACTTTGGAAAACACTGATATGGATGCATAGAGTAAATAAGTCTCAGAGCTGGAAGGATCACTTACTTTAATCTCATATGTTAGATTGGGAAGTTGAAACCTAAAGAGACTGGGTTCAAGGACACCCAGTGAATTAGCAACAGGTGGGACTAGTACCCAGGGTTCCTGACTTCTGGTCCTTATATTATCTCTCTTGGAATTTTGTGGCATTAGAATAGGGCATGCCAATCAGGAATGAGGGGAGAGGGAGTGAAACAGGAAGGATGCTGGAAGATATTAGAGCACTGAGATGTTAATTAACTTGTCTGTGAAGGTCAGGGGTCTAGGCGGTCAAGTAGCTGGGATCAGGATTAGGATCCCTGGCTCAAGGACTAGAGACATTGCAGTACAATGGAAAGAGAGAGCCCTGACCTTGAAGTCAGAGGACTTGGTTTCAAATTCTGCTCTGATGTTTACTACCTGTGTGACTTTGAGCAAGTCACTTAATTTCCCTGGGCTTCTTTATCTTCCTCTGTAAAATGAGTAGGGCAGATGAGATGGACTCTAGGTGGTTCAGTAAATAGCATACTGGACCTGGAGTCTGGAAGATTGAGTTCAAATGCAGCACTAGACATTTACTATATATGTGACTCATGCCTCAGTCTCCCCAACTTTAACAACAACAACAATGACAGTAATTCTAATAGCATCTACTTCCCAGGGTTGTAGTCCTCACCATTCAAATTTAAAAATGCTTAGCATAGTGACTGGCACATAGTAGGTGCTATATAAATGCTAACAGAAGTTCATCTAGACAGATCTGTGATCCTGTCACTGAGAAATAAAATTCGGGGACTCAGGCAGAGAGTCTGGATAACATAGCACCTGTGTATTAAGCACAGTGCCCAGCACATAGTAGGTGCTATACAAATGCTAACAGAAGTCCATCTAGAGAGAGCGGTGATCCTATGACTGAGAAATAAAATTCAGGGACTCAGGCAGAGAGTCTGGATAACATAGCACTGTGCACTAAGCACAGTGCCTGGCACATAGTAGGCATTTAAATGCTAGTTGACTAATTAAAGGTAAGGAGTCTGAAGAACAGGCATGGAACAGTATAAGGAAGTGCTCTCCAACCTTTCCTAAGGTCTGTCCCAAATAAGGAATTCAATGCTAGGCCTGTTCCCTATCTAATGATTAGCCTACTGGATACTCTTAAGAGCTCAGCTGGGGTCCAATGTCTCCTGAATCAAAGCTTTCAGCTTTCAGTCTCCATCTTCCTTCTTCCCAGTTCCCCTAATTCCTTCTCACGGCCGAGTCAGGTTAAGCCTAGCAAAGAATACATTTACAAGGACAGAATAAAAGCATAAATAATTCAGTAGATGCAGAAGGTCAGGAAACATGAAAGTTTCTGACCAGAACAGCTTCTGATCAGCTATATAACTTGCTAAACCTATCCTTTCTTTCTCCAAAATACACAGTTTTACTGATGTAGGTGCTCTGTCTATCGAGGCAGATCCCATTCTCCCCATGCCTTAGCAGATTATCCTCATAAATTTCAGGGGCTGAAATAAACTCATCACCATGCTCCATACGATCTGACTTTCTGACCGTAGATGAACCTCTCTGAGTTTGACAAGGTTGGTCCTTGAACAATGGACACAGAGTCCAACTAATTGATAACTAATTAATAAAGAAATAAATTAAACTAATTAATAAATTAATTAATGAGGAAACTGCTTCATTCTTTTTCTGTGTATTCTCAATGCCTAGCTGCAGTGTCTGAGCACACAGTAGGTGCTTGATAAATGCTCCTTGGTTGATCTAGGCCCAAGACTGAATTCTTTTCCAGATTTGTAGGATCAACCAGAAATTGCCATTTGTTGGCATAGCCTGGCATAGCAACCAGGGTCATCTTCATTATAAGGTATCAGAATGGAATTTAGTAGGGGAAAAAATCTTATTTTTTTGAGAGAGGTCATCTGGATCTTTGACTTTACTGGTATAAGGAATTTCCTTCACTAATAGAGACCAGCAACTCATGTGTCATTTATAGTGTTTAGAGAATTGTTTCTTGACTTACCAATGGTTACTCAGTTAATAATCTGTCAGAGGAAACACTTGAACTCAGGTCATCCCAAGATTTCCCCAAGGCCAGCCTTCTAGCCAAGACAGCTCACTGTCTTTCAACCTATTCTTTAGTCTAAATTAACTAACAGATTTATTTAATGCTATAAGATTTTCAAAGCACTTTACACATATGAATTCATTTGATCCTCCCACCAGACTTGTGATGTACATTACTATAATCCCCATTTTACAGATGAAGAAACCAAGGCTGAGAGAGATTAAGTGATTTGACCCTAGGGTCACACAGCTAGGAAGTATCTGAAGCAGGATTTGAACGCTGGTTTTCTTGATTCCCAAGTCTAGCATTCTATCCATCTTGCCTCTCCTCAAGACCTTGACATATCTTGAATAGCTTTCACTGTTCCTCTAGAAAGGCTGGGTTCTGGAGCGGCTCGCTGGTACCAGATTGGCACCTATTTCCTCCATGACACCCCTAACTGGCTTTGCAAGCCACCCAGTTTCCAATGCCCCTGGCTGAGCCCACAGGTTAATTTTAAAGTCAGTATCACAATCCTGTCAATTCAGGAACAGACACAACTGCCTGGCATTCCACCCACATGGTCCCATGCAAATACCGACTACTGCCTTTTTGACCCAGTTACTGGTTCTTTCTTCTTCACCAAAGGGTGGTGGGGGTGGGAAGGCAGTTAAAGAAGGAGAAACATCATCTACATTTAAATTTAGTTTCTGACTACCACCTACCTCCTCCCCCTCCCCCCTGGAAAAGGATAAATCATCCCCAAGTGACCCACAAGCCCCAGTTCTTCATCGGCACTAGCATGAAGAATAGAATTTGACGCTGACTCAAAGGCTCTATGAGCCACAGGCTCCCCGGATATTTCCTGCCCAAGGCCAGAATTGCTGTCAGAGATTGGAAAGGTCTGAGCCAACACAGCGAAGCAAATAGGTAGACCAGGCCAGAGCGGGGGAGGGACAGGACAGGTAGCAAAGCAGCTACCGACCCCGTGATGTGAGTGGGAATGATTCATTCTGGGAACACGTCCTTCTGTTACTGTGAGCTCATTTGTATACCTAGTAATTGCAGATGGGAGGTCCTGAAACTGTGGCCATTGTTCCATATGTTCCCCTTTCTTGGTCTCAGCTCCACTGTCAATAGTCAGACTGTCGGTATAGGATAAGCCAAGTTTTCTGAAGAGCCAGGGCATTTCAGTCAATATAGCCCCTGTATAGCTCTGGAGACTGGTGTGGCTATACCTGGCATTGGAAGACAGGAAGACATGAGTTTTTAGTCTCACCTACAACACATACTGGCATTGTGACCATGAACAAATCACTTAACCTCTCAGTTCTCTAACGTGCTTCTGTAAGACGGTCATTTGCAGAGATCTACCTGAGGATTTCATTCCTGGGGCATACTCTTTACCAATGAAGTCACAGGTTTGGTCCCTACCTCTATCCTGTTATAAATACTGTATCTGTTCATTCTGTGTACATATTCAGTGTCCACTATATGCAGAACATTGTACTGGGCACTAGGGATGACAGAGCTTAAGACATGATGACTGACTTCATGCAGCATACAGTCTAGTGGGGGCTAAGACAATAAATAAAATTACTATGATACACAATATTTACAGCATAAATTAATTATGGAATTGCAGAGTAAATGCTTCGTTAGAGCCTACACAATACAAACAAAACCTTTGTTTTGCCACTGACTATCTGTAGACCTGGGTAAGTTTGTACTTTTTTAGGGCTTTTCCTACTCTATAATGAGCACTTGGTGATCTCCAAGGTACTTTCAGCTCTGACATTGAATCTAGTGCCTAATGGATAAACTCTGGCTAATGTCAGCATTAATTGGCTAATCTTAGCACTAGCTGGAGAGGTCTGGTTAATGATTAAATCTTTGGAAGACCCAACAGGGGGGCTGCTCATTAACTGGTCTGCTAGAGGGGTGCTTACACACTTGAAGTGCTGATAATTGCTGGTCATCAGTGGTGCTAATTGAATGATAACACTGTTGCAAATTTCTGTTTGTTTTTCAAGTTTTAGCTTGAGCCAGACCTCTCCAGTTGATGTTAAGGGTAGCTAATGTTAATCTCCCCCCTACTGGTTCATCTGTCCTTTTCCATTCTTTTCTCTCCCTCTTCTTTCTTTGTCTGCTTTCCCTCCCTGTCCTCTATGCTGCAAAGTTACATTCAAGTGGGAGATGTACTTGCCAGCTGTTGCGCAAACGGTATGGACAGTTGCACAATATTAAATCCAGGTCTCCTTTGCCCGCTGCCCCTGAAATGACCTCAAGTCTGTATATTTTAGTACTTTTCTTTTGTGGCTCTCCATCCCTGGCCTCTTTGGATCGTAGCTATGCCTCTGAATAGTGTATCCATTGGTAAGGCTAATGGGAATTTGGAGATGGATGGTTTCCATGCTAACCAAATCAGGGAAGGCTTGAGGATAGCTGTAAGTCATGTTAGGGTCATTAATAGTTTAAGTAGAGAGAGGGGGGTTCATGGAATCATAGAGGCATTGACTTTTATCAGCTAGTCCAACCTATAGTGAGTGAGTGGACAGCAATCCTCATGCATAACATCCTGAAGTTGGCAAAGAAATCCATACTACTGCTGCCATTTCTAGTTTGGAACTGTGATTTTGCTGCTATAGGGAACTTCCAGGTGAGGAAACACCCTTTACCAATACAGGTCAGCATTTCCTTGGCTTCATCAGCACCAGCATGAAGAATACAATTCGATGTTGACTCAAAGGCTCTATGAGCCACAGGCTCCCTAGATACTTCCTGCCCAAGGTTAGAATTGCCATCAGAGATTGGAAAGGTCTGAGCCAATCCAGAGGGCCAAATAGGTGGACCAGGCCTGAGCTGGTGAGGGATAGGTAAATCTTAGAGATTTACCCACAATCACAAAGTCAGTATGTGTCAGTATGAAGCCAAGTCTTCCTGGCTTCCTCCATCCATCCACCGTGCTGCCCAAACTACTACCAACAATCCCTTGCATGACAAAAGAATGTAAACTTCTTGAAGACGGATTATTTCATTTTTGTATCTCCAGTCATTAGCATAGTGGACCTCTGATTTCATCCACGTAGAGAGTTTTTTTTTTAAGGCAATGGGGTTAAGTGACTTGCCCAGGGTCACACAGCTAGTAAATGTCTGAGACCAGATTTGAATTCATGTCCTCCTGACTCCAGGGTCAGTACTTTATCCACTGTATCACCTAGCTGCCCCCATGTAGGGAGCTCTTGAGGAAAAGCCCTGTACCAATCCAGGTTAGCATCTGCTTTGCAACTTAGAAGTCTTAGAGAGTTGCCTGGGACACAGGCACCTTCCCTGCAGTGGCACAGACAGTATACATTAGAAACAGAATATGAACACAGATCTTCCTGATTTCAAGGTCAGTTCTTTATCCCCAGCCTGTAGGTGAGACTGACAGTTAAGTCACACTGCTAGAATAATAGCAGCTAGCATTTATATAGCATATATATAACAGCTAGATAGAGTGGAGAGGGTGCAAAGCCTGGAGTCACGAAGACTCATTTTTCTGAGTTCAAATCTGGCCTCAGACACTCACTAGCACTGTGACCTTGGGCAAGTCACTTAACCCTGTTTGCCTCAGTTTCTTGTCTCTAAAAATGAGCTGGAGAAGGAAATGGCAAACCACCCTAGTTATTTCTGCCAAGAAAACTCCAAGTGGAGTCATGAAGAATCATATATGACTGAAAAATGACTCAACAACAAAAACATATAGTAGCTAAAAAATGCTTATATAATTGAATTGAATTTTTATATGGCTTTATACCCTTCAAAGTCCTTTCATGTCCACAATTATTTAGGTGACTTTGTATGGTGGAAACTGCTGGGGTTGGAAGATCTGACTTCAGTGCTTGCTCTGCTCCATAACTTACTGTGCCAGTCGCCAATCTCTTAAATGAGGCAGTCAAACTCTGTGGCTTCTGAGGTCTTTGTCCAGTTCTGGCTCCACAATCCTGTGCTCCTTTGCCTCCCTTTCTGGGTCTCAGTTTCTTCTACTGGTAAAATGAGGGGGTTGGACTAGATACCCTAAAGTCCCTTCCAGGTCTGTGATCTCATTTGGTCCTCACAACAACCTTATGAGGTAGGTCAATCAGATGATCCCATTCCCATTTCACAAGGGAGGAAATTGAGACCCAAGAAGTAAGAGGGGTTTGTGAAATCAGCCTTCCTGTATTTTGTTTCCTAGACAGTTGATTTTTATGAATGCTCTGCTCCCTAGACTCAGCATCAAGATTGACCAGGGCTGGCGATGGTGCCCTTAGGAGCAGATAGGGGATGAGACTCTCACTGATGGGCCCCCATGTGAATTATTTGCGTGTAAGTGCAATTAGAAATTGTATATGCAGAGTGGAGCTGGGAGCCCTTTACCTACTTGGGGAAAAAAGGACTTATGAGAGGGTCTCAGAAACTCTTTGAGTCTAGCAGTTGCTTCAGAAGGTACAGCAAGGGGGCAGCTAGGTGGTGCAATGGATAGAGTACCAGCTCTGGAGTCAGGAGGACCTGAGTTCAAATATGACCTAAGATACTAGATGTATGACCCTGGGCAAGTCATTTAACCCCATCTGCCTCAACAACCACAACAAAATCCACCAAAAAACCAACCAATCAAAAACCCAGATGTGGTGAGGTAGGGGAGATAGAGCAGGATGGGAAAAGCCTGCACTTGTTCCGTGTCTGGAAGGTTCTTCTTTATGTGAGACAACGGTTTTTATTTGTGCTATCTCTGTCAAGAGGTGGAGGTCAGGGGAGGGGAGGGCATGTCAGGTTGAATACTCCAGAAGGTGTCCTTTTATCTCTCTACCTAACTCTTAGGGGTTGTTTTATTAACACCTCTTGAATCTACATAAATAAATAGGCTGCCAGGAACCTCTCTAGGGCACCTCTAAGGGATTTCTCCAGGCTTCCTGTCTGTAATAAGTTATAGAAAGACAACCTCTGTGAATGATTATCGCTGTCATTATCTCATCTACCTGCCTCACAGTTTTGTTAGGGAAAATACTCATCAAAACATAAACCATTCTAGAAGGGTAAGCTGTGACTGCTGGGGTTCCTAGTCTAATTCCTTTTCTTGCAATCTAGCAGCTGCTACCCAAAGTATCCTGTGTGACCTTGAGGAAGTTGTATCCTCACTTCTCTGTAGAAAGAGGGGATTGGACTAAATGATTTTCGGGGTCCCTTCCAGTTAGAAATCAGGGATCCTAGGATAAGGGATCAAGGATGAAGGATTTCACTAGCTTAGGGAACTCCTAGAGGAGGAAACTTCCTCTACCTCTGCATGTTGTCAGCTAGCAGCCTGGAGTCAGGAAGACTTGAGTTCAAATACTGCCACTGATACTAGCTTTATGACCCTGAGCAAGTCACTTAACTTTTGCCTTACTTTCCACAACTGTAAAAAAGGGGATAATAACAGCACTTTCCTTGAAAGACTGTTGTACAGATTAAATGAGATAATATTTGTAAAGCTCAGTGCCCAGAATGTGGGTGATATATGAATGCTCTTCCTCTCCCCTCCCCTCCTCTTACAGCAAATTGCCTAGGAGACTGAGAGTTAAGTTGCACTGCTAGAAGAATAGCAGCTAGCATTTATATTGGGACAGCTAGATAGAGTAGATAGAGTGGAAGGCCTGGAGTCACGAAGACCCATCTTCACGAGTTCAAATCTGACCTCAGACACTCATTAGCAGCGTGACCTTGGGCAAGTCACTTCACCCTGTTTGCCTCAGTTTCCTCATCTGTAAAATGAGGTGGAAAAGGAAAAGGCAAACCACTCCAGTATCTCTGCCAAGAAAACCCCAGATGGGGTCACAAAGAGTCAGGCATAACTAAGATGACTGAACAAAAAGTATTCATAAAGCTGTGTAAGGTTTGCAAAGCCCTTTACCTATATAATTTCATTTGAACCTTCACAACAACCCTGCAAAGTGGGTGCTTTTATTATCCCCATTTTACAGATGGAGTAATTGAGAAACCATTTGGGATCACCGTAGCCGGTCTGTGTCAGGGGTTGGACTTGAACCCAGTTCTCTCTGGCTCAAAGGACAGCTGTCTGTCCACTACATCATGCTGGGACTTGATCCTACAACATTGTTAGTCCAGAGGACAGACCTGTTTTATGACATGCCCCCCATCAAACCAGTGCCCAGAAGAACAAGCGGTGGCTGGTATAAGTACCCTTGTTTTATTCACTCAAGGACCTTCTGTTTTGTTCTCTCCATGCTTTATCACCTTCGTCCACACTGCCCACAAGCAGCTGTCCCATCTTCTACCCTCAGTCTGTCCTTGCACATGATAAGGAGGACCGTCTCCTCCCAAAAGCCTTTCCAGCTGAGCCATTCCCCAAACCAGTGACCCACTCCCTGATCCAGCTACCCTCCCTCTCTGCCCAAGTGCATGGCTCACTATTCTAAGTTTGTAAAAATCTGAATGATTAAATCATTGCTTGTTAGTACATCTTACTACTCTCTATTAGGCCATAAGCTCCTTGAGAGCAGAAAGTACATCATTTTTCAGTATGTATCCCTACTGTGCACTGTAGTTCTAACACCTCCCCTAGCTCAAAGACACACACATACACACACAAACACCCCCCCCCAGGGGTCAAGTAGGCACTCATATGCCCATTGACTAATTCCACTGATGTCTCCTAGGGCAGGACAGGTGGACTGATATTCTGATTTCAGCAGAATAGGACTTTTTTCTCCACTAAAGCCATACTATGTTAGGTCAGCATGTGGTAGAGGTGACCCTCGTTTCTCAGCATCTAAGTTTTTTTTTTCCTAAGTATTATCCAAGGATGAGCCTAGCCAAGTTCAGAGAGCAGAGTTTGGCCATAATATGAATTTTTGGTCAAAACCAATGAAACAATCAACAAGCATTCATTAAGTGCCTACTATGTGCCAAGCACTATGCTAGGTGCCAAGGATGAAAAGACAAAAAACCACACCAAATAGCCCCTTCGTCATGGCACTTACATTCTATCAGGGGGAATTATATGTATGTGTATATATGTATATATGTGTATATATATGTATGTATACATATGTGCACATATAAACACATATGTATACACACGTGTGTACGGGAATATAAAATTATATACAAAGTCAATACAAAGCCATTCTGTCAGTCAATAAACAATTATTAGGCACTTGTTATATGTCAGGCACTAGACTTAGAGTGAGGGATACCAAAAAGAGGCAAAAGATAGTTCCTGCCCTTAAGGAGTTTACAATCTATACAAGCAAGCTCTAATTAGGATCAATAGAAAATATTTTAAAGAGGGATAACACTGGAATTAAAAGAGGTTAGGAAAGGCTTCCTGTAAAATAGGGGATTTCAGTTGAAACTTGAAGGAAGCTAGGGAAGCCAGCAGGTAGAGTTGAGGAAAGAGAGTGTTCTAGGTATGGGGAACAACCAGAGAAAATGCATGGAGCAGAGAGATGGAGGAGTGTCCTATTCATGGAACAGCAAGGAGGCCAGTGTCACTAGATTGAAGAGTACATGATAGAGATTAAAGTGTATGAAGACTGGAAAGGTAGGAGGGGGCTAGATTATGGAGGGCTCTGAATGCCAAACGGAGGATTTTGAATTTGATTCTGGAGGTGCTAGTCACTGGAGTTGATTGGGCAGGGGCTTGACGTGGTCAGACCTTTGCTTAAGGAAGATTCAGCTTAGTGGTTGAATGGAGGACAGAGTGGAGTGGGAGGAGGCTTGAGGACGGCAGACTCCACCAGCAGGCTGCTGTTATAGTCCAGTCATGAGGAGATGAAGGCCAGAGCGGTGGCAGTGTTAGAAGAGAGAGGAGGGAATGTTCGAGAGTCGTTGCAAAGGTGAAATCAGTACGCTTTGGCAACAGGCTGGAGATGAGAGTTGAGAGATGGTGAGGAATCAAGGATGTTTCCTAGGTTGCAATCCTGAGGAATTGTAAAAATCTGAATGATTAAATCATTGCTTGTTAGTGTATCTTATTACTCCCTATTAGACCACAGGCTCCTTGAGAGCAGAAAGTACCTGCCCTCTACGGTAATAAGAAAGGCCAGGGAGAAGGGAAGAGTTCAGGGGGACAGGTAATGAGTTCCGTTTTGGATGTGTCTCCTACCCATCCAATTCAAGATATACCTTTCCAAGGAGTTGGAGATACAAGAGTTGGAGGTCAGCGGAGAGGTTGGGGCAGGATTGGTAGATTTGAGAATCTTCAGCATAGAGATGGTAACTAAATATATGGGGACTGATGAGAACACCAATGAAATAGTATAGAGGGAGAAGAGAAGAGGGAGCAGGACATGACCTTTGTGGTTAGAGGCTATGATCTAGAAGAGGATCCTGCAGAGGAAACAGAGAAGGAAGAATCAGATGGACAGAAGAACCAAGAGAGAGAGAGTTGTATTCTGATAACCTAGAGACATCTAGATAACAAATTTGTCCTGTGAAGTTTGGATTCAGTCAAAGGGCCACACTTGAGGACCTAGAGGGCCACACATGGCCCCAGGGCTGCAGGTTCCCCACCCCTGACCTTGAGAGAAGAGAGTATCAAGGAGGAGAGAGTGATCAGTGATGTCAAAGGCAGCTGAGAGGTCAACGAAAGTAAGGATTGAGAAAAGGCCACTGGATCTGGCAATTAAAAGGTCATTGCTAACTTCGGAAAGAGATGTTTTAGTGGAATGATATGTTTGGAAGACAAGTTGTAAAGGGTTAAGAAGAGAGGGAGAGGAGAGAAAGTGGAGGCATCTATTGTAGATGACCTTTCTGAGGAGTTTAGATAAGAAGATCAGAAGAGATGTAGGGCAGTAGTTAGCAGGGATGGAAGGATCCATGGGCCTTTTTGTAGGTAGTAGGGAATGAACCAGTAGACAAGAAGAGATTGAAAATAAATGATAGAATGAGGATAGCAGAGGGGGCAGTCTGTTGGAGGAGACAAGATGGAATGAGATCTCCCGAGCAGAAAGAATTCTCTTTGGTCAGGAGTAAGGTGACCTCATCACATGAGACAGGTATGAAGAGGAGAGAGTGGCAGAAGGCATATGAGTGATAGGAGATGGGAAAGAGGGGAGAAGAGGGAGTTCCCTGTAAATGGCTTCAGTTTTGTTGATAAAATATGAAACAAGGTTCTTGGCTTCAGAGGGTGGGAGGAGGGGGACCCATGGGAGATTTGAGGAGGGATGAAAAGGATTCACTAGGGTTGCCTGGCAGCAGTGAGGGCCCAGTTGAAGTTATGTAACAAATTTTTAGTATACCCAGAGTGGTTACATGATTTTCTTCATCTTCATCCAGCAGCACAGGCATAGCAGTGAAGGCAGCGAATAGTCAGAATGGTCCAGGGCTGAGGCTTGGCAGGGTATAATCATGGAATGATAAAGGGCTAGGGATTCAAGAAAAGGGAACAGTGTAGTAGTTTGGAGAGAGAGGGGATCAGGGAAGGGCACAGGTAGGAGCTCAGGTTTTGAAGGAAGCTAGGAATCTGCAAGGTGGAAATCAAGAAAGAGGACATTCCAGGTATAGAAAACATCCTGGACAGAAGCCAAAGGTGGTTTGGGGGTGTGGAATGTGGTGTATGAGGAATAGCTAGTTGGACATCTCAAAAGGACATAGAGACTTCCTGTCATACACCAGAGTGGAATCACTGATCATTGAAGAAGTGCTTTTTAAATCTCTGATTTGCTAGGCTGTTTGAAAAGAATGACTTCTGGTTCTCCTCTTGAATTCAGACCAGAAGGCCACCTAACCCACATAGGACAACATCTAAATGCAGAGAACTCTTATCTGTTAAAGACCTATTCAGGGTGATTTTTAGCCCTGGCTGGAAGGAAGAAGAACGACAGGGACTAGACCATTATTTCATCAGGATAAGGAATTGCTCAGTGAGTTATTCCCTCTACCAATTCAGGTCACCACCGGCACAGCGGGTGATTTATGGTCTTAGAGACTTTCCTAGAGCATTGGGAATTTTAGTGGCTTATCCAGGGTCATCCAGCTACTATGTGTCAGAGGTAGAACTTGACTATAGGCATTCCTGGCTTTAAGGCCGGCTATCTATTCCCCTACTCCATTTTTGTTTTCAGTTGTGTCTGACTCTTTGTCACCCCATTTGGGGTTTTCTTGGCAAAGATACTGGAATGGTTTGCCATTTCTTTCTCTAGCATATTTTACAGATGAGGAAACTGAGGGAAACAGGGTGAAGTGACTTGCCTGGGGTCACTCAGCTAGTGAGTGTTTGAGGCCAGATTTGAACTCAAGAAGATGGGTCTTCCTGATTCCAGACATGGTGCTCTATCTACTGTGCCACCTGGTTACCACCCCTCACCCCCCACTCCACTACTCTGTACAGTAGAATAAAAAAAAATCTCTTCTCTAAGTGGGAACTAGTTCTTCTGCCTCAATCCTTTTTTCAAAGTCATCAAAGCAAGTTTGTCAAAGTCTGTGTGACATAAGTACTTTGGAATGCATTTATCATATCAGAAGTAACTTGACCCTTGGCATTGCTGATAGCATTCTACCCCTCCCCCCTTCTCTTTCTCGCTGTTAAAATCACTTGGCTTTTGAAGGTCTCTAAAAGGTTCTCCGAAATTTTGGCACAGTCGGGTAATTTGCAAACATGTATATGTATCTGCAAATGGACATTTTTCTATTTATGGGACAAAATATACACGAGGAGATTCCATTAATTGCAGGAAACTCCTACCATGGATACAGTGACCAGGATTCCTTTCTTGGTCCAAACGAAATTGAGTCTCTGTCCTGGTCCCTTGACCTCAAATGTACGTAAGCTCCTTGAGGTTAGGGACTATGTTTACTTTTGTCTTTGTAGTCATGGTGCCTTGTAGAGTGATGTGGTACAAATTCATATTTCAGGCTTAATGTTTGAGGCATAGAATCCAATTATCCATTTCACAGGGGGCTTTGGTTTTGACCATGATTTTCTAAATACTATATTATACTTTGTGAGACAGCATGGCCTTGTGGGTCCAGAGCCAGCCTTGAAGTCAGGAAGACCTGAGTTCAAATCTCCCCTCTGACACATCATGATTATGTGAGTGACTCTGGATAAGACATTTATCATCTCAGTGCCCCACCCCCCAGTCAGCTCTCTAAGACTATAAATTGCAATACAGCTAACGAGCTACATTGGCAGAGAAATTTCTTCACTTTCTATACTGATAAAATCACAGATCCCATTAAAAAAAAAGGTCAGTGTGCCCTGAGAGACATCCAGGGAGAAGAAACCAGAATATGTAAAGGTTAAAAAAATCACAATGTTCATCACAGTAGACTTATAGGGGCAGGGTTTCAAATCTGACCCAGAGTCCGGGCTTAGGATAAGAACCAGATATCAGGCAGAACTGGGCCATCTAGCCACTCTGAACTCTGAACATATTGATCAAGTTGCTTTGGAACGTACCCAGAACTCAGCATCATTATTAATAATAGATAGCATTTATATAGCTCTTTAAGGTTTCAAAAGTGCTTTTCAAATATTATCTCGATTTGCTCTTAATACAACCTCCTGGGAAGTAGATGTTATGATTATCTCCATCTTACAAATGAGGAAACTGAGGAAGACAGAGATTAAGTGACTTGACTAGGGTCAAACAGCTAGGAAATGTCAGAGGTAAGATTTGAACTCAGATCTTCCTAACTCCAGGTCTGGCATTCTATCCACTGAACTTTTGTTGTTGTTCAATCATTTTTTTTCAGTTGTGTCTGACTCTTTTTGGCTCCAATCAGTGTTTTCTTTGCAAAGATACTAGAGTGGGGTTTGCCATTTCCTTCCCATTTTACAGATGAGGAAACTGAGGCAAATAGAATTAAGTGGCTTACCCAGGGTCACATAGCTAGTAAGTGTTTGAGTAAGATTTGAATTCAAGAAGATGAGAATTTCTGTTTACATGCTTAGCATTCTATCCACTTTGCCACCTATCCACCCTATCCACTGAGCTACCTGCCTCAAATCCAGACACTAATGAGATAAAGAAGTAGGTCCACAGCTGATCTGGGAAGCAAGATCTAGGAACAAGGCCCAGGAATTCCACTGACACCTGGACCTAGTGAGGAGACTGGTGAGGAATCTGGGACAAGAGTAAAGGAGATCCTAATATTCAGGAGAAAAGTTCCCCTCATCCATGTATAAATGCTCCTAGGATGGTTTCCCCATCCACCACGTTATTATTCCTCTGGCATTCCCTGCTGTCAGTAAAAAGATTTAGCTTATGCTTGTAATACTGTATATTTCCATAGGGCATTCCATAAATCATCTATCTTATAAGGTAAGCAGTGCAAGCATTATTCTCATTTGTGCAGATGAAAGAAACTGAGGCTTAGAGAGATAAATAAGAAAGGATGGTGCCATGGAGAAGCATTGTGATGTGGAGTCAGAGGACCTGGGTTGGGATTCTGGCTCTTACTATCTGTGTGACCTTGAGCAGTCAATCCATCAACAGTCATTAAGTGCCTACTGTATGACACTAGCACTGTGTTAGATGATGGAGATAGAAACACAAAAATTAAATAGTCCTTGCTCTCAAGTTATTTACATTCTCTTTGGGGGACTCAACATATGCAGTATAATAGTCTTTGGGGGGAGAAGGCAGGAGCATATATGGGGATTAAGAGATGGCATTTGAGCTGAGCTTTGAAGGAAATAAAGGATTTTTTAAAAATATTCTCCAAAATTTGTTTATTATTTATTTTAAGCATTCTTTTAAAAACATTTTTGAGTTCTAAATTCTTTCCCTCCCTCCATCCCTTCCCCCACCCACTGAGAAGGCAAACAATATATATTAATTATACATGTGTAATCATGCAAAACATATTTCCATATTAATCATGTTGCAAAAAAAGCAAGAAAAAGAAAGTAAAAATAGTATTCTTCAATCTGCACTCAGAGTTTATAAGTTCTCTCTCTGGAGGTGGATAGCACCTTTCATCATGGGTCCTTTGGAATTGTCTTGGATTGTTGTCTTGCTCGGAGTAGCTAAGGCTTTCACAGCGGATCATCCTTACAATATTGCTGTTACTGTGGTAACTTCTGGTTCTGCTTACTTCACTCAGCATCAGTTGAAACAAAGGATTGAAATTTCATCATTAGTTGAAATAAAGAGGGAGGGAGTACATTCCAGTTTGGGGGGAGGGGGGCAGTGTGATAAAGTCTGTGCAAAGCTTCCCAAAGATAGGAGAGTGGCAATGGAGTGCCATATGCATGAAGAAAAGTAAGAAGGCCAGTTGGACTGTTGTGTGCATGAAGGAGAGTAATATGTAATGAAGCTGAAAGCAAAGTTGAAGCCAGGTTTGAAGGGCTTTAAATGCCACTGAAAGGAATTCGTATTTGATTCTCTAGATGATAGGGAACAACTGGAGTTTCTGGGGCACACAGGTGACATAGTCTGACCTCTGCTTGAGGAATATCACTTTGGCAGCCTATGCAGGGTGGCCTGGAGAGGGGAGATATGAGGCAGGAGACCAATTAGGAGGTTAAATAGGCAATAATCCAGGTGAGAGGAGATGGAGGCCTGAACTAGATGGTTCTGATTTGAGTGTAGGGAAGGGAATGAATATAAGAGATAGCCTGGAGGCAGAAACCACAAGAGTTGGCAACTTGCTGGATAGGTGGGTGAGGGAGACTGAGAAGAAGAGAATAACTTCCAAGGTGGCAAACTTATGTTAGTTACTGGAAGGATGGCAATATCTTTGACTTAGATGCTTTGTGCCTCAGTTTCCTTGTTTATAAAATGAAGTTAGACTAGAAGAGCAATAATAGCCTTTCTCCCTCTAAAGCTATGAAATTATGACTTTCCCAAGGTTGAATGTCTAGTAAGTGGCAGAGCAGGGATTTTTTTAACCTCACATCCAATGTTTATCTTTCCCACACCTCATTCTCTTACTAAAGCCAGATTGGGCAGATGACCAGCTCTACTGAGTGAGAAGAGGCATGAGCTTTTTCCCTTACCCTCCCTCTACCACCTCCCACCCCCATATGCCAGCTACAGTCTTTGTAGAAAGGCTCTTATGTTTCACTCTGACATTGGCTCCGAGTCACTGGGGATAAAATATTGCTAATACGCATTGCTGTAGTTCAGGAATACTATTTGTTGGTGAGTCTTCCTGTTGAGACCCCTAAATGCTATTGATTATCCATTGGGTTTTTAAAATGACCATTATGTAACAAATAACCCTTTATTTGTTGCCAGCCCAGAGTGGCATAATTGACAACACCATAGTACAGTATCCCGTACATCATAATACACCTGTCCTTCAGGGACATAATGAGACTTTAAAGGGAAACAATTTATAACCTACCAAGTCAGGCAACTTTCCCAGGGTGTCAGTAGGAATGTGAAGAATGTAAGAAGTTCGGTGTTATCATCCATCCCTAAGGGAAACCTGTTGGATGGAACATGGACGATTGATGCTTGGCACTGAAGAGGGCTCAGTCATATTACAGGATGGCTAAGGTACTCTTGCTTCCTGTGTTTTCCTTGCAT
Organism: Phalanger gymnotis; assembly: GCA_028646595.1. NCBI lineage: Eukaryota > Metazoa > Chordata > Mammalia > Diprotodontia > Phalangeridae > Phalanger > Phalanger gymnotis. The sequence goes on along the minus strand of CM053622.1, from coordinate 421,890,296 downwards.
TTCCCTAGACCCTCTGCCCTGGAGAATAGTGACATTAGCAAGCTTGGTGGTGATTGAGTAGTGCTGAGATTGAGTTTGACAAAATAACTATAAGCGAGTCAGGATTCAACGAGGTGTTGCCTCAGGATGACACAGTACCCAGAGACCCAAATCTAAACCTGCTAATGATGTATCCTCCCAGTCCTGAGAAATAGCCCTTTTTATTGTCTTTCTCTCAAAACCATCTTCAGCTTCCCCCTTCTTACCCCTCCATCCTCTGCCTACCCTTACATGCTATTAGCTATCTTAGTTCAGGATACTCATTATACAGTGCTTGTTGGTTGCTTCATTGACTGCTAGCGCTGACTAAGCATCCACAGACTACTTTGCAGTGTCATAGGCACTTAGCATACACACTTAAAAATAAATAGTCCCTGGCCTATCTAGTGGGGGTGATGAAAGGGAGCAATGTAATCGTTAGAAATGAACAGTGAAGATGCAGTCATTGGCCAGATGGCTAGAGGGGAAATGATAGTTCAGGAACTGCAGCTGGTAGTTATAGAACAGAAAACTGGGAGGAGGCAGTGGTGAACCCAGAAACATGTTCTAGAGGAGCTAGGCCCTGGGCTACAACCCAAAGGAAAAAATAGGAGGACAGGTGTGGCATGGGAGACAGGAAGGAGGTCATTCTATGTAGAAGGGTGAGCATGGAGAAATTGAGACACTAATTAGGGTTGCAAAGTCAGTTCAAGAATCTATCCAGGCTTGCCAATGGATCAGAGACCAAAAGCCCTGTGTGTTTCCTAGAGAAACTCATAAGCTCGTTTCCTTCTCTGAACAAGTGCTAGACCAGACTTGTTCAGAGCGAGACTATTGTTGTCACTGTTTGTCCTTCATTCTCGAAGAAGATTATGACATCAGGGAGGTGATTCCATAACATGCGAGTGAACTGGATTTAAGTAAGGGAGGGCTGTACAAAGTCACCGGCCTCATTTCCTCCTCTGGCTAGGTATCCTCTCAAGTACAAGATGGTAGAGAGGCTACTATCCATGGTGCTGATCCTCCAGTAGGCTGACCTAGGGCAACATTTTACTGTCTAGTAACTGGCTAACAAAAGTGAAAATAACCTAGGTTTCTCCACTCTCCTTTTTAGATATGTCGATTTGCCCCTGAAGAACAGAGAGTAGTGGTGACAATACAAATGGGAGAATGAAGAAGGGAGATATCTGTGTACATATGCATGTGTATAAGTATAGATATGTAGTATCTGAGATATGTTTACAAAGGAACATAACTGGTATTTTGAGAAGCAAACCAAAATTCATCCATCCAAATCAGTATCTCCTTCAAAGTCAGTATCTCCTTCAAAGTAGCCCCCTTGGGAGGCTATACAGATTCCAGCAGTGCTACTGTGACTAAGATGTTTCAAGCCCTGTTCTGGGAGCTACTTCAGAGGCTGAAGCACCTTCTTTGAAATGCCCTCTAAAGTGGTCAGTCTTCTCTGTATGGTTTATTTGGGGGGGGGCGGAAATACACAACTGTCACTTAGAGCCAAGATGGTGAATGCCTTGGTTAACCAAGCTGGAGGATTCCAGTTGGGAGCAAAAATTATTTGTGACTAGTAAGTAATTTCCTGTGTGACTTATAATCTTTCTCTGTAGGAAATTCCCAAGATGATCTCTAAACATGGGGATCTGAGCAAGGACAGAATTGTTAGAATGAATACCTGACCTACAAAGAGGACTGTTTTGAAAAGTACACATTTAACCATAGAAGTTCCAGGATGTTGGTGAAAAGATAAGGGTTGCATGATTTTATAGCCACATCTCATAGCTATTAAGAATGATGTCCTGTCCTGGAATGTAAAAGAGAGCTTTAATAAACCTTATCAGTCACCTTGTATAATTCTCCTTTTGCTTGCAAACTTTGTATATGAAGAAACTGAGGTCCAGAGATGGGAAGAGACTTGCTTGAGACCACAACTGATCAGCAACAAGTGTGAGATGAGAGCCCTGGATTTGACTTCTCACCTAGTGTCCTAATACATCCTATTAATGATGATGTGAGTGGGGAGTATAGATATAGGAGATGCTGGATGGCACAGTGGATAGAGTGACAGGCCTGAAGTCAAGAAGACCTGAATTCAAATCTCACCTCAGACTCTTACTAGCTGTGTGACCCTGGACAAGTCACTTAACTCTGCCTCAGTTACTCATCTGTAAAATGAGCTGGAGAAGGAAATGGCGAACTGCTCTAGTATCTTTGCCAAGAAAACCCCAAATGGGGTCACAAAGAGTCAGCCATGACTGAAAATGACTGAACAACGACAACAAAGATATAGGTGGATTGGAGTCAGGGACGGAGAAGAACAGGAATTCTCTCACCCCATTTCTCTGACAGCCAGGGAGAGGGGATTGATTGGTGGCTACTTCTGGGCATGTGTTCAGATCATCTGTGCTCAGGGCGACCAGTGAATCTAGTTGTAAATCTGTTCCTTTGTGCTCTTAGGAGGTACCATCTGGAAAGGTACAGTCCTTGCCTTGAGTGGGAGTCAGAGTGCAGGACTTGAAGAGACAGTCATTTTATTTTCATGACTGTGTTTAATCTTCTGACCTCACTATCTATTTCCCAACCTTTGAGAACAGAACACCTTCATTTTCTGTTGCCAGGTGTCACTTGAAGGTGCCAAAGCCTATGCATCACTTTGTCCATTTTACAGGTGGAAAAGCAAAGGGGACAGAAAAGGTAAGGGACTTGTTTGGGGTCATACAATAATCCTCCCAAGGCAGGACCAAGAGCAAACTCTCCAGTGTCTTTGCTTTTTGAGGACAGCTGGTAACCGTGACACATCATAGATAAGCATGGAAAGACCATTGGACAGGGAGTCGGAAGACCTGGGTTATAATTACATTTCTGCCAATAACTTCTATGTAACCAACCTGAAAAAAAATCACTTTACCTCTCAAGACTTCAGTTGGAATAAGGTGATGGTGGTAGAGTATCTCCAAGGTCTCTCCTACCTCAAAAATTCTGTGGGTGATTCAAATGATTTGGCCCTCTTCCTTTACCCTTCTCCTTTTATTGGTACCCATCTGGTTCTCTCACTTAATTTGATTTTTAAGCCAAGTCATCTCATATTTATCTAGATTTTCCCATTCCCCGTACACACCCCTTTCAAGCTCAGTGATAGGTCTTTCTGTCCTGACACTTCCCAGTTTTATTGGCTTTCTATTGTTGCTTTCCTATTCTGGTCTTTACTCTAACCCCCCCCCCCCAACCAGTACCAGTCCCCCTCCTAGCACAGCACCCAGAATGCTCATCATCCAATCATACCTATCTACTGTGTTCTCTGACACTCAGGCAGATTCAGGGAAAGCAGAAGGAGTTTGTAAGAAGAGCTTTTTCAAGAAAGTGACATATGCATTCTCTTTGTGGCAGCTTGAATAGACATGATTAGTGGGGGAGAAAATGACAGCGGTTTTTCCTTAGAATCTTCTTTTGAATGGTACCAGATGTAGCAACACCACCAGGGTTCCTTGAGTATGGAGGTCAAACATACCCCACCCATGGCTCTTGGTGCCTAAATACTTAGATTCCCTCCGACTGCTCACTCCTACTCTTGCAGTTAACATTCCTATTTAGTTTCCCAGATTCTTCCCCGAATCACCAAGTATACCTCAGATAAATAGAATCTCAGGAGGCAAAAGGAGCCTTCAAGATTGTTTAGTCCAGTCTGAACCTGAACAAATCCTTGTTGTGTGGTCCTCTGCTTGTTAGCTTAAAGACTTTTTGTGACTGGGGAGTCCACTTGTTTTCTCAATAACTAAAACAGTATTGCAGCATTATTTGTATGATTTTCTTTTGGAAAGCCCTTTGCCTAAATGTTTTACTCCTCCAATATATCTCTCCTTTTGTAGAACAGGCTTGGTTTGGATAGATTGTTGTTAACAGCTCAGTCATTTTCAGTCATGTCCTACTCTTCATGACCCCAGTGGGGGTTTACAGTTTTCTTCTCCAGCTCATGTTACAGATGAGGAAATTGAGGTAAACAGGGTTAAGTGACTTGCCAAGGATCACATAACTAGTAAATGTCTGAGGTAGGATTTGAACACATGAAGGTGAATATTCCCGATTCCAAGCCCTATGTGCTTGCCAAGGATCACATAACTAGTAAATGTCTGAGGTAGGATTTGAATCTTCCTGATTCCAAGCCCAGTGCCCTACCCGTTGTGACATCTAGCCACCTTTGGATAGTTGGGTATTCACGTTCAGAATGAAGACAAAGTAGATTACTTGTAAATGCCGCACCCCCCCCCCCAACGAACAGTTAACAAAAGAAGATTAACTTTGTCATAGCATGGAAATAATATATCAGTGATTTAGTTGAGTGCCTCATCTCTGCCTCTGTGCTGGCCATACTGGTCTTCTGGTCAGAAGCCTGAGGGAGGATCTGCCGACTGCTCCTGGTGTTTTGGCCAGCAGGAAGCTATGTCTACAGCTAAAGCCTTAGTCTCCTGAGTCAATCAACTCTCAAGCATGGTTTCAGTAATTTTTAGGGAAAAACTGGCCTAGTCTCTATGTCAGATATTGCTCCTACCACATTTTCAGCATTTGAAATGTTTTTAAACTAGGAATTTTAAAAAACCTTTCATTCTATGGTTAGACACATTTAAAATGCAAATTACCTCAAGAAAGGGAATCCACATTGGGTCCTACATTCACTGGAGTGTGTAAAGGACTGATAGCAGATCCTTTCCTGAGACTACAGTTTGCTGGGAAGTAGGAGAAGCAGAACCCTGAACAGACGAAAGGGATTAAAAGGGTAGGAGGGGCTGATGGACCAAAGACAAATCATGCTCACTTCCTTCAATCTTCCTGTCCTGTCATCATTTCCAGTTTTAGTTGCCTCCTTTTAATTAGTCCCTACATAGCCTCACTCCCCCCTCACTTCCAGGGGTGCCCAACCCCTCTCACTCTGGGCTGTTATTTGCTGCACAAGGTATCGGAGCCCATACAATTCATATGTCGCCATAATATGTTGGAGGAAAATAAAGGGAGTTGTGCAAATCAGTTAAGCTCCTTTCATCTCCAGAGGAGCTGTCCCAGACCCAGACACGGGTTTACCAAGCTGTGTCTAAAGAGCCAGCGTGGGGGAGCACAGGCAATGTTTAACTTTGAAAAATGAAACTTCACAGGCCATTAGTCCTAGGTGCGGACTGTTACCTCTAGGGTGTTTGGGAAGAAGGAGGGGGAAAAAAGGTATGAAATCAGTGAGATATTTAAAGTCCAATTCTGTATTCCTGCTCCTGTCGAAGCTTAGCAATGAGCATGTTCTGTGCATGTAAGCTAAAGAATAAGCAAGACGGGACTCAGCTTTTAAATTGGGAAAAAATAGCTCCTAGGCACAAACCCCAAATAGTGTCTCTTACAGGAATACTATATGCATATGTTTGGAATAATGAGACCTTGGATTTATATCTCACCTTCTCTTATGGTGGCTCAGACGTCATCTGTGTATGTGGGTGACAATATGCGCAGCTACAACAAACACTGATTAAGCTCTTATTGTTTGGAGTGCCATGGTAGGTGCTAAAGGGTGGGTGGGATAAACTTGAAATGGGAAAAGATCTATGCTCTCAAGGTGTTTACATTTGGGGGTGGGGGATTACACTGGAGGAGAAAGTACAGTGGGCAAGTATCTCACCATGGTTACCACATATCTTGAGGCTTTTCTTCTTGGTTCCTGGCTTTGCCCTGACAGGAGTCAATAACAACCCCTAAAATGATTCTATCTGACCTTCAATCAGCAGCAGAGCCAAAACTAGGGAGGGGTGACTGGGGCTCTGTGCTAGAGTGCTAAAATTTAGAAGGCACTGACAGCCTTCAGTGGGTAGAAACAACTAAGCTTAGCACCTAGTTAGCAAGATTTTGTTGTTGTTCGCAAGAGTAATTAGTTAAAACAGGAAGATAACAGATGGCAGTCTGCTTCTACCAGCAGGGGCATCTCAGGAGAGTTCCTACCCTAAAGCCTCCCTGCTATGGCATCTTTTTAGCAGCAGCTCATCAGTGTCCTAGGGTCTCTGTTTTCCTACCATGGAGTCATGTCCCTGGGACCTCTCCATCATGGATCCTTGTGTCCTGAGGTACAAGGCCTCTTCCTGAGCACTCTGCCCTCACCTAAATTTGTCTTCATCTTGCCCTGGGTGCCAAAATGGCTATTTATGGCTCTGTCAGTCAGGGATGTCACTGAACAGTGAAGTCAGTCATTGGATCAACCAGGACCATGGTTGGAGCATGGGTGACATATAGAGAGACAGAGGGGTGTGTGTGTGTGTGTGACAGAGAGACAGAGTGCATGCACTTTCTAACAGGGTAGACAAACCCAAACCTCATAACAAAGACAGGAGATCTTGACTGAGTAGCCTGTGAACAAGTGCCCAGGCATGTACTGAGGAAATGTAAAGTAATGGGGAAGAGAATAAATCAAGGAGGACTTCCTTGAGGAAGAAGGTCTTGAAAGAGGATACTGCATTTTCAAAATTTCTCCTTTTTTTGAGGGGGGAAGGCAGGGTAATTGGGGTTAAGTGACTTGCCCAAGGTCACACAGCTAATAAGCATGTCAAGTGTCAGAGGCTGGATTTGAACTCAGGTCCTCTTGACTCCAGGGCTGGTGCACCACCTAGCTGCCCCTATTTTCAAATTTCCCTTGCAAATGGTCCTAGGAGGGAGAAAGCTAGAGGGAGGCAACTGCGCCCCCATCCCCAGGTTGTAGAAGACAAACCTCTTGCGTTGCCTTGGAGAAAATAGAAAATATCCCAATTTCCCCCAAAGCCCTTCTTCCTTCTCTCTCCCTGACCCCAACTCAAGAAACAGGGCATGCTAGGATCCCAGGAGCCAGGCTGTCCCCACTCCCCAGCCAAGATTCTGGCTTTCATTCATTCTCAGGCTGCCTCTCAGAAGTATTTCAATTAATAGTAATTAATAATCTCTGGGGCTTGGGGGTAGGGCAGGGTGGGGGAACAGAGAGAGGGAAGGGAAGAAGCTGTCCTGGATTGTTGGGGATGTATTCCTGAGAAGGATCATTTTTCTGATCCCTCCCCAACATCTCCCCAGTTACCACCACATCACCATTGTCACTAGGTTCTCTCTCTGCTGCCTGTGTAATAAGTTAAGACAATAAGGGCTCCTACCGGGCTGCTTGGCAGGAAATGAATCCCAAGGGAGAGTCACACAGGCTTGTTTACTGGTGGGGAGCTTTTTCTGCCCGCAGGGTCAGGGCTTGACAATTAGGTCCCAAGCCAGGTAAACAAAAAGCCTCAATGTTCTGCAGGCTCCATCCCCCGGCTGGACATGAGAACTCATTAGATCCAGACCGTCTCTGTTATCACCCACACCTTCTTGCCCCTGCCACAGCGATTCTCAAGGCCGCCTCTCTTCGTCCTTGTATTCCTTCCCTTCCCTCAACCCATCCATGCCCTGAAGGTGCTTAAGAGAGGAGGGTGGGCATCCAAGATGTCAGAGAACTGGGGAGGGAAGTGGGCCCTGAGGCCCATACCATGGGCTCACAATAGAGCTCCCCCGGCCCTGTGCTGTAGAGCAAGGCTTGTGGAGAGAGACAGCAAAGAAAAGTAGGAAGCGATCACCAGGGGCAGCCACTGTAATAATGTACTAAACATGGAAAATTGCATTACATTAGATTCTTCTGTTTCTCATTGTATAGATGAGATACAGAGTCATAAACAGGAAATTCACAGGGCCAATGGCCCCCTTGCCAGAGTTTCAGCTTCTTTTGGTTAGATAGGGGGAAGGGCAAGAAAGAAGAATGCCTTCCAGACGAAAGGGCTTTCAAGGCTAGAATCTATCTTTTCAGCCATCTCCTTATCATCACTCACTCTCCTTGTTACCCAGACCAAGCCCTCTTTTTAGGGAAGCGCCATTCAGGGCATCCAGTTATTTTCCACAGGGGAGTTCCAGACCCTGGAAGCCTCTGCAAGCTGATTCCTCTTCAATCTTTCCTTCTCCTTTTAACCTCCAAGTACTAATGAGATAGGTTTTCCCTAGATCCTGGACACGTGTTCCATTACCCTCAGAAGGAATTCCTAGAGGGTGATATAACTGAGAAGGACATTGCTGGGACAAGAGAAAGAGACAAATGCACTAGAAAAGGATCCTAGGGCCAGAGAATCCTTCAGACAAACCCCAAGAGGAAACCAACACATTTCTCCGTTGATGCATTTCCATCCAAATGCACATTCAACTGTACATACCTTATATACACAGTTGTTTGTATGCACCTGTTGATAACACATACATCTGTGTACCCACACATTTCTGTGTATACCTGGGACTCTTATACCCTTTGTTGTCCTTTTGGGGGAAGTGATGGTTCTTTGGCTTGGGCCTGGGGTCCTCCCACACCACTAGCCTCCCACACACCTTTCCAGCAACTAGGTCTGTATGTTTAGAGGAAAACGATGGATTGCTATTCTCTCTCCTCCCCCTCCCTGCAGTGTTGTAGAAAGGAGCCAGATATTTGATTGTGTGAATACTTAGGTATGTGGTTTGGGAAAGGGAGAGAAGGGGGAGTCATTATAGGAGAGTACACTGTGAACTGTTCCTGAGTTCTTTATTGCTCTCTCCCTCTGAGCTGGGTCAAATGAGAAGCACCAGTGGGTTAATAAAAAGATGACCTTCCTAGCATAGTCAACTCCTGAGTATCCACATGTGGGCTCTCCATGTTAAAGGCTGACTTACCTCTGCCACCTAGGTGGTTTCCATGCCGACTCCCCACTGCCGTTGTATTGCTGTGTACTCAAGTAGTTTTGGAGGCACCTAAGAAAAAATATATAATCAGGGCAAGTTAAATCTTCTGTTTGAAAGAAATCAGATATTACATTCCACAAGCTGATATTAAGTGGTTCTGGATTAGTATCTACTATTTGGGATTTTCTAAACCATGACTCCTGTGTGGATGATTGAGAAGTTTCTTATTTTTGGCATGTACACACAGACCAGGATCAGGGCAATGTCCCCACAAATGGTGTGTCTTGCGAAACTGACTCAAGAGCTCAGGCCACTGAGGACCAAAGTCCGAGTCTCCTTCCTCCCATGCAGTGTTGTTCCCATTTTTCCAGATGGACAGACTGAGGCCCAAAGCCATTTCCATGACAAACTCATCTTAACCCACTAAAAAAGCAGAGCTAAATGATCTAACCTTGCTGGGGCATTGTTCATTAATTGCCCATATCCTTAACCCTCCTGATCCATATCCTCTTATTCCACTCTGCTGTAGAAACAAACAAAACAAAACAAAACACAAAACACCCAGAAAGACTACAGCATTGCCAGCCTCTGGAAAAACAAAGCACTTCCTGCTTCCAACTTTTAATTCTCTGATTCTTTAGTTTACACTCAAGGAAAAGAAGAGCTTTGTACAGATTGGCTTTCACCCTGGGGAACAGGTGGAAATATCATTTGTCTAAAATGGATTTGTACTCTTCTGTCTTGTGGTTTTCCTCATTTTCTTTGCCATTTTGGCTAATTATCAAAGACATTTGCGGTAAAACCCAGGCGGGCCCAGGCCTTTCCCACCTTAATCCTCCTCCTCCAGCATAGTCAATGGGCTCAGCTGGCAGGGTTCCCATGGCAACAGGCTATGATGTCACAAAGGGAGGATTAGAACGGGCTGGAGTGGGGTGGCATGGGGCTAGTGGGAAGCTTTGGTTTCTCAGCTGACCTTATAAAAACATAAGGAAGGGCCAATGGGGGAAGTATTCCAAGATGACTCAACAAGTCTCCGCTGAACATTTACTATATGCCTAGCACTGTGCTGGGTATAAAAGAATTAGGAAGGTTGCATGTTACAGGGAAAGATCACAGAACTTGGAGTCACAGAGCCCAAGTGTGAATCTTGGCTTTGCCATTTACTACCAGTTTAACTTTAAGCAAGTCATTCTTGTTTCTTTGGGATTCCGTTTTCTTCTCTATAAGATGGGGAATTGGACCAGACTGAACTCTTAAATTGCCTTCCAGGTCCGGATCAATGGTCCTAAATATAAGATGATAGGGAAAAGGCTCTCCCAACTTCCCCTCCAAACTACTTTAAATAATGCCTCAATATACTTATTAGTTGTGTGACCCTGGGGAAGTCACTTAACCGCTATATGCCTCAGTTCATCATCTGTAAAATGGGATCACAATGGAGAAGGAAATGTCAAACCACTCCCATATCTTTGCTAAGAAAACGCTATGGGCAATGCCCATAGAGTCACATACAGTAGGGCATGACTAAACAAAAAAAGTGTTAGATGCTGTGCTAAGTGGCGGGGGCACAAATACAAGTAATCAAGATAGTCTCTGCCCACAGTGAACCCATTCTAAGGGGAAAAGGCATTATCTAAAGTGGAGCTGGAAAGGGGAAAGGGAATACATTGGCATCACGGCTGGAGATGGCCCAGAAGTGTTGTCAAGGCCTGGATTTTGGCAAGATAAGGCCAGAGCTAACTTATCAAAGCCCCAGGTGGTAGATCCCAATTTTCTGGTTGGGAGGGGATAGAGATAATGGCCCAAATGCCAACCTAATGACTTAGAATTGACTGGGAAGTGAATGATAATGTAAGAAAAATGTTTTGCAAAGTTTAAAACACTGTATAAATGTCAGTTATTATTATCTTTACATTTGCCAGCTCAGACAAGCCTCCTTGTTGGCTGTTCAGTTCCTGTTCAAACCCAAAGCCTGAATGCCAATAATACCCTTGGACTCTCTTGTTCAGTGAACCTGTATTTGCAAGCTCAAGGACTTCAGTTAGGGAATTCTCATGTCTCATCTAGAACCATACTAGAAGTTCCACAGCCTGATTCTAAGCCAATTCTAACGTTCCAGGAAAGGAAGCTTATTTACTATCTAACATAGACATTGGCGTGACATGTAGAGCCTCTTTTTTCCCCCACCAATGTAGATGCCAGTCGATATTTTAAACACATTTTCCTGATGGTTATTTTTTACCCTGCTCCTCCCAAGAGTAGCAATGTTAAGTCTTAGTATATTGAAAACGACATACATAGCTCTGTTCTATCCGAATGTTTAACTTTTTCAGAGGAACATGAGAACGTATCATCTCTGGTCTTCGTTCTGGAAGCTTTGATGTGGCCTTTGGCCAAAAAAACAATAAAGGTCTGACCTGTTTCCCTCTTAAGGTCTAACCAAACTGATATTTGCCTCCTGTCTTTATTGACATCCCCTAATTCATCATTAAGGGCAGGTAGGTGGCACGGTGGATAGAGCGCTGGGCTTGGAGACAGGAAGATTCATCTCCTTGAGTTTAAATCTGGCCTCAGACACTTACTAACTGTGTAACCCTAGAGGGTAATCCCTTATCCCTGTTTGCCTCAATTTCCTCATTTGTAAAATGAGCTGGAGAAGGAAATGGCAAACTACTCTGCCAAAAAATCCCAAAATGGGGTCATATGAAGAGTTGGACATGACTGAAATGACCAAACAAAAACAACAACTCATCATTAAAGCAGTTAGGAAAATGGGTTCTGGAGAGAGGGAGAATAACTATGGAGAGTGCTGAGGATCAGTTACAAGTCCCTCTGTGCTGGGTGGTTTGGGGAAATCTGGCTTAGAGATTGGAATGTTTGACTTCTTGAAAGTTGACCTTGAAGTTGACCTCTTGAAATCCCTTTCTCACCCATGGCCCTTGAGGATGCTCAGCTTAGTTGGGTAGTTCCACTTTTCAATGAGACCAGTTCACTAAGTGAGGACTACAGAAGCAGAGTCTGCAGGCATTAGTGAAATCCTGAGTTACCAGAAGTCAGAACACAGTGGGCCATGGACATAAGCAGCAACAAGTCATGCTATAATGATGTAGTATAGTCATGAAAAGTAGTTTGGCATTCAGTGGAAGGAGCATTGACTCAGGGGTTAGAAGACCTGGGTTCAATCCCGCCTCTGCTATTTTGTGCCTGTATGATCATGGGCCAATCCTTTAACCTCCCCAAGCCTGTTTTATCATCTTCAAAATGAGGGTATTTGCACTAATTGGCCTCTGAAGTCCCTTTAGCTCTAGATCTTTGATCTTATACGAATCAACAAAAAATATTGTTCTTTAGTCATTTTCAGGTATCTAACACTTCTTGACCCCATTTGGGGTTTTCTTGGCAGAGATACTGGAGTGGTTTGCCATTTCCTTCGCTAGCTCATTTTACAGATGAGAGAACTGAAGCAAACAGGGTGAAATGACTTGCCCAGGGTCACACAGCTAGTAAGCGTCTGAGGTCATATTTGAACTCAGGAAGGTGATTCTTCCTGACTTCAAGCCCAGCACTGTATCCACTGCAGCAACTAGCTGCCCATCAAAAGAAAATATATACTAAGTGCCTTCTCTGGTCTTGTGTATAAGGAAGGGATTGTGTTGGTATGGGGTCACACGAAAGAAAAGAAATAGCATGAGGTCTCCCCCACAGAGAGTTTGTAAGGTGGTTGGAGACACAAGCCATACATATTTTAAGAACTTGACCCCAAAAACCTGACAACAAAATGGTAAATTCCATCCCCTGCCCTAAATCCTTGATTTCTATCCTAGATTATCATCTCAAAGTTGTCTTTGAGTCTCTCTTTCACCATGACACTCACTTATTTGCAGTTCTTACTGATCCTGCTTCTGCAATAATTCTCAGATCCATTTGCTACTTTCCATGCACACAACTGCCATCCAATTCTCATTTCTTCTCATCTAGACTATTGCAATATTACGCATCATAGGCACTTAATAAATGTTTGCTGAATTGAATATCCTAATGAGTCCTCCTGCCTCTGTTCTCTCTTCTCTCTAATCCATCAGTTATGCTGTTGCCCGAGTACTTTTCCTAATATGCTTTCAGTGGCTTTCTTCCCAAATAAAGTAGAAACTCCTGATTTTGGCATTCAAGGCTCTCCATCATTTGGTTCCAACCTACCTTTCCAGGCTTCTCTAGATTTCAGCCAAACTGTCCTGTTTTTCATACCCCTTTCTAGTCTTGTCCTATGTTGAAATGGACTCCCCCTCTTCATGTATTGTCCCTCCTTTCCTTCAAGGACCAACTGCTTCTTCATGAAGTCTTCTGATTACTTTTCCCCATATTCTCAGTTGAAAGTTTTCTTTGTCCCCTCAAATTTCTTATACCATTTTCCTTATACCTCTTCTTCATTTTCGTCTGTCCTCCTTTGTATGTGTCTTTTTGAGAGGTTCTCAACCTGGGGTCTATGAACTTGTTTCTTTAAAAAAAAATGTATAACTATTTCAGTAGAACTAATTCCCTTTGAAATCCTTTGTATTTTGTTTTATGCACTTATAAACATTATCCTGAGAAGGGGTCCATGCAGACTGCCAAAAGGTCCATGATGAAAGAAAGAAAGAAAAAGAAAGGAAGGAAAGAAGGAAGGAAGAAAAGAAGGTCAGCCAGTAACCTTTCTCATTAAGTGGTAAACTTTCTGAGAGCAGCATCTGAGTTGTATGTATTTTTGTATTCCCCATACCCAGGACAGACTCTTGAATATAGAGGGATTATTTATTAAATTGAATTGAATTGTTGGGATACCAAATGAAAGATCCAGTCAGTAAGTACTTGGTCCAGCAATTCAGAGGAAGGAGAGATTATGCAAAATGGGAGTTTTAAGAAAGATTTCATGGAGAAGATAAGACCTCAGCTGAACCTCACAATATGGGTAGGCCTCACTACAACCCAAGGGTGCAGATATCTTTTTTAATCCTCATTTTACAAGTGAGGTAAGTGAGACTCAGTGAGGAAGTTGGTTGGCATGAGTGTTCCAGGGCAATGGGCTAATATTGGAATAAATATCTATCGGGCCATTGACCCAGGCTCTGGGGCACAGGATGGTTGCTAGGGCCTGGAATGATGGTAACAGTGACTTCAGCTTCAACCAAACTTAAATTATCTCAGCTTCCATATAGCTGTTACTCCTCCCCAGCCACTCTTTCAAAGCCACACAATAGAATTCTACTTATTTTCTACATGTCCTCAATAATTGCTCCACAATTCATCACAAATACTCAGGGACTGGCCACCTGACACCTACTGCCCTGATGAGCAACTTCAGGAGAACATCTTGACTACCCTTTACAATGCAAGAAGCAGCTATCGGTCATGGACAGCTGCATACCTCTTCTGCCTTCCATGCCTAGCTTTCTGCCTTTCTGGTGTCCCCATTTCTAACAGGCATAAAGAAAAGAAACAACAAGGTGAGACTAGAAACTTAAGAAACTCTGTCCCATGGCCTGGCCCTTCAGGCTTTGCTTGCCTAAAGAAAACTGACCCAACTTATCAAGTTGTTATCACCTCCCTTCTTTGAAATGCGAACCAAGAGACTTCCCTAGGTCACTCACCAACCTTGTAACCTTGGGCAAGTCACTAACTTTCTCTGGGCTTCAGTTTTTTCCTGCTTTAATGAGAGAGGCTTGAATTCATTTTCTAAGAACCCTTGCAGTTCTACCATTTTATGACCCACCTCCTCAACCTAAAAAGATCCCTCTAAGGGGGAGCCATGGAAATGAGGGGCTCTTCCCCAAATGTAGGAGTGGGGAGACCAGGTGATGTAGCATGAAGAGACACTGAAGCTCAAATGGCATTCCCACCTGGCAACTAGCATACCTCTCCTCCCCAGAGAGTGTTGGCTCCATGGTGGTGAGATATCCAGACCTACACTGACTAGCTCCTTCATCTGCCAGCTGCCTCCCCAGGGCTGGAGAGCACATAAGAGAATCATGGCTTGCTGTTTTAAAGCTTTTAAGGTGGGAATAAATTTAATAAGAACTCTTTATCGCTAGGTCTGCAGAGCCCCATCTGAGCCGCAAGGCAGAAAGGAGCCAGCATGTGAACCACTTCCTACACAGTCATGAAAATCATCAAAACGGAAGGACCCCTGGAGGTCATTTAGTCTGTCCCCTGTCTCCAAGCCAAGATTGCTCCCAGAACTTTTGAGGATATAGATGAGATTTTTCTTTTTTTCTTCCTGATCCTTACTTTTCCTTCCTTTCCTTCTCCTATTTTTCTTTCTCTAGGGACAGAGATTTCACAGTAAATTGTCCCAGTACCTCACGAGACTGGGCCAAGACATTCTTTATGTCTTACCTAAGTCATTTCTACTGCAACTGCTGAAGCTCATTTCATTTTGGCAATGGAGGACTATATGGCATCCCTTCACAAACATAAAAATAATAGTAACAGTGCCTCATATCTGTATAAGGCTTTATGCTTTCCAAAGCACTTTCTCATCCATTATCTTGCTAATTCCTCACTATAACCCAATGAAGTAGGTAGGGTGCAGATATCTTTTTTATCCTCCTGAGACCCAGAGAGGTCAAGGGATTTGCCCAGAGACACATAGTAAGTCATTAGTTGAGCCAGCCAGGTCTCTTGACAATAGAATTGTGTTCCTTCTACTATACTCCTTAATATTCCATTTCTGACCCCCCCTTGCAACACACACACATACACACACACACACACACACACACACACACACACACACCCACCTTTCCCTGAGGAAAATGATTCTCAAATTCTTTTAGTATTTTGGAACAGGCCTTTCTACGATCCTTCTCTCACTGCCTCACTCCTCCAACTTAAGGCTGTGCAAACTGGAACCCCAAACAGAAGTCAATCAGCAAATCCTGGCCTTTGCCTTCAGATATAGAATTAATGGAAGGAGTAAAAAAAAAATTAAATAACCCAAGGGGGAGAAAAAGTGGGGCTAGGGGTGGAAATCATTACCAGACTTTGACAAGTGTGTAAATATTTCATAGGGAGCATTGTGGAGCCTGAGGGCTAGGAGTTCAGAGCTCACCTCAAGGAAGTCAGGCCCTTTGTTAACAAGAAATCGAGCTGGCTTGTGTGCACAGGGTGGAAATTAGGCAAATGATATTTGAGCTCCATATTGGCAAACAAGCACTGCAGGATTGGGGAGCAAAAGGGGATGGTAATTGAAAGAACGTCTGCACCTCCAGTCCCATCTTGGAGGAAAGCAGGGAGCCCAGCTGGAATGGGCATCACGTGGCTCTCAGCTGCTGTTCCCAGCATGAACCAGGGAAGGAATGCAGATGTGGCCATCTGGTGAATGGGAACATGTGGTGGAAAGTGAAGGCAAGGCCCTAGTATTCTGTCTAAATTCCCAAAGAAAGGAGGGCCTTATGGTTCCATCCAGAGTGCCCTTAGCATAATCCTGCCTTCCTGTCTTTCTGTTCTTTGGTGTTTCTCACTCCTAGGGTGCACTTGGAGGTCTAAGCGGCATTATTAGAGGCACAGAAACCACAGATTCTCAACCTTTGGAGTTGAAAGGGACCTCAGAGGTCATCTAGTTCAAACCCACTCCCCTACCCCCCCACCCCTGCCATCACTGAGCTGGTATTGGTCTGATCAGCCAGTCTACATTGAAACTTGACTCTAGCATAGTGACATCATTTTGGTCCCCTTCGAGAATAAAGAACAACAACCAATGAACAAACTCATTTGGTCAATAAATAAATAGTCTATAAATATTTTTTAAAGCACCTACTATGTGCCAGGCACTATGCTAAGTGCTAGAGATACAAATATGAAAAAAGAAAGATAGTCCCTGCCCTCTAGTTGCTTATAATCTAATTAGGAAGGACAAAACACAAAAGGAAGTTGAAAAGGGGGTGGGGCCTAAGTGGGGGATTGGGGGAGATATCAGTCAGAGAAATCCTAAATGGAACCAGATGAGAAATGAGATGTCTCAGCAGAGCTCTCACCTTAGGTGGAGGTCTATTACATTAGCTTCCTAACTGGTCCTTCTGCCACAAGTCTCTCCCCACTCTAATCCGTCCACACTCAACTACTTCGGTGATTTTTTTTCTAAATAGGTCTCACCATATCACCCCCTTGCTCAATTAGATCTAATGGATCCCTGTTACCTCCAGAATCAAATATTAACTCTTTGTTTGGCAGTTAAAGCTCCCCATAACCTAGCCCCTTCCTACCTTTCCAGCCTTCTAATTTCCTTCACTCTTTTCATTTGACTACCCTCCACCCACTCTGTGATCCAGCAATACACACCTACTTGGCCCTTCTTTCCAAACAACACGCCATCTCCTTTCTCCAAGCCTTTATATTAGCTGTTTCCCATACCTGGAATGCTTTCCCTCCCTTTCCCTCCTCCTCTTTTCCTCCGAGACTCAGCTCAAACCTTCTTCAGGAGGCCTTTCCCAGTCCCCCTCAATGCTAATACCTTTTCTAAGATTGCCTTCCATTAACTCTGAATATATCTGGCGTGTACCCGCTACGCATTGTCTCCCCAGTAAAATGTGAACTCTGTGAGAGAAGGAATTCATTTTGCCTTTCTCTGTATCCTGAGTACTTAGTACGATGTCTGGAAAATAATAATAAATGCTCGTTGTACAACTGGGGAAATCACTACCTCCTGAGACAGCCTATTCCACTTTTGAAAAATTTTAATTAAGGAAATCTTCAAGCTGAAATCTATTTCTATACAATTGCTACCCATTGGTTTTCATTTTGCCCTCTAGAGCCAACCAGACAAAGGCTAATCCCTCTTCCAATGTGATCGCCATTCAAATACTGGAAGACAGTTCTCATGTCCCCAAAATGGCCTAGTGGAAAACCTGCTGGAACCCAGGGGACCTGGCTTTGAGGCTATTTACTACCACAGTGACCTGGAGAAATTACTTAACCTCCTTGGGGCTCAGTTTTCTTAATGGTCAAATGAGGAGGTTGAGTTAGATTGCCTCCAAGGTTCCTTCCAGCTCTAAACCTATAATCCTGTGATCCCCAAGTTTCCTCTTCTTCACATTAAGCATTTTGAGTTCCTTCAATTAAATCACTGAAGACAAAGTGAAGCAATGAACAGGGTGCTAGATACAGCTGTGGTGGAGGAAGGATCAGTCTAATTAATCAACAAGCATTTATGTTTAGGTGCTGTCTTAGGCACAAAGACAAAAACGAAGTAGTCTCTGCCCTCAAGGAGATTACATTCTATTGGGAAGAATATATGCAGTGTATATGTATGTATGTGTGTATATATCTATGTATATATATACATATATATGTATATACATATATACACACACTAGAATATACATACTGTATAAAAGAATATACAAAATAAATGCAGTGTAATTTTAGGTAGGGGGAGATATTAGAGGCTGAAGAGGACCACTTAGGTCATGGAGTGTCAGACCTAGAAACTTAAAGACAGAATGATTTGTTTTAATGTACATAGCCAGTAAATGTCAGATATAGTATTTGAACCCAGCATTTCCCTATTCCCAGTTGTACGTAAGAGAGAGAGGAAGAGTAAAAGGGGGAAGGGAGGGAGAGAGAGAGTAGTGGGGGAGGGAGAGGAGAGTAAAACTTGCTAGGTTTGAAGGTATTGCTGGACCGTTGGATATTTGGACAGGAAGAGAACTTCCCAGGGAGTTCATAGAGGAGCCATGGATTTTTAAAAGACTAGAGGATTTCAGATTAGTATGGGCATGAAGCATCTCTGCACATAGGGCATATCCTGTTGTCTTTGGCTGAGGTCCCTATGCTGGCATCTGCCCTTCTCAGTTGTGTTTAACAGCACTAACTGCAAACATTTATGATGTGCTAACCTACATACAGGGGATAGAGAAGCTTGATCAAGACGTGAGTGTCATCCATTTCTGTACCTCCCTTTTCACTCCCATTTCTCACCCTGCCCCATTCCATTCAAACATTTCTTACTGGCTGGCCTGATGAATGAGTTCTTTCACTACACAGTGGATAGAGCCCTGGGTCTGGAGTTCAGAAGACCTGAGTTCAAATTTGGTCTCAGACACTTACTAGCTGTGTGACCCTGAGCAAGTCACTTAACTCTGTCCCTGTTTCCTCAACTGTAAAACGAGATTAGCCTCTGCCTCAGGCTGTCGTAAGATCAAATGAGATATTTGTAAAGCACTTAACACAGTGCCTGGCACATAATAGGTTCTATATAAATGCTTACTCCCTTTGCCTTTTTCTTCTAGTTCCATCATTCTCACCTGATGTGTATGCTGCCCTTTTCTTCTCAGTGCAGGAACCAGACCTCAGATCAACATCCCCCACCCCTGTTCTAGGGTACCAGTGTTTTTCCTACCTAGACACATCCCTAGCCTTCCATCCCAGAGGCCTCTCAGCAGCAAAGGGACTGATGACCTAGGCCAGTAGAACAACCCAGTAAGAGTATGTTAAGGTAGGTCCCTTCCTGTCCCTGAACGAAGGAATGGAATCTGAGGGGAAGGTCTGAATAAAAGACCCTGAAACTCCCTCACCTTCTTAAATAGGAAGGGAGGCCTCTCTCGGCTTAGAGGAACTGTTTGGGCTCCTGCAGCTTACCGGTAATTTCTATGTGTTTATTCATCTTAAACTACCAGTTTGGTTAAAAATAAATTATGGGAAGAGGGAAGTACAGCCCACCCTATCAAGCTAAGTGTAGAGGGGGCACTCAGTCGTTGAAATTGACCGGGAGAGTTGAGTTGCCTCATCTATTGGGTAAACAGGAAGAAGGGGACTCTAGGAGAACTGTCCTCCCTGCTCCCCCACACACACCCCCAACAACCCACAGCTTCCTTTTTCTGCTTGAGAGGGAGATACAACACCCAATCAGGTTTTCAATCAGGGATTTTTCTCTGTTTAGGGCTGCTCTTGCTGCATTCTTCTCTGATCAGATGCAAAAGTTCTTAACTCTTTTTTGGCAGTCTGGTGAAGCCTTATGGACCCCTTTTCAGATTAATGTTAAAGCATAAAATAAAATACATATGATTATAAAGGAAACCAATCACATTGAAATAAAGTTGCCTCTTTTCCTATCCAAGTTCATTTCCCCGCCCGCCCAAGCCTAACCTCAGAACGCTCTGTGTGTCTGTGGAGCCCGGGTTAAGAACGCTGACCTTAAGCATTTTGTCCATTTCTGGGTGTCATTTCAAAGGGCATGTTGAGAACCTGAGCACAGACAAAAGCAGGTGACAAGAATGGTGAGGAGCCTTGAACCACTATGTTGTGTGAAGATGAATTGAAGGAACCCAGGGTATTGAGCCTGGAGAAGAGAAGATTTGGGGCTGAGAAGTAGGTGTTTTCAAATATTCAGAGGGTTATCACAGGGAAAAGAATTCAGATTGTTCTCTCCGTTCCTCAGGTGACTCTTCATTTCCCATGCCCAAGTGTTTGCAGTGGCTATGCCTGATACCTGGAACATACTTTTTTACTGCCACCTCACAGAGTCCTTCTGTTCCTTTAACATGAAATGTAGGCATCATCTTTTGCACGAAGACTTTACTACTCCCCTCCCAAACTGCCAGTGCCCTCACTCTAACACTAGTGTGTATGTACTTAGTTTATTTTTATTTATTCACTTTCTATTTATGAGATATACATAATATGTATATATAAAATAAAAATATTACATATGTAAATGTATATAAAAAGTACTTTTCTCCTATTAGAACATAAGCTCCTTGAGGATAGCAATTGTTTCATTCTTTGAACTTATATCCTGGGGACCTAGCACTGTGCCTTGCACACAGTAGGCATTTGATAAATTGATTGATTCTGCTTGGCCTCAGAAGGCAGAACTAGGAATTATAGGTCAAAACTATTAAGGGGTAGAAGGGAGGGCAGACTGGGGGAAGGGGTAATCAGAATGCATGCAGTCTTGGGGTAGGGGATAGGGAAGAGAGGGGGAGAAAATTTGGAACTCAAAATCTTGTGGAAAACTAAAAATAAATTAATTGATAAAAAAAAAGAAATTATAAGGGGGCAGTTTTTGGCTGGATATAAGGGAAAACTTTTGAATGGCTGAAAACTTCTGAATAGCCAGAGCTGTCCAAATGGAATGGGCTGGCATGGGAGGTAGTGAGTTCCTTGGCATTGAAGGTGTTTAAGTGGCCTTTTGTCCGAGATATCGTAGGGAGGAATTCTGTTCAGGTTCGGGCTGGACTAGATGGTCACTCAGGTCGCTTCCAACCTTGAAATGCTGCCATTCTGCTGCACTTAATCAGGAAGCTCAGATGTATCATGTTGAGATATATTGGCAATCTAGGATTGCACTGAGACTACCAAAATGGAGCCCCATGCCCTCCGTCCCTAGTTCTAGTCCATGCTCATTTATGTGCTCCCAGATTTATTTCTAGGGGTTGAGAGATGAGAATCTCTAGGTTAACCTGAGAATACGTGTTATGGAGTAGGAGCAAGGTAGCCTCCACCAGGTGGGTGAGCCAATGCACAGGATGCCAGACAACCAAGCACAATTTCCACAGGCTTGGGCCACTGAGGCACTGCTTTCTTCTCTGCCCCAAAGTTGCCAATGGAGCAGGTTTCCGCATAGCTCTGTCTGATTACTCTAGGGGTGACTCTGGGAAAATCTTTGCTTAAAGCTCAGTTCTTTACCAAATTTGAGTGGTGACAATATGGACCCCCTCTGGAGAAAGTGCCTCTCATTGCAAGGCCCTCTCCATTTTCCCAGCTTGAACCCAGACCCTTCTGCCCAAAGCAATGATTTGGATATGGTTTGCTGCCTTGGGCTCTGAGTCACTGGCTCACCAGGGGACCTTTAAAAGCTGGAGCAGTGGGCTGGGAGATTGTCAGCCTCCATTAACTCATTCTTCTCTTTATCAGGGCTTCAGAGCAGGAAAAAAAAAAAGCTTCCTTGCATCCAGCCCTAGCACTTTGCACATACACAGTGAATTAAATTTTTAAAAAATTAGGTAACTATTCCTGGCTCCCCTGAATCACAGAATTGTGGGATCCTAGAACCTTTGGTATGTCGCTTAATCTATGTGGACCTCACTTTCTTCATCTGTAAAATGAGATTGTTGGATGTGATGACATAAGTCAGGTGCCACCTCTTACTTATTTTGCCTTTCCTGATCTCTCCCCACCCACCAAGCTGACAATGCCCTCTTCCTCTTGAAGCTATTTTGTGTTATGGTGTATAATGTAACACTACATTTATTTATTTACGTGTATGCATGTTGAGATAGCTAGGTGGCAAGGTGGATATTTTGCTGAAGTTGGAATAAAGACTTGACTTCAAATGCTTCTCTGTGACCATGAACTAGTCAACTTAACCTTGTTCATCTTAGTTTTGTCATGTGTCAAATGGGGATGGTAATAGTCTTCATCTCATAGGCTTATTATGAGGAACAAATGATAGAACATTTGTAAAGTGCTTTGTAAACCTTAAAGTACTACGCAATGCTGACTATTATGTTCTATCTTTCCAGTAGAATGTAAGCTTCTGAGGGTAGGACTATTTGCTTTTGTATTTATATCCCTCAAAGTACTCTGCATGTAGTAGGTCAGGACTGTCCCAAATGTGCATGTGCAGCCCCCCTACAAGCATAGAAATTTACATAAATGCTTTAGTAAAGGAAGCTGAGCTCTCACTAAAATGGCAAATCAAAATATATTGTCTATTGTTTCAATAAAAACCCTTAAGGTTGGACAACCCTGTAGCAGGTCAGGGCTGTCCAGAATGCGCATGTGGCCCGCCGGCCTATAACCATAGAAATTTACATAAATGCTTTAGTAAATGAAATGGCAAATCAAAATATATTACCTAGTGTTTCAATAAAAACCTAAGGTTGGACAGCCCTGTAGTAGGTCAATCAATGATTCAGTATTTATGAAGCACCTACTGTATACCAGGCATTGCCAGAGCCCTGAGGATAAAGAGACACAAAAGAAGTGATCCTTGACTTCCAGAAGCTAACATTCTATCCAGGGAGACAACATGTACATATAAGGACATACAAAATAGCCACCTGAATATCAATAATAGATAATTTTGGGGAGAAGGTGGGAGAAGGTATTAGCAGCTGGGAGGAATCAGTAAAGATGCTTAATAAATGCTTATTATTATAGGATTCTCCATTTTATATACTCATATATCAACCTAGCTAAGGAGAGAATATTACGCATTACCAGCCCTAGGCCTCAGCTGGATGTTGTAATGCTCCTTTTGGCTGGTGAAACGCTATGGTATTTGTCAGACACCAGAAATGATTCAATGATCCCAAGTAGAAGAGGCAGAATGTCTGACCATCTGGAGATTTCTTCCAATGGGACCAGTTCTCACTGGCCTTGAATGGATGAGGGGGCAATCTTGACTGGAGGCAGGGGGATGGTTTTGGTGACCTCAAGGGTTTTTCCAACTCAGGAAAATGGGGACCCTGATAATCTCCATCTCTTCTTTTGGCCCTGGTAGGTAGGAGGGAGGGGATGGTCTGTGTTAAACAATGCCTTGCCAGACATTAGCAATATCCATCCTTTACATGTATAAGTGCTTAATATATATTTATGGAGTGAATGAGTGAGTGAGTGACTGAGTAATGCAGAGGAAAGAATGTCAGGCTTGGAGTCAGACAGCTGGACATAAGCCATGACTCCCAACACTTCTGGCTCTGTGGCTATGAACAGGTAACTTAACCTCCTGGAGCCTCAGTTTCTCCATTAGTAAAATAGAAATAATATCAATAACTTGCCCTACTTAGCTCACACAGCTTTATGGAAGTTTCTTTGTAAAGCTTAGAACTCTAGAGAACCCTGGACTAGTAGATTTATTGTTATTTGGGGAACCAAAGAGTAGATAAGATGGACTGGACTGGGCATTAGCTCTTTCTCAGCCCTAGAAGTCACAGGAGCATAGTACCAGGTCCCCCTTCTCATCTAATCTGACCCAATCCAGTCCAACCCAATCAGCATTTATCAATTTATCAATAATTCACATTAATTAATCACATACTGTATACACTGCACTGTGCTAGGCACTGAGGTTACAAAAGCAAAATTAAAAAACAATCATTGCCCTGAAAGAGCTTATATTCTCTCCCAGGATCCCCAGAAAGCCAAGTGCCCCATAGCTTCCCATGCTATGAAGCCGGCCCGTGCCCACATCAGAAACTGGTCAGATTTCCCCATCGGGCTCAGAGGAGGCAAGATACATGAAGGGATTTGGGGTGCTAGCAGGACTGAAGTACTTAAATCCTACTCCGCACTCCTCTGCTCCCTACACAGACCCCCAGTGGGGACAGAGCTTATAACAGTTCCTGATATCCATACCCTCTGCACAGCTCTAGGGTATGTAAGAGATTCCAAGGTCAGTCAAGAGGTGGAAAAATTAGGGTGTGGGTGACAAAAACAATCTCTTCCCTCCCTCACGGTGAGGATTTTCACCACGGAACTCTCCCTAAGGGCTTCTGCTCTGTCCACACCCAACCTTCCTCACCAGTCCCATCTGCCCTCCCCGCTCTTCCCTGGGTTGAAACCAAAGTTCCTATGGCCTCTCCCAGAGCCTGCAAGGAGAGGCAGGGCCCCATAGAAAGACTGATTGTCTGACACTTGCACTTAAGCTTCCAAGAAGCTAATAGCTCAATTCGGCTCATTCATTTCAAAGTCTTGGAAACCTTCCTGCCTCTGTATCCCTGGTCGATCAGTCGATAAACATTTATTAAGCATCCACTATGTGTCAGGCACTATGCTAAGTGCTACGGGTCTTGAAGAGAACTAGTGACATCACAGTATGATGCCTTGACTTGCGTACAAATTGGATTGAAGTGAGGCTGAGTGGAGAAAAGTCATCAGCCTCTCTCTCTTCTAGAGTCACTGAGGTCTAGTGGCAGGACAAAAGCTGAGATGACCAGCCATGACCCAGAATACAGTGGATGACCTTGGCCTTTCTAAATTAAAGTCTTTCCCAGGCCTCAGTTTGTCTGAGGGAATGCCCATTCAATGACTCAATTAGGCCATCTTTTGTTGCCCCTGCCAGAATGCAAGTAGAGATTGTTTCAATCTTTGTATCCCCACCACCCACCGCAGTGCCTGTCTGGCCCACATTGGGCAACTGGGCCTCACCTCATTCTGTTCTCTCTACTTCCACTCTTCATTTGTTGAATTCCTGCCCATCCTTTAGAGCAGGGCTGTCCAAAATGGGCCCACAGTGTGATTTATGCAGCCTGCCCACAAGCATAGAAATTTACATAAATGCTTTAGTAAACGAAGCTGAGCTACCAAAGAGCTCTCACTAAAATGGCAAATCAAAATATATTGTCTATTGTTTCAATAAAAACCTAAGGACAGCCCTGCTTTGGGGTTCAACTCCAGTATCATCTCCTCCAGGAATTTCTCAGTCTGTATCAACCTTGTGCTCCACCCCTTCAACTTCAAAAGATGCCTTGTCTTTATATCTCTCAAATGTACTCATTTATTATTTTGTATTAATTATTTATAAAGAGAGGTAAAAGACAGCCCCTGCTCTTAAGGTGTGCAATCTAATGGGGGCGACATGCAAACAACTAAATACTAACAGGCTATGTGGATAAATTGGAGATAATCAACAGAAGTAAAAGAGTAGAATTCAAGAGGATGAGGAAAGACTCCCCGTAGTTGGGTCATTGGGTCGTATATTTAGAGCTAGAAAGGACTTCAGAGTTCATCCTAGTTCACCCCTCTCATTTTGCAGATAAAGAAACTGAAGTCCTGAATGACGCAATTTCCTCGAGATCATGGGGTAGGAAAATGATTGGGGTAGGAAAATGATTGGGGTAGGAAAATGATTGAGGCAGGATTTGAACCAAGAACCTTGTACTCCAAATCCAAATCCAATTCTGCTTTGTCATTGTTTGGGCCCTGATTGAATGTAAATAGGAATTATTTCTGTTTCGGCCAGAAATGCTGAGGGTCTTCCCCTCCCAGTTTGCTTTTTGTTTTTTTCGTAGTAGGCTAAAGAGGCCATTGTTTGCCCCATTTTTTTTAACCTAGCCTTAATCATTGAATGAAAGTTGCTTCAGTCAAAAGGAGACCTGCTAAAGACATTATTAGCTTTAAAAGGCCAAGGTCTCCCATTGCATCCTGGGCCACCTCCAGTCATCCTGATGTGTATCTGGCCACTGGACCCAGATGGCTCCGGAGGAGAAAGTGAGGCTGGTGACTTTGCCATTTCCTTCTCCAGCTCCTTTAACAGATGAGGAAACTGAGGCAGTCAGGTTCAATGACTTGTCCAGGTTCACACAGCTAGTATTTGAGGCCAGATTTGAACTCAGGAAGATGAGTCTTCCTGACTCCCAGCCCCAAACTCTACCTACTGAGCCACCTGACTGTCCATGTAATTTCTACTTCTTCTCTCTTCTCATCTTTTCTTCTCTCTCTTCTCATGGATACCACCCTACCTGTGTTATTATCACCTCTGGACCAGACTACTACATTAGGTCCCTGCTTTAAGATTCTTTCTTCTCCCAACCATCTACTGCACAGCTGCCAAAATGATTTTCTAGAGTGGAGGTATGACTATGTCCCTCCAGTGCTCAATAAATCCCAAGGGTTCTCTATTGCCTCTAGGGTAAGATCTTCTGTTTATATTTAAAAGTTCTTTACAACCACACGTGCACACATACATACACACACGCACACACTCATATATATATATATATATACATATATATACACACACACACACATACACTATGATATATAGGCATGTGTATACATATACACATATACATACATACATACACACATATACATACATGTGTATACAAATACAATATAGTTGCGTGTATAATACACACATGCATACATGCACAGAGACATATATATATACATACACATGTAACGTATACATACATACATGTGAGAGGCATCCTAGCCTAGTGGATAGAGGGCTGACCTGGTAGCCAAGAAGATCTAGATTTGAGCCCTACCTCTGATACCTACTAGGGAAGTGACCCTGTGCAAGTCGTTTTCTTCTCACTGTTTTATGTAGTCCTTTAATAATAATAGATTGCATTTCTATGGCACTTTAAGGTTTGCAGAACACTTTGTGTTATTTTGCTTACACTTCATAATAACCCTTTGACATCTGTACTGTTATTATCCTCATTTTTACAGATAAAGAGACTGAGGCTTAGCAAGATGAAGCGACATATCCAGGTCACAGAGCTAGTAAGTGTCTGAGGCAAGATTTGAACTCAGTTCTTCATGACTCCCAGTCTTAACTTTCTTTATAGCTGCCTTCTAAGACTCTTAAGTTGCAGAGAAGGTGTAACCTACATTGGTAAGAGGGAGTTTCCTCCCCTGGGAGTTCTGTATACCAATGAAATCAGAGGTTTGGTTCCTTTATCCCCCTATATTTGTGCATATATGTTTATAGATGTACATATTGTCTCCCTTGATAGATTGTAAGCTCTTTGAGGGCAGGGATAGCTTCATTTTTACCCCCTTCATCCTTTGCCTAGCCTGGTATGGTACATGGTAAATAGTAGGTGCTTAATAAATGCTTGTTGATTAAATAATTAAATAACCATTGTGTACATAGCACTATTAGGTAACGGAGGACAGGCAAAATTCAGATAAGACTTTAAGATATGGTTCCTACCCCATAGAAGCTTCAAGAGATACAAGGACATCATAATAAATATCAAGGGGTAGCTAAATGGCTCAGAGGATAGAACACTGGCCCTGGAGTCAGGAAGGACCTGAGTTAAAAAATGGCCTCAGACACTTACTAGCTGTATGGCCCTGGGCGAATCATTTAACCTCGATTGCCTCCCCCCAAAAAAAACCAAACCAAATATCTAATACAAAATAATAGATGAGTGCATTTGAGATATATAAAGACAAGGCACCTTTGGAAGTCTGGGGGGACACGAGGTTGATACCGACTGAGCGATTCCTGAAGGAGGTGACATTGGAGTTGAGCTCTAAAGGATGGGCAGGAATTCAACAAATGAAGAGGGGAAGTAGAGAGAACAGCACGAGGCAAGGCCCAGGTGCTCACCTTCACTAGACAGGCACTGTGGTGGGTAGTGGGGATACAAAGATTGAAACAATCTTTACTTGCCTTCTAATAGGAGGGATGAAAAATACATGAAATACATACATCATAAATATACAGTTAACAAATTAATATTAAAATAACAATCATAATATTAATAAATACAAGTATACACAAATATGGAGGCAGCCAGGTAGCTGCACTGGGCCTGGAGTCAGGAAGATCTGAGTTCAAATCTGGCCTCAGACACTGGCTGTGTGACCCTGGGCAAGTCATTTAACCTCTACGCTTTTTTCTACACTGGAGAAGGAAACAGCAAACCATTCCAGGATCTTTGCTAAGAAAACCCTAGGGACAGTATTGGTGTGATATGATCCAAATGAATAATTTATAAAGCAGCTAAATACAGCAGGGTGGGATGGGGTAGGAAAGATTTCATCTAAGGAAGATAGCACCTAAACTGACAAGAGGAATTAACCTCAATTGCCCCCCCCCAAAAAAAACCAAATATCTAATACAAAATAATAGATGAGTGCATTTGAGATATATAAGGGAAGGGAGGGATATATATATGTATATGTATATATATATATATATATATAAGGAGGGATATATATATATATATATATATATATATATATATATATATATACATATGGGATATATAAGGGAGAGGGAAGAAGGAATTATATTCCAAGCATGGGGGACTGCAAAGGCATGGAGAGAGGAGGTGGAGTATTATATGGGGAAGGAATAAGAGGGTCAGTCTGGCCAGATCACAGTGAAAGAGGAGAAAAGCAATCACCCAATAAAGCTGGAAAGATAGATTGGGCCAGATTCTGTAGGGCTTTAAAAGATAAATAGAAGAGTTTATATTTTATCCTAGAGGCAATAGGAAGCCACTGGAGTTGGTTGAGTGAGAGTCACATGGTGAGATCCGTGCTTAAGGAAAATAACTCTGTCAGTAGTGTGTAAGATGGACCAGAGTGGCGAGACACTTGAGGTAGAGAGACCAATTAGGAGGCTTTTGAAATAATCTGGAAGAGAGGTGATGAGGGCCTGAACTAAGAAGGTAGCTGGGCAAGGAGAAAGAAGGGGACAGATGTTAGAGATGTTAGAAAGGTAGAAATGGCCAGATCTGGCAGCTAATTGGATATGTGGAGTGAGGGAGAATGAGGAGTTGAGGTTAATGCTGAGATTACAGACTTGAAACACTGGAAAGATGGGCATACCATTGACAGAAATAGGGAAGTTTGAGAGAGGAGAGGGTTTGGGGGAAAGATAATGAATTCTATGTTAGACACACTGAGCTACAGATGTCTCTGGGACAGCCAGTCTGAAATGATCAGGAGGCAGTTCGTGATGCAAGACTGATGCACAAGGGAGAGGGAGCCATTGAAGAATTTTTTGAGCAGAGAAATGACAGGACCCATCTTTGTGTCAGGAAGATTGGTCTGGCAGTGAAGGATGGATTGGAAGGGTAATAATGAAGGCACAAAAACCTATTAGGGACTAATACAATAGTTCAAGTGTTGTTAATTCATTTTTCAGTTGTGTCTGACTCTTTGTGACCCCCTTTGGAGTCTTCTTGCCAAATATATTGGAGTGGTTTGCCATTTCCTCCTGCTGCTCATTTTACAGATGAGGAAACTGAGGCAGCCAGGGTTAAGTGACTTGCCCAGGGTCACACAGCCAGTAAATGTCTGAGGCTGGATTTGATCTCAGGAAGATGAATCTCCCTGATCCCAGGCCCAGTGCTCTATCCACCAAGCCACTTAGCTTCGCCTAATAGTAGGTGGTAATGAATACTTGTAGTGGTAATGGGGATTGAGAGAACAGGACAGTTGTGAATACTCTTGCAGAAATGGAATCAATCCCAACATACTTTTTTCCCCACCACAATCTCCATCCCAGGTTATCTGCATCCCACACAATAGTTCTTTGTCCTGACTCCTCTGCCATCTTATACCATACCATCACTTCATTCCCACCCCCACCCCAACAATCCCAACTTTTCTACCTCCTGTAAAGCCTAGAACTCTGAGTTCCATTCCATGGGGATTTTGCCATTTCCTTCCCTCCTCCATGCTCCTTCTACCCAGACTGTATCTACACCTGCCTCTTCCCTGTGCTCTGGGCACCTTGCCCTTCCCCTTAACAGCTGATATTCCATCTGAATTTGGCTCCCTATCCAGAGGATTTGGAACAGCATTGCCCACACAGATGGGCTCGCAACATACACACACCCACAGATGTATACATATTCAAGACACAAGAATACACAGGCCTCCAAGCAGCTGTTTGTTATTTTGTTCAGTCGTGTCTGACTCTTTATGACCCCATTTGGGGTTTTCTTGGCAAAGATACTGGAGTGGTTTGCCATTTCCTTCTCCAGCTCATTTTTACAGATGGGGAAACTGAGGTAAACAAGATGAAATGACTTGCCCAAGGTCATATAGCTAGTAAGTATGTGAGACTGGATTTGAACTCAAAGGTCTTCTTGATGCTAGACTCAGCACTCTATCCATTGTGCCATTTAGCTGCAAGGCCACACACACACACAGCAAAGTTGTCATTGTAAAGTAGACACTTTGTCTTTTAGGACCCAGCATCAAGTGTCAGCTTATGCTCCCTCCTTCCAAGCCCTACCCCCTTGCCTAAAACTGTCCATTGTGATTTACCAACTGAACCTGCTGCAGCTTCAGATCTGCTTTTTGGAGTTTCAGGGTCCCATTCCTTCATGGCCTACTGGGTGTCAGGTTTTTCTCATTCCTGTCAAATTAATTCACAGAAAAGTGTATCTCAGTAGTTTAATGTGTTGCCCCTTCCCCGGGGTATCTGAAATTCAAAAGAAGATGTTCGCACTCGGATAAGAAGAAAACTCTAAGTCTCTCGTATTCCCCAATTCCCAGAATTCTTTTTTTCTTCACCCTCACTTCTCTGGCTTCCTTCATAACTCATTTGTAGAATGGGGATAATTGGAGTACCCACCTCACAGGTTTCTTGTGAGGATCCAATGAGTTAACGTATATAAAGCACTTTGCACACCTTAACATTGTTGCCTGTTGTTCAGTCATTTTGGTAGCGTCTGACTCTCCACTTGCCATTTCCTTCTCCAGCTCATTTTACAGATGAGGAAACTGAGGCAAATAGAGTGAAGTGCTTTGGCCAGGGTCACACAACTAATGAGTGTCTGAGGCTGGGCTTGAAATCAGGAAGTTTTCCTGACCTCAGGCCCAGTACTCCACCTAGCTACCCCAACATGTCTTAAAGCACCATATAAATTATTATGATTATTATTATAGCACTTATCCAGCACTTCCCATGTGTCAGACACTTTGCTAAGCACTGGACTTACAAATGAAGGCAAATAAGATAGTCCCTGCCCTCAGAGAGCTTCCATTCTAAAGCTGGGAGATAGGAGTCTAGGTTCTAGGCCCAATTCTGCCTCTAATTTGCTGTATAATCTAGACTAGTAAGACAGTACTTCTCTCCGGACTTTAATTTTTATATCTGTAAAATGAGGGAGGCTTATTCTGGATAGTATTTAAAGTTTCATCAAGTTTTTAGATCTTATATATAATTCAATCAGGGGTGAGCACCCAGGTTCCCTGACAACTTGCCCCTTGATTGGTGGTATGAGTTTGTATCATCACTGTCACCCCTACTGGATCCATTGCTATTATATCCTTCCCCTGACCTTCACTGGTCAGGTAAGTGAAACCTTGACTGCTGCTGTCCTCCACATCCTGACTGTTCTGGTAGCCCAAGATAGTGAATTCATCTGCTCTAGAGCCCTCAGGCTTGACTGAGCCTGCCCCAGGCCAGCTTGACTATCTTTCAGGAAAGAAAGGAGCCTGACTCTGGCCTGGGCACTGGACAAGGTACCTGAACCAAGGCACATTCTGTTCAAGACACTCCCTGCAGGCTGCTGTGCTGGCTGGGGCATGCATGTGTGGGGGTGATGGACTGGAAGATCTCCAAACTAGAAACTCTCCTCCTGAGATCTTAGAGATACATACTAATTGTCCCAAAGGCTGCATAGAGATACATAGTAATTACTGCATTAAAGATAGATTTAGTGCCTAGCCAGCACCTTGAAATGTAGCAGACATCCTAGAAGAGCCCTGGACGGTCAGAAGACCTGTGTTTTAGTCCCAATTCTGCCACCTACTAATTGTGACCTTGGGTAAGTCTTTTCCCTTTTCTGAGCTATAGGTTCTTCATCTGTAAAATTAGGAGGGCATAAAAGGTCACTTCTGAGATCCCTTCTAGATCTCATTTTCTGGAGTTACGGAATCGAATTGGATTCAGAGTCAGAAGGCCTGAATTTGAATCCCATCTGTGTTATATGACTACACGTGTGACACCGAATAAGACCTTCTACCTCTGTGGCCTTTGGTTTCCTCCTCTCTAAATCAAGAGGGTTATGTTGGATTGCCTTTAGGATCCCTTCCAGCCCTAAATCCTATGAGCCTATGAAGAGATGAGTAATCATCCTCCATGTTCTTACTTTAATAACTCAAATTAAGGACTGGAAATTGAGGGGATGCCCATCAATTGGGGAATGGCTGAACAAGTTGTGGTATGTGGATGTAATGGAATACTATTGTGCTATAAGAAATGAGGAGCAGGCAGACTTCAGAAAAATCTGGAAAGACTTCTATGAACTGATGCTGAGTGAAGTGAGCAGAACCAGGAGGACATTGTACACAGTAACAGCCACATTGTGCGATGACTGACTTTGATAGACTTAGCTCTTCTCAGCAATGCAAGGCTCTAAAACAATTCCAAAAGATTCACGATGGAAAATGCCATCCACATCCAGAGAAAGAACTATGGAGTCTGAATGCAGAGCAAAGCAGACTATTTCTTTTTTTGTTTTGTTTTGTTTTATGCTTTTCCTATTTGTTTTAATTCTTCTATACAACATGACTAATGTGAAAATATGTTTAATAGGAATGTATATGTAGAGCCTATATTGGATTGCAGGCTGTCTTGGGGAAGGGGAGGGAAGGGAGAAGGAGAAATTTAAAACATATGGAAATGAATGTTGAAACTAAAAATAAATAAATTAACTTATTAAAGAAATAACTCAAATTTCTATAGCACTTTAAGGTTTCTATGGGATTTTCTCATGACCTTGAATGGTCAAGTCGAGTCAATAAGCATTTGTTAAGTGCCTGCTCTCTTCCAGGCACTGTGCTAAGAAATAGGAATACAAAGAGAGACCGAAGATGGTCTCTGCCCTCAAGAAGCTCACCGACTAATGAGGGAGGCAACATGCGAACAACTACATACTAACAAGTTAGAAACAGAATAAATTGGAGTTAACAGAGGGAAGGCCTCAGCATTAAGGGGGATGAGGGTGGATTTCTTGGAAAAGATGGGATTTTAGCTAAGACTTGAGGAAAGCCAGGAGGCAGAAATGAGGAGAGGGGGAGTTCCAGGCAAGAGGGACAGCCAAAAGGGGGACCGTGTTCGAGGAATAGCAAGGAGGCCAGTGTCACCAGACTGAAGAGTATGTGGAGGGAAGTAAGGTGTAGACTGGAAAGTTAGGAAGGCATCATGTAATGAAAGACTTTAAAAGCCAAACTGAGGATTTTCTATTTCATTCTGGAAGTAATAGGGGACTGCATGAGAGTTTATTGAATTGGTAGGGGAGGTTGTGGCGTGGTCAGAACTGAGCTTTAGAAAGATCACTTTGATAGCTGAGTGCAACATGGACTGGAGTGGGAAGAGAATTGCGATCGGGAGACCAAGCGTAAGGTTAGGCAGTTCAAGTACTGTTATTATCTCTTTTATAGGTCAGCGGCAACAGTCTTGTGGATAAAGAGTTGGCCTTGGGATCAGGAAGACCTTGGTTCAAGGTAAGTGGAAGCATGATTTTGAAGTGCAGAAAGTCAGGAGCAGGGAAGGCAGTACCACCCAATATATCCTAGCCTGGAATGCCAGCCTGGAGCTACTACTGCCCAGATGCTACTTGTTGTAACACCAGTGCCCTGGACTCTTTGCCTTTGTTTCCTTCACCCTCCTCCCCAGTATCTCCTCTCTGGTGGCCAGCACAGGGAGGCAGAGCTCTCACAAGTTGTTCCCATCAGGTACAAAATGTACCAAACTGCTTCTCCAGAAATATATGCTGAGATTTAGGAGGAGAGAGAGCACAGGAGAAAAAGGGTGTGTACATGTGGTTAGCAGTGGGGATAGGGTGTGATAACAGCTGAGTGGAGTATGTATAAAGGTTGTTGTTTGTTGTTCAGTCATTTCATTCCAGTTGTGTCCGAATCTTCATGACTCAATTTGGGGTTGTCTTGGCACAGATACTGGGGTTGTTTGCCATTTCCTTCCCCAGCTCATTTTTCAGATTAGGAAACTGAGGTAAACAGGGTTAAGTGACTTGCCTAGGGTCACACAGCCAGTAAGTGTCTGAGACTGCATTTGAATTCAGGAAGATAAGCCTTCCTGATTGCACGCTGGGCACTCTATCCACTGTGCCACCTAGCTGCCCACATGTAAAGGTATACATAATCAATGTCTTTGAGTTCTCAGTGCCCAGAACGAGACCACCGATCACATGTTATAAAAAGAAAAAAAAAAGTTTCACGTTGATCCGTTGTGTCAGTATCAGTGTCTAAGATTGTATAACAGTGTATTTGAAAGTGTGTAAGGGATACAGTGTGGAGATACATAAGTTTCTGAATATGTGGGACTCTGTTAATAAATGAGAGTTAAAGAGAAAAGAAGGAAGACATACTTTTCTTTCCATCTCCCTATCTTGCCTACCATATTACTGTCCTTTTCTCTCTCCTCCTTCCTATGCGTCTTCAACTTTCCACCAACAGCTTCCTCCTCTATGTTCAACCCTGTATTTTGGAAAATAAAGTGAAGGGCTACAAGAAAGAGATGGCTGGGGGAGGGACAAAGCAAGGAAATAGGATGGGAATTTGGGGGCTGGGTTCAGGAAACAGTGAGTAGTCGAATTTGTCCAGCATATAGAGTGAATTGAAAAAGGGCAATGGGAGATGTAGCTAAAAGGAAGGCTGGAGCCAGATCGTGAAAGACCTGGAATGCCAGGCTAAAGAACTTGGACTTAATGCTGAAGAAAGGGGGAAAGTATTCAAGGGGTTGTTGTTGGTAATGATGATGATGATGATCAAGGGCCTGACATGGTCGATCAGCACTGATATTTAGGGAGTTTAATCTGGTAGTTCTGTGGTTTGGATTACAGATCAACAGACCAGAAATAGGGAGATCAGTTAGCAAGCCACTGAAATTGTCCAGATAAGAGATGTTAAAGGCTTCAGCCAAAGCTGTAACACTAGAAATGGAAAAGAGGGAGAGTGAGAGATTATGAAGGTAGAATGGACAGGACTTTGGGACAAACTACATAGGAGGGAGAGCATGATGGAGGAACAGTGAAAGACAATTTAGATTTTAAAACAGCGATAGCTACAGTGCCGTTAGTAGAAGAAAAAAAGAAATTAGGTGGTGAAGTGGGCCTGGGCCCTGGACTTGGAGTCATGAAGACCTGAATTCAAATGTAGCCTCTGACACTTATAAGCAGTGTGACCTTGAGCAAGTCACTTAACTTGTTTGCCTCAGTTCCCTCAGCTGTAAAATAGGGATAATAATAGCACCTGCCTTCCAGGGCTGTTATGTGGAACAAATGAGATAATATCTGTAAAGTACTTAGCATAGTGCCTGGCACATATTAGGTGCTATATAAATTCTCTTTGTTGTTACTATTATTAATAATAATATCTTTAGTGGGCTTATGGAACTTACCAGAAAGACATAATATACACATGAGATTCATTTACCCATTTATGCCAAATATAGGCAAGTACAATTTCAAGGGGCCTATTGAGGCATGATTTCAATTCAACAAATATTATTAACTGCCTACTACATGCAACATTTTGCTAGGCACTAGGGATTTTTTAAAAAATAATAACTCCTGCTCTTAAGAAGCTTATGTTCTACTGAATTATTGCCTGCAGGAAAAAAAGGCCCCTAATCATTTACATAATGTAGGTAAAAGTTGATGGAGGAAGGAGTAAGATTTTAGGTAGATGATGATTGAAAATAATACCCCTGAAATTCCAGTTGTCCACTGGGTAACTGACACCATCACCAAATTCACCTCCCTTGCTGACTTTCCACCTGCCCTAGCAGCCTGTGGAAAGGAGTCAGGTAGGTGGCTTAGTGAATAGAGCAGCAGGCATGGAGTCAGGAAGTGGAGTTCAAATCTGGCCTCAGTCAATTACTAGCTGTGTGACTCTCATCAAGTCACTTAATCTCTGCCTTAATCCACTGGAGAAGGAAATGGCAAACCATTCCAGTATCTTTATCAAGAAAACTCCACACAGGGTCACCAAGAGTCAGACATGACTGAATAACACAGAGGAAAGAACACTGACTCTGGAGTTATAAGACTACTCATGATGCTTACTACTGATACGACTGTGGGCATCTCACTTAATCCCCTGGGTCTCAGTTTCCTCATCTGTAAAATGAGAAGGTTGAACTAGATGGCCTCCAAGGTGCTTTTCCAGCTTGAGATTGATGTTGTGTGATTCATAGCTCTTGTAGTAACAGGAGGTGGTTAACTTTGGCCACTGGAGCCCAGGAACACTGAATCACCGATGCTTTTGGAGGCAGACAGGGGCTGCAGGAGACCTCTTTCTAAAAGCAGGACAGGGCAGCAAGTGATCTGGCAAAGAGCCCGAGATAGAGCAAAACAATGAGCCTTGGATATTTCAAACCAGTTCCAGGGACATGGCTCTAGTAAGGTGCAGCTACCACAATAGGCTAAGCTGGGGTGTGGGTAGGTGAGGTCCCCCAAAACCAGTTCTGGAAAGTCTGGGAACAGGTCTCTTGGAAGGTGTGGCCACCAGGATGGACTAAGCTGGGGTGTGGCTAGGTGGTGTCTCCATAACTAGGGTCTTCTCATATTCACACAGAAGGGTTTTTTCTTCACTTTCCTTCCATCTACTGAGAGTGACAGAGGAGTGCAGTGGAAAGAAAGCAGAATTCAGAGTCAGAGGACCTGGATTCGAATCCTCTCTGTGATGCTTACTAGCTATATGACCCGGAGTTAAGTCAACCTCCTTGGTCCTCAGCTTCGTCATCTATAAAGTAAGAAAGTTCAACTGGACAGACTTCGAGTTCTCTTCCAGCTGTAGGTCTATGATCCTGGGACTTAGATTTGAATTCTGACTCTGCTCCTTACTAGCTGTGTGACTTTGGGCAAGTCACAGCTTCCCAAGGTTCAGCTTCCTCATCTGTGGATCTGTAGGGCTTGGATTAATGGCCTTTTCTAGTTCTAGTTTTATGATCCTGTGAGCTTCCATGGCCCAATGGGATTTCTAAATGCCGAGAACTGAGACCAGTGCTGGGCATTCGTGGGTAAGCATTTAAATGATTTATTTAGTAGTTTATTTTCCCCCAATTACATGTAAAAAGAATTTTTAACATTTGTTTTAAAAATTTGGGGTTCTAATTTCTCCCCCTTATTGAGAAGGCAAGCTATTTAATATAGATTTTGTGGCTAAACATTTAAAGAAAACAGGTCTGCTCCATGCCCTAGACTCTCTGGGCTCCGCTCTTCTCTTGGTGGCAGCCCTTTAGACAGATACGGCAGCAGCTTCCTCTGCTCTGTTCCATAGTCTTGTCCATGGCCTTGGGTTCTTTTCTATTCAAGAGAGATAGGGCTGGCCAGAGAGGACAGTTCTCTAAGATCGGAAGAAGCTAAGGGCAGACTTGCACAACTTGCCAGTAGGTAGAGGCAAAATTAAAATAAGCTAAACTTCTTCAGACCACAGATAGGTTAGACTAGAGACAGACTGATGACAGGTGGTTGCTGTGGGTCACATGACAAACAGGAGAGTGTGCAGTGACAACCATACATTTTTCACAGGCCGCCTGAAACCCTCTGATGGGCTGCAGGAGGCCCGTGGGCTGTAAGTTGTACAGGCCTGCCATAGGATATTAGGAGTGCCTTTTTAATTCTATAATACCAATTCCTCTCCACCAGCCCCAGTTCCTACCCATTCCTAGGGAAGAGTCCCTCCTCCAATTTTCCGAGCACAGAAATCTTGGTAAAGGAAACCCGGATATACAGGGCTTTAGAAAGCCCCACTGAATTAGGAAACCCTGCCTGCAAGTTCTGTGGGTACCAGGATACTCAGGGCCTTTTCTATGCCCCTGGTAGGCCTGAAGAACATTAATATTTTAAACACAGTTGCAAGCTCTGCTTAAACCCAAAAGCACACTGTTGTATGACTACCCATGAAGACAAAGTCACTCCCTTGGAATGTTTTGAGCATGGAGAGATAGGAACAAGGGCTGCATCCATAATTTCATGGATATAGGGACCTCGAAGATGACAATACTCCCTCTACCAATACCACATTCTCTGCAACTTGGTCTCAGAGATTTGTATTAAGTATTAAGAGGTAAGTAACTTGCCCAGGGTCATATGTCATAGATAGGACCTGAACCCAGTCTCTGAGGCCAGCTTTTCTATTCACTGTATTAATCCTTCTCAAACTTTTTGCTCTCAGGATGGATGCCTTTATGCTCTTAAAAATTGAGGACCTCCCAAAGAGCTTTTGTTCATGTGGATTATATCTATTAACATTTAGTAAATTATAAATTAAAATGTCTTCATATTATTATGAAAATAATTTTGACCTTACAGACCCCTGAAAGCATCACAAAGGTCTCTGGACCACACTTTGAGAACCATTGCTCTATAGAATGCTGCCTCTCTGGGGGCATAGGAAGGATAAGCAAATTGGTCCTCAGCAGGTGACCTTGCTTCATACTTTACTAAGAAAATAGAATGAGATTCCCAAGGACTTCCTCTTCGCCCTTCTTCTACATCTCAAAATCCCTTGTTATCACACACATCCACCATTTTCTCCTCCTTTACTCCAGTCTCTGATGACGAGATAGGTGATCCATCTCCTTTCCAAGGTCAACTCTACTTACTCCTTGGACCTCGATACCATCTCTGGCAGACAGTTCCCTCAATCATCCCCTTCTCCCGTTCTCTAATCTTCAATCTCCTTATCTCCTGACTTCTCTGCTGCCTACAAACATGCCCAGCTCTCCATCCTTTAGAAACAAAACAAAACAGAACAAAACACCTCACTGGACTCTACCCTCTGAACTGGTCAATTTGTTCTTCTCTGTACATCCTGATTTATTTCCCCCCATCATGCCTTTGTATAGGTTCTTTCTTGCCTGGAATGTACTTGCTCCCTTCCCACCTCTATCTTTTAGTATCTCTAGGTCCTTTCAGAGCCCAGCTCATGTTGCCTCTTATGCCAGGCTTTACTCCCTTTACTCCCTCCCCCAAATTTATCATATATATATATATGTGTATCTATATATATATATATGTATATCTATATATGTATGTGTGTGTATATATACACACACATTAAATATATATATAGGAGTATTCTGGAGCCAGCTCAAATTTGTATTATTAAATTATCAGTGTATTTACCCCTCAGAAATAGACAAATACTACAAATCAGAGCTTGATTTATTGTTTTGTTGATTGTCTAGACTTAAGAAAGTGATAGAGAAAATGTTAATAGAGAAATGGTTAATAGATTAAATTTGAAAATGAACATGTTACACCTTCATTTTTTTTCCTGGAGAGCTGGTTGTTAAACATTTACCAGCATGGCCCTGTCTGTATTTATCTTGTATATATTTAATATTTATTTCATTGGATCATAGAGTCATAGATAAAGAACTGGAAAGAACTTCAGAGGCATTCTAATCTAATCCATTCCTTTTATAGTTGTGGACACTGAGGCCCAGGGGAATTGGGATTTGCCCAAACTCACACAGGTACTTATATGTGTTTTCAGTCATCTTTCAGACATATCTGGCTCTTCTTGACTCCATTTGAATTTTCTTGGCAGAGATACTGGAGTGGTTTGCCATTTCCTTCTCCAGCTCATTTTACAGATGAGTAACTGAGCTAAACAGGGTGGAGTGACTTGCCCAGGGTCACACAGTTAGTACGTGTCTGAGGCCGGATTTGAACTTATTATTATGTTTTTGCCTCAAATTAAAAGTAAGCTTCCTGAGAACAGGACCTCTTTTTGTTACAGTGGCTGGCTCAATAGATAATTAATAAATGCTTATTGATTTGTTGCTTTTGCTCGACCATCTTACACAGACATTTGAAGAGTGCCTCACCCCATTTATGAGCATCCTGTCTAGAGCCTTCAGGCCAAGCACAATGTCAATAATTCCAACATGAGAGGCATTCCTTTGTGTTAAGGTATTGTGTCTTCAGAAGGCCCCTGTTACAATGCACTTGAAGGGCAGCTGAGGAAGACTGTAGCAACAGGTAGAGAGGGAGAGAGGTGGGTTTGGGGAGGGGTACTGAGGCTAATCTCATCTTTCATAGTTTTTTATTTGTGTGTGCACATGCACACCAGCCTCATATAAAAGTACCCATGACTACCAGGAGTGGAGTTGGTTTTTCCCTTATAGGAGGTCCAAGGTCCCAGGATTCTCTGTCCCCATAGGTAATGTAATGGCATGGTGCCCCATCCTTGGGTGGCTCCTTCCCTCCTTTTCCCTGCTGGCTCTCCTTGTCTGATTTCCCCAGTGTGTCACCTAGAGGCAAAAATCTCCTCCACAATCTGAAAAGGTGCTGCCTCAGGCTTCAGGGAGATGAGTCCAGGAGAAATTCAGTCAGGTCCTTTGTTCTGATTATCACAGAAAAGCCTGCCCTTGGCACTGGTTCAGGCCCTCCTCTTGCAGTTGAGAGATGTTGCCTTTTCCCCTGCAGGCAGGGGCAGGACAGGGATTCCCAGTCTTTCCTGGCTTGGGTTTTCACACCCCCTCTTCCCTGGCTACCTGCTGCCCAGGCCTGTCACTGAGCTCAGGGCTTGGAAGATTTAGAGATAAGATTTAGGACAAGAAATTCCCTGGCATGTCCCCAGAAAAAGGAAGCCTTGGATGAGGTTTCCTCATTTATTGCCCATTCTCCTTCTTTCTGGCCTCAACGTGTCAGTCTCCTCATCTGCAAAATGGAGATGGCGCCGACTTTCGCAGGGTTGTTGTGAGGATCGACGATAGAACATACATGAAAGCACTTCTCAAACCTTCAAGTGCTATAGAAGTGCTGGCTATAGAAAGCTGGAAGGAACTGCAGAGGCCATTTCATCCAAATCTCCTCACTTGACAGGCGAGGAAACTGAGGCCCATGAGATGAAGTGGCTTGCTTAAGGTCACATGGGTAGTTAGCATCAGAATTCTATCACCTTCGGAAATTCTATGCTCCTTAGTGGTGACATTTCCTTGATCGCGTCCCTGACAGGCATCATCCAGGCTCTCCCCCCAGCTGTCCTCTGGGAAAGTCACATCCTGCTCAGCTCCCCAGACAGACTGTGGTTTCTTTTAGAGGCTGTAGAGGTCCACCAGTGGAACCCCTGATCAGGGCTTCAACCTCCTCCATTTTTCACCTCCCCAGCTACTAATTCCAGGACCACCTTAGGCATGAGTGTACCCAAGTAACTTCCTTAGGATTCGGGGTGGGGGGTGGTCATCAAGAAGATCTTCCCCTGGCTGCTAGGGGGCCGGGGGGGGTGGGGCTTACAAAATTTATAGGTGACTCTGCTGCAGAAGTAGTACTTTAGAAATTGAAGTAGAATAGTGATAACTAGCAGTTACATAGTGTTTTAAGGCTTGCAAAGCTCTTTAAACAACCTTGGGGGAGAGAAGGGCAGGTGCTATTATGATCACCATTTTGCAGATGAGGAAACTGAGGCAGACAGCAGTGCATGGACTCACCCAGGGTAATACAGTTTGTAAATTACTGAGGCTGGATTTGAACTCAGGGCTTCCTGACTATAGGCCAATGAGTGTATCCATTGCGCCACTTCTCTGCTGCTAGAATTCTTTCCTTTGTGGCATGGCTCAAGAGCTATGGT
The DNA here is from genome assembly GCA_028646595.1 of Phalanger gymnotis. NCBI lineage: Eukaryota > Metazoa > Chordata > Mammalia > Diprotodontia > Phalangeridae > Phalanger > Phalanger gymnotis. The sequence continues at coordinate 421,848,542 of CM053622.1, read as the reverse complement.
ACCTCTTACTGGAGGCCTTTCCTGACCCTCCCCTAAGTTGGTGCTTACACACACACACACACACACACACGCATGCACGCATGCACGCACACACACATGCACATGCACCCCATTTATGAATGCTACTCTTTTGTGTTAAGGTATTCAGTCTTCAGAAGGCCCCTGTTACAATGCACTTGAAGGGTGTGTGGGCGCACGCGCGTGCACACACACACACACACACATGCACACGCATACCCTTTGCATTTATTCTGTATTTTGTGTATATTTATCCTTGAAGATATTGATTACAGGATCCCCCCTCCCAGTAGGCTGTAAGGCACTCCATAATAGAAATTACTATTTTTTTGTCTTTGTGCCTAGCACGGTGCTTGGGCACATTATTTGTTGTTTAGTAATTTTATAGTCATGTCTGACTCTTCCTTACCCCACAGAACTTTGGGTTAAGTGACTTTGTTGTTCAGGCATTTTTCGATCCTGTCCCACCCTGTGACTCCCCTGTTCTTGACAAAGATACTGGAGTGGTTTGCCATTTCCTTCTCCAGCTCATTTTTTTACAGATAAGGAAACCGAAGCAACCAGGGTTAAGTGACTTGCCCAAGGCCACCCAGCTAGTAAGTGTCTGAGGCCAGATTTGAGCTCATGAAGATGATTCCAGGCCTGGCTCCCTATCCACTTCAATACCTAGCTACCCCAAGAGGCAGGTCCCTTCCACCTTTCAGATGCTAAATGAAAGGCTGTTTCATGGAAGGAGGATTACATTTGCTTTGTTTGTCCTCATAAATCAGAACTTGGAGCAATAGGTAGAATTTTCTGGAAAGATTTCAGCTCAATATAAAAACGTCTTAATAATCAGTACTTAAGAAAAATAGAACAGGCAGCCTTTTTGAGGTAGTGAGCTCTCAGTTTGTGCAAGGGTTCCCACACAGACTGGATGTTGCCTTAGAGATTCTGTAGAGATCATGTAGACATTGGATAAAGGTGACATTAGACTGAGGGCTTTTCGGATCGATCCCTCGTAACTGGGTTACATGGGTTCAAATCCCACCTCTGACACTTCTACCACTATGACCCTGGGTACACAGTGGATAAAGCACCAGGACCGCAGTCAAGAAGACCTGAGTTCAAATTAGGCCTCAGACACTTACTAGCTATGTGACCCTGGACAAGTCACTTAACTCTGCCTTGGTTTCCTTATCTGTAAAAAAATGAGCTGGAGAAAGAAATAGCAAACCACTTTAGTATCTTTGTCAAGAGCACCTGACTGAAAAACGACTGAACTATAACCACAACAAAGTCACTTGACCCCGAGCTGGCCTTGGGAAAATAATATGAAGGATGTTGGTCAGATATGCTTTGCAATTGAGTCACAAACTCTTCCATTAGAAATTCAATTCTTTGGCTCTTTTTGTTCTTTTATATCAATCAGCAGGTTTTTATTAAGCACCTACTATGTGCCAGGTATCCTCCCTGAGATACAAGTACACAGGATAAAACAGTCCCTCCTTGGGAGTGTTTCCTATTAAAGTGCCAGTTCTCCCTAGGAAGACTAATACTTTGAACCTCTTTGGAGGGGATATCCCCAGGGGAGGGGGGCATGGATTTGCCAGATGAACACAATGTCCTGTGGAAATGGGACAGAGTAGAGGCAGCTGGGAGGTGGAGATACAGAGGCCTCCTTCTGATGGGAAGGAAAGGGAGGCAGTTTGTGGTGAGAGGGGACTAGGGGAGCAGAATGGCACATACTCTGTCAAAGAAGAGGCCCTTGTAGTTTTTTTTAGCTTTGGCTCGACAGTTTTTCTTTGCCACGGGTAAGGAATCAACAGTGTTGGGGGAAGGGGGAGAGGTATACTGGGAAACTGGTATAAAAACCTTATTCTGGATTCAAATTCTATTTCGACTACTTTCCTTAGCCGTGTCATTTCCACCTCTGGGCCAAAGTTTTTCCCCTCTTAAAATGAGGGGGTCAGACTAGGTGATTGTGGGGAGGCCTTAGGATCTGGGTTCAAATTCCAACTTCCTCATCTTGTGTGACCATGGCTAAGTCACCAAACTCCCTGGGATTCAGTACTCATTTGTAAAAAAAAAAAAAAGAGTTAGTTGGACCTCCAGGACCCCCCTCCCCCCCCCCACCAGCTCTAGATGTGAGGCCGGGAGGGGCAGCCGCTGTTGCTTCTTGAGTTTCATTCTCCCCTCCACCCCACCCCCAACAATTTAAAATCAACACCATTTTTTGCGAAAGCACCGCCAGACCTGGGGAGCCTGGGAACAGCTGTTCCGCCTAGCCGGGCTGCTGGCATCAGCGCTTTCCTAGGGCTCGCACACCCTCTCCCCACCTCGCTAAACAATCATTTAACAAAATATGCAAATGGTATAATTACTGTTATTTGTTTTGCTGATATAAGTGTTTGAAATGCAAATGTCAAGTTTGGGCTCTTTCTCCCTTTTGCACGGGCATTTGCAATTCGATGAGTTTCTCCTGCCCGGGCCGGGGAAGGGGAGAGGGATTCTTCTCTCTCCCCCACCCCCCAGCTGCCCCCTCCTCTGCCAGGGCCGAATGATGACTGGGCAGGATTACTCACCGTAACTCCTCAGCTCTGCCGCCCGCCGCGGCCAACCTGAGTGGGAAGGCACGACTAATTGCTTCCCCGGCAGGAAAACAAAAGCCAAGCTGGCTCTCGGCTGGCCTGCTGGGGAGGTGTCTGCCACTATGGGAGGGAGGGAGTCTCCTTCAGACCAAGACGAGCCATGGGTGAGCGGGTGAGGCGGGGGGGGGGGGGGGGGCAAGCACTGAGTGGGGAGACAGGGTCAAACCCTACCCCCCTTTCTATGTCACCCCGGGTAGATTCAAGCCTGAATCTCCCTTGCCTTCGTCTGTGCAAGAAGGGGCCCGGGGCAGATGATTCCTACGGTCCATTCCTGTCTCTGAACACGAGGCAGGAGACGAGAGTCTCGCTTCGGCTCCCCAGTGCCTGAGTCACTTGAACTCTGGTTCCCCGCCGCCGCC
>CM053622.1:421797521-421845435 GCA_028646595.1 Phalanger gymnotis | reverse complement strand
CCTGAGAACCTGCGATTTTTATCCATGAGCCTTTTCATTTGCTATGACTTTTGGGCTCTGGGATGGGGTGTGTGTGTGTGTGTGTGTGTGTGTAAGTGTCAGAGAGGGGCACCCGGTGTGCGGTGAATCTTCAGTGTCTCTTGAGATAGCATTATTTTCTAACTAATAAGCTGTATTTCTATAACATTTTAGGAGTTTTAAATTTTTGTTATTTTTTTTTTTGTTTTGATATTCCAGTCACTTTCTAATATCGAACTCCTCCCCCATAGAGCCCTCCCTTAGAAGAAAGAAAGGCAGTTAAAGTGTAAGGACACTTTTACAAATGTGACTCCCTTCAGTTTCCTCACAAGATCCCGTAAAGTAAGTAAAGCAAGCTTTATTATCCCCATTTTACAGAAACTGAGATTCTGAGAAGCTAAATAATTTGACCAGGGTCACCAAGCTAGTAAGTGCTAGAGGTGGGATTTCAGAGTTCTAGATTAAGAGCTCCTTAAAAAAAATTGCACCAGAATTTAGGCTGATCTCTGCATCTTGTAAGTGTCCATTAGTCAGAATTTGTCACTCCGTGGCAGGTTTGGGCACCCAGTGCCCAGGCACGCCCATGTTTCACCGAGTTGAGGGTAGAACTGTATTGCAGCATTTTCCCTTCCATCCATGTCCTTAGTCCTCTCCCATTCTCCATAGGCTGCCCCTCACCCTTAAACCCAATCTCTACATCAGAGGTGGAGGTATGGAAATGCCTTCCGTGGAGCAGTTATGAGTGGCAACATGGTGTGGATCATGAGATCCTAGGTCAAGAGCTGGAAGGAACCTCAGAGGATACCTAGTTCTATCTTCTCATACATTTTTGTTGTTTAGTTTTACAGTCATCTCTGACTCTTTGTGACCCCATTTGGGGTTTTCTAGGCAAAGAAACTGGAGTGGTTTGCCATTTCATTTTACAGGTGAGGAAACTGAGGTAAACAGGGTTAAGTGACTTGCCCAGGGTCACACAGCTAGTAAGTGTCCAGGGCCAGATTTGAACTTAGATCTTCCTGACTCCAGGCCCAGTGCTCTATCCACCGAGCTACATAGTTACCCCTCTCATACATAGGTCATAGATTTAGGGCTGGAAAGGACCTTAAAGATTATCTAGTATAACCATCTCATTTTACAGGTGAGGAAACTGAGGACAAGAGGGGTTGACTTGCCCAAAATCACCCAACTACTCTTGGATTTGAACCCAGCTCTTCTGACTCTATGGGGCAGCTAGGTGGTGCTATAGGGCGTAGAGCACCAGGCCTGGAGTCAAGACTCATCTTCCTGAGTTCAAATTCGGCCTCAGACACTTCCTAGCTGTGTGACCCTGGGCCAGTGACTTAACCCTGTTTGCCTCAGTTTCTTCATCTATAAAATGAGCTGGAGAAAGAAATGGCAAACCATTTTAGTATCTTTGTCAAGAAAACCCCAAATGGGGTCACAAAGAGTCAGACACGACTAAAAAAGACTGAACAACAACCACCTCTGACTCCAATTCTAGTGTCCTTTTCACTATACTAATGTAACAATTTCCTTCATAGAACTACAGATTTAAATCTGGAAAGGCATTCAGAGGTTAACTACTCCAACTCTCTTTTTCTATAGATGACAGAAGTTTAGGGCAGATTTGAACTCAGGTCTTTTGGTTCCACCTCACCCTGCATTCTTTTCACTAACCCTCCCAGAGCTCTAGATTGAAAGGCCTAGGTCCAAGTCCTGACTCTACCATTAACTTGATATATACGACGCCCTCCACCATCAGTTTCTTCTTTTGTAAGATGAGAGGGTGAGGAGCAGCTAGATGGTGAAGTGGGTAGAGCACTAGCCCTGGAGTCAGGAGGACCTGAGTTCAAGTGTGACCTCAGACACATGATATGTACTAGCTGTGTCACCTTGGACGAGTCACTTAACCCCAATTGCCTTGCCTTGCCCCCTCAAAAAAGAGATGAGAGGGTGAGACTGGATGATAAATCCATTTGCCCACTTTTTAGACGCTCCCTCCTCATTCCAGGCATTTCTTTCTCTGTGTCTCCCCTTGCCTGGAATGCTCTCCCTCCTCAACCCTGCCTACTGGCTTCCTTCCAGTATCAACTAAAATCCCATCTTCTCTTGGAAGCCTTTCCCAACTCCTCTCAATTCTAGCATCTTCCCTCTCTTAACTATTTCCTATTTATCCTAAATATTGCTTTTTAAAAATATTTGTTTATTGTCTCCCCCATTAGATTGTAAGCTCCCTGAGGGTAAGGACTGTCTTTTGCCTCTTTTTGTATCCCCGGTGTCTTGCACATAGTAGGTGCTTTATAAATAGTTCTCAACTGACTGACTAAGGAACCCTTCCCCATTCCCAGGATTATTCTTTGTCCCCTCCACACTTAGATCACACTTAGCATAGGGCTGTCTACTGGTTTCTGTATTGCAGAGGATTAGTTTACAGGCGAGATCATAACTCTAATAATAACTCATACGTGGGTAGCACTTTATACTTTCCAAAGCGTTTTCACATCCATTATCCCCTCCACCCTGTGGGGTAGGTAGTGTGGGTATTCGTATCAGCATTTAGTAAGTGGGAAAGCAGGCTCAGATGGACTGTGGCCTTTCCCAAGGTCACTGCACCTGGTGAGCTGTCAGAGTCTGAACCAGAACCAGAGCCTTCCCTGCAGAGCAGGGCATGGTGGATGGAGTGCTGGGCCTGGAGTCAGGAAGTTGTCAGTCATTTTTCAGTGACCCCATTTGGGGGTTTTCTCGGCAAAGATACTGAAGTAGTTTTCCATTTCCTTCTCCAGCTCATTTTACAGATAAGGAAACTGAGGCAAACAGGGTGAAGTGACTTGCTCAGGGTCACGCAGCTAGTAAGTGTCCAAGGCTAGATTTGAACTCAGGAAGATGATTCTTCCTGACTTCAAGCCTGGCCCTCTGTGCACTTTGGCGCCACCTAGCTGCCTTGGAGTCAGGAAGATCTGAGTTTAAATCCAGCCTTAGCTTCAGATACTTGCTAGCTATGTGACCCTGGACAAGTCACTTAAACTCTATTTGCCTCAGTTTCCTCAACAGTAAAATGAGGATGAGAACCGAATCTACCTTGAAGGGTTGTTGTGAGAAGCAAATAGGATAGTGTTTGCAAAGCGCTAAGCATGGTTCCTGGCACCTAGTAGGTGTTTTATAAATGCTTATTCCCTTTCTCCCAGGATCTTGGAAAAAGTTACGCTTTGAACAGTATCTTTCTTCACTGATCACATGGAAAATCAGGCACCAAGAGGCCCTATGTCAATCTCTCCCCCATGGGGTCCCCTAAGCAGACCATGAGGGAGAAGGAATTTGATTTATGACCTATCATTCCTTATGGATAGGGTTAAATTGATGAAAAGCCAGCTGTAGATACAGAGGGACTAACATAAGCTATCCAAATCCAGGGACCTTGGAAAGGAATTCTAGCGATACCAGAAAAATCCCTTCTCTCCGACTCCGGTGAGGCATCAGAATTTCTTTAAGAAGAAAAGTACGGAGCAGGTCAAGGAACTTGTAAAATCACAGTAGTTTCTCGTGTCTTATGTGTGTCTCATGCTTGGCTCACCCAGATTTCCAGAGTGGGCCAGAGTGGCAGGCTCTTTGACTCTGCTTCCAAAGAGGGTATCACTCTGATGATAAGGTAATGATTTAAGAGCTTCTTGGTCTAAGGAAATCCCTCCTCCTCCAGGAAGTCTTCTCATCCTCAGTGGGCCAGGATGAAGGCTTAACCTTCACTCAAACCCTATCATTCATCCCCTCCCCCCCACCCCATCTCCAGATTGGTTTTAGCAAATGTGAACATGTCCAAATAGTCACACAGTGGTACAGTGAAGAGAGTCCTGGATTTGGAGTCAGGGATCCTGGGTTCAAATCCTGCCTCTGCAACTAACTAGGTGGTCATTTAACGACTCTGCGCCTCAGCTTCTTCCACAGTAAGGTGAAGGAGTAGGGGCTTTTCATCTCTATGACCCTATGATTCTATGAATCATAACAAAAGCAAAGGCATTTGCCTTTAAAAACACGTCAGTGGGGTGTCTGTGTGGCCATGGGTAGTGTCAACAACCAGCAGCTTGTCTGTATGTGTGATGCCACCAGGCACTGGAACCTTCGAGAGGGCAGGTATCCAGTTGTGGACGTAGTGCCCAGTACACCGAGGCTAAGAGGATCATAGACATAGCTGGTGAAAATGCAGTATGTGAGCAGCAACGTTTCAAGCCAGGGCCGGGGAGGAGCCAAGAGCCTCTGTATTCCATCTGGCCCTGGGGCTGGAATGAGGGAGAGAGGGCATTCTAGGGACAAAGGTCCCCTATGCCAGCATTCTGTCCCAGTGGCGCTGAGGAGGGAGACTTCTTGCTTCACTCTTTGACCTTTCCTCACCTCTTCCCTTCCGGCACTCCAGTCCAGAGTGGTCTTGAGAGCAGACTTGGCTTCCAGGGATGGAGGACTGCCTTTGATTCTCCTCCCACCCACAGCTTCTCCCATGAAGGGCATTTTGAACCCTGGCTGACACCAGCCCAGGTTGCTCTATCACCCCCGCCTGTCTTATATAGGATCCAGCCCTCGGGTGGGAAGGGAGAAACAGCTCTTATCTTAATTGGAGAGACATGAATCTGATGACCTGAAGCAGATTTTCTAGCCCAGCAGACTCATGTAATTGCAACCACTGGGGGTTTGTCAAGCCTGTAAGCTCTCTATCTTCTTCCTGCGATACATCCATTCTTCATATCTGTCCCCTCTCTGCTACCCTCTCCAGATTTCTTGTACTCTCTCTCCCCTTTCTTCCCTCTCCTGTTTCCCTTGTCCCTTTCTCATCCCATTGATTTGTTCCCGTTGCCTTTTCCCCTTCCTTCAGCTGATTCCTCTCTTTAGGCCCTTCTGACTCTTTGAACTCTTTGGTTTCTTCTACCCTCAAAGCAAGGAGATGGGAGGCTGGGCAGCACTCTGAGATTCTTGCCAGGTCACTGTGAAAAACAATTCCTCGTTTCATCTTATAGATGAGAAAATTGAGACCCACAAGTGGAGAAGGGTTGGAGGAAGATTTCTTTGAGAGCCACGTTGAAATTCCTTCAATTCCCAACAACCAAGTCTTGACCCTTGCTCTTTTTTTTTTTAAGGCCCTTGCCTCAGGTAATCATGGAGTCTTAGGATAAGTTTTAGGACTAAAAGCAACCCAAGACCATCTTGTTCAAGTCTATCCTGAAGAAAGTACCTGTGTTTGAATCTTGTCTGTGCTTAGATTCAGTCTCATAGATCACTAGGGCTGGAAGGGACCTGAGAGACCACCTAATCCAACTCTTATAGATAGGGAAACTGAGGCCCAGAGGCTTCATTCTCAGACTCTTCCTTCATTCTTCCCCCTTTTCCTTTTCTCTTGTGCTTGATCCCTTTATCAATGCTATTGGTATTCAGTTGTGTCTGACTCTTCAAGATGTCATTTGGGGTTTTTGTGGCAGAGATAATGGAGTGTTTGCCATTTCCTTCTCCAGCTCATTTTACAGATGAGGAAACTGAGGCAAACTGGATTAAGTGATTTGGTCAGGGTCCTGCAGCTAGTAAGTGTCTGAGGTCACATTTGAACTCAGGAGGGAGGAGGAGTCTTTTTGATTCCAGGCCTGGTGCTCAATCCGCTAGCTGCCTCATCAGTGGTTCTTCCTTAATCACCCAGGAGCTCTCCTCTCTTGCCCCGCCCCACCTCACCTCTTCTTAACTTTGGGCTAGTTCCTTCCCAATTCCCTTATCTAAAAAATGGAGGGGTTCACTTAGGCAATCTAGAAAGATCCTTTCTAAAATCCTGTGATCTGACCTGGGATGGGAAAGGAAGCAGGATTAATTAATATGCAATGTTGTTGCCTGACGGACCTCTCCAAGTTTCCCCCATACTTGGGGCCCCGTGGCTTCATTCCATTCTGAGAACTGAGGGCCAGAGACACTAAATGATTTGTCTAGGTCACGCTGCTAGCAAGTATCTTAGGCAAGATTCAAACCCAAGTCTTTCTTTTTTAGGTCTAGGGCTCTATTCTAGAGGATTCTGGGAAAAGTTTCCTGAAGGATATGAAATGGGAGCTAGATGTTGAAGGATGACTTAATAAGGGGAGGCAGAGTCTCCCACTAAGGAGACCAGTAATCAGAAAAGCCTAGGATTATTTTGGGGCAGCTAGGTGACGAAGTGGATAGAGTGCCCGGCCTGGAGTCAGGAAGATTTCATCTTCCTGAGTTCAAATCTGGCCTCAGAAACTTCCTAACTGTGTGACCCTGGGCAAGTTACTTCACCCCATTTGCCTCAGTTTCCTCATCTGTAAAAAAAATGAGTTAGAGAAGGAAATGGCAAGTCACTCCAGTATCTCTGCCCAAAAGACCCCAAATGGAGTCAAGAAGAGTCAAGAATTAGGATTGTAATAGAATGGAAGCTGCTTGAGAGCAGGAACAGCTTTACTTTTATATTCATACTTCCAGTGCCTAGCCCAGAGCCTGTCACCTTAAGTATTTTTTCATTCATTCATTCATTCATTCATTCATTCATTCATTCATTCATTCTTCCATCTTCCAGACTAGGAATTGTTTCCTTCCTTTATTTGTAACTCCATTGCCTAGTCCAGTGCCTGTCACCTTTGATTATTTTTCATTTATTCATTCATTCATCCTTCAACCTAGGAATTGTTTCCTTCCTTTATTTGTACCTCTAGTTCCTAGCCAGGGCTGGTCACCTTAAGTGCTTTTTCATTCATTCATTCATCCATCCTGGAGACTAGGAATTGTTTCCTTCCTTCCTTCATTTCTACCTCCAGCTCAGAGCCTAAGGAGATAATATGTAAAATGTTTTGCAAACCTTACAATGTTATCTATACAAATCCTAGCTATTATTACTAGGCACTTAATAAACACACATACATTTATTGAAGGACTGAGCATGGCATGGTAGGGCAAAGGGAGTCAGTGTGCTGACCAGTCAAGGATGGAATGGAGAGTCTGAATTAGAAACGCGGGGGAAGGAAAGGTTTCAATCCATCTCCAGGGATCCTTTTCCCACTCCTTCCCAAGACAGTGCGGATTTCCAAAGCCAGGCACGTCCTACTCCTTTCTTCTGTCTGCAAATCTTCTTCAGATCCAAGTGCCCTCCTTTGATTGGCTTGACGCTCAGCCCTTCCCTGAGGCTTACAGTCCTCCAGCCTATGGGAAGCCGGGCTACGGAGGTTTCCATTCAGGAAGATGACACCCAGCTTTTCCTCCCGCCTCCCGCCTCCTCCGCACTTGCCTTTGACTGGTTGGAGGCACCATTTAAATTCGCCCTGTTTTTATTTCAATTACCTTTTCATGGCAGGTTCAATGGTATTAGCATATTCAAATCGGACCCATTATTATTTCAATTAGCTGTTAAGTAATTAACTCTAATTTATTAACATCTTTCCCCCTTCCCTACATATTTTTGGGTTATTTACATCCACTGCTAAGTAACAATTTTAAGTAATTACTTGTCACTCATTTAGTCTATTTGCACACACTTGTTCACACGGGCAGGTTCGTTTGCTACGGTTACTTTCAGCTTCTCTTTTAAATCCAGCATGGAAGCAGCGGTGCTGTTGTGGAAGGAGCCCTGAATTGTCTCAATGCCCAAGTACCACCAGAGAGCTCTCAGCCATTCTCTGAATCTCTCTGAGCATTTGATGGAACACCACTGCCTGGTTCCTGGGGTAGCTTTGGAGAAGACACTTTCTCAATGTTAGAGTATCACACGAGAGGCAATGTGGGATAGTGAGTGTATATACAGGTCCCTGAACCTGCAGTCGGAAGATCTGGGTTCAAATCCTGCTCTTAGACACTTGCCTGGTGACACCATGCAAGTCACTTAATATCTCTGGGTATTGCACTCAGTGGCCTCAAATGTTCTTTCCAGCTCTAAATCTGTGATCTGACCATTACTATGCACATGGCTGACATATCTCATGCGAGGGTCAAATGAGATGACACCTAAAATTGCTTTCTCCGTGAAGTTTGACATAAATATCAGCTATTTTTATTTGGGGAAGAGTAGCAAGGCCAAATCTGGGATGCCAGCCATGAGATCAGGGCCAGTTTAAGGCTGCCCAAGTTCTTGCTGGGATAATGGTCATCACTGTCCCCGTCAACTTCAACGATCCCACCTCATCTCTGTTCAGTGCTGGAGTCAGGAAGATCTGAATTTAAATCTGGCCTTAGATACTTATCGGCTGTGTGTTCTTGGGCAAGTCAATTAACCTCTGTCTGCCTCAGTTTCATCATCTGTAAGATGGGGGTGATAATAGTACATACCTCCCAGGGATGATGTGAGAATCAAATGAGATGATATTTGTATAGAAATTAAGTGCCTGGAACATAGTAGGTGCTTAATAAATGATTGTTCTCTTCCCTTCCCCACTGTGGGATAGTCTGGTTCCCTTGCTTTTCTGGGATTTCAGTAATGATCCTCCCACTTTTCATCGAGGCCACTTAAGCAACCTGTTCCTGACCATCAGGCTTGTAGAAAGAGCCCAGACTTAGGAAATTGAGAATTTTGTCCAAGTTTCAGACAACTAATTAGTTGTGTGACCTTCAGTAAGTCACCTAACCTCTATGTGCCTCAATTTTTTTTAATCTATCAAATAACAATGTCAGGTCTCCCAGGATTATTGTGAGATAAGAGATGTGAACATGCTTTGAAAAAGAACAAAGCACTCTACCAATGTAAGGGATTACTATTATCTTAGGATAAAAGAGATAAGATGAATGAACACAGACCATTAACAATTTTTTTCCTTATTTCCTACCTCCCCCCCTAATCAAAGAAGCATGCTTGTCAAAGGAGGTGGGCTTCTAAGGAAGGGCAGGAAGGTGTTTGGTAGCAGAGGAATTCTAGGAAGTCATGACTGAAGTAAGGGGCTTGGTGAGAGAGAAAGGAGTGAGTGGGAGGGAACACATCTGGGCAACACAGGGAACTGAGTGCTGGATTCTGAGTAAGGGAGACATGACTGTGAATCCTGCCTCAGATATCTACTAGCTATATGGCCCCAGGCACCTCTCAGCCTCAGTTCCCCAACCTGCAAAATGGAAATAACACCTATCTCATATCATTTTTTTTTTGAGAATCAAAGGAGACAATATATGTCAAGCACATTGCAAACTTTAAACTCTGTAAATTTGAGCTATGATCACAAATGAGGAGCTAAGGCAAGAATTTCCCTAACTCAAGTATGCAGAGAACATAGCCAGAGAGTGCTCTGGAAAGCAACGCTGAACAAAGCAGTTTGTTTTTATTGGATATATCGAGCACCTACTTTTTTTTTAAATACTTATCAAAATGATTTTATAGTACCAGAACTACATAAATGAAATTTTTTTCCTTTGGAGATTTAGAATATGCCAAGAATACTCACAAATTTTATCTCAATATAAACAGTGTGAGAGGAGGGGGAGGACGATTCCCCATTTATTTCACTCGTCTGGAAATTCGAGGCAGATCCATTATCCAGGCAAGATAGCCACCATAGGGGTTTATCGGCTTCCATATTTATATACACCAATGAATGGGGGCCAAGTCCATAATCCAAGGCCCCTTGTGGCTTCTTTCTGGCCATCTAGCCTTATAAAATGGCTCCTAAAGGGAGATGGGGGAAGGAAAGGAAGGAAAACATGTTGAATTAAGTCTGACCTCAGCTAGGAAGAAGAGAATTCAAGTCCTCCAAACACTGCATTCTCTCTGGTATGTGTGTGAAGGATACAAGGTTTATATAAACAAGGTTCTTGTCCCCATGGAGTGTGTAGTCTAGTACAAGGGTGTGGAACCTGTGGCCCTCAAGTTTGGTCCTTTGAATACAAACTTCACAGAACAAGTCCTTCTAATAAAAGGATTTGTTCTGTAAAACTTGGAATCAGTCAAAAGGCCTCACCCAAGGACCTAGAAGGCCACTTGTGGCCTCAAGACTGTAAGGTCCTCCACCCCGGTAGTAGGAGACAAAACAGAACATGGCTAACTCCATATGATCTGTAAGAAGTAGATTAGTGAGGGGCAAAACAAGATGTATTCCATGCTGCTGAGGAGGCTAAGGCTGATAAATTGCTTGAATTGAGGATTCTGAGATGTGATTGGCTTTTCAGATTTCTAAAGTCCCACACTAATATCGTGAGCCTCAGGAATCAGAGAGCTACTGGAAGGGGTTAACCAGCTCATGTTGGAAAAACCAAGCAGGTTGAAGCTTTTGTGTGTATATTGGGATCAGCCATGAGTGGCTGCTGCAACTCCAGCCCAAGCAAGATAGAGAGTCCCTATCTCAAATCAAAAAAAGAAATAGATGAGAAGTGTATGGGAGGTCTGAGGGGGAAAGTCACCCTAGGCAGGTGAGATCAGAGAAGACTACCTTGAGGTAGCATTTAAATTAGGTTTTTAGACTCTAAAGTTTAGAGATTAGATAAAAAGTTCAATAAGTGAAAGTGAAGGGTAGGGAGAAAACATACAAAGGATGAAAAATGTGGGTCATTTTAGGGGACAGAGACTAATCCAACCCGGAATGCATGGGTGGGGGGGTGAAATCAGATAAGTGTGGGAAAGTAAGACAGTACCAGATTGTGGAAGGCCTTGAACGTCAAGCAGAGGGGTCTGTACTTCATTTGGTAGACAACAGGGAGTCACTGAAAGTTTTTGGACGGAGGAGTGATACAGCCAGATCTATAAATGAGAGAGATTAATAGGACCAAATTACAAATAAAGGAAAGAGTGAATAGAAGGAGATAAAATAGGGGAAGAATAAGCAGCCTAATAAAAGGAAAAGCTTCCTAACAATTAGAGACGGGTTCTGAACCTGTGATTTCATTGGTATTTTGTTGTTGTTGGGTCATTTTCAGTCATGTCTGACTCTTCCTGACACCATTTGGGGTTTTCTTGGCAAAGGTACTAAAATGGTTTGCCATTTCCTTCTCTGGCTCATTTTACAGATGTGGAAACTGAGGCAAACAGGGTTAAGTGACTTGCCCAGCGTCACACAGCTAGTAAGTGTCTGAGGCTGGATTTGAACTTAAGTCTTCCTGACTCCAGGCCTGACAATCTATCCGCAGTGGCACCTCACTGTTCTTCATTGGTATAGAGTACTCTCAAGTTAGGATAGTAACTTTTACAAGTCGAGGTTTTCATCTCTGTAGTACATAGGTTGAGAATGCGCAGAGCATAAAGAGATTAAAGGACTTTCTCACAGTCACACATCCAGTGCAGGATAGAGGTGAGACTTGCACCCGGGTTTTCCTGGCTCCAAGTGCATTGTCGCTGTCCACTATGCCACTTTTCAATACACCTTCACACTCATTACCAAATTCCACCCTCAAAACACCACTGGAAGATGCTAGTATTATTCCCATTTTATAGTTGGGGAAAATGAAGCATAGAATGGTTTGATGACTCAACTAACTAGGATCACATAACAAGGTAGTAGGAAAGCTTGGACTAGAACCCAGGTCTCTAAGATTCTTAGACCATCATAAACTCTGACTTTGTGATTTGTCATGAGGGTTTGCTGAGCCCACTTGACACATCTAGCTTCAAAAGGGGAGGGAGGTGATTCAGTGTCACCATTCAGTATCCTCTGGGACCTTCGGGAGCTCTGAAGGGCTCAGCCCTTGAGAAAGACTCACGATAAAGGGCAGCCAAGGTAGACCATCGTCTAGAGTAAAAACCAAGGTAGGAAAAGAGATCAACCCATCAACAAGCATTTTTTACTTTGTGCTAGGCACTATACTAAATGAAGGTAAAAAATAGTCCTGAGCCTCAATGAGCTTGCAGTCATTTTGAATAACATTTAATTTATTTAATATTATTAGTAAACTTTAGTTAATATTATGGATTAATTTTATTATTTAATACATTTTAATAAACATTTTAATGCTAGAAAATCCTAATTTCCTTGGGGTGTACCTATTTGAGAGTTTATTAGGGAAGAAGGTAAGTCAGGATCACAGAGCCGTAGGATCTCACAGTTGGCAGGGACCTCAGAGGCTGTCCAGTCCAACCTATATCTGAACCAGAATCCCATCTACAACATACCTTACATGTGACCATACCACCTCTGCTAGACCTGTTGCTAGGGAGAGCCCATTAATCTTCCCTAGGAAGCCCATTTCACTTTGGGATAGCCATAATTACCAGGATATCTACCCTTACATCACACCTACCTTTGCCTCTTATCACCTCTTTACTTTTATTTCTGCTCTCTGCAGCCAAGCAGAATAGCACGAATTCTTTTTTTCACAACAGAGCCCTTCACATATTTGAAGGAAGTTATTATGTATCCACAAAGTCATCATCTCTCCAGGCTAAACACCCCCAGTTCCTTTGACTGAGCTTAGGGCTTGGTCTCCAGTCCTCTTGTGTCTTAGTTGTCCTTATCAGAAATTTTTTTCTGGCTTATCTTTGTTCTTTCCAAATTACTGTGCCCAGAATTCAACAGAAGTCTCAGGTGTGTTCTGATCAGGACAGAATTCAACAGAACAATCCCTTCCCATGTTCTGGAACTGTACTTTTGTTAATGCTGCCTTGGAATAGCATTAATTTTTTGAGCTGCAACGTCGTATCATATAGAACTTATAACCCACTAAAACTGCCAGACCTCTTTCAAATGAACTATTGTCTAGTCATGCCACCTCCCTCTTATATTTGTGAATTTCGCTTGCAAGTTCCAAGCTACACGCCCATCAGTTGTCTACACTACGCTACACTAAGTTTAGCATCAGTCTGAGTGAAGCCCTGGTCTTATGGAGGGGCAAACCAGCCCAAATTGGAAACTGAGCAGGTCAAAGTCCCTGTATTGATTGGTGGGAGGTTCATGAGTAGCCCTGCACTTCCAATATGGCTGAGATGAGGATACCCCGAGTCTTAAAAAAAGAAAAGAAACAAGAAATGAGGATGCTGCCTTACCTCTCCCCAGACAAGCTCATTCATAAAGAGCTGATGTCACCTCCCCTACTTTCATGGTATGTAAGCAGAGTTGGACCCTCACTGCTGTTCTGACATTCTACCATTCATCCCTCACTGAGCCCTTATCTTCCTCCTCATATCAATGGTTCTAAACCATTTTCTTCTTTCCTCCCATCACCAGCATTAACCTCACCCCCTGTCACTGACACTGGCATGGTCAGGTAGCATGGCATATTGAGAAGAAATCCGAATTGAGTCAAGAGACTTGATTTCTCATCTCAGCTCTGCAGAAACCTTGGAAAAGTCGTTTCTTTGATCCTCATTTTCTGCCTCAGTACAGTGAGTGGGGCTCAGCTAAATGATGTCTAAGGTCCTTCCTAGCTCTAACACTCTATGGTTGTAAAGTTCTATAAAATGGGCTCACTCCCCATTGGTCCACTTCACAAGGCTGTTGTGGGGATCAGGAGAGATTATAGGACTGTCTGGTCAAGATTTAGAGCAGGAGGGGGCATTAGAGATAATCTGGTCCACCTCCCTTATTTAAATTGTTTTTATTCTCATCTATATTTTTCAATATATTCCTCTCCCACTCCTTCAGAGGGAGCCATTCCTTTTTTTCAATAGTATTTTATTTTTTCCCAATTACATGTAAAGATGATTTTTGACATTCATTTTTACAAGATTTTGAGTTCCAAATTTTTTCCCTTCTCTCCCCTCCCCTCTTTCTAAAATGGTAAGCAATTTGATATAGGTTATTCACAATCATGTAAAACATATTTCCATATTAGTCATAGTTGTGAAAGAAGAAACAGACCAAAAGGAACAAACCACGAAAAAAATAAAGTGAAAATAGTATGCTTTGATCTGCATTCAGAATCCATCAGTTCTTTCTCTGGAGATGGATAGCATTTTCTATCCTGAGTCCTTTGTAATTGTTTTGGGTTGTATTTGGATTGTATTGCTGAGAAGAGCCAAGTCTATCATAGTTGAGCATCACACAATGTTGCTGTTACTCTGGACGATGTTTTCCTGGTTCTGCTTATTTCATTTTGCATCAGTTCATATAAGTCTTCACAAGTTTTTCTGAAATCTGCCTGCTCATCATTTCTTATAGCCCAATAGTATTCTGTTACATTCATATAACACAACTTATTCAGCCATTCCACAGTTGATGGGTATCCCCTTAGTTTCTAATTTTTTGCCACCACATAAAGGGCTGCTACAAATCACTTTTTTGTGGTGTTTTTGGATACAGACCTAGTAGTGGTATTGCTAGATCAAGGATATGCACAGTTTGGTTGCCCTTTGGGAATAGTTCCAAATTGTTTTCTGGAATGGTTGAATCAATTCACAACTTCACTGATTGTGTATTAGTGTCCCAGTTTTCCCACATCCTCTCCAACATTGAGAGCCATTCCTTATGTAATACAACTAAGCAAAAGTCTGATATTGTATTTGACACCCATACCTATACCTCCTCACCTCTGCAAAGAAATAAAGGAGATACCTTCTCTTATCTTGATCTCTATAATTTCACAGGATTCAAGTTCAATTGTTTTCCAATATTCTTGTTTTAAAAATAAGGACACTGAGGCCCAGAGAAGGTAAGTGACCTACTCAAGGTCACACAGATACTAAAGATAGAGCTGGGACTCAAACTCTGGTCCTTTGACTCTTTTGGTGTTTGGGTTGGACTTGATGGCATCTGAGGTCTTGTTCACCTCTTTAAATTCTGTGATTCTAAATCTAGTGCTGCTTTTGCTATGTGCAAATGCTTTTTAAAACTCTAAATATCTGTACAACCACAAGAGGCTGTCGTTATAACTGAGTTGTGTTTGATCCACTCCCCGGAGGGGGTCTCATGGCATTTAACAGGCAGCTGAGAGAGTACGTCAGTACTCCTAGGATCACAGATTTAGAATGAGAAGAGGCCCTAGATGTCATCAAGCACGACCACTTCATTTATAGATGAGGAAACTGGGGCCCAGAGAGGTTAGGGGTAAGTCGTTCAGAGTCAGACTAAATGCTTTAGGCAGGATTCAAACCCAGCTTCTTCCAATCCCAAGTCCATCACTCTGCCAGACCATGCTGTTTGGTGGTAAAGGCTCAAAAAATGCCCTTCCTTCAATGGCAGAGTGTCAGACTTTTTGAAGCCCTCCTTGCCTACTCCAGCCCTCATGGACCTTACTCATCTCAGAATCTCTCTGGTGCTTTTTATTCTGTCCCTTCTTGTGATTGGTTGGACTTTGTGTGTGTTCAAGCCTCACCTCCCTAGTCATAGGGCAAGCCACCAGAGGGCAGGTACCATCTCTTCTTCTCCACACACGACTGGTCAGCACAGACTTGTTGAGTGAATAGATTGTAGATCATAGGTACAGAGCCGAAAGGAACCATAGAGCTGTCCAATCCAACCCCTTTATTTTACAGATGAGGAAACTGAGGCATGGATCCATTAAGACATTTGCCCAAGGGAACACGGTATTGAAGGTAGGATTTGAACCCAGGCCTTCCTGATTCCAAGTCAGGTATTCTCTCTACTATTCCCCACTGTTTCTAAGTGATTAACAAAGGCAGAAATGAGAGGGCTTCAGGCTTCCACTTGGAATCACTTTCCCCGCCTTTGCCTCGACCAGTCAGAGCTCAAGTCATATTCTATCACTCTAACTGCAGAGACATAGAGAGTTATTTAAGTTAATCTCAAGGATTTGAGAGGGAGGGTTGAAAGGGAAAAAATACCCTGTAATTTGAAAAGCATCTCGAGTTCTCATGTGTCGCTGCTTGGAAGAAAGCTGTCTCATCCTTTAAAGGGGCAAAGCATCTCTCCCCATGTGACTGTTACATGGATTTCCATGTTTGCCACTGCATGACAGACATGTATCTGTGTCTGTGTCTTCGTATTTGTGTTTATGTGTCACCGTGGGCAGTTATCTTTGTGTATATATCAGTGTGTTTCCTGATCATCTTGATGAGTTTGTAGGGAGATGAAACCTTTTGTGGGATTTTGATATTTCCCTGTGAAGGGTATGAGCATGATAAGGGGCACTTCACTAGGAGGATGGAGGATGCCTTCCGGGTAATTTTGGCCTGTTCAGATGTCATTGAGGATGAATGATAAAGCCTTAGTATTTGAGGAAGATTTATTTGGTTCTAGATATTGTGAATCAGTCATTGCTTTGTACTGGGTTTTTAATGGGGATCTCGTAGGCCTTCATCCATCTAGTTAGAGGGAGGGGAAAAAGAGAGGAAGAAAGGAAGGGGGGAAGAAAGGATTAAATGATTGGTAAATCTTTTCATTAAAATTACAAAATTAAAATTTGTAAAATATTTAGCACAGTACCAGGCACATAGTAGTTGTTTAATAAATGTTTAATTCTTTCCTTCCTACTTAAGAGTCAACCAGGGTTGCAGGGTGAGGTATAGTGAGGGGAGAAGCCCTTGTATATGCATAGACTCTCCACGTTTTCTAGGAGCTACTAATGGGAGTCTTTGGGTGGAGGTTCATTTGTAGGAGGCACTTATCACCTGTATGACCCTGGTCAAGTTGCTTGACTTCCCTCCACCTCAGTTTCCTCATTTATAAAATGAGAGAATTGGACCGACTGGCTTCTGAGATCTCTTTCAGTTCTGGATCTACGATCCTAGTTGGATAAGTTCTCGCCCACCTGGCCTGAGAAATGGCAGCAAGTGGCAGCAGTGGGGTCTGTCAACAACATGGCCCCAGGAGAGGACATAACATCATTTTCCAGAGAGAGATGGGAGAGCTTCTGGTCTCAGGCTTGGAGAGACAGAGTTATAACCTTTCAGTCCAATAGATCACAACCATGGGGAGAAGGGAACTGAGGTTGAGTGGTGAGAGTTTCTGAACCCCAGCTTTCTGGAAGGGTGTCAAAGAGTTTCTGGATTTAAAAATCCAAAAGTGATTAAGCTACAATATAGAAGAAGAAAAACTTGGCTTGCACTCTCTAAAACTATGCAGTATTTGAATGATGCCAGTCCAGTGGGTCCTTTAGCACCCCCTGAGCTCTTCTATTAGGGAAGAGTCCAAGCCTATGGGGTAGTGCTCTACAGCTGGAGTCCTTTATAGGTCACTGGGGGTGAAGTTGGCTCTCCTAATAACAGCTAATATTAGAAAGGGGAAGATGATGCTATCATTGTATCTGTGGTTCTATGAGAACTTTATGTTGCTTTGTTGTTTCCGTGTGGTTAAATAATTGCTGTCCCATACCAGATACGCGTTGTTACTTTGGGTGCTTTACTCACATCTCTGGAGAATTAGACACAAACTGCATTTTGAGTTCCCCACAGGAAATTCAGGGTTGGGCAAAACAAGTCAAAGGGATACGTTAGGAGGGAACCTAGTCCATAGAAGCTCAAAACGTTGAGTACTGGGCCATGCATCCCATCCAATATGCTGGTGCCTATGTGTGTCTCTGTGACTACATCTGTGTATGTGCTTGTGTGCAACTGCCTGCCATGTGCTTATGTGCATGTATTTGTGTGTGTGTGTGTGTGGCCTTTACCAGCTGTAGGTTGTATCTGTGTTTGTTTTTTCCAGTGATAAGTCACTGGGAGATGGAAGAGATTTTCCTGGATCCTGCTGAGGAGCCTATCATTAGCTGTGATGTCTGCCTTCCCCAAATGTGCTCCCGACCCACGTATAAATCAAAGGGTGCGATTGTTCACTTAAAAACCATGATGTGTTATTGAGCATCAAACACATCCCTCACCTGAGTGCAGATTGGAAAAAAGAATCATGAGTGTCTCCTCTGCGCCTGCCCCTCCATCTGACTCCTGTCCCCACGTCGTGTATTGGCCCCATCTCTTCTGCCTGACTAGATTGTTCCCAGTGTGCTGCTGTTCCCCCCCTGTGCAAGTCTATCTCAGCCTCCGGCCTGGCATCCCATCAATCATTCTGGTGAAGAGACTTCACCACACCCCACTGCCTTCCCTGTTCTTCCTCACCGCTGGGTGCAAGCTCTCCCTAGGCAGGCCTATTGTTCCTAAGGGAATAGAGTTTTCAGGTTTTCTAGCCTAAATTTGAGATTTACACTGGTCTTACTGATGTTTTTCCTTTGTGTCATAGTGGCATCGGGGTGGTATCTTTTCTTTCATCCTGTCTCACCTATATATACTGTCTCTCCCCATTAGAATGAGGTATTTGTGAGCAGGGAGGGACCATTTCGCTTTTCTGTCTGTATCTCCAAAGTTGAGCACAGTCCTTTGCATCTAGTAAGCACTTAATTAATGCTTTTTCATTCATCCATTCTTCCCTAACAAGGATCGACCTCCTGTATGTGCATTTCCCCTCTCTGGAAACTCCCAGGCAGTTCCCATCTCTGGAAAGCTAGAAAATAAGGAAATTCTGTGGGGGAAAGAGTAGGAGGGAGACATTCTCTCAAAATACTCCCACATTCTTATCTGTCATGGACTTCCTAGGTAGCAAGATCCATCCCCCACTCCTGATCTCCCCTTGGCCTACAGTATTTAGTATATATGCCTTTCTAATTGACATCTACCAATAAATTAACAAACACTGTCATTATTTTAGCTCACATTTTCTAGCATTTTATGGTTTACAAAGCACCTACCTCAGAACACCTCTGAGGTAAGTAGCACAGGTATTCTCATCCTAGATTTACAGATGAGGAAACTGGGGTCCAGAAAGGTAAAGTAACTTCCCCAAGATCCCCCAGTACGTAGCAGAGTCCAGATTCAAATCTAAGTCTGTGCTCTTTCTACTATAACACATTGCCCTCATGTGCTATATGCTGTGGAAGATACAGAGTATAATGCACAAAAAGCCCTCTTCCCAAGGAGCCTGGGCAGCTAGGTGGCACAGTGAGTAGAGTGCCAGGTCTAGAGCCAGGAAGTCATTTTTCTCAGACGCTCTCCTAGCTGTACGACTCTGGGCAAGTCACTTCACCCTATTTGCCTCAGTTTCCCCATCTGTAAAATGAGCTGGAGAAGGAAATGGCAAACCACTCCAGTATCTCTGCCAAAAAAAAAAAACCAAAACCCGAGTGGGTTCATGAAGAGTCGAACAAAACTGAAACAACTGAACAACAATGATAAGGAGTCTACCGTCTAGTTTGAGTTATACCCCTTAAAAAAGAATGAACGTGCCAGACAAGATATGGTAAATACTAAATGAATGGTACTGTAGGGTTTACAGGAAGGAAAAAATCAGTAAGGCTCTATCCCAAGGTTCCCATTACCATGTCTCCTCTGTGGTGGTTCTGCTTTTCTTGTCTCCAGGATCTTTGATTCCACTCCCACCTCACTGATAGATTGGCTTTTCATCTGATTAATTCCAACAGATAGTTGAATCTGTTTGGAAGCTAGGTCCTGTTTTCTTTCTCATCCTATCCTAGCTAATCTCTCTGTTAACCCAAAGGATGGCCCCCTTTGATAACCAGGGTCTCTCTTGAATAACTGAGCTGTTGTCAGCATTGTTTTCTTCCCATCTCTCTTACAGAACTTCCTTTCTCTTTCTCTGCAGATCAAGTATTGGTCTCCATGCCTGATCCTTCCCCACAAATCCTGGAACCACTGTGTCTGTCAGCATTGAGAGATGAGTAGACTCTCTTCATGACGTCAGGGGAGAAATATACACCAGACCGCTCATCTCAGATGCTCCAGATCATCAGGCAGCCCCCGGCTTCCAGGTAAGGGATGATTTATTTTGTGCTCTCTCAGCAAGGGAGAAGGGAAGCTGCCTCTCAAAGAAGTGGTCGGTCCGTAAGCAGATGTGGCAGATATGGAACCAGGTGTGGTCAAGAGGGAACCAGGATTGACACATCGACTAGAGCTGAAAGGGTTCGTGTTTGGGGGCAAGTGACAAATAAGAAGGTTACCATTTGCTGAGTAAATGATCAGACAGGGTTCAAGCCCATGACCCAAGTTAGATCATTCCAAAGGGGAATCCCTGAGAACAGGTAGGAATGGGCAAAGGCAGAAGGAGGAGGACATGAAGGTGACATCATGACTGAAGAAGCATTGGGGGATCTTGAAAAGACTTCAGAGAGGAAGGATCTGCTGTCTAAGCCCTTGACCATTTCTCTCCCCCAGGAAGTCAAGATGCAAAATGGATCTGAGTCATGGAAAAAGAAATAAATCTGGATAAAAAGTGACTCCCTCTTCTAGGCAGCTGGGTAATAGATATAGTGAGTGGTATAGTGACTCCACTGAGACTGGAGTCAGGAAGCCCTAAGTTTAAATCTGGCTCTATGACCCTGGGCAAGTCATATAACCTTTGTTTGCCTTGGTTTCCTCTACTGTAAAATGGGGATAATAGCAACAGGTACCTCACATGGTTGATGGGAAAATCAAATGAGATGATATTTGTAAAGTGCTTGGTACAGCCTGGCATATATAAGGTGCTTAACAGATTCTTGTTTCCTTCCTCCCTTTCATTTCTTTAAGGAATATGCATGTTCTGGATCTCAATTTAGAGCAAGCATATGTAAAATGAATTGTAGGTTCTAGTGGGGTCTGTTACAAAATTAAATGCTCCTGTGGAGGGAAAAATATCTCCCAAATGACTGAGTTAAGAACTGTGGCAAAGAAGGAGTTTAAGGGTGTCATCCTAATGGTTTGCCAGACACTTCCATACCAGCAGTGTTGCACCTGGTGGGAGCTGTACATTTTGCAGCTGTGTAGATATGGCAAAGAAAGGTCCCCAGACAGAAATGAATCAGCAGCTACAGTTTATTGCTCCCCATCCCTGGTTTTTACCTCTCTTCTTGTCTATATTGCCTCTGGGTTTTGTAAATCCATCTACCCCTCCCCTCCCTCCACCCATCCATCCATCCATCCATCCACTCATCCACCCATCCTTCTGTCTATGTACTCATCCATCCATCCCTCCCTCCATTCTTCCATCTGTTGGTCAGTCTACCTATCCATCTACTCGTCCATCCACCCATACACCTACCTACTTTTCTATCTCTCAGAATGCCTTGAGGGGCCATTTCTTCCTTCAGCCTCCCACTCTATTTGCTGTGCATCGGTGGCCCACCTGACCCCTCCCTTGGTCTTATGGTCCCTTGTGTGTTACCTGGTCTTCTGTCAGCTGACGAACCAGCCCAGGTAATGCCAGTCTTATTCACAATACCAAGAGCTGCCACAAATCTGTAGGGAATGCTTCAGATGGGAGGGAGTCATTTGTTCTCAGTTTCCTTTAAACTAATGATGCTCAAAGAATGGTCCATGGGACCCTTTCAGGGGGTCTTTGAGGTCAAAACTATTTTCGCAATAATGCTAAGATGTTTTCATTTCTAATATAGTAAATATTGATCAATACAAACCACATAAGCCAAAGCTCTTTGTGGGTCATCCTTGATCATTGTTAAGAGTGTAAAGGGTCCAGAGATCAAAAAGCTTGAGAACTACTGTTATGTTCCATATGAACCTCCCTTCCTGGGGCTCTCCTGGCATGTAGCCGTGATTTTCTTCCTCCTCTTTGGAGGAGAAAGGGATACAACATGATTGCATAGAATGAGAACTGGATCGTGGACTCAGAAATCCTGTGTTCAAATCCTATCTTTGATTCTTAATAGTTTTGTTGCCTTGGGCAAATCACTGAACCTATACTTTTTTTGAGCCTCTGTTTTATCATCCGCAAAATGGGGATAATAACACCCCCACCTTCCCAGACTCCAGTACATTCACATATCTGGATAATTTAGTATATTATAAAATGCTATATAAATCAATCCATCGACCAACAAGCATTTTTGGAACTTAATTTTTTTTAATGAATGTTCAAAATAAATAAAACCAAACAAATAAAATATTAAGCCAGATGCTGTACTTGGCACTGGAGATGCACAGACAAAAACAAAACAGTCCTGGCCCTCTGGGAGCTTACGTTATTATTGTTAATACCTAACATTATTTTTAATGTCTGCCATAGGTGGCTTGTTACAGTCAGCCTCTGCTGACTGCTGCCACTGCCTAACCTACAATGCCCTTTGTTCCAAATACCCCTCAAGTTCAAGACTTTGTACTTCACAGTGGGTAGGTAGGTGGCTCAGTGGCTAGAGTGTGTGGCCTAGAGTCAGGAACACTCATCTTCCTGAGTTCAGATCTGGCCTCAGACCCTTACCAACTGTGTGACTCTGGGCAAGTCACTTAACTCCATTTGCCTCAGTTTCCTCATCTGTCAAATGAGCTGGAGAAGGAAATGGCAAACCACTCTGGTATCTCTGCCAAGAAAACCCCAAAAGGGGTCATGAAGAGTCGGTCATAACTGAAATGACTGAACAATACTTCACAGTATCGTAGACCAATAGATTTGGAGGCTTAACATCTGGGTTCAGTTTTGTTACTTCCTAGGTGACCTTGGGCTAGTCAATTCCTTTTCTTGACTTTGGATTCCTATTAATTGATCCATTAATACCATATGATCTCTTAAGGCCCCTTCCATCCCTAAAATGATGATCCTAGGATCCTTGTCAAACATGTAGAGTCAAGATTTGTATTTTGAGTTGAATGAAAATAAGAGATAACTGCCCTGTGTCCAGATAGGCTGAGAAAAGGAAATTCTGGTTGAGTAGGCACACGCCCTTACAACAAAATGGGGAGCCCAGTCTGTCCTGCTGCTTGAGCTGGACAGCCCTTGTCTCCAACACAATGGGCTTGCCCTTCTTAGGGCTTCTCTAACACCAAGGAGAGTGCTATATAGAGCCAGGTCACTTTGAAAACCTGGGCCTCGTGAGATCTGGGCCTGAGTCCACCTGCCAGGTCCTTCCTCTGGACTTTTTCCAACACTCTTTGGAGGACGGGAGGTCCAAGACGAGAAGCCCAACCTATCTCTTGGGAGATAGATTGGAACTGGGCCACCGCAGTGGTGCAGGAGGCTCTGCTGCAGATCTCGCTCCTCCCCCGCTACAACCACCACAGACTTTTAGAGACCGAGTCAGAGTTCTGAGCAGCCAGGGGCCTTCAGCATGGTATGCCTTCTATTACAACAGCAACAAATCATCACCACCCCTGTTTTATGACTTACAAAGTATTTTTTCTCATCACAGTCCTGTGAAGAAGGTAGGGCAGGAATAATATTGCACCCTTATTTTTACAAATCGATAAATTGAGTCTCAAAGAATAAAAATAATTTGCTTAGAGGTCACACAGCAAATTAATGAGAAAGATCAAGGATCCAAGCCCAGACCCCTGAATCTTTTATCTGGTGCTCTGTCCTTGTCTGTACTGGACTACGTAACATGGTGATCTTCTGGGACTGGCAGGAGTACAACTGGCTTATCCAAAATCTAGGAGAGCCCTGGAACGAGGGGCCATCATTGGCCCAGTGGACAAGGTTAAGTAGGGGTGCTCTCTCTTCATTCAGTGCCCTGTGCCCTCAAAGGACGAAACTGGCCCTTCACTAAGTTCTTCAGTCTCACCTTGTCCTAGGCTGGGACTGGGTGGGTTGGGGCAGGGTATAGATCATAGGCTGAATTTAAATTTTTGTTTCTATATGTGCTCTTGGTAATAGATCCCTAGGATTGAGAGCTGGGAAGACCCTTAGAGATCATCTAGTCTGATCCCTGGACTTTAGCCATGGCTTTACTGAGGAGGAGACTGAGGTCAAAGGTCCCTTTTGTTGTTATTGTCGAGTTGTTTTCAGTTGTGTCTGACTCTTCAATGGCCCCATTTGGGGTTTTCCTGGCAAAGATACTGGAGTGGTTTGCCATTTCTTTCTCCAGCTCATTTTACAGGTGGAAAAACTGAGGCAAACAGGGTTGAGTGATTTGCCCAGAGGTCAGATTTGAACTCAGGTCATCCTGGGTTCAGATCTAGTGCCCTAGCTGCCCCAAAGCTCCTTGTGGAAGTATATACTATATTATTTCTATATAGAACTTTATACATATTTTTCTTTATTTT
Source organism: Phalanger gymnotis (assembly GCA_028646595.1). Lineage (NCBI taxonomy): Eukaryota > Metazoa > Chordata > Mammalia > Diprotodontia > Phalangeridae > Phalanger > Phalanger gymnotis. The sequence continues at coordinate 421,821,617 of CM053622.1, read as the reverse complement.
TAATTCTGAATTTAATATTTTATTCTTTTCCAACTACATGTAAAACCAATTTTAACATTTAAAAAAAATGTGAGTTCCAAATTCTCTCCGTCCCCCCACCCCCATTGCGAAGGCAAGCAATTTGACATAGGTTATACATGCGTAGTCATGCAAAACACATTTCCTTATGCATATTTTCAAGGGCCTTTCCCATATACGTTATGCCATTTGATTCTCCCAATGACCCCGTGATCTGAGGGCAGATATAAACCCCTTCCCCACTTTTGCAGATTAGAAAGAAATACTGAAACCCAGAAAAAAGGAGTGATTCGCCCGACATCGCAACTAAAAACCCTGGGCAATCGCCAGAAAGCCAAAGACCTGGGAAGCGAATTTGCCGTGAAACCAAGTTCACCCTGGGGAGGAGCTGTGTTTCTGGGGGCCCAGAACTGAATTGGTCTTCATGGCTCCCCCAAAAATGATGCCTCATTGAGGACTCAGGGGTGTGCATACCCTGAACCATTTGCTTTTTTTCACTTTAGAATTGGAGAACCCCTGAGAGCATTCATGCCCTCCTCACTCCTTGGCACGGAACGGGCCCTAGGAGGCCCTCGAGAACCTCCCTGCCCCATTCCTGGCCAGCCTTGAGTCCCTTCCCCCTCCTCCCAGCCCAGAGAGTGGCCAAAGTTCTCCGAGCACTGTAGTGGTGCCATCTGGGTCACACACACTCAAAGAGACCCTGGAGGGGAGCAATTTGCTCCGCACGGGCTGCCTTATTGTCGGCTTTTTTTCCCAAAGTCTACTTAGTACTTGATTAACCTTCTAGCTGGAAATTCTCCAGCCAGCCCCTTCTGCTTCTCACCCACTCGCCTTTTCTGTTAGAACCAAAAATAAATCTTCGAGATCATACTCCAACCTCTTTATATGACAAAGGAGGAAATTAGCCCCTGAGAGAAGTGACTTGCCCAAGGTTACATAGCATTTTAATGCTTGAGCTGAGACTAGGAGACTCCTTTAAACACTACTAAAAATGTTTTAGTTTTTATTAATATGTTTGTTTTCGGTTTTTATGTTACCTTCAGTCCAGTAACAAAGAATAAAAGAGAAAGGGGCGGGGAGGGGGAAAGCATTTCAGCAAAACTAACCAATATATCAACTGAGTTTGACAATATATGCCATGTTCCTCACTCATAGTCCCTCACTTCTGCAGAGAAGTACATCTAGAGCTCTTTCCATTGGAGAATGATACGTTAAGCCTTTTCCCCAAATGGGCTTAGGGCCTTGGAATTCTGTTCTGGCTTGGTCCCTTCTGCTATTACTCAGTGACCACAATTCCCCACCCCCAACTCCTTCTATTTTATTCTCCTGTCCCTCTGTCTGTGATTCCCCATCCCAATAGGAGACTCTTGCCTGATGATCCTTTCCTTCTCCTCCACCCATCTCCTGACATATTTTATGCCACATGTGCATTTGAGGGAAAGCCTAGCCCAATCCTTAGGGCCCATCTGGACCAGGGTCCTCAGAAAGACTGGGCTAGATCTGGGGCAGCCCCAGCATTTCAGGTCTGCCATGAAACCTCAAACCCTGTGAGAATCTACAGATAAAGTGGTCTTGCTTCAGGTCAACTCTGGCTGGCCAAGTCTAGGGATAAAGAAGGGGGCAGTGGCAAACAGCCTTAAGGAATGAGTAAAATGGCATGCAGGCCAAGGGAATAGGGTATGGGACAGGGCAAGGGAGCTGGCACCAGAACTATCTGGCATCTCTCTGAATAGTCTCAATGGAAATCTGCAGAGCAAACAGTCCAAGGAAAGATGCTGAGCTGGCCAGAGGAAGGGAGGCAGAGAAAGAAAAAGAGACAGAGACACACAGACACATGAAATGGTACAGAAGAGCATAACAGGAGAGACAGGGGAAACTCAAGGAGATAGCCCCATAGGCCCAAGCCCAGTACCTGGGAGCAAACACTGGGGGTCAGGACATAGGGTGAGCTCAATAAGTAATGCCCCTCTCAACCCACAGCAGCAGCAGCTACAGGCTGACAGCATATGCCTAATTAGCGTTCCATTGTCCACAAGGGCTGTTGCATCGTTACTGCTGGGGCTCTCCAGTGTCAACTGGGTATCTACGGCAACCGGTTCAGCAGCAGGTGAAAGTCAGTCATTTCAGCAATCCTAATGAGCTTGGGGAGAGGACAAAGGAAGCTGAGTGGGAGACACCAGCATCCCCAGTTCAGGTACCCCCATCTCCATCCTTGGCCTTGTCCACCACCCTGAAACAAGTCACCAAGGCCAGTTCCTTGGATCCCATCCCCAAAGGTCCAAGAGACTATTTCCTAATTTTGAGAAGCAGCATCTTCTTATTTTAAAATTCCCATTCCTCCAAATGCTCCTTCCATATGCCAGGCACAGGGCCGTTCTAAGAGCATGGCCAGTGTGGCCACAGCTCAGATTGAGCAGAGGGGAGGAGATGGGAAGAAAGCTCTGTCCTGGAAGCTTTTAAGATACCGGAAGGGTTTCTCCTCTGAGTCCCTGGAGGTGAAGGGATCAAAATGGTAAAGAGGAAATAAGACAGTTGTACCCCTGACTAGGGAATACCTAGGTACCACCTTACCAGTCATACACACACACACACACAGATAGACACATACATAGAGGTATATTATATCTACACATATACACATGTGTGTGTATGTATATGCACATATCTCTCCACCATCAAACCTTACCCACCTCTTTTTATAACAGGCAAAGGAGAGACAGTCTAGTACTGGCTTCTTGGCCCTGGACCAGGCTGACAGCACATGGCCAAGGGATAGAAATTATGCAAGGGACCGTTCTGTTCTATTCAAATCTAAACTAATCTATTCCACTATAATCTATTCTAACCCATAGATAAATATAAGCCTTGAACATTATCCTATCATTAATGGAGATGTGTGCTTCCTTTGGCAATGCATCATGGGACTATGAATGAAACATGTTGGTCATTCAGTTCACAGATGGATCCACCTGGGTTCTAGCCCCAACCCTACCATCATGGTCCAAAAGTAGGCCTCCTCCTCAATATAAAATACACCCTGAAAAGGAGGTTTTCTGGAAAGGAAAAAAATAATTCAGTATAAACTGGACAGTAATATTAATTATAATTATAAGATATGATAATAACTTATGATGATGGTGGTGATAGCTAGCACTTGTATAGAGTTTTATGGTTTTCAAAACACTCTATGTATGTTATCTCATGTGATCCTCACAGTAACCCTGAGAGGTAGGTTTTATTATTAGATGAGGAAACCGAGACTCAGAGAGATGTAGTAATTTGTGTAGGGACACACAGCTAGTGTCTGAGGCAGGATTCAAACTCAGGACTTCTCCAGCCCATGTCCAGCACCACTTAGCTGCCTCCTGTATACACAAGTGAAATGTTTAATCAGACAGGAAGAAAATCAGTTTATGCTACATGACACTGCTTATCCCAGCAAGGGCAATCAAGCAGGAGAGGTGATCCCTCTCCATTTTTGTAGCTCTTAGGAGGGTACGAGGAAGGAGCAGTTAGAGCCAGCTCAAGGTCCTGTTAGAAGGGGTGGGTGGAGGTAGAAAGGGGAGGAGTTTTCTATGTCTAAGTATTTTAGAGTCTCCTAACTTGGGTCAGGTTTCATCATTGCCACTACTTTTGCAACCCTAATACTGTTCACCTAAGGAGAAGGCTATAGCAGCCTCCTTCTTTGCATGGGTTCTACCAGCCCCAGGCTATTTCTGCTTCCCATCCTTAACTCCCTTCTGCCTCCCTGTCTCCTAGGTTTACTAGGTGCTTAATTTCTCCTCGCTCTGGGACTCATAGTTTCCACTCCAATCATTCCCCTCAGTCTCTTTCCCTTATTCCTATCTCCATGAGGCTCTAGCCCCCACCTACCTCAGGCCTTGATAACAGTCCCTCATGCTCACTGCCAGATAGTGTATAGGGATGAATACGAGTCTGTATCCATGCAGGATTCCAGAGCACTCACAAGGAAATAGAGTACCTACCTCCTGATAGGTGATGGACTCAAAGTGCAAATTGAGACATATTTTTTTAATATATATATATGGCCAATGTGGGAATTTGTTTTGCTTGACTATACATGTTTGTAACAGGAGGTGTTTTTTTTTGGCTTCCTCCATGGGGGCTGGGAAAGAAGTAGTGAGAAAACAAATCTTCATTTGGAAAGAAAAAAATTTTTTTTAAAGATCATAGGACATATTTTTGAGGCCAAGAGAAAAGGGCCTGTTCCTCTGCCCACCCCACCCCCTTTTTTTTTTGCTCAGCAAAAGACTGAATTATAGAAGATGGGCAGTTTTTAAAGAATAACTGAAATTAAACAGAGGTGGGATATAAAATGGAGAAAAAGCAGCAAGAACCCCTTAATTCACATTTTTGTTGTTTAGTCATTTTCAGTTATGTTTGACTCGTTGTGACCCCATTTGGGGTTTTCTTGGGAAAGATATTGAAGTAGTTTGCTTTTCCTTCTCCAGCTCATTTTACACATAAGGAAACTGAGGCAAAAAGGGTTCAGTGACTTGCCCAGGGTCACAGCTAGTAAGTGTCTGAGGCCATATTTGAAAGCAGGAAGATAAGTCTTCCTATCTCCAGGCCAGCACTCTACTACTATACCACTTGGCTTTTTGAAGTTCCTTTTCTATATTTTAAAAACACAGCTCCAAATATGTTGCAAAAAAAATTTATGGAAGAAAAATAGTCTTCTGCTTACCTGAAGCTTACAGATTAAAGGGTCTGAAATGGAGACAGCCAGGCCCTGGGAATAAGACCAAATGGCATAAGAGAACTTTTTGTCCTTTCAGGTAGACTGACTTCTGTTCTTCCTTTTCCCAGAATACAAAGAAACCCAGGTGTCACTGGCTTCAGGTACAGGCTAGCTCCCATGCCCAGAAAGCAGCCCTAGGACTTTTCTTGGCCTTGTAATTAGAGCTAGAATCAACTTGGGGTTGATTAAGCCATAGGATCATAGGTCTAGACCTGGAAGAGATCTTAGAGGCCATCTAGCCCAACTCTTCCATTTTGCAGATGAGCAAACTAAGTCCCAGAGAGTCAAGTGACTTTCCCAAAGTCACACAGGTAAGTAAGTAGGAATTTGAACTGAGGTCTTGTGACTCTAAATTCATTCCTCTTCCCGAAGCACCTCAGACTTTCCTAACAGATCGCTTTCTCACAGGCAGTTTAGTAAGGGGTAGTGCCAGAATTTGAACCCAAGTCATCAGAAACTAGTGTCCTTTACTGCTACTTCTCTGATCAGGATCCAAGGTAGGCCCATCTGCCGCTGAGCCTCAGAAGGCTGGTACACCACAAATAATAGTAACTCATAATTGTATTTTAGTTGGTGAAGTAGAGTGCTGGGCCTGGAGTCAGAAAGACCTGAATTCAAATCCAGTCTCAGACAGGTGTCATACTAGCTGTATGACCCTGGGCAAGTCACTTCACCCCGTTTGCCTCAGTTTCCTCATCTGTAAAATGATCTAGAGAAGGAAATGGCAAACCACTCTGGTATCTCTGACAAGAAAACCACAAAAGGGGTCATGAAGAGTCAGACCCGACTGAAAAATGACCAAACTGAATACCACAGCACACGAAGGAGGTGATTGGTGCAAGCATTTTAAAATCCCTACTTGACAGGTGAAGAAACTGAGGCTGAGAAGGGTCCACTGATTCACTCCTATTAAGTATCAGGGCTCAAACCTGTCTCCTGACTCCAGGTCTGATGTTTTTTTCTATTGAATCACAAAACCAGAAACATTCGTATTTGTCGCTTCTTTGGCTCTGGACCAGCCAGACTAAGGGCTTCCTCAGATGTGTTTCATGGCCGGACCTGTGTGAGGGAGCAGTGCTGTTCTCAGCCCTGGATTCTCTTTAGCCTCTCCTGAACACACACTCCCTAGGGGCCAGAGTCAGAGCTTCCCTGTGCCAAATGGGCCAAGTCATCTTTCCTTCCTCCCACTGCCTCTGAGAAGATGCAGCTTGTCCCTGCTTCTCTCTTCCCCCTTCCCTGGCCACCTTTCTTCCCAAGTGTGCCTGGGCACCTGGGGTCCTCAGCACTTGTCATGCCCTTCCCATGCCCAATCAAAATGGCAGATGGTGGGCAGTTAAGCTTTAGAAGGCATCTTTTTGAATGGCAAAGCTCCCAGGAAACCCACTTCTGTGAGCTCAAGACCATTTTTTTTCTCTTCTGCAACCTGGCAATCATGATTTTTCCCTGTAGATCTTTCCCTGCTCCCTCAGAATAGCATACACATTCATGGATGGATGGATGGATAGATAGATAGACAGATATGTAGATGGATGGCTGGACAGGAAGTCAGATAGATACATAGATAGACAGATGAGATGGAGTGAGTATTCATGAAATACTTATTAAGCAGTAGGCATACAAACACAAGCAAATAAGAGAATCCCTAACATAAAGGTGCTTGCTACATTCCGATGGGGGAAATTACAGGTGAGGTAAGAAAAGAGAGGGAGAAGAATACCCAGGCTAAGAGGAGGAAAAGCATGGAGCAGGGGGATGATCTGGGCAGTGAGTCCAGGTGTGAATGAGGTAAAGAAAGGCTGGGCTCCTTACTGAAATGGTGGTCCTAGTGAGGGAGTCAGCAACCTGGGTGGCATCAGGGCAGAAGTTCTTCCACAGTGGCCAGGTGATGGGAAAGAGAAATCAAGAGAGTCACTCATTCTTGTATTCAGTGAACACTCACTTGACACTCAGTATGTCAGGCCCTGGGCTAGGAAAGACCAGGAAAGTCCCTACCCTCAAGAAACTTAGAGTTTTCTGATAGGTTCTTAATTGATGTTGCTGTCATTTCAGTTGCGTCCGACTCTTAATGACCCCATTTGGGGTTTTTGGCAGAGATATGGAGTGGTTTGCCATTTCCTTCTCCAGCTCATTTGACAGATGAGGAAACTGAGGCAAACAGGGTTAAGTGATTTGCCCACAACTGGCAAGTGTCTGAGGCCAGATTTGAACTCAGGAAGATGAGTCTTCCTGATTCCAGGGCCAGCATTCTATCCCTTGTACCACCTAGCTGCCCTTCTAATAGGTGGGACCCAACATTCGCATTCTCTCTCTTTCTCTCTTTCTCTCTCTCTCTCTCTCTCTCTCTCTCTCTCACACACACACACACACACACACAAACACACACACACCTATATATATCAAGAGAGTTGTGTGTGTGTGTATAATGTATATATGTATACAAAAATATACATGCACATTATTTTTATGTTGTATTCTACCTATTCTATCCATCCATACATACATATATGTATATATGTATGTATATCTGTCTGTCTCTATCAAAGTAAAATGTATGCTGAGACAAAGAAGAGATGCACACAAAAGACTAGGAAAATGCAAGAAGTGAGAGGTCACTTTGAGTTGATATGGGGTGGGCCAGGATCCAAGAAGGCTTCATGGAGAAGGCAGTCCTTGAGCTGAGCTTTGAAAAAAGGGAAATTATTATCAGTAGAGATATGGAAGGAGTCTGTCCCAGGCCTGGGAGGAGAACTTGCATGAATGCAATGGTAGGGAAAGACAAGATAGGTTCAGCAACCAGCTTAGTTTGGATGGAAGATGGTCAGCTGGAGAGGCACTTGGGCCAGATTGTAGAGGCTCTTAAAGGTGAAGGTGTTTGTATGTTATCTTCAAGGCAATAAGGAACCGCTGAATGTGGCTCCTGGAAGATCTCAGACCTTGCAGCAGGTGATAACATCCCCACAGTCAGTTTCTCTCTAATGATCCTATGGACTCCTTGAGATCAGTATTCATAATCTTACCTACCTAACAGTAGTTGTGAGGAAAGTGCTTAAAACTCTGTAGAAATTTGTTGTTGCAGCATTAATTTTGGTAGCAGAAAGCCAATTACCTCAAAAACAGTGCTCCTCCTTCCCCACCCACCCAGCAGGCATAAGATCACCTGGGCTCTGGCTTTAGATTTTATCATCATCATTATTAATATGACCATAATTCATAATTATAATGACCAAACTCGGCCCTCAAGAGGACATACAAGAATGTACTTCTGGGGCAGCTAGGTGGAGCAGTGAGTAAAGTACTGGACCTGGAGTCAGGAGGACCTGAGTTCAAATACACCCTCAGACACTTGACACACTTAGTAGCTGTGTGACCATGGGCAAATCACTTAACTCCAATTGCCCTGCCTTCCCCCCTCCAAAAAAAAAAAGAAGAAGAAGAAGACGAATGCACTTCCCTCTTTTTTTTTTCCTTCTGAGGTTAGGGGACTAAGGGCATGGAGCAATACATACCCTTTTGGAAGTGGGTGTTCTGTTGGCTAGTTTTACAGATGTGCTTTTTTTTCCTTTCTTTTTTATTTTTTGTCACAAAGGAAGGAGGGTTTTTATATACATACATACATATATATATATATGAAAATGAAAGTGATACGAAAAAATAAATAAAAATGTTTAGAATAGTAACACTAATACTAAAAATTATTCACCTTTATATAGCATTTTTATAAAGTGCTTTGCTCATGCCTTCTCCAATGGGGGGTAGCTAGTGCTAGTACGAATGTAAATTTTACAGATGAGGAAACTAACCCCAGGTTAATGTGACTTACCCATGGTCACACAGCTAGTGTTACAACTGCCTCATCCCCCTGAAGAGGGTTGTACTAGGATTCTTTTTTCAACTGGAGATAGATGAAGGTTTTCATTGAAAAAAATACGAAAACCTTTCATGTATATGAAGTTGTTTCTGTTAAGTTAATTAGTCATGTCTGACTCTTCAATACCCCAGTTGGGGGTTTTCTTGGCAAAGATACCAGAGCGGTTCTCCCTTTCCTTCTCCAGCTTATTTTATAGATGAGGAAACTGAGGCAGCAAATGAGGTTAAGTGACTTGCCCAAGGTCACACAGCTAGTGTGTTAAGAGTCTGAGGTCACATTTGAACTCAGGTCCTTCTGACTCCAGGGCCTGTGCTCTGCCTCTCACTACAATCTTTTGAAACAGACATTGTTCCAGTTTTATAGATGAGAACACTGGAGAGCAGAGAGACAGTGACTTTCTAACAACAGGTTGGTGGCGCGGCCAGGGCCTGACCCCAGGTCTCTTCCCACTGTACTGGGCAGACTTTGGGAGAAGAGAACCCCACCCTCTCTCTCTTAGCTCCCTTCTTTTATTCTGTTATAGACAGAGGGGAGGGAACATTAATCCAGCCCTGGTACTGACTCTGCAAGTCAGCTTCCAATTCCCTCTGCCTGACCCAGCCCTAGCCTCAGCCCTCCTGCAGTAATTGGACTCTTCATATCACAAATCCTCAGAGATAATGTGTCTTTTAATCGTCCAGCCCGGGGCAGGGCCTAATATTGGAAGTGGAGCTTCTCTAAGAATAGCCCCTCTAAGCTGCAGATAAAGGGAAGTGCTTAACCCCTCCCTGCCTTGAGCCTTCTTCAGCTGCTTCAGCTTCTCCCTTTGTCTTCACCTGATCCAGGCCTTCCCCTTCTGTCCCTCCCTCCCTGGGATCATTTCACTTTGTGGTTTGCCCAGGGTTTTGCTTGCTCAGGATGGGGTTCACCTTATGTGTAGGTAGAGTCTTTCCTGCCCTTGGAAAAGAGTAAGCTTCCTACAACATGAAATCGAAAACTCCACCTTGCCTTATAGGTTTAATAGTACTATTGAGACCTGAAATTCTCACCATTAGGAATTCCTTTGAGAGACAGCTAGGTGGAGCAATGAATAGAGCACCAGCCCTGGAGTAAAGAGGACCTGAGTTCAAATCTCACCTCAGACATGTGACACTTACTAGCTGTGTGACCTTGGGCAAGTAGCTTAACCCCAATTGCCTCGCCTCCCCCCTCCAAAAAAAAAAAAAAGAAATTAATTCCTTTGGATTGAGGCTGTATGTCCCATTACTTTCTCCGCCTCACCTCCTCTAATAAACGTGCCCTTTTTGGTTTCAGTGTTGTCCTCCGTGAAAGAGGTACACTAGGGGGTGCAGTGCATTGGGCCTGAAGTCAGGAAGACTCATCTTCCTGAGTTCGTATTTGGTCTCAGACACTAGCTGTGTAACCCTGGGGCAAGTCACTTAACCCTATTTGCTCAGTTTCCCCACCTGTAAAATGAACTGGTGAAAGAAATAGCAAACCACTCCAGAAAATCCCAAATGGCTTCACAAAGAGTTAGACATGACTGAAACGACTCAGTGACAGCGCAACAAAGTCTCCACCCGACCCACTGGGCTAGAGAGAATAAAAATTTGAGGTTCAAAATCCCCTTGAGACAGGCAATACATTATGTTTGAGCAGTCAGTTATGCCTCAGAGGAAATTAATTTAGCAGATTCTTTCCAGAAGACCAGTTTTACTGGGGGGTGGGGGGTGGTTACTCTCGCACACAGTATGAAGATGTAGTTGGAAGAACCCCAAGCTGGGAATCAAAAGAGACCTGAGTTTTCCTCCTTGACTCTGCTACCAAAGTCTTTGTAATGTGACTTTGGGCAAGACCCTTCATTTCTCTGGGCCTCATTTTCCTCATCTGCAAAATGAGAGGAGTGGGCAAGATGACCTCTATGACCCCTTCCAGTGCTAGCATTATACGATTCTACTCCTGTATGTCACGAACTATGCTAAGTAAGACAAAAATTAAATTGGTTTCCTACCCTGCCTTTCACCCTGAGAACTGCTCCCTAGCCTGGACCATTTCATGAGATGCCTCACTTTCCTGAGATTTCTCTTCACTGGCTGCTTGGGCAGGCATACTCATCCAGCCCCCACTTTTCTGCTCCTGGTTATATGTTGTCTTCCCCTATCAGAATGTAAGCTCTTTGAGGGAGGAACTTAAGTAAGACAAGAGGAAATTTTCAGAGAGGCAAAGTATGATGGTTATAGAGGGAAGTACTTGACCACTTTGCCCATTATAGTAGTAACAACTTGAGTATAGAACACTTTCCTCCCAACAGTTCTGTGAAGAAGGTCATGCAAATATTATCATCCTCATTTTGTGGATGAGAAAACTGAGGATCAAAAAGATAAAAATGACTTATTGAGAGTCATATAGCTAGTAAGTAGAAGAGCCGGTAAAATGGTAGCTCCTTGAAGACAAGGATATATGGGTGGGTAGGTGGGTGGGTAGGTAGATGGATGGATGAATGAATGGATAGGGCATTTATTAGGTGCTTACTATGTCAGGCATTGGGCTGAGCACTACAGATACTAATACCCCACCCCCACCAAAAAAGGCAGTTCCTCCCTCAAAGAGCTTACATTCTGATAGGGGAAGATAACATATAACCAGGAGCAGAAAAGTGGGGGCTGGATGAGTATGCCTGCCCAAGCAGCCAGTGAAGAGAAATCTCAGGAAAGTGAGGCATCTCATGAAATGGTCCAGGCTAGGGAGCAGTTCTCAGGGTGAAAGGCAGGGTAGGAAACCAATTTAATTTTTGTCTTACTTAGCATAGTTCGTGACATACAGGAGCTGCTTAATAAACACTTGTTGAATTGAATTGAACCAGGGCATCTAAATCCAAGTCCAGCATGTTTTCCCTGCCCTCATGAAGCTTACAGTCTAGTAACAATGATCTCTTGTCTCTCCTGCCAAAACTCTATATCCAGAGCACACCGTGTTGCCCCATCATCCCTCAAAACTAGACCCTTCTTAGCCCCTAGGCATGGCTATGCTTTTTTGAGGAAATGTGTTATTTATTAGTCCTCAGTGACATTTCAGTCATGGTAGTATTTCAAGCAATCCAAAAATAAACTGTCAGCACAGGGAAAAAACAGCCCCAGCTAATTAGTGAAAGGTTACTGCTGGGCTCCTGGAGCCCCGGACCTTTTGAAGTCTTCCTTCACATAGCAGGCTGTATGCATGTGTGTGCCTGGCTCAGGCTGCTTTGAATTAGCATCTTGGTTACTAGAATGGCTTCAAAGTGAGCAGTGACCCAACAGGTCAGAGGCAGAGCCCGGTACAACAGTCTTCCCCCTCCTTCTCCTTCTTCTTCCAAGCTTCTCACACTGAAGGGTCCACAGTTACTCTCCTCAGCTTCAATCCTCCCACCTCCTATCCTTTGGGACCTATTTAGGGAATCATAGGACAGGAGATGGAAGAGACCTTAAAGGTCATTGAATCCAATTCCCTCATTTTGCAGATGAAGAAACTGAGGCCCAAGAAGTTCAGTCTTTTCTCATTTTCACCCCAATGGTTCTTTCCAGGATGGTCCTGTTCTGAGCACTCTGTCTCATGTGTTTGTGTGTCTGTGTGTGTATTGGACGGGGGAGAGGGAGAGGGTGGTAGTTGAGACTGAGTCTGACTAATTGTGATAATCAGAGGAAGATTAGCTTAGGAGTTAGAGCATGATGCTAATGAAGCCAAGGGTCCTGGGTGTCAGGGATGTGATTTTCTTATGGACCAGGATCCTTGTTCTGATAATGCAATCTTAAAGTCAAACAGCTCACAAATGCTTATGCCGAAGAAAGTCTGTGAGTAGCCCAGTGCAGTCCATTTTCACTATGTAATATGCAGCTGATAGCTCTATTTGAAAGCTGATAGCAGATGTTTCAATATTTTAGTGTGAGTTAGGTTTTTAAAATTAAATTTAAAAAAAATTAACAAGCATTTATTTTCCCTTCTTCCTACCTCTTTCCGCTACTGAAAAGGGAAAATGAAAAAGAGAATCCTTGTTACAAATATGTATAATCCAACAAAACAAATCCCCACATTGGCCATGTCCAGAGATGTAGGTCTCATTTTGCATCTTGAGTCCTCATCTTTCTGTTTGGAGAGTACTCATTAGTATTCTGAAATTGGCAAATTGATTCCACATTCCAGGCTGCAAAGAGCAGGATTGGACTGGGAAGCAGGGTAGCTCCATACTGTCAAAATAGGGCAGACTTCCTTCTGGCAGTGAATGGTGTAAGTTATTTGCAAAGGCAACATTGGCTTCAGGACTGTCATCTCTCCTGGACCCAGAGGCAATAGGGCTTTAGGCTGAGGAGGGGAAGACACAGCTCCTGCCTTCCACACTCCTGCTCTATCTACTGGATCCTGGGATGGGAGAATCCAGGAGGTGATAACTGACAGAGCTAATGATTCCTCCCTTTTCCACAACCTTTCCAGCCTCCCCTATCAGGGCAAACAATCCCCATCATGCTTGCTTCTATCTCAGTGGATTTTCCCCACAAAAGTCAGTGCTGTCCTTGGCAAGGCCCAGACTGAACTGGAGCCTGCCTAAGAGGTCTTTGCCTTCCCTTACCTATTCCTTATGACCAGTAGCTATGGCTGGTGAACCCTTTCCTTCTCCTGAATTTGACAATCTGGAAGCAACGTGGTCCTAGAGATTGAGCCCCACTTTGAATGTTTACTTACCTGGGTGACATTGGGTGAACTGGGGCTGCCACTTAATCTTTCTGAGCCTCCATTTGATCATCTGTGAAATGAGAGACCTAGACTGGATGACCTCCTATGAAAGGGGCAATGCCAATTTCTCTTCCAGTGATGTGTCTATTTCTGAACAATCATATGTAAGACAAATAAGAAATGGTAAAGGACCAAAGAGGCAGAGGAAGGGAAGGAGGGAAGGAAAATGGAAGGAAAGAAAGATGGAAGGAAGGTTGTATTTGTCTTCCATTTTCAAAGAGGACCATGACATCAGGGAAATGCTGACATGACTTGCAGTTGACTTTGATTTGAGTGAGGGAGGGCTGTGCAAGGTGACCAGCCTCACTTTCTTCTCCAGAGCCATCAGGATCCAGTGGCCTTATATTCATCAGGATAGGTTGGAAGGAAGGAAAAAAGGCATTTAAGTGTTTACTATGCTAAGTGCTGGAGATATAAGAAAAAAGTAAGGCAGTCTTTGCTTTCAAGAAGCCCACATTCTAATGGAAAACATATATGGAAGGTTTCAGTTCAAATGGAAAGGTAGAAGATAATCTCCCTTTTTAAATGTCATTTCCACTTATAAAATTATATCATAGTGGCTAGTGCTTAGTACACATAGTAGGCAGTGTCTGACACATAGTAAGCACTTAATAAATGTTGATTGATTTTGAACCATTTGATGGTACCAAGAACTTTGGTGGTGAGCACTTTTCTTTTTCTGGGCCTTCAAATCCTTTTGCCCTTTCTCTTTCTTCCTCCCTCTCCTCCTCACTCTCCCTTCCTCAGCCTGCCCTGTCTCTTCTCCCTGTTGGACGGCAGGCTATTTTCTGTCTGAATCAGACCAGGTCTCACCTAGATTCCAGCCTCTTTCAGCAGAGCCCAGGGGAGCCTTTGCTGAAGGTCAGCCATACCCCACCCAGCATTTCTCTTCCCCATCCCTGCTATAACTAGCTCACCTTTCTCAGGCCTCTACATTTATGACTTTAAGTACCTGAGTTGCCTTGAGAAAAGTTATTTTCTTTCTCTGAGCCTCAGTTTCCTCTTTCATAAAATTAGAAGTCTATCTGCGGTCTCCAGCTCCAGCATTCTGTTATTCTGTGAAAGGACAGGATGACAACTGGTGGAAAGGGAAGCACTGGAAGACCTGATTGTCAACCCTATCCCTGATGCCTCTGATACCTGTGGGGCTGGTAGGCAAGCCTCCTCACTTCGAAACCTCAGTTTCTTCTTTGTAAAATAATAGGATTGGACTAATGATCTCTAAGGTCTCTTCTAGTTCTAAATCTTTGATTCTGTGAATGTTGCATGGCCGTCTTTCCCATTTATGACATTCCCTGTCCCCACCTCCAATTTTCCCCTCTCTGGCCACCATTGCCTCCTCTCTCCCGTTGATCTTGATGCCTCCCTGCTTGTCTCGATTTCCCAGGATTTCCCTTCTCTTCTTGATTTCCCACTTGCTCACAAGTTTGTCCCCACACATCTCCGTGGCTCACCTTTAAACACCCCTCTTGTTCCCTCCCCATCTTGAGATGGCTCTGTTCCTGTGTGACTCCATTCCTAGGCTCCTTCTCCCCACCTCCACCCTGGTGAGCTATAGCTGTCACTATAAAATCTACAGCTAAAGTGGGTCAGAGGCTGGAAGGAGGGAGAGGGCCCTCAAAGGGGAGGCAAGATGCCAAAAGCAGAGATTGATTGGCAGCTGAATTGGGGGATCTGAGGGAGGGCAGGGAAGAGGAATGGAGAAAAAAAGAGAGAAGGGGGAAAGGGGTGGGGAGGAGAAACACAGCCTCTGGGAAGAACATTTAAAAGCTTAGGTTTCTTTCTGATGATTCTGTTTGGATCCAGTTAAGTTCCTGGTCTTCTAGAATGTGACAGGAAGGTGGTCATGTCCCCGGGTCCCAGTGCAGACCTCAAAGGGTGAAGGACAAGGGGTAAAGATATGGAAGAAATCATCCACCTATAGGGAAACTGGGCTGTGGAGGAAAAAGAATTGACTCTGTGGTCAGAAGACCTGGGTTTGAGTCCTAGCTTTTCCCCTTACCAGTAGGGAAACCCTGGGGAAGTCACTTGGCTTCCTCAGATCTGTGTCCTCTACAAATTGCAGGACTAATTAAAGGAAACAAGTCCCAAGGTGCCTTCGTGTTCTTAAATTCTGTGATTCATAGACAGACCACCACTGCCACCCCACCCTCCCCCCTGAGAAAGCCAGAGCCAGTAGGAGTCTGCCCATTTTGTGCCCAAAGGGAGTACAGTTTATGAATTTTAGAAAACAGGGAAGGGAACAGCAAGGACCTGAACCTGCCTGAGGCTTGGACTCCTAGGCTGTTCTAGTCAATATAATCAGGAAAAATTGGACTGAAACCTAAAGAGGAAATTTTCTCCTCCTCCCGCCTAGTTGTTAGTAACCCACCTGACTCAAATGACCATTTCTTCTTCTTCTTCTTCTTCTTCTTCTTCTTCTTCTTCTTCTTCTTCTTCTTCTTCTTCTTCTTCTTCTTTTCTCTCTCTCTCTCTCTCTCTCTCTCTCTCTCTCTTTCTCTCTCTCTCTCTCTCTTCCTCTCTCTTTCCCCCCCTTTCCTCCCTCTCTCCTTCCCCTCTCTCTCTCTTCTCTTTCTCCTCTCTCTCTCCCCCCTCATATGTGTACATATACATATGTATGTGTACACACACATATATACATATCTGCATGTATACACACATAAATATACAGCGTATACACATGCTATATATAAACCTGTCTGTATGTACACATATATGTGTGTATACACTTTACATGTGTGCAGGTATACATACATGTTATATGTGTGTGGTCAAAGACGTGTGTGTACATGCACGTGCATAAATATAAATTAGGGCAAAGTCATATATAATACATGTATATATAAAATATATATTAGGGCAAAATCATATATATGTGTGTGTATATACATACATATATGATGTATGAAAGAGAGAGTCCTCAAAGTCTTAGGGCAGTTTTAAGCTTTAATAACTTAAGAAGTGTTGCTTAGTTGTGTCTGACTCCACATAACTCCATTTTGTCTGTGGGGTTTTCTTGGCAAAGATATTGGAGTGGTTTGCCATTTCCTTCTCTAGTGTATTCCCACTTTACAGATGAGGAACTGAGGCAAATGGGGTAAAGTGATTTGCCTGGGGTCCCACAGCTAGTTAAGTGTCTGAAGCTGGATTTGAACTCAGGTGTTCCTGATGTCAAGCCCGGTGCTCTATCTACTATACCATCTAGCTGCTACATGCTTACCCCCAAAAAAACATTTGAAAGGTTAATTATTTAAGATTTTTTTAAAATATTCATATGTTTAGTCAATTTTTGAACTTCATAAAAACTTTCATCAGCCACTGCTCAGTGCCTGAAAGGAATGATTGTAATCCTAGCCTTCAGATCATCAAAAGAATAAGGTTTTGATGCATTCACACCAGTTTTGATGTGATCCCTGAAGAAAAAGTCTGATGGTGACAGATCAGCTGACTGAGGTGGCCAGGCAGGAGAACCGCCTATACTGATCTGCCTGTACCAACCCACTGGTCTGGAAACGCATCTTCCAGAAAACTGTCACTCAGGCAACGCGTAACAACAGGGTGCGCTTTGTTGTTCCAATGCAAATGAAAAATTTATTCTTTCACAGAATTTTAAAAGGTAAAAGAAATGTTAGTAATTAAACTACCAAATGATTTTTTAAGTTTGTAGCCATTTATACTTTTGAAGTTAAAAGCTTAAAACTGTTCTAAGATTTTTGGGACACACTGTATGGTGTGTGTGTGTGTGTGTGTGTGTGTGTGTGTGTGTGTGTGTGATAGTGGTTTTTATGTTGACTTATCTATGTGCATTTTGTCCCCACTTCCAACAGAATTTAAACTCTTGAGGGAAGGAGCTATTTTGTTTCTTCTTTGTATCTGTAGTGCCTGGTGCATGGTGGGAGTTTACTGATAATATAAATATTATAATAATAGTAATAAATGGTTGTGAAATGAATGAATTAATGGAAAGGTAACTTAGGTACTACCCATCGTATTTTAGAGCTCATCTGGTGCAGACATTTCGCCTGAGGTAGTCCACGGACAGATTTCAGGGGATCTTTGAACTTGGATGGAGAAAAATCACATTTTAATTTTCACTCACTTTTAATTAAAATTTAGCATTTCCTTCGATTATTTATTCAATTATTTAAAAAATCTTATTCTGAGAAGGGGTTTGTAGGCTTCACCTGACTGCTGATGGAGCCCAGTAGAAAGTCTGTCATTTCACAGGTGAGAAAACGGGCCCAGAGAAAGAAAGGAGCATGTCTCAAGGTGTGACCCTGATTCTGAAGTCTAGTCCCCTATTCTCTAGCCTCCCCAGGAAAATACTTCAAGTGCAATAGACATGCAAATTATTATTATTTATTATTGGTATTGTGTCACACTTCTACTATACCCACTGCCTCTTAGGCTTCAGACACCTGAGTATAATTTGATGAGCAGCAAAAATGCCTCAATCTTCCCTTCCCCGTTGAATGAACATCTCTGATATGCACAGTTCAGGGAAAGCCTCTGGTCAGATGACAAAGCCTTCCTGCCCTTCCCCCCAAGCCCCAGTTAAAATGTCGTTAGCACATTAGCTGGAATTAACATCTCAGATTAACCAGGTTGACACTTTGGATTTGGGGCCCTGGAAATGAGTGCAGGAATGGCAAATAGCATTTCTTCAGTCAGCAAGTAAAATGTTGGAATGGGCTGCTTCCCCACCTCACTGGAGATCTTCGAAGGAAGGTCGGTTGGCCATGTGTTTGGGATGTTATAAAGGGGACAGGTATGGCTTGGACTAGGTGATTTCAAAAGTCTCTTCTAGATCCTATGTCCCGAGCATCTGTGGGTAGGCAGTATCCTTCCAGGAGGACACAGAGCAGCATAAGACACTAACCCTGACCTCAGAGAATTTATAATCTGTTTGCTGAGTCGAGCCAAACAATAATATGGTAACGCTCTAAAGGCAGTGATAGATGCTAAAAGCCATATGGGTATTGAGAATTCAGGCTAGAAGAGTTCAGAGGAGGCTGAATGCTTCTTGTCCAAGCTGAGGTCACTGGAACTTCTTGGCTGAGTTGGACCTAAAAGGACAAATATGAGGGATGGAATGTAGGGGGAGGATATTACAAGGGGCATAGTGGTGGTGGTGGTCACGCATAGCATGAACCAAGACCCAGAGGCAAAAATGAGTGTAGGAGGATAATGATGATGTTGATGACAATAATAATGCACATTTCTATAGAAGTTTATGAATTTTCCTGGAGACCCAAGTGTGATACAAAGAATGGGATGTGGACTTGGAGTCAGGAAGCCCTGAGTTCAAAGCTCACTTTAGATACTTACTAGCCATATGGCCCTGGAAAGGTCATTTAAAGTCTATGCCTCAGTTTCCTCATCTGTCAGATGTCCTCTAAGTTGCCTTCTGGCTCTAAAACTATACAACCCTATACCAAAAAATTCTGTCTCATAGCACATTCTCTGAGAGCCTTGTGCAGTGGAAGAAAATGAGATAAGCTCTTTTTTCCTCCCTAAGCATGGGTATGGCTCTTCTGTTCAGGAATCCTTAACCTATCTGATCATTTCTCTCAATGTGCTTCCAACAAGGTGTAGTTCAAAGATGGGAAGAAGGGACCATCTTTCAGCTCAGGGGTCTGATCTTTTAGGCCTCCCCAGGGACAGTCCAACTCTTTGCCTTCCACTGGGTTAAATATCATCTCCCTGTATGCCTCCCTTCACCAGCACTCAATGCAAGCCAATTTGCACTGAACCTGAACCTGAACTCTCAGGGGAAATCTTTCCCAATCAGCCTACCAGAAGAGATACTGTAGCACAGAGGGAGAAAGAGGACATTTCTTGAGTTTAGAGTCAGAAGACCTGACTTTGAATCCTAGCTCTGACACTTAGTAATAAATATGATTCAGGACAATACACTTAATCTCATTGAAACCTCAGTTTTCTAACCTGTCAAATGGACATAATATTCAGATTTCCTTCTTTTTAGGGGCTAACGTAAATTATTTCAAGTATAAAAATGAGAGCAGAGAACTTTGGGAAATCTAAAATCCTTCAGGGCCCAAAGAAACCAAACTCTAAGGGTAGAATTCCAGGCACTGTGATAGGCAACAGAAGAACTATTTTAAGTTGAGGAACCTCTGAACTCTTGAAAGGGGACACATAGATGGTCACCGATTCCCTAATACCATCCCTTTGTCTCCTTCCCCTGGATGTCCCTGGATTCCTCCTGCCACTTGGCCATCTCAATACAGAAATAAATATCAGCTGACATATCTGAAGATTTCCCCATGTAAGCCACCAGCCAACCTGGAGCCCTTCCCAGATAACTCTCTCAATTAACCCCCACCCTCACTCAAGCTGTTTCCCTAAGACCTAAGAGGGGGCAGGGAGGCTTTGCCATCTGACCAGTGACTTCTAGGCACTGTATGTGTACTGGAGATAT
Organism: Phalanger gymnotis; assembly: GCA_028646595.1. NCBI lineage: Eukaryota > Metazoa > Chordata > Mammalia > Diprotodontia > Phalangeridae > Phalanger > Phalanger gymnotis. The sequence continues at coordinate 421,801,784 of CM053622.1, read as the reverse complement.
TTGTCCAGTGGATGGGGATGGAGAGGGGAAATTTATACTGCTCATCACAAGCACTGAAGCCATCTCTTTCCCAAGATTTATGGAAGTGGACACAAGCCAACCCCCAGAAACCCTGCCAGGCCTACATAATGTATTCATTATTACATGGAAGTGGGAAGGAGGCGAATAATGTCTCTGATCTCTCTCTCTCTCTCTTTCCCTCCCTGCCCTCATCACTATATACAGCAGTGGCCTAGGGAAGGGGCTAGGACGATTGATCCCCTTTGATCATATCATTCTCCATGTGAGTACAAAAGCTACAGTCCCAGACCACTGCCTGGGAAGACTTGGTTTTCTTCTCTCTGCTGCTCCAGCTATCCTGATGTCCAAGGCTGGCTTACCTGAGTCTTGTTCCACATGTCCCCATTAGACTGAAGGTTAGCTGTACAGAGAGAGGGAAATCATTCATTCGCTCAACAAACTTCTATTGAATGTTATGTGCAATCTATGTACTGTGGTGGATATAGAAAAGAAGAAAGACACGATCCTTACTCTCCACTATTTTTATAATTTAATAGGGAAGATGAGACAAATAGATAAATGGCTAGTCTCTGAGTGCCATGGTAGAGGTACCCCAGAAGGGCTATGAGGACTCAGAGGAATGAAGAATTCACATGTTATGGGGGTGGGAGGAAATGAAGGAAGACTTCATAGAAGCCGTATTTGAGCCAGGCTTTTCAAGACAGGAGGAACTTTGATGGGTAGAAATAGAGAAGGAGGGCATCCAAGGCATGAACAAAAGTGTAGAGGATGAAACCCCATGATGTGAATCGAGCTATTCACCTGGAATACAGAGTTTGTCAATGGGAATAGTGAAAGGTAAGGCTAAAAAGGTAGACCAAACCCTGATTGGGGAGGACTCCGAATGCCAAGCCAGAGACCCAAGACTTTACTCATCAAGTAACCAGGAGCCATTAAAGACTTTCAGCAGGGGAATGACATGACCACAGTTATTACTCTGGCTACTACTGTTTTGTAGGTTGGACTGATCCAGTGGAAATACCACTGGCCCTGGAGACAGAGGATATGGGTTCAAACCTCACTTCTGCTGCTTATGTGTGTGACTTATAAGGGTGTATGGAGTGATCAAGGAGGACTAACACCTCTCTGGTATGAGGGCTTGCCAAGTCCTTTTTAGGGGTGCTCATCCACCTTTCGTGTCTACCTGGCACTCAACTCTCACCAAAGTTGGAGCATGCACAGCAGCCACACCCCAGCAGAACCTTCTCAGCAAATGGACTAAACAAGACTGAGGTTCAATGACAGGCCTCGAACTCTTCGATGAGTTAGGTGGATGTCTACCCCAAGCCCATGAAGACTTCCCCCAGAAGAATCGGTGGATGAGAACAAATTGTTCCAATGGCCACAAAGGACGCTGAAGCAGGTGCTGTGGAGTACTTAGAATTTGGTCAAACATCAAAGATCAAGGTCATCCACTGCATGCTGGGCCATTGCCAGTCATCCTTTTGTCTTGCCACTGGACTTCAATGACTTAGAAGAGTGAGGCAGGCAACTATGTGCCACTGTGCCTCACTTAAATTCAATTCATACACAAGTCAAGATATCACCCGGTGATGTCACTGGTTCTTTTTGAGAATGAAGGACAAACAACAGCAATGTGTGATGTTAGGCAGGTTGCTTCATCTTCCTGGACCCATGTTTCTTCATCTGTAAAATAAGATTAGACTAAATGGCTTCTGAGGGTCCCGCCTAGCTCTAGATCTTTGAGCTTATTTCATATGAAAATGAAAGGCAGGGACTGATCTAGAAGTAGGCTGAGCCAGAGATAGATGAGAGTCTGAAGTAGTATTATGGCAGTGGATGAAAAAGAGGTGGGTGAATTTGTGAGGTATTGCAGAGATAGACTCACCATGACTTAGTGACTGAATAGATATGGAGGGAAAGAAAAGAATCATATGTGACTGAGATTTCAAATTGGGGTAAATAGTAGAACACTGGTGCCATTAACTGAAACTGGGAAATTAGCAGGCCTTGAAGCAATGTTTAATGAGATTCGTTGAGTTTTATGGTTGTAGGGTAAGGAAATAGAATCCAGGATTCACAGTTGCTGACAGATAGAAGGAAAGCTCCCTAGAGGAAAGAAGAGAATGTATAATACTTAACGAAACAGAACAAGAATCACCCAAAGAATAGAGCACAAGATGCTGTTAAGAAGTTATGTTAAGGGGGGCGGAGCCAAGATGGCAACTGGAAAGCAGGGCTTGCCTAAAGCTCTCCCCCAGGACTCTCCGAACACCTATAAAAATGGCTCTGAACAAATTCTACAACTGCAGAACCCACGAAATAGCAGAGGGAAGCAGGACTCCAGCCCAGGACAGCCTGGATGGTCACTAGGTAAGGTCTATCGCACAGAATTGGGAGTGGAGCAGAGCCCAGCATGGGCCGCGCTTGGACCAACCAGACTGGGAGCCAGGCAGAACAGGTCCTAGTGCCCTGAATCAGTGAGCTGTGGCAGTTACCAGACTTCTCAACCCACAAACACCAAAGACAACAGAGAAGGTTAGTGGGAAAAACTGTGGGGATAGAGTGAGAGGAGTTCCTGGTCTGTCACCACCCCGGGGGCTGCCACAGTGGTGCAGCTCTGAGGGTGCTTATAGAGCTACAGCTGCACTTGCTTCCAGCCCCAGGCCCACCTGCTGGGAGGAATTAAGTGGTGGATCAGAGTAGGAGTGCAGAGCCTGTTTAGATCTGAGTCATGGTGCAGGTTGGCAGTTCTTGGGGGAGGAGTAGCTCTGGTGCAGCAGAGCTTGCTGTGTAGAAATATCTCTGAAAACAATAGCACAGCCCCTCAAGCTTCAGACAAAGTACTCTCTACTCTACAAGCAGTCATAATCCAACGAAGAGCTCAAGAGTCAAGTAGTTGGCTGGGAGCATGGCCAGGCAGTGAAAACGGACTTAGATTCAGACTCATATTTTGTAATCTTTCTTTGGTGACAAAGAAGACCGAAACATACAGCCAAAGAGTCAACAAAGTCAAAGAGCCTACATAAAAAGCCTCCAAGAAAAATATGAACTGGTCTCAGGCCATGGAAGAGCTCAAAAAGGATTTGGAAAAGCAAGTAAGAGAAGTAGAGGAAAAATTGGTATGAGAAATGAGTGATGCAAGAAAACCATGAAAAACAAGTCAATGACTTGCTAAAGGAGACCCAAAAAAATACTGAAGAAAATAACACCTTAAAAAATAGACTAACTCAAATGGCAAAAGAGCTCCAAAAAGCCAATGAGGAGAAGAATGCCTTGAAAGGCAGAATTAGCCAAATGGAAAGGAAGTCCAAAAGAGCACTGAAGAAAATACTACCTTAAAAATTAGATTGGAGCAAGTGGAAGCTAGTAACTTTATGAGAAACTAAGATATTATAAAATAGAACCAAAGGAATAAAAAAAATGGAATATATTGTGATGTGAAATATCTCATTGGAAAAACCACTGACCTGGAGAATAGATCCAGGAGAGATAATTTAAAAATTATTGGAATACCTGAAAGCCATGATCAAAACAATCATCTTTCAAGAAATTATCAAGGAGAACTGCCCTGATATTCTAGAGCCATAGGGCAAAATAGAAATTGAAAGAATCCGCTGATTGCCTCTTGAAAAAGATCCCAAAAAGAAAACTCCTAGGAATATTGTCTCCAAATTCCAGAGCTCCCAGATCAAGGAGAAAATACTGCAAGCAGCCAGAAAGAAACAATTTGAGTATTGTGGAAACACAATCAGGATAACACAAGATCTAGAACCTTCTACATTAAGGGATAGAAGGACTTGGAAATATGATATTCCAGAGGTCAAAGGAGCTAGGATTAAAACCAAGAATCACCTACTCAGCAAAACTGAGCATCATGCTCCAAGACAAAATATGGACTTTCAAGAAAATAGAGGACTTTAAAGCTTTCTCAGTGAAAAGACCAGAGCTGAATAGAAAATTTGACTGTCAAACACAAGAATCAAGAGAAGCATGAAAAGGTAAACAAGAAAGAGAAATCATAAAGGACTTACTAAAGTTGAACTGTTTTGTTTAGATTTCTACATGGAAAGATGATGTGTATAATTCATGAGACCTCAGTATTAGGGTAGCTGAAGGGAATATACATATATGTATATAGACAGAAGGCACAGGGTGAGTTGAATATGAACGGATGATATCTAAAAAATCAAATTAAGGGATGACAGAGGAATATATTGAGAGAGGGAGAAAGGGAGAGAT
>CM053622.1:421760487-421797021 GCA_028646595.1 Phalanger gymnotis | reverse complement strand
TCGAAAAGGGACAGGGTCAAGGGAGAAAATTGAATAAAGGGGGATAGGATAGGAAGGAGCAAAATATAGTCAGTCTTTCACAACATGAGTGTTGTGGAAGGGTTTTGCATAATGATACATGTGTGGCCTATGTTGAATTACTTGCCTTCCCAGGGAGGGTGGCTGGAAAGGGAAGAGGGGAGAGAATTTAGAACCCAAAGTTTTAAAAGCAGATGTTCAAAAAAAGTTTTTGCATGAACTAGGAAATAAGATATACAGGTAATGGGGCATAGAAATCTCTCTTGTCCTACAAGAAAGTAAGTGAAAAGAGGATGGGGAGAGTGGAGTGAAAGAAGGGAGGGCTGGCTGGGGAATGGGGCAATCAGAATATATGCCATCTTGAAGTGGGGGGGGAGGGTAGAAATGGGGAGAAAATTTGTAATTCAAACTGATGTGTAAATCAATGCTGAAAACTAAAAATATTAAATAAATAAAGATGAAGGAAAAAAAAAAGAAGTTATGTTAAAACAAAACCCATCCCCTTCCCTTCTAGGATTTCTTCATGTCCATGTAAACAAGACTACCAATGTCAACCACTGAACTAGAGCCTAGATCCCTCCACCCTATTACCTACAATCAGTGCAAGCCTCTGAGTTAATGCAGAATCTGAACCCTTGAGAGAAATATTACTCATCGCAGGGCATCATTACACTTGGGCACAGTGTGGCTTCCTGGACTCCCTCACATCACTTGGCCAATCACTTTTCCTCTGGAAGGTGGTATTGATGATTACAACTATGGAACTGTAGAAGAGAGAGGGACCAGTATTTCAGTCATGTCTAACTCTTCTTGACCCCATTTGAGGTTTTCTTGGCAAAGATTCTGGAGTGGTTCACCATTTCCTTCTCCAGCTCATTTTACAAATGAGGAACTGAGGCAAATAGGGTTAAGTGAGTTGCCTGGGGTCACACAGCCAGCAAGTGTTTGAGGCCAGATTTGAACTCATGAAGATGGGTCTTCCTGAGTCCAGGTCTGGCATTCTATCTGCTATGCCTCTTAGCTGCCTAACAACAATAATAGCTAACATTTGTATAGTACCTACTATGTGGCAGGCTCTGTGCTGAGCAGTTTACAAATATTATCTCATTTGAGCCTAACAAGGCCCTTAGGAGGAAGGTGCCATTAATATTCCAGATGAGTATTATTATTATTATTATTATTATTACAGAGAAGTAAACTTAGGCAAATTGTTTAAGTGACTTGCCCGAGGTCACACAGCTACTAAGTATCTGAGTGCATTTGAACTCAGGTCTTCCTGACTCCAGGCCTGACACTCTGTCCACTGTGCCACTTATGTTTAAAGAGGGCTAATATCCAATAATCCCCAGTGGCCAGACCATGTGTTCAATATTCAGTTAATTCATTTTTCTTAACCAAGTTGTTCCTGCACATCTGTTGTATGCCTAGTATTGTGTCAAGCATTGTGGGGGAAATGAGGAATGATACATCAGACACTGACCTTACTCTCGAGAAGTTCATAGTCTAGTTGGGGAGACAAAATATACACATGTAAAATATCAGCTCACCATCCCAAACAGTATGTGTTAAATTGTGTGGGATAGATCTAAGTGCTTTTGGAGTTCAGAGGAGGGAAACTGGTAAGGGCTGGTGCGATCAGTGTCAACCAAAACACAAGAATATCCTCCCTCTTCAGATGTGAAGAGTTTAATTTACTAAGTCAATCACAAAAGATACAATCATAGAATAGAAAGTGTTTTCACACCCTAATTGGGTGTCTTAATTTACATTGGCAATTGAACGGAATCCACTCCCTCAGTCTATTGTTGGATATTAGCCTGGTTCCAAATATTAACTATATCACACACACACACACGCACACACACACAAGCACACACACACATACAGTATATGTATTCTATGTTGAATGAGAGGAAAGGAGTGTGTGTGTATTAGTTGAGGTTAGAGAGGGAGCATAGATGGACAGATGGTTTATATTATGAGTGACCAGGGGTTAGGAAGAGCCCCTTGAACTGGGAGGGGTTTGGGATTTAGTAAATCTCACGCTCTCTACCTCTTTGCAACTAGTCCCTGTCCTTTTTCCATCCTTCTGAACAATCCTTGTCTCTCTCTTTGGACCTGCCTCCCCTTCCCCAAGTTTCAGGGGTGAGGAGGGAATGAGGAAGTAGAACAGGGAAGAGGGTGACTGGCGCCAGGCCTCTGAAGCCATGAGAAACATCAAAATGAATCTATGGCTGAGCTCACATATCATTTCTCCCAACTTGGCCCTTTTAAGCCTAAAACTAGAAGTTCTATTTATAACATGTAGCATATGGACTGAGGGTTTTTTTTTCTTTCTCAAACCTGTAACATGTAAAAATAATAAATTGCATTTCTATAGCAATTCAAGGTTTACAGAGCACAACAGTCTTGTTAAACAGAGAGCCAAGGTATTATTATCCCAATTTTATAGATGAGAAAGCATAAACCACAATTTGGCCCCAAGTCTCTTGACTCCAAGTCCAGTATTCTTTCCATTATACCATGATGACATTCAGTAGAAGGTGCTCACAGAGCCCTGCCTGGGATGGCTCAGGAAGCTGAGCCAAACCCAGATACATTTCCTAGGCCTACATAAGGCTAACAGGCCCTTTAACCATTTCATAACCATTTGGCATAGATTCCCCATTAGGTACTCAAGAGTTCCAGTCCTTCTCTGCCTTTCAGTCCAAGAGAAATAGTGATCCTAGGTTGGAGAGGTCCTCCAGAGGGCTACTCTTCTATCCTGCTCCTAGAAAGAAAGGTGGTCAACCTACCCCAGATCATTAAATGTCTAAAGGGGAGGATAATCTGGGCTCCACAGTGAGTTATCTACAGAGTCCCACAATCTCCCTCCTTAGGCTGCAGAGCTAATATATGAGCCAATCAAGAAGGCAATAACCACCAGGAGCCAGAGTTATGTCTTACAACCAGAGCCTTTCTGTCCCTACTCCACACTCTTTGGGAAAAGATAAAGCTGTAGGTTTTTCTGTCCAGGATGGATTGGTAACAGACCCTTGGACTAGAAGTTTGGCGAACATCATTTCCCACAGTTCATCATTCTCCCCATACCTTTTACCTCCTGCCACTGTCTCCCCAGAAGGAAAGGACTATCTGTCCAGGGAAATTGAGCCATTTCACTTAGGGGGAAACCGATCTTGGTTGAGGACAGGCTGGATGGCTTGTTGTTCATTTTTTCAGTTATGTTGGGCCCTGTGTGACCCTTTCTGAGGCTTTCTTGGCAAAGATACTGGAATGGCTTGCCATTTCCTTCTCCAACTCATTTTACAGATGAAGAAACTGAGGCAAATAAGATGAAGTGACTTGCCCAGAGTCACACAGCTAGTAAGTGTCTGAGGCCAGATTTGAACTGAGGAAGATGAGTCTTTCTGACTGCAGGCTTGGTATTTTATGCATTGTGTGCTACCTAGCTGCCCTAGCTGGATGACTAGGCTGTCTTAGAACCATCAAGAGTAAAGGACCATAGATTACTGTGGAACTCTCCAGGGTACTGATTTAGGAGCTATTCCACCAATGAAGGGAGCTGTCTCCACTCTGTCCGGCAATAACTAGAAGGTTGCCAAGATGACAAGATAACACCACAGGCTGAGCAGAATTAGCCTTTGGTGGGGGGAACCCCCAAAGGGTCTAACTTCTTGAAGGGGAAAAGGACTCTTATTCTTGTGGGGTAACTATATAATATAAGTCTTTCAGGGACTAAACAGACATTTTCCTGAAACTGGGTGGGGGCTAACCTGACTTATTCATCCCTTTCTATGAGGCAGAATGAAGCCAAAGTACCTAAGGCCTTACAAACTTTGCCCAGGGGTGCCGCAGGGACTTTTCTACCTTCCCCAGAGAGGATGTCGCACCTAGCTATGCTACAACCCTGAAGTTCTTAGTATCACTATGCAGCCATGCTGCAGGGGCTGCACTCTCAGCATGTGTTGTGCCCTATCTTCTAATATCTCTATTTCTCCTCCCTCTGACTTGCTTATTTTTATTCCTTCCCTTAATTAAATATAGATTGTAGTTCTGGGAATAGGGAATTATTATTTATTCACAAGCTCCTTTGACTTAAAAGTGCATGCCAAGTGGGGTTGCACGAGGGGCCTTTGGGGGCAGAGTTGAGAGATTGAAGGACTAGGTTTGATTTTCCTAACCCCCTGGGGGATGGGGAGGTGGCCTGATGTGGCAGGAAGCAGCCAAGGCAGCATGGTACAGTAGGAAAAGATCTAGCTCTATTAAAGTCAGGAGATCTGAATTTAAATCTATTTAAGAATTGAGATTCAGGCAGATTATTTAATCTCTCTGGCCTCAGTTTCCTTGTAAGGGGGTTAAACTAGATGAACTCTTAGGTTCCTTCTAGCACTAAATCCACAATCCTATACACACTTCTTTCTAGTTTTCTTATTTGAGCCTTGTTTTATATCCCCCTTACTCTTTTAGTCTCACTCAGGAAACAGGGTCTGGGAGAACCTTGTTCCCTCTGACAAGATCTGTTCTGCCCAATTCATACTGAGGTGTAAATGACTGATATAAAATCACTCTGGCATGTAATCTCGCCAATGTCCCTTAGCCTCTGTTGGCCTCCTTTTCATAGCCTCTGATGCTGTACTCTGATACTACCTTTGTAACCTTAGACAAATCACTTGATTCATCTTGATTTCAGTTTCCTCATTTGGATAACATAGCTTCTGTCATCCCTTCCTATGAACATGGAGTCCACAGAAGATTGTAAATATATAGTTTTAGCAGGAGAAGACACATCAAGAGAACTGGCTAGATTGAGTCACAGTATCCATGTGGCCTATAAAAGTGGACGCATCTTGAGAGGCCTTAGTAAGGCCCTAAATATCTCCCCACCAGCCTGTCACTAGCAGTTTAAATTCCTACTATTAGAGCTTCATTCTTTTCAAATAAAAAGGCATTCTCTGCTGAAATCCACCCAAGAAGGACTGAGGCAGAAACTACTCTCAGTATTAAGCACCTAAATGTGAATTGGAAGCATCAGCTCCTTTCTTGAGACATGAGTTTTCACAGGATTTAGAGCTGGAGGGAACCTTAGAGATCATCTGGCCTGAACCCCCGATTTTCCAGATGAGAAAGTAAGTGCCCTAAAAGGTGAAGTGATTTGTCCAAAGTTACATGGCTAGTAAGGAACAGGTTCAGGATTTGAACTCAGGTCTTCTCATTTAAAATTCAATGCTTTTCCCACTATACCATTTTGCCAAAAGTTTAAAACAAGGGTTCTTAATCTGAGGTCCCTTGATGGGCAGCTCCATAGAAAGATTTCAAGGGGTCTGTGAACTTAGGAAACTTACATCCTTCTTTTCTTTTTTTTTCTTTTAAATTTATTTATTTTTAGTTTACAACATTCAGTTCCATGAGCTTTTGAGTTTCAAATTTTCTCCCTCTCCCTCTCCTCCCCCTCCCCAGGATGGCATGTAATTTGATATAAGTTCTACATATACCTTCACACTAAACATATTTTCACAATAGTCAAGTTGTAAAGAAGAATTATATCTGGTAGAATGAACCACAAGAAAGAAGAAACAAAAGAGAAACAAACGAGAGAGAGAGAGAGAGAGAGAGAGAGAGAGCGCAAAAGCAAATAGTTTGTTTCAATCTGCATTCAGAATCCATAATTCTTTCTCTGGATGTAGATTGCTTTTTCCATCATGAGTCTTTTGAAATTGTCTTAGAACCTTGCATTACTGAGAAGAGCCAAGTCTATCAGAGTTGGTCATCGCAGATACAATGTGTCAATTGTGTATAATGTTCTCCTGGTTCTGCTCCCCTCACTGAGCAGCAGTTCATATAAGTCTTTCCAGGTTATTATGAAGTCCATCTGCTCCTCATTTCTTATAGCACAATACTATTCCATTACATTCATATACCACAACTTGTTTAGCCATTCCCCAATTGATGGGAATCTTCTTGAATTCCAATTCTTTGCCACCATGAAAAGAGCTGCTATAAATAATTTTTGTGCATATGGGTCCTTCCCCCCCTTGTATGATCTCTTTGGGATACAGCCCTAGAAGTGGTATTGCTTGGTCGAAGGGTATGCAAATTTTTATAGCCCTTTGGGCAAAGTTCCAAATTGCTTTCCAGAATGATTGGATCAGTTCACAACTCCACCAACAATGCATTAGTGTTCCAATTTTCCCACATCTTCTCCAGCATTTGTAATTTTGTCATGTTAGCCAAACTGACAGGTGAGATGTAGTACCCAAGAGTTGTTTTGATTTGTATTTCTCTAATCAGTAGTAATTTAGAGCATTTTTATGTGTCTATAGATATCTTGAATTTCTTCCTCTGAAAACTGCCTGTTCGTATCCTTTGACCATTTATCAATTGAGGAATGACTTGTATTCTTATAAATTTGACTCAGTTCTCTGTATATTTTAGAAATGAGGCCTTTATCAGAGACGCTGATTGTAAAAATTCTTTCCCAAATTTTCTGCTTCCCTCCTAATCTTGGTTGCATTGATTTTGTTTGTACAAATACTTTTCAATTTATTGTAATCAGAATTATCCATTTTGTATTTCACAACACTCTCTATCTCATTTGGTCATAAATTCTTCCCTTCTCCACAAATCTGATGGGTAAAATGTTCCTTGCTTTCCCAGATTGCTTATAGTATCAGCCTCATCTTTATTTTCACTTATCTCTAGCTCAAATTTAGCATTTCCTTCAATTATGATTTTTTAAGCTTTTTATATATAATGAGGACAGAGACTGCCCTTGCTTTTTAAATTTTTTAAAAAAAATTTTAAGGTTTTTTTTGGTTACATTTTGAGTCCTTAGTGGTTTTCTCTCCCAACCCCGCACTAGAGAAGGCAAACATTTGACATATATATATATATATATATATATATATATATATATCTCATATAATACATGCTTCATATATCATATATCAGTTCTTTCTCTGGAGGTAGATAGCATCTTCCTTTATGGGTGATTTAAATATTCATGTAACTCAGAATAGCTTAGCCATTCACAGCTACTCTTTGAACAATATTGCTGTTTCTGTATGCAATGTTCTCTTGGTTCTGCTCATTTCACTCTTCATTATTTCATGCAAGTCTTTCCATGTTTTTCTAAAAATCAACCTGTTCACCATTTCTTACAGCACAGTAGTATTCCATCACAATCACATACCACAACTCGTTTAGCCATTTGCCAATTAATTGGCATCTTCTCAATTTCTAGTTCTTTGCCACCACAAAGAAAGCTGCTATAAATATTTTAGAACGTGTAGGTTCTTTTTCTTTTTCCCTGATCACCTTGGGAAATAGACCTAAAAATGTTATTGCTGAGTCAAAGTCTATGCAATTTTATAACTCTTCAATTATGATTTTTTTAAAAACATCATTCTAAGAAAGGGTCCATAGGCTGCACCAGTCTGTTAAAGAGATCCTTTACACACAAAAACCATTAAGATCCCCAAGTTTAGGTGGTACAGAATGGCAGATCCAGAAGGCAAAGCCTTAGCTGTGGAGACCAGTTCTGATTAGGGGGTGTCCTTAGGCATTCTTAGGGGAACTTTAGGGATATGGGGGCCATAGGGCCATAAGAAATAAGGACTCTAAAATGGAAGGAACAAGGGGGTTAAGGAAACACATCACTGGTTTCCTAGTATTGCCAAGGACAGGCTTTATGTCAACAAAGTGGTTCTGACTCTAGAAAAAATCAGTTAGGCTTAGGACAAAAGGCAGCCTCTCTTTCCACCCACCCCCATTCATCTTTCCTCCCACCCATACCCCTCCTTACCCCCATCTGCCTCTTGGCCTGCCTCCTACGCTCTTCAGGCAGTCACCCACAGCTCTTAGGCTAAGGTGCCTGGGCCTGCAGTTCAAATGCAGAAAGCACTTTCCTTCCTTCCCTGCTGCTTTTCCCTCCCTGGCCCCATGGTATTCAACCAGTCTCAGTGACTAACTAGGGAGTAGCACTCTCTTCCAGATCAATCCCATTCAATGGCGTTTCAGCTATAATTAATGTTTGCTGTGTAATTAGATTGATTTTTTTTATGTACTCTGAAAGATGAAGAGAATTTATAGAGTTGGGGGGGGGGTTGGGAGGAGAGAAAGGCAGGCACAGTTGCTGAGACTGTAAAATGCAGAAAAACCTGACATTCAAAGGTTCATACAATCTGGCCTCGGCCCACCTTTCCAACTGAATCTCCCACTATGCCCTTCAGACTACCCATGGCTCCATCCAAAGTTATATAGGGTCTATCCTACAAACGTGCTTTATACGTTCCCATGCTCTAGCATGGGAGGCAGTGTGCTATGGAATGGTACACAGAATACTTGTCTTAGATTCAGGAAGGCCTGGGTTCAAGTCTCACTGCAGTTACTTACTAGCTAGGTCACTGTGAATAAATCCTTTTCTCCTCTGTGCCTCATCTGTAAAACGAAGATTCCTTCCAGCTTTAAATCTATGATCTCATAATCACTGCCTTTGCCTACACCATTACCCCCCTTACCAGGGTACCGTCCCTGTGCCACCTCTTGAGCCAACTTTCTCTGAGTGTCCCTGTCCACACCAGCCCCTCTCTCCCTTCCGAATTCCTACAGCATCGATTGTCTAGAGGGCACGTTTGACATAGCCCTCCATTCATGGCAGTTGTGAGTGCATGTGTCAATTCCTCAGCTACATACAGAGCTCCCAAGGACAATGACTTTCTTCTATACAGGGAATGTGGCAGAGTAGAAAAAGAGCAGGATGTGGAGTCAGAAAACTTGGGTATATATTTTGTGTTGTTCAGTTGTTTTCAGTTTTGTCTGACTCTTCATGACCCTACTTGGGGTTTTCTTGGCAAAGATACTTGAGATAGTTTTCCATTTGCTTCTCCAGCTTACTTTACAGATGAGGAACTGAGGCAGTCAGAGTTAGAGACTTACCCAGGGTCACATAGCTAGTAAGTATCTGAGGCCAGATTCGAACTCAGGAAGGTGAATCTTCCTGACTCCAGGCCCTGGCCTTCTAACCACTGTGCCACCTAGCTGCTCCAGTAGATAACTGCTATTTGAAAAATAGATATCTGAACAAGACCAAACAGTACAGTATGCGAGTGATCATCAACTAGCATTTATGAAGCACCTCTGTGACCAGGCACAATACTGAGGATACAAAGAAAGGCAAAAGACAGCCCCTGATCTCAAGGAGCTCACAGTCTAATGGGGGACACACCATCAAACGACTGTACAAACAAGATAGCGACAGCATAACTTGAGGGTAGTCTTGAAGAAGGGCAATAAAATGAAGGAGGATTGAGAATGGCTTCATAAAATGGGACTTAAGCTGAGATGTGAAGGATGCTTAGAGATGAATGGATGTGAGGAGGAAGAGAGAGAGTTAGTTTGGGGTAGGAGACCAAGAGACTCGGACTCCAGTTCAAGGAGCTGGGGTAAAACCCAGCCAGGGTTAAACCCACTATAATTGGATTCCATCTGGAGGCTTATAGCAGCCATGTTCTCCAGAGGACCAAGGCCAGAGACCCCTGGTCTACCTTCCCAACTTTCATCCCCATCTCCGATGTCCCTGCTCACAACAAGGGCCAGCCTAGAATTGATCAAAGAAAATACTCTCCAATCTGCTGTAATCTTTTTTCTTCGGTGATTCTTTATTGCAAACTGTGGGTTGCAGTCCCAACCCACTTAAAGAAGACACAATATGTTGAAAATCCAGATTCACTTAAAGGTTAACTTGGGATTGTGTGTGTGTGTGTGTGTGTGTGTGTGTGTGTGTGTGTGTATGTGTGTGTATGTGTGTAGGTATCGGAGCTGTTTTGACTACTTCAGTATTGGTTTTTAGCAAATGCCTGGTGTGTTGGCCAAGCTTCATTGGTCAGTTATTATGGTTCAATGCCAGTACATTCTCTCATGGCTAATTTCTAAACTGTCCTTAGGTATGTGCTTAGAGTGCTCTGTTAATTGCTTTTATGAATCTAAATTTGAAGGCTAATTTCTGGTATGTGATTTTAGCAAGAAAATTATTCCTATTAGTATAATGCGTAGCAGCCATGGCACAGCATCTCTTATAATAATGATATTTATCATTCTTATGAAAGGCGTCATGGCACAGTGAATAGAGAGCTAGTCTCAAAGCCAGGAAGACCTGGGTTCAAGTTCTACCTTAGACCCGTATTATCTGTGTGAGCCTGGACAAACCACATTACCTTTCAATGCTCTAGGCCACTCATCAAGTTACAAAGGGAAGATCTACATTGGTAGAGGGAGTTTTAAAGGCCCCTCTAAATATCACAGGTCTGGTCCCTGTCCCCATATGTATCATTTTTATATGATTAAGTTCTCTGAAACTCTGTCCTTGTGGAATCCTAGAAGGTGGGAACAAGAAGTATCTTTAAAGATAAATCAGGACAACCCCCATCACGGTATAGATGATGAAACTGAATTCCGGAAAAGCAAAGTGATTGGGGGGCGGGGGCGGGGCACAAGGCAATCGGGGTTAAGTGGCTTGCCCAGGGTCACACAGCTAGTATGTCAAGTGTCTGAGGCCAGATTTGAACTCAGGTCCTCCTGACTCCAGGGCCAGTGCTGTATTAGCTACACCACTTAGCTGCCCCAAGTAAAGTAATTTTCCCAACATCACACAGCAGGCTTAGTGGGAGAGCCAGTATTAGAACCCAGGTTGTCTGACCTTCCAATACACCATGAAGCTGCCTTTTCAGTTGCCCTCCAGGTTCATTCATTAGCCCCTAAACTCACTGCCCCTTCTCCTCTTTGAGCCCCAGGTACTTGACAAACACTGGAGAAAGCAGAGTCCCCTTCCAAAAAAGCTCACAGCCAAAATATCTCTGTAAATGTCAACACGATAAATCTGGCCTGAGCGTATGTCCAGGTTTGGGGACCTTGTGCAAAGGTCAGGACCATTACTCATCATCGGAGACTCGGAGGCCAGAACCCCCAATGCACATCCGGGCAACCCATCAAACCTGACCTTAAATCATCTACATCATTGTGAGCTAACGATGGGTGTTTAATCCCATGGAGGCCGCAGGCAAAAAGCATTGCATAGACCAAGAAGGAAATGACACATTCTGAGCTTTCAAAGGACCCCTGGCTTGTAATGATCACCCTAAATCCAACAATGGGCAGCCAGAGAACATTGGAGAGTACAGGTGCCGGAGGGCCGGGCCTCTGGTTCACCACATGAAGCCCTGCTCACCCCAGCTGACAGAGACAATGGCTGAGGCCAAGACTCAGAGCTCAGCCCCCTGATATGGACTAATTACCATGTAGTGAGGGGACAACGCAGCGACTCCTAGACCAGAGGCTCTTAAGCCTTTTTGGGTATCATCAACTTCTTTTGCAGTCTGGTAAAACATATGGATCCTTTTTCAGAATAATGTCTAAATGCACAAAATAAAATACATAAAATTATAAAGGAAACCAATTATATTGAAATAGTCATAAAAAACATTTTTAAAAAGAGGTCACAGACTCCATTTTAAGAACCCCTGTCCTAGACTCGTATGCCAACAGAACTAGGAGGTATTCTAAAGACCATCTACTATAGTTCAGACAATATAAGCCTCATTTATAGGGAAATTGAGGCTTAGAGAGGTTGTGTGACCACACACAAAGCCGCCAGGGCCAAGCCAAAATTCCATTTCCATTTCCTGACTGCAAGACCAAGGATCCTTTCTTCCATTAGACTGCTGCATAGTGGAAGCCTCCCCAGAGAAGGGGCAGAACAGAGCTTAAGTCTTCTGCAAAGGAATACGCTTCCCATGCTCAGAACTCTTCCTCCCTCCCTTCTTCCCCATTCCTTGCTATTAGTTTGTGTCCTGGGAGTCTTACTGTTTAATACCTAGAATACTATGGGCCTTACTTAAAGGGGAGAGCATCTGGTGGGGTCACAAAGGGCAGCCAGAAGCAAGAGATACCCCCTCCCTCTTTCCTGCCAATGACTGCTTATTATAGTGCTAAGTTCTATGCTAGGGGCTACAGAGGAAAAATAGGCAGTCCCTCCCCTCAAAGAGCTCACAACTGAGCCGGGGATATGAGATGCATGTCTGGCATGGTAATTAGCAATGCCGGGTAGTATTTGGGGATGCTAGGAGGAGCAGTGGATAGAGTGCCGGGCCTGGAATCAGGAGGACTCATCTTCCTGAGTTCAAATCTGGCCTTAGACGCTTGCTAGCTGTGTGATCCTGGGTTAGTCACTGAATCCTGTTTGCCTCAGTTTACTCACCTGTAAAATGAGGTGGAGAAGGAAATAGCAAACCACTCTGGTATCTCTGCCAAGGAAACCCAAAGTGGGGTCACAAAGAGTCAGACACGGCTGAAATGACTGAAAAACAAAAAGGTCATATTCATATTAAAAGCCAAGGGAAAGAGGAGAGGATTTATTAAGTGCCTACTATGTACTAGGCACCATGCTAAGCAATTTACAAATATCCCATTTGATCCTCGCATCTCTGGAAAGGAGATGTTATTCTTAAACTCCATTTTACTACTGAGGAAACTGAAGCAGGCAAAGATTAAGTGACTCTTCTCCTGTCACGGACTTAGTAATGTCTGAAGCTGGATTTGAACTCGGGTCCTCCTGACTCCAAATCTAACATTGTACCTACTGCACCATCTAGCTGATAACTAAGTGGTCTAGAGGGGAGGACTTCCTGTGGTAAGTAGTAAGGGAAGACTCCCTCGAGTAGATCAGGGTAGGATTCAGCTCTGCAGAGGTGATCAGGAGAATATAACTGAAGAATTCCCACTTCCTGTTGGAGCCGCTCTGGAAGTGACCACTCATCAACTTTAGCCCAGTTTTCAGCCCATGTGTGTTGGAGGGTAGGACCTTGGAGGGCCCAAGCCTGAGTCTTCCCCCGCCAAATCTTTCATTTCCAAAAAGGTGTTTGACCTTCAGGCCCCACATCTTAGCCTCCTATGCAGATAAGGGTGTTGAGAACAGGTTGTCAGGAGTCCAGACTGGCTTTACATAGAGGGTCACTGCCATCATCTTATTTAATATATAATTTATATATAATTTAATATATCTATATTATCTATATTAATATATTATATTATATATGTAATATAAAAATAATATATATTAACATATATATAATTTAATAAATAAATCTTCAAAATAAAAACAAAATATTCCCCCATCCCATGCCTAAAATTCCACCATTCACGTCCTTGGGTTAAACCTCTTTCTGTGTCCTAGTTTAAAGTGCAAATGATCCTGGAAAAGGAAACAGGCAGTGTGATAGTAGATGTGTGCTGGATCTGTAGTCATAAGAATTATGTTCAAATCTCACTTCTACTTCCTTGCCGAGTGATCTTGGGCAAGTCACCTAACTCCTTCATCTATAAAAATAAGGAGGGTTGAACTAGGTGGCGTCTAAGGTCTAAGCCTATAATCCCAGGCTCCTACGTTAATTCTTGCCACTTCAGTGCGGACGAGTTCCTTAGATCCCCTTCCTCTGTTAAAGGACCTTGAGCCTACGTCCTGGGTTGGCGGGAAGGACGAGGAAAGGAGGGGGCTCAAGAAACGTTCCTGGCTTCAGGGTTTTTCCTTCTGCTTTACTTATCTGCAGTGACCTTGACTCAGCATAGCCTGAGCGCTGGACAACACCAGGCTAGGTATAGTGGGAAAAGAGTTGGACATGGAGACCTGGGTTTGAATTCTGCCACTTCCCAGCCTATTCATTTGAGTAAGTTGAGTCACTTCTGTGAGCCTTAGTTTTCTCATCTGTGAATGAGAATGATAATATCTCTGGTACCAAGCTCATGGGGTCATGGCAAGGCCTCCGGTGAGGTCGTGTTAAAGTGTTGTGCAAATCTAAAAGGGCTGCCACGTATGTATCGGCTGTTATAATTATTACCCTTTAGGGTCACAAAGTAGCAGTTTATTAGAGTGAGGCAGAAGGGACTCAGGGTACCCCAAGGAAAGAACTTCCCAATCATCAGAGTCATAAGATACCGGATGCAGTCATCAGTCTTAGAGATGGAAGGGACTTGGGATATCATTTAGTCCAACCCCTCATTTATTCAAATGAGTTTTCCTTTTTTTCTTAATGTTTTCTATTTCTGCCTTTTAAGTTTACTTGTTATTTCCCAGTGCCCCTGCTCTCAAGAGAACCTTCTCTTTTATCAAAGGACGTTAAACAAAACAAACTTACAGACTGATCGTCTCTTACAACATCCGCCTCATTCTGCATCTCTCTGATGTCACATCAACATCGGCATCATCAGCCCTACCATTTATAGAGGGCCCCAAACGTGTAAAGTGCTTTTCAAATCGCAGAGGCAAAATGACTTACATTGGGTCACACGACTAACTGCTAAACATCTGAGGCTGAATTTGAGCTCAAGTCTCCTTGATTACAGGTCAAGCGCTCTATTCAGTGGGCCACCTAAGGGCTGCCTCGTCATCAGTCTGTTGGAATCTAGATTTAATTCCTTAATTTTACAGCATGATAGAGCCCTGGGAATTTTCTAGTCCCCTCCCCCTCCAGGTCGGTGTGGTTAAAGTGTGCTCTCTCACCTAGGCACTGGGAGATGGATGAGATGAGCGCAAAGCTTCTCAAAAGCCTCTCGGGCTTTCTTCTTCCCCCCATGGTTACCCAAAGTTACACTCTTCTCTGGGCCTGCCATATCCCCCTGCCAATGCCTGGGCCAAAAGCCATTGCAGAATGATTTCTCTCCCTAACAGACGACATAGATCATATTTTTTAATTTAAAAAAGATGCCCCGTGGAAGTAGAACAGGCTATTAAATATTTTGGTCCATAATTAACAGCAAAGCTAGGCCCCAGAGCTCTGTGGATGGAAGGAGCTTTGGCCCTGGGCCTGGAAGATTTCTTACCTTCTTTGATAAATAAAACCTAATCCCCCAATAAATATCCACCAATAAAATCCAAGAGACTCTAGAAACCATAGCAGACTCCCCCACTCCAGCCCTCAGAGGATAGTCTCTAGGCTGCATCTTCCCCATTCTCCCAATTATCAGACACTGGATTCACACAAATGAAGGCACCACCAGACCTCTTCTTGGCCAGACCGAGCTAACTCTCACCAACTTATCTCCCAAAGCCCAAGGTAATTGCAACATGATAACACTAGCAAGGCTACCCAGAGTCAGGTTTAAAGGCAGCTATCTACATGCTGCATTCATTATCTGTTATCTAGTTGTATCCTTCAAAACAAATTTCTGAGGTAAACAGGACAGTTGTTATCATTCCCATTTCACAGATGAACAAGCTGAGGCCCAGAGAGCAGAGATGACTTGCCCAAGATCACACAGCACATTGGTGGAGGAGCTGGTGCTAGAACACAGGTGTGCTAATCCAGGGCCCTCTTTCTGTGTTGCCACAATGGAAAGGATAGATCCCAGGTCATTCACACAGTGACTTGTTGTGACGGAGGAAGGGGCAAGATTAGTATCCTGGAGACACCTGAGTTTCACCTCTACCTCACTGTTTTGTAACATCACAAGGGCCTTTCCAAACTCTGGAAGCACCCATAACCACCACCTGAAATTCCTCCCAATGTCCTAGCTCTTTCCAGAATGGGAGTAGGCGTTGGGGGTTAGGAGTATCAGAGTAAGTAAATTCGGCAAGGTAGGACAGAAAAAGCCACTGTACCAGGAGCAAAGAAGAAGCTTGGAGTCTACTCTGTCCCTGACTAGCCAAGTGACCTTGGACAGAGGCTTAGTTTTCTTCCTCTATGAAATGGCTGTGAGAGAATGACTTGGGGGGGTCAAACAGCCAGACTAACAGAGTTGGGATCCAGGGCTAATTCCCATCTCATTTCCACTATGCACTGCATTGTGTTCCCCGCCCCCCTCCAGGTTTCAGCTGCGGGAGGCCACAAGTACCTCCCTCTCAGGCTCTCATCATCACCAAAGTGCCTTGTGGAAAGGTAGGGGGACTTTTAATCACTTGGGGTTGGTGGGGGGAGGTGGCAGTTGAGACATGCCCTCCCCATGAGGTCACTCCCCCCACCCCTGCCCACCCCCTGGGGATCCTCCATCTGCCAAGCTTTTCTCCATCCCTCCTCCATCTGGCCACCTCCAAGCCCCTCTCATTCTCCTGCCCGTCCCAGGAGGCAATGTCAGGGCCAGCCCAGGTCAGTGTTTCTGGCCAACTCCAGCCCCCTGGCGCCTGGGACCACAGAGAAGCACCCAGGCAGCCCTTTCATCAAGGTCTTTTCTGCCGAGTCAGCACTGCCTGGTGTGCCAACCCCTCTGGCTTGCCGAGAGCATCAAGCCAAGGTTTTATGGATAAATATGAAGAGGAGAGGCAGCCGGGGGAGGGAGGTGATGGATTGCTTTGGGAGCCTGGCAGCAGGGAGCTCCCAGCCTTGAGCCCCTCCTATCTCCTCTTTCCCTTCAGATGAGAGCAGAGCCCAGGGGATGGTCTCCCCTGAGCCCCAGTTTCAAACTCAGGGGATATGGGATCAAACATTTTAAAAGGTGCTCATCCTTCTTCAAGAGAGTTCCTCTGGGAGATGGAGTATTTCTGGGGGCTTGGAACTTGGGAAAGAGAAAAAGATAGCTGATGAAACTTCCAGTAGTCCCAGTTGTCTGGCTGATATCAGCTCACTTTAATAATTATAATAGCAATCATTTTAAAGTTTCAAAATAATTTTCCTCAACCGGGCTGTAAGGAGGTAATAGCAGTATTACTATACCCATTTTCCAGGTGAGAAAACAAGAGAAATCGAGTGACTTGCTCATAGTCGCAGCAGTGGAGCCAAGATTCAAGACTCCAAGTCTAGTCCTCTTTTTTCTGGTGAAAGGAAAGGGAAAAGAATAAACATTTATATAGCGCCTGCTATATATTATATTTATATATATTTTATCTTCATAACAACCTTGTGAGGTAAATGCTTGTAATTTCCCATTTTACAGCTGAGGAAACAGGCCAAGAGAAGTTAGGTGGCTTGCCAGGCTGGGTTTGAACTCACGGCTTCGTGACTCCAGGCTCAGTGCTCTCTCTACTGTGCCACAAGATGCTTCAATCCCCTGCACCTTTTGGGAACAGGGCTAACTATCTGGGGAGCATCACCCACGAGGGCCTAAAAGAAGGGCAGAGGGCTGAGAAAGGCTGTTGAAACAGTATTTGGGCCACATTTTATAGTTGAGTTAAATCCAAGTAAGTCTCGAATCCAAGAGCCAAAATCTGGGAACAGTTCATTCAGAAAGCACTTACCGATTCTCTTTAAGTATTTATTAACCATCTAGTCCATGGAATGATTCTGAGTTAGGCCTTGGGGATACAAAAATAAGTAAAAGATATAGTCCCTCCCCTCGAGGAATTTACGGTCTTGTATGGAGGAGATTTATTTAGGTAGTATGATATCATTGGTGTAGGTACTCACTCCACCAGGGCTGATTTCAACCCTTTTGTTCTTCTCAATCTTGTCTTCGCTCCATGGAGTATCTACCCAATATTCCAGTGGCTTTCTTCTGCTTATTTTGCTATGATCTTTGGCGGTAGCCAGGGTCATTTATCCCTTGTGAACCTCTCATTCTGAGACTCGCTTCCTTTTCTAATCACAAATTTCCTAGATGACTTGTAGAAATTGCTAGAGCTTTAAGATTCTCAAAATTCTTTTCATATATCAGCTCGTTTAGTCTTGGGCCCTTTGGATATTGGTCCCATTTTACAGACAAGGAAACTGACACCCAGAGAGTTTAGGTGACCTGCCTAACATTACACAGCTAATAAATGGCTGAGCCGGGATTTGAAGAGAGGCCCTCTTATTGTAAATCAAGCACTGGAGGTTAGCTTGCCTGTGGCCATGCTGCTGATAAGTGTTAGTGGTAAGATTTGAACAAAGGTCTCCTGATGTTGAGTCAAGAACTCTCCTCCCAACACCAGACTGTCTCTCTAGCTTGTGACAGGTACTTCAGAGAAGCAGAGACAGACTCAAGGAAAGACAGCTGACTTCTGGCTTGGAGGCTCAGGTGAGGGTAGCAATATTGTTTTCCCGCTTGACATCTATATAGCACTTTCAAATATGATCTCATTTCATTCTCATGACATTCCTATGTGATAAGCAAGATGGGGTCATAGGGTTTTCGAGTTGGAAGGGACCTTAGAAATAATTTAGTCCAACTACCTTATTTTACACATGAGGAAAGAGACTCAGAGAGGTCAGTTATTTTGTCCAAGGTCACACAGCTCATCACCAGTAGCCAGAATTCAAACCTGGCTCTTCAAACTCCAAATCCTATGTTCCTTTCACTTTCTATACTCTTTTCACATATGAGTTATGTGAGGTTATGAGACTCGCCAAGGGTCACGCGGTGACTTCCTGACAAAGGAGATTCTCAAAAGCAGAACTTAACTCACAGTTGTCTGCTTTTTTTCTCTACTGCTCTCTCTCATTATTCCTCTACCTTGCTAAGGCCAAGGATGCTGCTAAGAATCAGAGGGTCCCCTCTCTGCCTTCCCTTGACCCACTGGGTGTTGTGTTTTCAGTGGCTCCAGGCCCCTCCTGCTATGTCTCCATTTCAGGATCCACTGCCAAATTCACCATGCGGGTGGGAGCAGGCCCCTGGAGAAAACACAGAAACATTAGCAGTAAACATGATGTATTGGCAAAACATTGAAACAGCAAAAAAAAGCTATTGATCTCTAACTTTTAACCAGTTCCCCCACCCAAACAATATTGGCTGCAGCCTGATTCTCTGGCTCTGGCTGTGCGATGATGCTTGGTAAAGTTCATTCCATCAGCAAAAACCACAGCCCGGCCCCTGGCCCCTGGGCCAATCGGTGCCTCCCGTTAGGGCTGAGTGATTGAGGAGAGAAACAATATTTTTAGACAGATCCTCCTCCACCTCAGAGCAGCAATGCCTATTATGCAAATCAGGTCATGAGAAGTTTAAAAGTCTGGAACCGTCATATTTCTTTATTTCATTAAGAGCGACGCAAGCTGGAAAGTTAATGTGACAGAATGAAGCCAGTTTCGGGACACAAACACACTGATGCCTTCCTTGTCCTGGGGAAGCTCAGTGATCCTGGGGTTGGGGTGGGGAGGCGAGATTGAGGGAACATGAATGAAAACTGTTTAAGAAGTCACTCAGGAAGCCTGTGAGGAAGAAGACTTGTCCAGGAATCCTGGAGGTCATGATATCATAGCATTTTTAGAACTGAAAAGGACCTTAGAGGTCATAGTGTCTAAGCCCCTTATTTTAAAGCTGAGGCAACCAAGACTCAGAGAAGAATGCTAATAGAGAAAAGGTAAGGAGAGCCTGGAGTGGGAATAGGAGAAGAACTGGGTCTGAGAAGACTCTAGAAGGCTCAGCCAGGGGATCAGAGTGGTCCTCAAACTAGGAATGAAGTGACCGGGGCTCAGAGAGTAAACACTCTATGACCTTGAGCAAGTGACTCCTGGGGCTTCTGCTCCCTCATATGTCTGCTCAGCCTACATTGTAGTGCTGATATGAGAATCACATGAGCTCTTAATTTCAATACTTTACTGAATCAGTGGTTTCGTCAATGAAGAAATCAATCAACACAACACCTACCAGGTGGCAGGCATTGTGGTAGGTGCTAGGGTTATAAATACACAAGGTAGCCAGTCTTTGCACACATTAACTTGGGTACCTCTTGCAATGGTGCACCCCTAAAGCTATCAAGTCTTCTCTCCTTGTGTGACTCCTGTCCACATCCTCCAATAAAGGGGAGTCCACTGAGGGGGTCCACTGTCGCAGCCAGTCTCTTGGGAGCTTTCCCTTAGGTCAAGAGTTCTTAACCATTTTTGGTAACGTAGATGCCTCGGGCAATCGGGTAAAGCCTATGGACAAACCCCTTCTCAGAAGAATGTTTTCAGATGCATTAGGTGAAATACAGAGTTATAAAGGAAACAAATTGCAGTGAAATATAGCTGTCTATATCTATATCCATCTGTATGTATGTATGTATATTTAGATTCATGGACCCCGGATTAAGAACCCCTGATTTAGGTCTCCTAACATTACAAGTATTAAAAAAAAGTCCCAAAATATTAGCTGGGTTCCCCCATAGCACAAGGTCAATCTATCCATGTATGATCTTTCACTCTCGATATACAACCACCCAGCCTGTTTCTCTGTCTCTCTCCTTATATACACATACATATGCATATATTTGTTACATTATTTCTTGTTATGTTCAGTTCGTCGTTGTTAATATGTTGCAGCCTATTTATACTCAGCATGCCTCTCTCCATTACCCTTTGAGTGACTTGCTGCTTTCATTCTTCTGAGAATGTGGTATTTCATGATTCATCATCGTATAACACTGCTGGAAAAATATTGGTGATTTTTTTTAAAAAGGGATGGGCTTTTGTTTCAGGGAGATAGTGTGGTTGAAAACCCAGCATAACTTCACCAATGAAACTCATCCTTTTCTTTTCCTCCCGTTCCTCCCACTCCTTACTCATCTACAGTGTCTGTCCAAGATATAAGAACTGATGGGCCAGCCCAATGGGCTGCCCAACCAAGTGTAATATCAGAGTCTGTACAGCTGGCATTCTCCATCCATTTATTTGGTTTTTCCTGTGCAGATTATTGGGCTGAAGAATCTTTGGTGGTTGCGAATTTCTCTTAGGGGTTTGTGCAATATCAAATGAGATCATAGAGGTAGGAACATCTTGAAAAGTTAAAAGTATTGGGTAAATATAAGGTGTTATTATGACTTTAGTACTTCCAAAAGCCAGTGTTTTATTATCAGTGTGGGTCCCCTTACTACTGACATAGATTGCAATCCCTTTATGACCAGATAGACAAGCTTTAAGAGTTGCTTTTGCCAAAAAATTCACCGCCCCCACCCCGCCCTACCCCAGAATGTAAGCTTACTGAGGCTAGGTACTATTTTTTTGTCTTGTATTTCTAGCACAATGCTTTGCACAAAAGAAACTAAATAAATGGATGTTGGGGCAGAATGGTATCACGGAAAGAGAATTGGATTTAGAATTAGAGGACATTGGTTTGAATGCTAATTCTTCCACTTACTACCCATGTCAGCTTGGGCAATAGTCCCTTTAATTTTTTTTGAGGGGGGAAGGCAAGGCAATTGGGGTTAAGTGACTTGCCCAAGGTCACACAGCTAGTAAGTGTCAAGTGTCTGAGGCCGAATTTGAACTTGGGTCCTCCTGACTCCAGGGCCGATGCTCTATTCACTGCACCGCCTAGTTGCTCTGCAACCTCAGTTTCCTCATCTGTCAAAGGAGGGTGTTTCATCTATGATCTAACATAAGATGAACGTCTCCAACTAGCCGGGGAAGTCCTGAGACAACTTTGAGCCTGGATTCAAAACCTTTCCAGTTACATAATACCTGACAGAGTTTCCATTCTAAGGACTTCAGTTTAGAGAAGCCACAGGAATCCCCGCATCACCTGAGACATCTAAGGGTAACTTTAGCAGATAAAAATGTTATCGTTCTTCTCAATAACAATGAAAAGCCAAAGGAGTTGGCCTTCGAGCCTGAAAGACCTAGATTCGAGTCCTGCCTCTGACATATCCTGCCTTTGTGACCTTAGGGAAGTCACTAAGTCCCAATGTTGTAGTAACTCTCTAGGCCTAGAAATTACAGAGCAGGTACCTTATCCAGGAGTTCCCTATATCAATGAAATCCCAGGTCCCTTCTCTAATCCCTATAATATTGATAACAGCACCAATAATACAGCTGCCTCTCTGGGAGCAGACATTCCTCTCTTCCTACCAGCATGCTTTTCCAGTTTCCATCATCCCTCTCCCCAGTCTCTAGTCCTAACTAGGATTTTCCCAACAATGGGCAGACCATTTTGGCACATACCCACCTACAAAAGCGCACACTTCTCTAAGAAAATTAAATCTGTGAAAAATATTTATTCAAAACATGATTTGTGGAGGTACAGTGGATTATCAATTTGTAAAAAGGTTCTTTTCATAGAATCACAGTTGGAAGGGACCTTTTGCTGTTGTTCAGTTGTCTTCAGTCATGTCTGACTCTTCCTGACCCCATTTGGGGTTTTCTTGGCAAGGATACTGGAGTGCTTGGCCATTTCCTTTTCCATTTCATTTTACAGATGAGGAAACTGGGCAAACAGGGTTAAGTGACTTGCCAGGGGTCACATAGCTAGAAAATGTCTGAGGCTGGATTTGAACTCAGGTGTTGCTGACTCCAGACCCTGGCCCTCTATCCGCTGCATCACCTGGCTACCTAGAAAGGAAGGACTTTAGATTCCATTTAAATCCAATGCACTTATCTTATAGTTGAGTAAACTGAGGATTATTCTGATAGCTATCTGGAGAATGGATTAGAGAGGAAAGAGACTGGAACCAGGAGGCCAAGTAGGAGAGTATGACCACTCACTATATGACTTGGACCACTCTCAAGGTTTCATCTATTAAATGAACATCTGATAGGACTGAACTATATAACCTCTAAGGTCCCTTCCCATGCTAAACCTATGGCCTCTGAACTTTAGTTTCCTTTCCTGTAAAGTGAGGGATTCGACTAGATCAGGGGTAAGCCACCTATGGCCCAAGAGTCAAATCAGCCTCAGTCTATGAGCTAAGAATCATTTTTGCACATTTAAATAAATTTTGATTATATTTTAAAATGTGAAAACCATTCTTAGCTCATGCTACGTGCACCCCTAGGCTAGATGATCTTTGAAGTACCTTCCAGGCCTAACAGCCTAGGATTAAATGAAAATGAATTTGGAATCTTAAGAAATGACAGAAGACTTTCAAATTCAATACATTTCACTGGAGAGCACCTAGTGTTCTACCTACTAATTCATGTTATCAAGTACTGAACACCTACTGTGTGCCAAATTCCATGCCTTGCACTTCAGGGATTGTAAAAAGAAATTTCTGGGCATCTTTTCTTTTTATATTACCTTTTTAAAAAAATATACACCTCTCCTGTTTCCTCTTCAGAGTCATTCCTTGCAGAAAAGAACAACAAAGAAAGCAATTCAGTAAAATTAACGAACACATCAAGCAAGTCTGATAGTATAAGCAACATTACACACCCATAGTCCTCTACCGCTTCAAGTTCAGGAGGGAAGTATACTTCAGGGACTACAGAGAAAGTGTAATATGTTCCCTCCTTCATAAGGCTCTAAAGAATTCCACACTGCAACTAGAGAGGGAGAATGAGCAGACATAAAACCATTAAATCAAACTATCAGGCAGTAGATGAATAATGTGATTATTTGAATGGCATAACTGTCCAAAGCTATAGAAACTCAATGTATAGTGTTCTGGAGACAATCAAGACTTCCTGGAGGATGTGAGGCTAGGTCTTGGTCTTGAAGGATGGGATTGAGTATAGGAAGGGCAGCTCATGCAAGAGGACCGGTACAAGCAAAGAAGTGGAGGTGGGAATAAACATGAAAGACATAAACAGTGAAGAGGTTGGATCTTTCCATTAATAAGAGCCATTTATTGAGCACTTATTTTAATATTCTTTGAGCAAATATTTATTTCCTGCTGTGTGCAGAGCAGTGAAGGAGATACAAAATTTGGGGAAGACACAGTTCTGGCCCTTCTGTAACTCAGTCTAGTAAAGCGATGAGATGCTTATACAAAGAACTGTGATACATGGTAATACATGATAAGGCCCAGAAAAAAGTGGCACATGCTACTCTCATGCAAGACACTATGTTAGGGACATCCTGAGACTGAGGTGTCATGGAGAACAAGAACTGATATTTGTATAGTGTTTTAGGGAACATTTTTCTCCTACAATCCTATACTTTTAGATAGTTCAAGTATGATGTCCCCCACTGTATATAAATGAGGAAGTTTAGGCCCCATGAGGAATATCTACTGGGCAGGGGAGCTGTCCATTCAGCACCAAGCAGTGAACTCAACTCAGTCATTTATTAATTCATAGGTTCATATGTTTATGGAACTAAAGCTAGAAAGGATGTCAGAGACCATCTAATCCAAGGCTTTCTTAACCCTTTTGTGTCACAGACCCTTTTAGTAGTCATGTAGGCCAGAAATCTGCAGACTTCTGGGAATAATCTTTTTAAAAGCATAAAATAAAATACGCAGATTACAAAGGAAACCAATTTTTATTGAAATAAAGATGTAATTCCTTGCTCATCCAGGTCCACACATCCCCTGAAATCAATCCATGTGGGGTTGAGTCTCCAAGTTCATCCAAACCTTCATTTTACAAATCAAGAAAATGGGGTTCAGGGGGTCTCAGTGACTTGACCAAGGTCAACAGAGGTAGAAAGCATCAGGAATAAGACGTGAACCCATGCCCATTGGCTTCAGAATGAATTCTGTTTCTACCGTACTCCTGCTGCCTCCCCCCAACCCTCAGAAAGTGCTCATAGGAGGGGTATATGAGCTCTAGCTGGAATGATCAGAGAAGGGTTTGTTCAGGATATACTGTTTGAGCTGAGCTTTGAAAACTTTTACTGTGGCAACTGATGAAACCAATTCTAATGGACTTGGAAGGAAAGAAGCTGGAATCCAAAGCTCATTCACTCCAAGTAGCTGCAGTGTTTTCACTCATGCCATCTTTGAAGTTGGCCTACACAGGGTTCCAGAAGTAGTAAGGGCCAGAATGGAAATATTGCCAGCCTGTGAGTCAAGAGATCCAAGTTATAGTCCTGGTTCTGCCACTAACTCACTGTGTGACCTTGGACCAATTATTTCCCCTCTCTGAATTCTAGTTTCCCCCCCAGTAAAATGAGAGATTTGGATTAGATGACTGTTAAGGTCCCTTCTTGTGCAAACATACTATGGCTCTATGAGGAGGAGGAGGAAGAAGAGGAGGAGGAGGAAGAGAACTCACCTGGATGAGGAGCATGTGCATTGTCTCCCTTCACCATAAGCACATACTGTTCTCCTTCACCTAGACAGGTCCACATTAGGGTGTCAGAATCAGGACAACACTCGTGATTGCTATGGCCACATGCCCAGATTCTCAGCAGGTTCAACCATATACAAGACTGAAACTGCCATTCCAGGCCTCCAACAGTGAGTGCTGGGTGAATAGCCAGTGAAGATTGTCTGCCCCCAGGACAAGCTAGAAAGCCACCCCCTTCCTGCTGGACCCCACCTCTGGGGAGGTCAGAGTGATGCACTGGAGGAATGGGAAATATCTCCTCTTCCCTTCCTTTC
This sequence comes from Phalanger gymnotis, assembly GCA_028646595.1. Classification (NCBI taxonomy): domain Eukaryota; kingdom Metazoa; phylum Chordata; class Mammalia; order Diprotodontia; family Phalangeridae; genus Phalanger; species Phalanger gymnotis. The sequence goes on along the minus strand of CM053622.1, from coordinate 421,771,874 downwards.
ACTCCAGTCCCTTAGATCCTTCTTCTCAATGCAATTACCAAGTCACCTTGGGTTGCTGGAGATAAATGGAAAACAAAGGTAAAGAGTTGGAATCCTCTTTAGTAGCTTCATCTAGGGGATGGGGAGGCTGCCAGGTCTTTGATAGAGCCCACGAGCCAGAGCTTATTAAACTGGCAAAGTCTCCCTCAGCAGTGGAATCAAGGGCCAATCCATTAAAACGAATGAGCCTACTCCCATCCCCGTCCTTTCTCCTGTCTTCTTCTCCCTGGGTGCTTTGCAACCCCTTCCTCCCCTGCCTATCCTACTGAAGGAGCCAGGTTGGTGGGTCTGTCTGGCACAAGACTGCAGGCATCACAGGCACATATTCCTAGATTGGCACATGAGAGAGGTGAGAAGAGTGAGGAGGGGAGCAGAATGGAGAACAAACAGGTAAGTTAGGGGGAAATGGAACCCTTCAGGTGAAGCCTTACATCCACAAACATATAATTATGGAACTGCATACATTCACATTTGCACTCTCACAGTTTTGTATAGTTACACATGTAGACCTGCATACATGAACATGTGCACATACTCTCAGAGCTACATACATTTATGATCAAGCAAATTTGCATTTCTACACCTGCATACACATATGAAATCAGACCTTGAAAATATCATTGTCTAGACAGACCAGTTCCCACATTGGTACAAGCAAGGAAAGAAGGAGTCTCTGAGAAAACTAGCCATTGCCTGCCCTATCCAAGAAGTAAAGATGAGAAAAGGCAGGGGAGGGAAAGGAAGGAACAAGGGACGCCTACTAGGCTTAGAGACAAGGCATTCTCAAGGAGCTCTTGTGTCTCTCCCCTCCCCAACAGTCCAGGTCTGAGGCAGCCTCTGATAACAGTTCTTTAGGCCCTGTAATCCCTCCTTTACTCGACTTTGGGTTATTTTGAGCAGGAGATTAGAAGAGATTACTATCTGTATCACACTAGACTCCCAACTTTCTGGTTATTTCCTGCCTCCCCTTCCCTTCCCCCAACAGCTCATTCCTCCTCACTGGGATGAGCCAAAGGTTGTACTCACATCGAGGTGGTGGAGAGGATCTGATGAGCCTCGGAGGCTCATCACCCCATTTGGCAGGGGAGAATCTAAAACAGAAAGGGCTCTTAGAGATGATCTGTCCAACCCCTTCCTATCTCTTCTTACATACGAGTAACTGAGAAGTGTGAGAGGCAAAGGGATTTCTACAAGATCACATAAATAGTGACGAAATCTGTCTTAGAACCCAAGACCTCTGACTACAGATCATGTTATTAGAACCTCTTTGCAGAAAAAGGGAGGGCAGCACTGACATGGTGCCCCACTTCCAGGTGACGAAAAGGGAGCAATAGGAGATGTGACCGGACTTTGTAGGGCTGGGTGTGGGGTCTCTGGTAGGAGGAGGAAGGGATGCCAGGTTCCTGGGGCCAGTTTCTGCTCCAGGGGCATTGGCGTCACTTAATCCTCTCCACCCACAAGAAAAGTTAAACCAAACACGTGGATGTGCATAGAAGGGCACAGAGCATGTGTGTGGATGGGTGGGAGATTGTGGAACTGAAGACCAGGCACCACTCGGCCCCTTCATTGTATATATGTCCATTTCTCTGCCTCAGACTGGGAAAGCCTCGGTTCTGTGGAGCTCCCTGGGCCCGGTGCAGAAATGCGTGGAGTAACCTCAGTAGGGAGATTAACTTCCTAATCATCCGATCTGTCTACCCCATCCCCCACCCCACCTCATATCTCATGGGGTCATAACTCCAGATCTGAACCTTAGAGAGCTTCTAGCCCAAAATCCTCATTCCCTCTTTCCATTTTTAAAGTTTTATTGAAGCCCTTTGTTTTGACATCACAACTATCTTCAGACTTACCCTTTCTCCCGCCAAGAGTGCTTTCCTTTATAACATCAAAAACCAGTTCAGCAAAACAAGCTACCCAGTGATTGCATCTGAGAGAGTATACAATATTCCACACACATAGTCCCTCACCCCATATGCCTATAGTTCACCCTTCCAACCAAAAGGAGGAGGTACCTTTCCTCTTCTCTAAGGTCAAGATTCAATCTTCTTATCCTCTAGAAGAGGAAACTAAATCTAAGAGATTTGTCCAAATTCAGACAAGTAGTAAGTGGCAAAATCTGGCTTTAAGCCAGGGTCCTTTGATGCCAAAGGATACCTCTTTGTTGTTGTTGTTGTTGTTACAAAGGTGTCACTCTGATATCATTATTTTCATACCACTTGGCTTCCCCTCACCCAAAGTCACATGGCTGGAGATGGGGAATACAAACATGGCCATTTGGCCGCATTATAGAGTATGGGAGGGAAAGCAATGTACAGCTGTCCCAAAAGTCTTGGTGCAGTTTTAATGTGCCAAGATTTTGGGGACCTATAAGGAGGCTAGTAATATTGGTTAGATCTGGGCTACAAGGGCCTTTAAGAGCCAAACAGGATTATATTTTATCCTAGAAGCAATAGGGAGTCATTGGGGTTTATTGAGTAAGGGAGTGCCATGGTGACATGCTGGGCATGCTGGATTCTGAACTGGAGGACACCCCCTCCCCCAGCCATCCTTCTCCCTCCCTATTGTTCACCACCCCCAGAATGAGCCCAAGTGCTCCTGTGGCTCCTAGCCTGGGCAGTACCTTCTTCCTGGGCTCCAGCAACAGTCCCTCACCTGAAAATAGAAAAGCCCCAGGGGCTCCTTTGGTGACCAGCAATCTCACCTTATGCCTGCTTCCTGTGCCCTCCCTCTCCTCCCCTGCTCCTTCATTGGCTGCTCATCTCCACTTCCCTCTGCTGGCCCCAGGTCCATCTGCCAGTCTGGAAATGAATAGCGGTCATTAAACAAAGGGAGCCAGCAAAAGGGCCGCCCGAGGTGGGAGCACGCCATTTCTGCCAACAAAAAAATTAAAACTATTTAGACATCCAGCGAGTCATTTATTACTGCAGAGGCTCCCTCCACCTGGGGTTTCAATCTCATTACTGTTTGTCCAAAGCAGATGTTACCCTTTTAGCAGCAGATTATTAACAATAAACTCGACTCCTCCAGGGCGGGAGGTGGACAAGAGATTATTTTTGTGTTTATTAACATTTTTATTTAAAGTTCCGAGTTCCAAATTCTATCCCTCCCTCCCTAAAATCACCTGCCCCCTCCCTGAGATATAAGCAATCAGATATAGGTTATACATGTACAATTATGTAAAACATTTCCATATTAGTGTTTTGTACAGGAAGACTCAAAAGAAAAAAAATGAAAGAGAGGAAGTGAAAAATAGCTTGCTTCAGTCTGTATTCCAACGATATCAGTTCTTTCTCTGGAGGCAGAGGGTATGCTTTATCACTGGTCCTTTGATATTGTCTTGAATCATCATATTACTGAGAATAGTCAAGTCATTCACAGTTCTTCGTTGAACAATATTGCTCTCTCTGTGTACAACCTTCCTCTGTTTCTGTTCCCTTCGCTATGCATCAGTTCATGTAAGTCTTTCCAGGTTTTTCTGAAATCATCTTGCTTGTCATTTCTCATAGCACAATAATATTCCATTACAATCATATACCACAGCTTGTTTAGCCCTTCCCCAATTGATGGGCATCCCTTTGATTTCTAGTTCTTAGCCACCACAAAAAGAGCTGATATAAATATTTTTACTCAAATAGGTCCTTTTCCCAATTTTTGGACGTCTTTGGGATATAGACCTAGCAGTGGTATTGTATTGCTGGATCAGAGGGTATGCAATTTTATAGCTCTTTGGACATAGGTCCAAATTGCTCTCCAGAGTGGTTGGATCAGTTCACAACTCCACCAACAGTGCATTAGTGTCCCAGTTTTCCCACTTCCCCTCCAGCATCCAGCTTTTTCCCTTTTTTTGTCATATTGGCCAATCAGAGTTGTTTTAATTTGCATTTCAATAAGAGATTATTAAGATTAGCTCCTTTCTTATTCATTTGGACTCTGAGGGTTCCCCCCCCCAAATAGTAGAACCACCCCTCTGGAGCTCTGTTTCCCTAAGCCTCAGGCTTGAAGTGAGGGACAGGAAAGGAGGAAGAGATGCAACCTCGCCAAGCCTGTCCTACTGCTCTCTCATCCTCTAGGCTCCCCCAAACTTGGAAGGGCCTCTGGCTCGGTTAATTCATGGCTGGAATTGGGATTGGGGGCCTACAGGGCCTGCACAGCCTCCTTGGCCAAAATAATTTCCCCTTTCTAGAACTCAGTTTCCTAGTCTGTCAAGTGAATGGGTCAAACTAGAAGCGCTTTTCTGCTCTTGCTACTATGAGATGAAAGGGAAATAAATCCACTTTGGGGAGAAAAAGCAGAGGCTTTGGGTGTTAGAGATGGAATAAACTAGATGAGCAGAGATTACAGCCAGGATTCTGATCTCCAGAAAAGTGTCAATCAAAGGTGACCAACCAGGACCATCAGCAAAGAGCTACAATGGATTGTTCAAAAAAACAAAAACTGCCTTGCTTCTTGAATATTATTATTTTTCTGATGCCTTTGCTCAGCGTGCCATAAGCTGCCCTTCTGTTAAATGATAAAGCTGGGGATAAGGCTGCGTGGTGTCGTGGGTGGAGTACAGGACATGGACTCAGCAAGACTGGGGGCAGAATCTACCTGTAGACAATCTAGCTAGCCTGTCTAAGCCTCAGTTTCACCATCTGAAGAATGAGAAGTTTACCACACCTACTTCACAGGATTGCTGTAAGAGTCAAATGCCATAATGTAATTATTGGTATTTATGATTTTCGGGAGGCTTACTCTTTTAAGCTTTAGCCCTTTAAAAAAGATGTACCATTGTAAAATGTATTACAGGTTTAAACTCAGTGATTGTCTTAGAAAACAGATTTTAAATAAACTAAACAGACTTCCCTCCTCTCAGTGTAAAAGTGAGGTACAGTTGGACAGAATGTTGTACATAGTGTCAGATGCCGTCAATCACTGCGTTAGATGTTTCAGATTATATGGGAGGGTCAGGTTGAGGGATGGAGAGAGTATATTTTCAGAAATTACTGTGCTGCAAAGACAAAAGGGGTCAAGAAAACTTTTGGGGAAGAGGGGGAGAGGGCCTGTGATTGCATTGCTGAGAGAATTTCAGGAGAATTCCCTCGACCAATGCAGAGCTGTTTCTGTCTGTAATTATTATCTTAGAGACAGAGTCACACAATGACTAAGTGTCTAAGACAAGATGTGAACTCAGGTCTCAAGTGACTTGCCCAGGGTCATGCAGCCACTGTGGGTCAGAGGGAGGATTTGAAATGAGCTTTCCCTGATTCTCAGACTGGCTCTCTAGCTGGGTCATGATTCCATGTTATTCTGCTTTTCAAAGCTTTTAAAAATAAACTGAAACATATCACGGGTTTCCTACTGGGACCCTGCAGTGGAAATCATGCAGGACTGGATTCCGGAGATTTAGACTCTCATTCTCTTCTGACATCGACTACCCAAATGGTCATCTACCAAAAGGTAGATGCCAAGAGTACAATTAATATGACATACATTATTAACATTAGGGCAGCTAGTTTGCACAGGGAATAGAGCACTGTGCCTGAAGTCAGGAAGACTCATCTTCCTGAGTTCAAATCTGGCCTCAGACACTTCGCTCAGGTCACCATGTGACCCTGGGTAAGTCACTTGCCTCATCTGTAAAATGAGCTGGAGAAGGAAACGGCAAACCACTCCAGTGTCTTTGCCAAGAAAACCCCAAACGGGGTCACGAAGCGTTGGACACAACTAAAATGACTGAACAACAAAATTAATATGGTTAATATTCATATACTAAAGGTGTACAAATATTAGTATACTAAAGTATGCTAAGTGTCTTAGGGAGATCATTAGGAACTGCAGGTGACTCTAGTTTTCTCTCTGCAGTGAATGAGGTGAGAGAGGCTGTTTGCCCTCACACTAACGAGCCCTACACTGCTGTACTTTTTTAGTTCTTCCTGGTTTTATAGCCTTCCTGTGCCCTCCTTTGCTGCTAGGTTTTCACCAGTCACTTCTTGGTTCTGTTAGCATAGCTGCCTATAGAACTTTCATTCCCACTTCTGACCTGTTTCTCAATCAGTTGGAAAGCCAAATAATCAAGCTTCTTACCACTGCTTGTAAAGTAAGAGTAAATAGAAACAGAGTTGAGGCCCTTCAAGACTCTTGTGAGTACATAGCAAGAAAGAAAAGAAAGAAGCATTTATTAAGCACCTACTGTGTGCTAAGCACTTCACAAATACATTTGATTCCCACGGGTGGGTGAGAGGTAGGTGCTATTACTGTCTCTATTTTACAGTTGAGGAAACAGATGAACAGACTTGTCCAGGGTCACACATCTAGGAAGGGTTTGAGGCCAAGTGTTGACTCCTGTCTTCTGACTTCAAGCCCAACACTATCCTGTGCACCACATAGCTGCCTCTAATCACTATATAGGTTTTAGTCTATTTTGGCTGCTCACAGGCCTATTCTGTTTCCCTTCCCAATTCTTGACTGTGTTTTATTAGCCACATTTAGGAAAGTTTGGTATTACCATCTATCACTTTAGATCTTGTAAAGGACGTACATATTATTCTACTTAATCACAGCAATATTACAATTAATAATAGAAATTTATTTTTCTATTCTCTTGGTTTAAGGGCCCTATCTGGCCCCAGACCCCCGATAGCTAGTCCTCCTCCTTAGGGCTTGTGGATGTTCAGGGAACCCGCCCATCCGACCTTGACCTTTATGAGAAGATCTGGTCACTTAGGACTCCCAGGACAATTCTACCCTTCCTACTAGAGGAAGGGACATTTGTAGATTCCAGAGAACTAGAATTGTAACTTCAAAAGCCATTTAGTCTAACTCTTCGTTTTCCAGATGAGAACTTGTGTAATGTTTCACAGCTACCACACAGTGACAGAGCCGTGGCTTGAACCCAGGGCTTCTAATCTGAGGATCCTAGAAGGGGGTCCTCGGCTTACAGATAGGGAAGTGGGGTGACTTATCCAGACTCTCTCCAGTATGCCAGCCTTCCTCTTATCATCTAGTTTATCTTCCTTATTTTACATACTGGGAAACTGAGGACCAGAAATGACTTTCCCAAGGTCTCTTGGTAAGTTCGTGGTACGATGTTCATGATTCCTTAAGGAATAGAGAGCCATCTTGGCTCCGCCTCCCTAATGACTCATTTCTTAAATTCATTCATTCATGGTCATGGAGCATCTTCTGCGTGTCTAGCCCTCTGCTGGATTATGCTGCACCACAGGGGAAGCAAGGAAGGAAAAAGCATTTATTAAGTACCTACTATGTCCCAGGTAATAAAAATCACAGCTAATGATATAGTGCTTATTTTATACCAGGCACTATGCGAAGTACTTTGCGACGATTGCCTCATTTAATCCTCACAACAACCCTGGGAGGAGAGAGGTGATATTATCCCTACTTTTCAGTCGAGGAAATTGAGGCTTATCCAGGATCACACAGCTAGTACACATCAGAGGGTGGATTTGAACTCAGGTCTTCCTGACTCTAGGCCCAGTGCTGTATTCACTCTGCCCCTAGTGGAGGAGATGAGAGGATTCAGAGACCCATAAAATGTTATCCCGGCCCAAAAGATGCTGACAATTTTGAGCAGAAAGTCTCCTGCCTCTGTCACTATCTGAATGGTCTTGGTCAAGTCACTTAATTTCTCTAGGTTTCTCTTTCCTCATCTGTACCGGAAGGTAGTTGAACTAGATGGTGCTGAAGGTCTTTTCCAACTCCAAATCTGATACAAGTTATGAGGCAACACAAGGAACACTCCTAAAATATTATTATTAAGTGTTATAGGCATCCAGAAGGAGGAGAGATCACTGTCGGCTGAGGCCGTCTTTCAGGATGAGCTAAGGAAGGAGGGGATTATAGTTTGGCAGGAGGAGGGGCCAGGGAAGAAACCCCAGGGAACAAAGGGTAAGTATCAGGAATGCCCAGAGGAGCAAAGGGTTGGCACAATGGTGCTAACCCAATTTGGACTTGATGCATTGGGCCGTGAAGAGCCATTATAAACTTTTGAGCTGCAGGGTGCCATAATTAAACCCTATTTTAGGATTTTTAGCCCGGTCTCTCCTTCCAGGAACTGAGCAGGGAAAGGCAGATGTGTAAGAAGAACTTATTAAGCCCATACAATGTGTTGGGCACTGTGCTAAGTGCTAGGGATACAAATACAAGCAAAAAGATAGTAGGTCCTGCCCTCAAGGAGCTTTTATTCTACTGAGGGAAGAAAAGATGCCAAAAAAAAAAAAAAAAGGAAGCTGAAAAGTCAGAGCACAAGTGGGAGGGGAATGAAGATTGGCTGGCCTGGGGCCCTCTCCAACATGAAAGCCCCAGGAAGAACTCACCAGTGGGAGAATGGGGCTTAGCAGATAGATGGGCGTTCCAGGGTGAGAAGACTCCAGGTGCTGAGGGAGGTTCCTAGGGAAAACTGCGGCAAAGCCATGATGTTGAAGTCCAGAAAGTCATAAGCAGAGCCTAGAAGAGAAAAGAGAGAGAGAGAGAGAGCCTGAAAGCTAGTCAGTAATGGGGTCTCTTGGTCTCTTCCCACTATCAGTCTTGAGTGTTTCTTAGAGAGTGTCTATTGTCAATTGAAAGCAGGTGCCTATTCCTGCATGATGATGATAATATTAGCTCAAAACACCTAGCAGGTATCACATTCAGGGTGCAAGTTTATATTCATGGCTCTCAGGTCAAATTGGAGTAATCCCCAGCCCACTGCCCCTCACCATGTAGGCTCCCCTAAGCACCATATGGAGCATCATTCTTGGTCCTGTTCATCATTACCATCTCAGTGACCCTTCCAGCATCAAGGTCATTTGCTTCTGGGGCCAACTGACTTAATCAATGTGCCACGGTCATGCAACAAGTCAGAACCAGGGTCAGGGTCCCAGACTGGGTCCTCAAGAGATCCTGGACCCTGGATGCTCAGCAGAGGACACGGTTTTTCTCTGGCTTTCCTCAACTGCCCTGTCTCTTTAAAGCAGAGACAGATATACCCAACCCCCAGATCAAAACAGTTTTTTATGAAGTTTCCAGAGAGAAAAAAAAAATCTATTCCAAATCATTATTTCTTTTTCCTCCTAATTTAAACCATCTCAGGGCAAATGAGTTGCAAACGTCAATATCCTTGATATAAGCTCAGCTGGCCTTCTGCCATGTGAGGGAGTGTTATTGGGACCTCCACAATCACCAACAGTAAATCCAAATGTTAACAAGCAGACACACATCCATTACGTTGGTCCTGTGGAAAGAAATATAAGGGAGAAAAGATGCAAACTCTTTGGTCTGAACCAAATGTATAGCCTGCCTCTGTAAGATACTTGGCAAGTGGCATAGAACCATCACCCATATCATTCAAGATGAGCCCAGCACTTTAGCCAAACTGATCTCCCCTCCTTTGTCCCCTATGTGTCTTACCATCTATTACCTTTGCTCTGCCTGTAAAGCCCCCTCCTCCTCTTTTCCTATTGAAACCTTGAACTCAGCTCAAATGGCACTTCATCCAGGAAATCGCAGTTGCTTTTCATCCAAGATTGATCCCCATCCTCGTAATTCTTACAACACTGTGTTTCCTCTGTTTTACACTTAATCATGTACTTTTTTGTTGAAAAAAATATATACGTTTCTTTTCCCTCCTAAAACCCAGACCCATAGATTCATTGGCATAAGGAACTCCTTTTCCCAAATGGCCACATTCTCTGCGATTCCTAAATTTAATTCATTGCTTAGGGGATTGACTGTTTATGTAATTTACTCAGGGTCACACCACTAGTATGGGTAAGTGGCAGGATTTGAACTCAGATCTTCCTAACTCCAAGTCCCACTCCATCTACTCTTCCACAGTGTTTCTGCTGTAATTGATTGCCACTATAAAATTAGTTAGCATCTATTGAGCACTTTGAAGTTTGCAAACTGCTTTACAAATATCTCATTTGGTCTTCACAACAACGCTGGGAGGTAGGGATGGTTATTTATTCCCATTTTATAGATGAGGCAACTGAGGCAGACAGGGGGTTAAATCACACAACTGGTGTCTGAGTCTGGAGCGTCTTGGGTCTGCAGACGCTGGGCTCCCACATGCCTTGAAAAAATAAAATTAGGAGGTAGTTATGGTGAAGTTGCACTGGATTAGGAGTTAGGAACATGCCAACATGCTCCTGTGCTCTAGCCTCCAGCTCCAGCCCTGACTCTGGGCTTCCATTGATGAGGATTCACACCCAGCCCCACTCTGCTGTTCCCTGGCCATCATCATGTCCCTCCATTCTACCCTTCCCCACCTTTTCTTCCCTACCTCTGACAAGAGTAATCCAATCACCACTGCTGTTCCTAGAAAGGACATAACCATCAATTGCCCAAACGACTCCAATCCTTGTCCTCTTTACTTCTCGGACCAAACTCCTCCCTGCCTCCTCCTATTAGAATGGAAAGCTCTTTGAGGGCAAGATCTGTCTCGCTTTTTTGCATTTGTGTCCCTAGCACTGGCACCTTACTCGGCATGTAATAAGTGCTTAATACACACACACTTTTTCATTCATTCTTAGCAGCTTGACCTTGAAGGAATCATTTAACCTCTCGATACCAATTTCCCCATTTGTAAAGTACAGATACTTGCCCTACCAATATCACAGAGTTCTTGTGTGTAAGTCTTAAGGTGCTATATAAATGTGATTTATGGTTATAGTTGTGTGTGTGTGTGTGAGAGAGAGAGAGAGCAAGAGAGAGAGAGAGAGAAAGAGATCTTACAAAACTGTGATCAGCTAGGGAGCAGGTACTATGCACCTTTGCTTCCCCCATTGCACTTGTTATACCAAGTTATTACAAAGCCGAGGATGTGGGAAGTAATTGAATGAAAATGAATGAATAAATGAACGGTGGTGTTTAGTAAATTTTAAATTAGGTGAAGTGTTTTAATTCAGTCCCCTCACCAAAGCTGATACTAGGGGGTTAGACAAACTGGCAGTTACCTAGGATATGACATACAGAGAGACACAATAAAGAATCCCTTTTGATTTTTTTTTAAATAGAGGCCAATTTTTTTAAATGTCAGAAAATCGTGATTTACATGACATTATTATGTGATTTGTTAACTCCCATGTATTGTAGCGAGGTCTCAAAGACTCCAATGCACAGTTACATACAGAGGGGTATCATTTTCAAACACAGAAGGGGCACACCTGTCTAACCTCACTTTTGATACTGAGATCCCTCAGTTTACTACTAACTTGCTGTGTGATCTTGGGCAAATCACCCAACATCTCTAAAGCTATTTCTTGTCTTCATTTTCACTCTATCTGCCTTCCGAGGAAGACGTCTGTCATCATTCTGAAATATTGTGCAGTTCTAGCAGAGAAGAAGGAAGGAAAGAAGACAAGGAGGGA
>CM053622.1:421726914-421759987 GCA_028646595.1 Phalanger gymnotis | reverse complement strand
GAAGGAAAGAAAGAAGAAAGGAAGGGAGGAAGGGAAGAAGGGAGGGAGAAAGGAAAGAAAGAAGGAAGGAAGAAAGGAAGGAAGGAAAGAAGGAAGGAAGGGAGGGAGGGAGGGAGGAAAGAAAGAAGGAAGGAAGGAAAGAAGAAAGAGAGGGAGGGAGGAAGGAAAGAAGGAAGGAAGGAAAGAAGGGAGGGAGGAAACAATTTATTAAGCACTTACTATATGCCAGGCATTGTGCTAAATGCCTTGCAAATATTACTCCTTTTATCATCATGACGACCCTGGGAGGTAGATGCTATTTTATAGTTGAGGAAACCGAAACAGGCAGAGGTTAAGACTTAAATTCAATCCTTCCTGATTCCAAGCTGGGCATTCTACCCGCTGTAACACCTGGCTACCAAAGCCCATGCTAGAATGATATTACTGAATAAGACAATTGATTACCACGTAACAGACTAGCCTCAGAGTCAGGAAGACCTAGGTTCAAATTCTGATTCTGGCACATATTAGCTGTGTGACCCTGGACAAGTCACTTCACCCCTTGACATCCCGGGCTAAGACTAAAAGTTACAGATATATTTGCTGCTCTGTGGAGAGAGTTTGTTTATCCACATATGTCAATGGAGTCACAGGCCTGTACCAAACTTTGGGATAGGTGGTAGGTAGGTAAATATTATATATACATATATTTGTATACACAACACAGAGAGAGAAGGAGAGAGGGAGAGAGTGACGTGATTCATATTATTAATGAACTATTAGCTGAGAGTTTACCAGGAGAAAGTCTGAAGAGGCTTTAAGTGGATGTGATTACGAGACCATTCACTCAGTTTATCTACTTGGCAGTGTGGAAAGATCTCTGGTCTCGGACCTAAGTCCTGAGTTCTAGTCCTGATTCTGCTGGACACTTCCTCGGGAAAGAGCATTGCATAATGGCTAGAATGCTGAATTTGTTTATCTAGAAGACTTGCTAAGTAAATTAATTTAAAAGGAAAAAAAAAAGATGACGGGTTTGGAAACCACCTCTAGCCTTTGAGGAGCCATTGAGATCAATATTGAAAGGCCGTATTTCTGAGCCTGAAGGGAGAGGTGGAGGATGGGAAAGGGCTCCTGAGGAATTCTCCCAGAAGCCTGGAGAGTCTTCATAGGCTTATACAGACCAGATAAAGGAAATTGAAGCAACAACAACAACAAAAACCCATGTTTAGATAAAAGTGAAGGGCTGGGGAAGATTATTAATAACATATCTTCTTCTGGGTGTGGTGTTTAGCCTTGATTTACTTCCTCTGCCAATCCAGAATTTGTGCCCACCCCTTCCCAATCATCAGAGCTGACCTTTCCTCTAACTAGTGATCAGCATTAGTGTTAATGTCCCAGTGCCTGAGCCCTAATGCCTGGGGCATCTTTTTTAGCCTCCTGGGGAGCTTCCAGTGGGGGCAGGTAGAACCACCAAGGCCTGGGACTGAGTCGTGGGGAGGGCGCCTCCTGGGTAGGGTGTGGCAACCCCCAGATGATGGGGACTCCTGGGATGTGGGTTGTCCAGCCTTCAGGCAGCACAGACTAATAATGCTTATAACAGCTTGCATTTACATAGCATTTTAAGGTGTGCAAAGCATTTGATGTGATATTTCATTTGGTCCTCACCACAGCTCTGGGAGAAGTAGATTATTACCTCCATTTTACAGATGAGGAAACTGAGGCTGAAAGAAATTAGATGATTTTCTCAGGGTCACACAGCCATTAACTGTTGCAAAATTCTTAACTCCATGTCTAGCACTACACCACCTAGTGGAAAGATGGGAAGAAGAAACAGTAGCTAAGGACTGAAGCTTGTACCTTGGTTTCCTCATCTGGAAAATTATGGGGCTGGACTAGAAGATCTCAAACCACTAATCAAAATAGGGGCCTTGAGCGAGGCTGAGCCTCTGTGTGCCTCAGTCTCCTTATCTGTCAAATAGGGCTGGATGTATCTGTCAGATAAATATTGCCTCCATTAGAGATGAGTTGCCAAGCCATAGGGAAGACTTCAGCATTACTAAGCATTTACTGACCATTTTGGCACTGTCTTTTCAGATTATTTACAGAAAACAAATAGCCCAGCTGGATTTTCACACTGGGCGCCTCTTAGCTCATTTCTTTCCCCCTCCCCCAACCTCTTCCTCTGCCTGATTAAGCTTATCTCACCAAGTAAGGGATTGTAACTGGCCCTACCTTATTACCCCTCCACTTACTAAGGTGCCTCATGTGGGGGGGAGGACAGGGAAAGGGGAGGGAATGGAGGGGAGGTGGGTACAGATAGAAAGGGAAGAGAGGGACGAAAAAGAGAGAAAACACCTCAAGTGGGAGCATATAGAAAGATGAGCAAAAGAAAGGGAAGACATTCTGATTTAAGGAGAAGAGAGAGAAGAGACCAGGTGGTATGTCATCTGTTATTAGCGTCTAGTAGAAAGAGCACCGGTTCTGAAGTCAGAGACAAAGAGTTCAGATCCTACCTCTGACCTTGGGCAAACCACTTTACCTTGCTGGTCCTCATCTGAAGCAGCCAGGTGGCAAGCATAGTTAATGGAGTAAGGCAAACAGGTTCAAATCCTGCCTCAGATATTTATTAGCTATGTGACCCTGGGCAAGACACAGCCTTTCTCTGTCTCAGTTTCCTCATCTATAAAATTAGCTGGGTTAGCCCCAAAGGTTTCTATGGTCCCTGCCAGCTCTAAATCGATGATTTTATGGATCTGTGCCCCTCCCAGCTGGCTTTCTGTTTCCATAATCTCCCTTCCCATTATTCAGTTGATTTCTCAGACAGAACCCCGCTTCATAGCAGTAGTACGTATAGTCTATAGCACAGAGACTATAGTATAGACCTATACTGTACTATATACCCCCTAGAGCAGGGGTTCTTCATGTTTTTTATGTCATGAGCCCCTTTAGCAGTCTAGTGAAGCCCAGGGACCCCTTCTCAGAAGAATGTTTATAATGTATAAAATACCTAGGACTTCAAAAGAAAGCAATCATACTGAAATAGACATCATTTTTTCCCATCCAAGTTCATAAACTTCTTGAAATCCATTCACAGTGAGCATCCCTGATTTAGAAAATAACCTTGGATACAATATTTTTATCAGTGAAGTCATTATTATTAGGGAATTAAAGAGACCTACGTTCAAGTCCCAGCTCTGCCATTAACTAGCTATACAACTTGAGGAACCTTCCTAACCTTTGTAAGCTTTTGTTTCCTCATCTGTAAAATCAGGGGCCTGGTAGATGATCTCCAAGCTTCCTTCTGGCCTTATCGATCTTTGATTCTATGAAAACACCATCCATATGGTTGCAAAGAATTCTCCCAAGCAAGGACCAATGTCTGTTATCTGTCAATAAAATCCCACCTATGTGGATGTGGTACTTACCATCCACAGGCTCACGAGATGTCAGAGCTGGGAGGGACCTTAGAGATAAGCTGGTCCAAGCCCCCGGTCCCCATGCCTGCCTCCCCCCATTCTGGAGGTGGAAGCAGCAAGCTGACACAGCAAGCAATGACAGAAGGTCTTCCTGACTCCCTGACCAGTACTGTCTCCATTATTCTATACTCATTCATCCTCCAGTGAGCTCCATCTATGTGCCACTCTTAGGGTACTGAAGGTGGTGGGAGGGCTGTAAAGGAGACAAAAGCAAGGACATAGAACCCAAGAATCTCTGAGATGACACAGAACTCTGAGCTCACTGAATCAACTTCAATCTCAGTAAGAATAGAGGCCCTTCCTGGAGTCAGGAAGCCCTGAGTTCAAATCCAGCCTCAGACACTAGCTATGTAACCTTGGTCAAGTCTCTTGAACTTCTCTCTGCCTTAGTTTCTCCATCTATAAAAGGGGGATAATAATGGCACCTGCCTCCCAGGTGAGGATAAAATGTGATGAGTTTTATGAAGTATTTTGTAACCTTATTTAACTAGGGTAACTAGATGGCACCATGGACAGAGTGCTGGTCCTAGAGATAAGAAGACTCCCCTTCCTTTCAAACCCGGCCTCACACATTTACTGGCTGTGTGACCCTGGTCAAGGGTTACATCGCCCTGTTTGCCTCAGTTTCCTCATCTGTAAAATGATCTGGAGAAGGAAATGGTGAACCACCAAGAAGAACAACAAGGAGCTTATGACAACTGTTCAGGCAAATGATGATGAGGGTCTGAATGAGAACTATACTAGTAGGAATAGAGAGAAGAGAATGGATGTGAGAAATCTGATGGCGATAGGCTCAACAGGGCTTGGTAACTGGATGTGAGGGGTGAGAGAAGAGTAAAAAATGACGCCAAGGTTATAAGCTAAGTGACTCAGGGGTGATGATGATGCCATCAGTACAAACAGGGGAGGGAAGAATCGATGAGTTCAGTTTAGGACATGTTGAATTGGAGGTGTGAGTGGAATATCCAGGTGGAGCTGTCCAGCAGGCAGCTGTCAATTCAAGATGAGAGCTCTGGGAGAGATTGCGCTCGATCTATGGATTTGGGAGTCATCTGCATAGAGGTGATAATTGAAGCCATGGGAGTGGATGCGATCACCAATAAAGGACACGTAAAGAGGCAGAAGGAAGGGCAGAAAACAGGCCCTTTAGGAACCATGCCGTGCTTTAAGGGTAGGGGCAGTGGTGAAGGAAGAGGAGCCAAGAAAAGAGATAGATAGGGAGAAGCCAGAGGGATTGGAGAACTAGGTCCTCTGAGGGGCTTCTCACTCTTCTGGGCCTGTTCTCAATTCACAAACCCACTCCCAGCAGCTTCGGGGGAGGCTCACTCATTTCCTCCTGTTGAATTTTGTCCTATTTGCCTTCCCTGACAGTCTGTCCCCCTGACCACCAGAAGGTATTTGGGGCTTGATGGAGGCCGCATCTCCCCCCTACCCCAATCAGGACCCAGGAAGGGTCTTTCTCCTTCCCTCCTTAACAGGGGGATCAGCCCCTTGGCCTTGGCCTCCCCTGCTTCATATTTTTGCAAAAGCAAATGTCTGGCAAATTGTTGGCTTTATTGAGCTGGAATTAAACCTGGCTCTTGATAAGAGGCCCTTTTTTTTTTTTACTTTTGCCTGCTGGAGAGAAATCAACTAACATATGCAGCATGTGTAGCAGTGGAGAAAAATGTAATGCGGAAAGGGAGAGAGCAGACCTGTTTAATTCAATACAACATGCTCATTCTTTGTTCTTCCTTGCCCAATAAAGAAAATTCTATAATCATGATGATCGTCATCATTATCATCAGTGGAGAGACTGCATGGTGTAGTACATATGGAGATGTGGCTTTGGCTCCAAGAAGGCCTGGGTTCAAGTCCCGCCTTAGATGCATACTAGTTTTGTGACCCAGCTGTAGGCCAGAGGTGGCCCAAACAGGCACCCACTGGCAACACCTGTGAGTGTGAGTGAGACCAGAACCAGATGAAAATGTAACTGGGAAATGCTTAACGAAATAAATAAAAGTCAATATGGGGCCTGCAGGGATCCTCATTACAGGTTAGTGGCTACTTTTTCTATTAGAGTTTGACCCTACCGCCCCAGGCGGCTCTCTTGAGACTCTGAGAAAGGGCCTGTCTTCATTATCAGAAGAAGTTTCCTCTTCTAGGAGTTTCTTGTACTCATGAAATCACCAGTTCAATCCCTCTTCGTCTCCTTCTCTTTCTCCTTCCTCCTCCACCTTTTCCTCCAACTCCATTATTATCATTATTAATAGCAGAAGTAATAATAGCCAACATTTATAAAGTGCTTACTATGTGCCAGGCATCGTGTTAAACATTTTACAACCATCATCTCATTTGTTCCTCACAACAGCCCTGGGAGGTTATCTCCATGCTACAGATGAGGAAACAAGCAAACAGAGGTTAAGTGACTTGCCCAGGGTCACACAGCTAGGAAGTACCTGAGGCTGGATTTGAACTTGGATCTTCCTGACTCCAGGCCCAGGGCTCCATCCTCAGGGCCACTTAGCTGCCGCTGCTGCTGTTGGGATGACAATGATGACAATGATGACCAGCCTCAAAACTGAGAAGATGTGGGTACGAGTCCCACCTCATACACACTGGGCAAGTCATTTAACTTGTCTGCTTCAGTTTCCTCATCTGTAAAATGGAGACAATAATAGCTCCCACCTCCCAGGGTTATAGTGAGGCTCAAATGAGCTGGTAATTATAAAGCACTTAACACAGCATCTGCTATATAGTAAGCACTATATACATGTTAGCTATCTATGATGATGATGATGGTGATGGTGGTGATGGTTATGTGGCCCTGAGTGAGTAATTTAACCACTCAGTGCTCTGGGCCATAGTTGTCAGACACAGCCCACAGGCTACATGAGGCCTACAATGCCTCACGGGCAGCCCGAGCCAGTTTAAAATGTAATTGGGAAATAGTAAACAAAAGAAATTACATAAAAAGAAGCATATAAACATGGGCTTTCCAAGTCAACATGTGGCCCGCAATGATCTGTATGTATGGATTAGTGGCCCTCATTTCTATTGAGTTTGACAGTACTGATCTAGGCAAGTCTCTGTGACCATAAGCTGCAGAGCAGGTACATATCTGAACTGAGGAGGGAGGATGGTAGGGGGAGTTTCCTATGCTGATGACATCATGGGTCTGATCTCATAGTCGTTTTCCTTCAACATCCTTAGAGCAGTTTAAAGCACTTGCCTTGGTTCTGCTGTCATGGTGCTAGCCAAGATGGGATGCCAGGGTTCAGGACACCATGAGGGCCATCCCACATTTTGTTTCTCTGACACTCGGCCTACAGCTCCACATCTTACCACTTCCGCTCAGCTCTCACAAGACTGCTTTTTAAACTTGCTGCCTCATACGGTCTTGGCCTTGTGATGTCACTGCCTTGTAGCTCACGCAGAATTCTCTGGGAGGTGCTGTCTTCTCCACAAGCCCTGTGAAAAATAATGTCTCTAGACCTACATTTTACATAGGGGATGTGTCCTATCATCTCATCATGTGGGACACCCTCATTTGAATGCTCTTCATCTTAAAAGTTTTTTTTCAATTAACAAACATTTATTTTTTCTCGTTCCCACCTCTCCTTCACTGAAAAAGAAAAACAAAATACTTGTAACAAATACTCATGGCCAACTCCCAAAATTCTCACATTATCCACATGCAAAAAAAAATCCACATCCACATGCCTCATTCTACATCTTAAATCTCTCCCCTCTCTGTCAGGAAGCAGGTATCATTCTCCAACATCAGTCTTCTGTAATCATGGTTGCTAAGCACTTTGATCAGTATTCCTACAGCTTTCATAGTCAGTTCTCTTTATAATATCTTAATTGTAAGCTTTGTTCTCCTAGTTCTACCCACTTCACTTTGCATCAGATCATACAAGTCTTCCCAGGTTTTTCTGAAGTCGTCTCTTACAGCATGATGGTACTTATTCTTACACATTCTTACAGCACATTTATATACCATAATATGTTCAGCCGTTCCTGAATGCTCTGCATCTTAATGATGGACGTCTAAAATGTAGTGACCAGAATTAAACACTGTACTTCACTTGTATTCTGACTACGGCATTTCTCATTTTCAGTCAGTCATAATCAACCAACAAATATTTAAGTGACTGCTATATGCCAGGTACTGTAGTAGGCACTAGACATACACATAAAAATGAGCTATCCCCCGCCTGTGGGGGATTCGACATGTTCACAGACAAATAAATGCAGAATGTTTATGAAAGACATACAAAGCCATTCAGGAGAGATATTGTGAAGGAGGTGGTACTTGAACTGATCTTCAAAGGGACCTGGACATCCCATTCCAAGTGAAGGGACAGCCTGAGCAACGGTCTAGAGATAGACTGTAATTTTGTAAAACCAGGAGTTTGGCTGGAATGTAGTGGAAATGAGGGGGAGTAATGTGTAATCAGGAAAGGCAGGCTGAAGCCAGATTGCAAAAGTCCTTAAATGACAAATGGAAGAGTTTGTGTTTTATCTTAGAGTCAATGTTAAGCTACTTGGAGCTTCTTTAGCAGGGGAATGGCATGGTCAGACCTGTAGATTGGAACTATGAGTGTGTCAGCTGTGTGGAGGATGGATTAGAGAGGGGAACAGGCTGGATACAGAGAGACTTACTTAGGAGGTGATTGCAGTAGGGCAGTGGGGGAAGGCCTGAAATAGGGTACTTGGAATGTGACTATGGAGAAGGGGACAAAGGTGAGAGAAATTGAGGAAGTTGAATCAACAAGATTTGGCATCTATTTATGTATAGAGGGGTGAGTAAGAATGAAATGTTGAACATTACACTGAGATTGTAAACTTAGGTCATTGGAAAAATGATGGTGCCCTAGACAGAAATAGGGAAATCAGGAAGAGTAGGCAGAAAGATAATGAGTTCCAGACACCATGCCTCTCTTAATGATAATGTTCTGAACACTGTGCCTCTTTTAATTCAGTCTAGGATGACATTAACTTTTTTAATTATCATACCACATTGTTGGATAATACTGAGCTTGAAAGTCCACTAAAAACCTTAAGATCTTTTTTGGAAAAACTGCTGTCTGGACAGCCTGTGTCATCTTCTTCTTGTGAAATTGTTTTTTTGACCCCAGCTTTAACATTTTACATTTATCTCTATTCAATTTCACCTTATTAGACTAAACCCATACTTCCAACACAGAGATCTTTGTGGATCCTGCCCCTTGTCATCCAAAATGCCAGCTATTTCTGCTAGCTTTCTGTAATATGCAGATCTGAGAGAGAGACCAAAGGTTTACAGATTACATAGAACCTATATTTTTAGGAACATTTTGAAAAAGGAATTGGGAAGCATGGTAAAAACCAAATAATATCATGTGAAATTAAGTAAACTGTATTTTAATAGACAGGAAAAATGTGTTGTTATTGATGTTGGAATTATCCCTGGATCAGCTATCTGTATACAGTCAGATCATCAACTTGTCAGAGCTAAGATCAGGATTAGTATAAAGCATTAGTATAATTAATTAGTATAAAGTATAAAGCAAGAAGAATAACAAGCAAAAGATACTGTACACAGCTAAAGCAACTCAATCTTGAGCTATTTAAGTAAGTAATTGGCCATCAGAAATGGGAAATGGGAAACAGAAATGACACTGACACCAATTATAATAATTTTATGCAGAGTTTAACTAATGTAAATGATTTCCCACAATAAGGAGATCAAAAAAAAAGGACCTTACTTAGCTAACATTTGACTTACTTGACAAATGGAGAACGATCGTTGCCAAAGGCAACACCAAACTACAGTATAAACTGATTTGTAAAATCTTACAGAGAAGAAGGATAGATGATTTTGAGAATTATTGTCTCCTAAAGCAGAGAAAAGCAGTGGAGAGTAAAAGGAGTTTGAAGAAAACTTGGCAAGACATCCAACTAAGCAGTCATTACAAGGGCATCTAAGGATGAAAACTGAAAGAAGCCAACAAACAGCGGAAAATGGAAAAGATCTGTAAACGTGATAACAAACTTCTCTCCATAATGAAATAATCACACTTGGACCCTACCAACCAGTGCTTATAGTAGGGGTAAAAATGACACCAAAGAATATAAAAATGGGAAAAATCAATCATATTTAACCATATGTATGTATGAGATCCATGCTGGAGGTGACACAATTTTGAGCACATTTAAAGATAAGATATATAAGACACCTGAAAGAGGAAAAGTTATTAAAGATATGGAAAAAAGTCTTACACTTTCTTAATATCAAAAAAAAGAAAACTAGAGAAAGTCATTGACTTATATGCCTATTGTTCCATCTGTACAGAATATTTGAGTGTTATCAATAGGTGGATTTAAGGCATCCTTGATTTGGAAGTATTAGTAGAAATGACATTCAGCAATGGATTGAATGAAAGATATAAAGAATATATGATTCCTTGATGTTTATTTTTTGTGTACTACCAAAAAATCATTTGATTCAGTAAATCAAAATACTACCTTATGGCTCTTTTTTCAACAAGATGTCTCCCATCTGTACACCAAAATCATTCAAGATTCCTTGAAAGATATAACAATAGAAATAACCATATTCAGTAATCTTATGATCATGAACATCAGGTAAGACATAAAACAGGTTGATGTGTATTCACCAAAAGGGCTCACCACTGATGGAGGAAATTCAATGCAGCATCCAAGTTGAAGAGGGATTCACTGTGGATGGTGAGATCCTGCAGATGCCTGTGTTTATAGATGCCATTGTTCTGATTAGCTCAAGCCCAGAAAACTGCAGAACCCTCATAGAAGACATCTCTAGTCACTCGAAAGAGCTGACTTGACACAGGAAAAGACCGAGTGATTGAAGAATAACTATTGCCCAGATTATAAACATGCATTTAGATGAACAATCTTTAGGACTTGTCTGCAGATTTTTATATATGGGACAAATAGTACAGATGGCTGAGTTGGGCCCAGAGTTGAACAAAAGTAGAATATTGGGATAGATTGCCTTCTGGAAACTACAAAGCTCCTTTAATGACCCCAAGTCTCCTGTGGAAGCAAAGGAGCAATTTTTAATGCTGACATTTTACTAGTGTTACTGTACAGTTGTGAGGCATGAAACATTACAGTTTCCAAAGAATTGGAAATGTATATTGAACAGAGGGCAACAGAGAATGACATGGTGAGTGCAAATAGGCTGCAACAGCTAATCAATGAGGAATTACAAAAAAGAACAGGCACAAAAGATACCATCAAGGAAATGGATAACAGTAGAGAATATGGCCTGGTCACAATGGAAAGGCAAGGGATGAGAGGTAGGTAGCCAAAGGGTTAGTATCTTCTCAATGTCAAGAGAAAATGAAAAATGCCTCCAATACACCAAGTATATTTCCTGGGGAGAATTCAGGACTCCCTGAATGCCCTCGGTCAGTAAATATTTATTAAGCACATTTATTATCTGTGGGAAACTGTGCTTAATCACTGGGGATAAAAAAATGAAAAAGGCAAAAAGCAGTTCCTGCCCTCAAGGAGGTCACAATTTAATTGGGAAGACAATAAGCAAACAAACTATAACAAAATAAACAGGAAATAAATGAGAGGTAAGACACTAGAATGGAGAAGGATTAGGAAAGTTTTCCAGTAGAAGATGAGATTTTAAATGAGGCTTGAAGGAAGTCAAAGAAGCCTGTAGATGGGGGAGATGTGGAGGGCAAATATTCCAGACATGGGAGATGAGCAGAGAAATGCTTTCAACGGAACAGTAAAGAGGCCTGTGTCACTGGACTGATGTATATGTTGGGGAGTTAAGATCTAAGAAGACTGGAAAGGTGAAGTGGGATGGAGGGCTTTGAATGCCAAACAGAGGATTTTGTATTTGATCCTGGAGGCCATAGGGAGTCATTAGAGTTTATTGAATAGGGGGTTGACTTGGTGAGACTAGTGCTTTAGGAAAATTACTTTGGTGGCTGAATGGAGAATGGATTGGAGTGGGGAGAGACTTAAGACAAGAAGACCCACCAGCAGGTTATCACAATAATCAAGGTATGAAGTGATGAGGGCATAGACTAAAGTGATGGCAGTGTCAGAGGAGAGAAGGGGTGATGTTCCAAAGGTGACAACAAGCCATGGCAACAGCTTGAATATAGGGGGTGAGGGATAGTGAGGAGCTGAGGATGACAGGAAGGCTGCAAACTTATGGGGGGAAAGGGACAAGAGTCATTCAAAATAAGTAGGCACTAATGGGTCGCAATCTATATGTACCATCAGAGGGAACTTTCAAATCAAGGAGAAGTACCATTTGAATCTTCATCCAAATCACTGATTTAAAATGTCAAACAGATTCAAGGGGCCTAGGGTCTCTCTTTCTCGAAATCCTTAAATACAGGCTACATGCATACCCATATAACATGTTCCTGCCCAGGGTCATTTTTTCCATCATTAGATATTTATTGAACACCTACTACATGACAGGCACTGAGGGAGATTCATATAGTAACAAGGCCCTTATTTATACCCTACTTACAGATTTAAAATACTAATGATTACCTGACCAATGCCATCGTGTAGTATTAGCTAAATCTCGCTTTGTATTTTGCTTTTTAAAAATAGATATATTTTGTTTTTATGGCATCTTCATTTTGACCTTAACTTTTATAAGGTTTAGTTCCCACAGATCTTACTTTCCCCCATAATGTTATTTGTCAAATTTCCTATTTTTAGTGATCCAATCAATGACATTAGACAGGGTATACCTGTATTCATCTCTAAGGAGACAGTTTAAAGCAGTTCATTCCTGAGAACAGAAGGATGAGTTAGATG
The DNA here is from genome assembly GCA_028646595.1 of Phalanger gymnotis. Lineage (NCBI taxonomy): Eukaryota > Metazoa > Chordata > Mammalia > Diprotodontia > Phalangeridae > Phalanger > Phalanger gymnotis. The sequence goes on along the minus strand of CM053622.1, from coordinate 421,747,721 downwards.
ACCTTGAAGCCTGTTTCAGACTCTGCTAAAACTGAAGAATAGATGGAACCCATCACATGATTCATGAACCTCATGTTTCTATTTTTAAGTCTTATTGATGCCTTACGCTTTTACACCATATCAATTTCTGGATATAACCATCCTTCTCTACCCAAAAAGTTCCCCCTTATTGTCGTTCATTTTTTAAAAAGTTCAACAAAACGAACTAATGCATCACTCTGTCTAACATTCTATTCCCATAAACACCCAACCTCTTCAGTAAAACTGGGAAAGCCAATTTACTGGTTTCTTCTCAGGGGCCAAGCTTGCTCATTATAATTACACAGCACTAAGTTTCATTTTTTGTTTCTTTGTGTATAGTGTTGTAGGCATTTTGCATGTTTTTTCCTGTTATTGAATTAGCACAGAACCTGCCATATAGTAGGTGCAATATAAATGCTTATTCCCCTCCCCTTTCTGCTTACTTAACTCTGTATCTGTTCATTTAAGTCTTACCATGCTTCTCTGAACTCTTCACATTCACTGTTTCTTATGGTGCAATAATATTCATGTACCACAGTGATGCATCCCACAGATGATGAGCTATACATACACTTTGTTTCCAGTTATTTGCACCCACAAAAAAAAATGCGGCTATAAATATTTTGGCATGTATGAGATTTTTATGTCTTTAACCTCCCACACATAGTAAGTGGTTAAAAATGCTTTTTAATTCATTAATTATTTGGAAAATATGCCTGATAGGAGAAGAGTGCCCTAAAGGCATGGACATTTTAGTCCTTTTTTTCACATAATTATAAGCTCTTTTCAATAATGCTTGGATGGCTTCACAGCTCCACCAGTGTTTTAGAATGCCTATTTTTGCGCAGCCCCTCTACATTAATTATTTATGGCTTTTTCATCTTAATCAATCTTGTAGGCATAAAGTGAAACTTCAGAGTTGTTTTAATTTGCATTTCTTTTTATTATTAGTGATTTGGAGACATTTTATATGATTGTTAATAGTAATTCTTTTGAGAATTGACAACTTATCCATTGATCTTGTATATTTAACTCTTGGTCTTATATATTCATATGAGTTCCTTATGTATCTTGGATATCAGATCCTTAGCAAAGAAATTTGATGCAAATTATTTTTTTCCCAATCAAGGTCCTTTTTCCTTCTGTTAGCTGCATTGATTTTGTTCATGCAAAAGCTTTTCCATTTTCCACCTCCAGAGAAAGCACTGATATCGATTGAATAGAGACTGAAGCATGCTATTTTTCACTTTCTTTCTCTTACTTTTTTTCCTTTTACCTAAGTCTTCTTGTACAAAATGACTAATATGGAAATGTTTTACAGAATTGCACATGTATAATTTATATCTGATTGCTTACCATCTCAGGAAGGGGGAGAGGAGAGAAGAAAAACTTTCCATTTCATATAATTTCAATGGTCTGTTTTCTGATTTGTGATCTCCTCTGTTTAAGTGTTCTCCCCTTAGGCAGAGTAGTGAGAGATATTTCCTTCCATTTTTCTCCAATTTTTAAAAATTACATGGCTTTTTTTACTTAAATCATTTATCCATTTGGATCTCATTGAGGTATATAATCTCATAAGATCTCATCCTTCTTTTTAAGTAGCATTCATCTCATAATTATTTTTTTTCTGCAGGATAGAAATCACATGACATATCCCTCTTGACTCTGGATGTATTCAAGGAACCAGTAAATTCATCTAAAGTCTGGAGAGACAGACACTAAAATTCTAATCCCAGTTTTTTTATGGATGATAAGATGTTTATGTAGAAATTTTAAAATTTAAAAAGCACTTTACATACATCATACTATTTGATCTTCATGACAACCCTGTAATGATTATAATTAGGATCATAACCATTTATATAAACTGAGGCTCAGATGGATCCCCCATTTTTCTGTCTAGGTGGTCTATAATATGACAATATTACTTCTGTTGATCTTCACCCAAATGTTTTCTGCCATGGTTACCCTCTGCTCCTATTCCTGCATTTCCCTGAGTTTACCTTTTTAATATACAATGTTTTACTTTACCCTCATCCCACCCCCCTTTTACCCATTGAGTTTCTTTTACCCAAGGTCAACCCTACCAGAGCCATAGTCCAGGCTTGGATTTTATGCTTTGAAATCCCCAAGATGCTGACTCAGTCCAATTTCTCTCCTTGCATTAGAATCTATAGTTTCTCTTGCTTGATAACCATACTTTGTACATAGATATCTGAGTCCACAGCTTTTATTGCTGGTTCCTTTCAATCGGCTAAGGTGGCTTATTTGGTGAGTGCCTTATTATCTAAATGACAGCACCTGGGAACCACCTTCAGACAGGCCCATCAACCCTCGAATGACCTGGTCTCCAGTCCTCTTACCATCCCAGTTGTCCTCTTGTGGTTGCATTTTAGTTTATCAATAACTTCTCTGAGACGTGGTATTTAGGACTGAAGACGGTATTCCAGATTTGATCTGACCTGACCAGGGTTCAGCAGGGCTTTCACCTCTTTCATAGAGTCAGGAAGATGTGAGTTCAAGTCCTGGGCTCAGACGTCATCACCCTGAAAAAATCACTTAACTCAACCTACCTTCATTTCCTCCTCTGCAAAATGAGACCAATAATATAAACCCCCAATTCACGTTGTGAGACCAATAATAAGAACCCCTAATTCACATTGTGAGACCGGTAATAAGAACCCCCAATTCACATTATGAGACCAGTAATAGCCCCCCAATTCACATTGTGAGACCAGCAATAAGAACCCCCAATTCACATTGTAAGACCAGTATTAAGAACCCCTAATTCACAGGGTCATTGTGAGAATCAAGTAAGACAGTATACGTAAAGTGCTTTCAAAACCTAAAGTGTCATAAAATGTTGACTCTTACTATTGTCATTACTATTGCTTCATCTATTAATACGGGCCAGGGTTTAATTTGCTCTCTTGTTTGGCTGACATTCCATGTCCTGCTGAAAACTCCAGTTGAGCTTCTGCTCTGATCTTTTCCATGGAAACTTCTGTCTAGCCACAAAAGTCCCTGGTCATTTTGAAACAACTCGTTTCAGCAGTGGTTGATAAAAATGGGAATGAAAATGGTGAAGACCACCATGATGCCAGCGATGGTGAACGTGTTGATGCCAGGTAGTGATAGGAATGGTTTTAGTAAAGAGGATGATTTGGTAAGTACAATGAAGGGTATTATTAGCAGTGAGGATGGTGACAATGACGACCTTGGGGTGGTCAGAGAGGAAGGTGGCTATTTTATGATATGAAAGCAATGATACTACTGGGTATATCGCTCGTGGCAATGGGCCCATCTGAAAGTGGTTCCCAAGTTCCTTCATTTGGATAATAAGGCACTCACCAAACAAGGCCCACACCTTCTCATAAACCCATATTGCTGTAGTCATACAAATCTGTTATAAAATTTATGAGCCCACCAACCTGCCCCCTGCTCATCTTATAGGTGCTGAAAATGAAGTCTCTGCTTTTGCTTATGTACCATATGCTAGGATTGTGGTAAAAGGATGATGGCCCCTGAGACAAGCATTTCCTGATGAAAAGGGGAGGTTTGGTTTGGGGGAAGTGGCTCCCTATGGAATATAAATTCCTTGAGAGCAGGGACTAGTTTACGTTTTACCATTGTCTTTCCGGTAGTCTGTGTATAGCAGGCATTTAATAAATGCCTGTTGTATTGGACTGAATTGAATGGTCTTCAAAGGCAGATCAGAGACCTCAACAGTCTTTCCTACCACAGAGTGCATCTCCCTCAGTCTCTCCTACCACAAAACTATCTCCCTCATGGCCATGGCAGACAAGGTCATGGATTTAGAGTATGAAGGGTCCTCAAGAGCCATCTAGTCCAACACCTTCATTGTATAGATGAAGAAACTGAAGCCCATAGACTCACCCAAGGTCACACTGGCCCTGCAGCTAGTGACAGAGCTCCAAACATCCCACTCCAGACCCTTGGTGGTCATCTGTGGGGCCAGATCTCTGCATCCTGCATATTGGAACACACCTTCCACACCCTCCTGTCTGGTTTTTGCTGTGCCCTCACTTGGAGACACCAAGGACTAAAGGCTCATACCAGTTCCCTCACCCGAATACCTATTTCTATACCTCTCCACACCTTTTGCCTCTTTCAAGTCCCCTTCCTTAACTACCTCACCTCAAAATGACCCCTCTGAACTTGTACAACACTTCCTGTCTGTGCCCCTCACTTAACATTATTAAATAACTTGCATTATTATGTGTTTTCTGTTTATGTATGTCCTTTCTCCCCAGTGGGTAAGGCATTGGAACTGTAATGGGGGGGACATAGAGTCAAATTGTGCCCCAGATATTTACTAGCTGTGTGACTCTGGGCAAGTTACTTAACTTTTCTCTGCCTCAGTTTCCCCTAAGGTAATCCTTATGACCTGTCAGGTGTCTTCTGGTTCTAATGCTATGATCCTCTGATCCTTTGAGGGTAGGGAATGAGTCCATTGTTTGTCTGCCTATCAGCACTTAACATAGGACTGGGATTCTCAGCAGACATTCAAAAAACACTCATTGTTCAGTTGTCTGATTAACAGACATGTAATTCTGGCTATTTCCTTTATTTCAGGAGAAGCGACTAACACGAAGAAGAGCGGAGGGGGGAGAGCCAGGAAGCTAGGCAGATGGAGGAAGAAGTCCAAGCTGAGCTGGACATGGGCATCAACAGGAATACAAGAAGTGGTAGAAAGTAACTGGAGATTTCCCCAGGGAGGGTTCTCCCCACGGAACACTGCAGCCCTCAGCCCAGTCTGAGACCATGCCTGACGGGACAGGACTTCACTGAGCTTCCCACCTCTCCCCCCTCCCTTGGCTTCTGCCCAGCCCCCTGTCCCCACAGGCTGGACAGAGAGTCGCCCTTCTCTTACCCTTAAACACGCCTCATCACTCTTGGGACCATGCAAGAGGTGACCATTTAAATTCAGCGCTTCCCCCAGTTTCTGGCACCCCACTCCCCCACCTCCTCACCCCTTTCTAGCAACCTCACCGGGAATCCACCTCTGGGTGGTGCTTCCAGATGGCAGGTTGCAGGTGGGGGGTGCTGTGCGTGTGTGTGGCAGCCGCGTCCCTACTGTACACTGGTGGGCTGGTGCGGGCCGACTGCTGGCTCATCGAAGGCGACAAGGGTTTCGTGTGGTTGGCCATCTGTAGCCAGAACCAGCCCCCTTATGAATCCATCCCCCAGCAGATCAACAACACCATAGTGGACCTGAGGCTAAATGAGAACAAGATTAAAAGTGTACAATACGCCTCCCTCAGTCGCTTTGGGAACCTGACGTACCTCAACCTGACCAAGAATGAAATCACCTACATTGAGGATGGGGCCTTCTCGGGTCAGTTCAACCTGCAGGTGCTACAGCTGGGCTATAATCGCCTGAGGAACCTCACCGAGGGGATTCTCCGAGGCTTGAGCAAGTTGGAGTACCTCTACCTCCAGGCCAACCTCATTGAGACGGTCACCCCCACTGCCTTCTGGGAGTGCCCTAACATCATGAACATTGACTTGTCCATGAACCGCATCCAGAGACTAGACAGTGGTACCTTCACAGGGCTGACCAAGCTCTCCATCTGTGAGCTTTACAGCAACCCCTTCTACTGCTCCTGTGAGCTCTTGGGGTTCCTCAAATGGCTGGCAGACTTTACCAACATGACGCGCACCTATGACCGTATGCAGTGTGAGTCACCGCCCGACTACTCTGGCTACTTCCTGCTTGGCCAAGGCCGGACCAGCTATCGAAACGCCCTGAGCATGCTGTCCAGCCTCTGCACTGACGGTTCATACACTGTGGGATCCCGCTTCATCCCCGCCCGCTACCCACCCACCACCCCCCCGCCAGAGGGCCCATGCGCCGAGGATGAGTGCTTCTCCGGAGATGGCACCACACCCCTTGTGGCCTTCCACACTCCCGCCACCAAGTCAGAGATGCGGCCCAACATCTGGGTGAAGCACCTGACCCACAACTCTGCCACACTCGGTGTCCAGCTGCCCTCCCCCTTCAGGAAGATGTACGTCCTTGCTCAGTTTGAAAATGGTTTCTCCTCTGATATCACCAACTTGCACAAAGAGCGTGAGGAGATCGAGCTGTCTAACCTCATCACCCACACCAACTACACCTACTGCGTGGTGTCCCTGGGCCACCCACTGCGTTACAACCACACCTGCCTCACCATCTGTCCTACGAAGCCCCCACCGTCGCCAGGGCCCGTACCCAATTCCTCCACTGCAACCCACTACATCATGACCATTCTCGGTTGCCTCTTCGGGATGGTGATTGTCCTCGGAGCCGTCTACTACTGTCTGCGGAAGCGGCGGCAGCAGGAGGAGAAGCACAAGAAGACGGCAGGGGGCATGAAGAAGACCATCATTGAACTCAAATATGGGCCTGAGTTGGAGACACCGGGCATCGCCCAGCTGTCCCAGGGGCCCATGCTGGGTGGTGAGACCGTGACCCGCATTCCCTACCTTCCTTCTGCAGGGGAAGTAGAGCAGTATAAGCTCATAGAAAGCAGCGAGACCCCCAAGACCACGAAGGGTAACTACATGGAAGTTCGGACGGGAGAACAGCAAGAGAGGCGAGACTGTGAACTAGCCCTGCCGCCGGACAGTCAGAGTTCTGTGGCCGAGATCTCCACAATCGCCAAGGAGGTGGATAAGGTCAACCAGATTATCAACAACTGCATCGATGCCCTCAAGTCTGAGTCTACCTCCTTCCAGGGAGTCAAGTCTGGAGCTGTGTCCACAGCCGAGCCCCAGTTAGTCCTCCTGTCGGAACAGATTCCCAGCAAGCACGGCTTCCTGTCCCCCGTCTACAAGGACAGCTACGGCCACCCACTGCAGCGGCACCACAGCATGGAGGGGCCCCCCAAACGCTCCAGCACGTCATCCAGCGGCTCGGTCCGAAGTCCCCGTTCCTTCCGCTCTGAGGGATCCTCTGCCCACAAATCGGAGGCGAAGTACATCGAGAAGACGTCGCCCACGGCTGATACCATCCTCACTGTGACACCGGCGGCTGCCATCCTCCGGGCTGAGGCTGAGAAGATCCGGCAGTACGGCGAACACCGCCACTCGTACCCGGGCTCTCACCAGGGGGAGCAGGCGCCTCCCCATGACAGCCTGGGAGGCCGCAAGCCTTCCATCCTGGAACCTCTGACCAGACCCCGGCCCAGGGACCTGGCCTACTCCCAGCTCTCTCCCCAATATCACAACCTGAGTTACTCCTCCAGCCCCGAGTACACCTGCAAGCCCTCTCAGAGCATCTGGGAGCGCTTCAAACTGAACCGTAAGCGCCATAAAGATGAGGAGGAATACATGGCGGCCGGCCACGCCCTGCGCAAAAAGGTCCAGTTTGCCAAAGACGAGGATCTCCATGACATCTTAGACTACTGGAAGGGTGTGTCTGCACAGCACAAGTCCTGAGTCCTCCTCTATCTGTTCTCCCCACATTCCTCCCTTGCCCCTTCCTCTAGCCTCCCCTCTGCCTTCTAAAACTCGTGATGCTCATTGGACCAAAAGGAACCGAAATCCACAGCAGCTATTTTTAACCCAGAGACTGTCTTTAAAAACAAAACAAAACACACACATACACACACATACACAATTTTAAAAAAAAGGATCATGCCCCCCATCTTCCCTATCGCCCTGATCCTCAGCAGGTGGCAGAAGGGAGGGGAGGGGTAATTGACACCAACATCAAAGTAAAGAAAATGTGACGGATGGTAGCATAATATATCCAGAGATGATCTCACCTTTGGGAGTGTTGCACCAAATCTGAACATGCACATGCATACACACACACACACACACACACATACACACACACACATTAACATACACAAATACACAAGGGACTTCAGAAAACTGTGGCTCAGGGGTGGGGGTGGGTGGGGAGTTTTCTTTTTCTCTCTTTTTCTTTTTTTTTTTTTTTAAAGAAAAAAGTACTTTAAAAAAGATATAAAAATAGTGAGTGTGAGGGGGAGAGGTTCACGATCTGGCCAGTCTGCTGTCTCATCGCATGATTTCTCAGTCTGTGGTTTCTTTGTGGATTCTCTGTGTCCAGTCCGTCTCCATTGTTCTCCTCCTCCCTCCTCCAGAGTCAACCAGAAATGGGGAAAACAAACAGGAAAGGAATCCAAGAAGCCTGCCGGAGCAGCAGATGTTTGGGAAGGGCCTTGAATCAGGGGGGTGGGGAATCTTTCAGGTGGGACTCTGAGGTCAGCTGAGAAGTAGCATCTGTTGGCATTTTGGGGAAGGGGGGAGGACATGGCCAGGGCCGAGAGCTTGTGGCTAGAAGCTGGCCCCAGCTCCTGTTTGGCCTAACCCTACCCCACATTGTAATCTGTAGTCGTTCTATTGTACAGAGAAAAAAAATATTTCTATATTTGCAATGTTTGCTGTAAAACAAGAAAGAGAAAAAAAAGTACATCTACTAAAAAAAAACACACACACAAAACTTACCTGTTTGTACCAGGTTTTAATCATGGATTTTAGAAAAAGGTCTTTTTTTTTCCTGTTTGTTGGGGGAAGGGTGGGGGTCTGTTTCTTTGGGGGTGAGGTTGGTCTTAGGAAATGGAAAAGAGCCAAAGTTTTCTTCCTTTTTGTCTTGGGGAACGGGAGAGAATCTGTGTGTGGGTGAGGAAATGTATGATGTGGGGTGTGGGGTAAGAGCAGGAAAAATCAGGCAGAAGAATGTCCGTGTGATTTTGAGAGAATATACTTCAGAATGTGAGTGTGAGGTCTAGAGGATGTGAGATGGAGAGTAAGTAAAGCCATGAGTGTGAATGTGGGTGGGAGAGGATGGGTGTGAGAAGGAATGGGTGTGTTTGAGAGGGTGTGAAAGCCAGAGAGAATGGAGTGGGGGGGGCAGGGAGGGGGTGTCCGAGCATGGGCAACTGGAAGAGGGGCCGATACCCGGGCCCCCATCTACAGGTTCCTTACCTCTGGACCGAAGAGCCTAAGCTAGGCCAAAACCAGAAGGAGGGAGTGTGAATCGTTTAAGAACCCTGCCTTCTCTAACCTCCACCCTGAAAATACCTGGGCATCCCTCCCAGGATGCAACGTTTCCTCCCCTGCAGAACCTGCCTGATTTAGATGCTAGTGACACAGATCAGGGGAGTGACCAGCAGAAAATTTTGTTCTAATGGGGTCTTTGAATTGATCAGAGGGTGAATTGGGGCCCCCAAATAAGGCTTGGGCATTTCCTGATGAGGCAGTACCCCCAGGTGCACCAGGCTGATAAGGGCCCTGGTGACTGGGAAGAGGAAGGAGAGCTGGGTAAGAGCTTACCATCCCCTCCACCCCATTTGACTCATATATTCCAATAGCTCTTTGAAGTTCACTTAGGACTGCAAGAGACCTTTGAAATCATCTGGCCTAACCTCATATTATAGGTAAGAAAACTGAGATGTTCACAGAATCACACAGATGGCAGAGGCAAGATTTGAACCCAGATCTCTGACTCTTGTTGCTATTGACCATGCTGGAACCTGAATCTGTTCTGTTAATTAAGGAAATTTTTGCAAGGAGCTCCGGGTAACACTGCACTGAAGTGATTTTAAAAGACAGAAAGATCTTCCCAACAGCTTCCCTGGAGGTCTCTGGGTACAAGGTCAAGCAGGGTCGTGTGTGTGTGTGTGTGTGTGTGTGTGTATGAGAGACACAGAGAGGTGAATAAGTGTTTGCTATGAGCCACGCACCATGCTAAGCACCGATACAAATACACACACAAAAGACAGTCCCTGCCCTCAAGGAGAGAATTGTAATGGTGGGAAACATTACACAGAAAGGAGAGAGTATGTCTGCAGGTACAAGAAGATGGCCTGCATCAGAGACAAGATACCAACCTTGGTGTCCTGCCTCAGTCAAGTCCAAAGCTCTTTCCATTCCGATACACAGACAATAATCCTTACCCTAACTTGGAGGAAGAGAAGGTAAAAAGGAAAGAATGAAAGAAAACCCTTCCTTCGGAGTTCTTACCCACCTCAAGAGTGGAGGGGATTGGGCCTGCAATACATCCCTGCACCCTTCTGTGTTTGGGCCTGTCTTTACTGGTCAGTCCTGGCCTAAGATCTGAGCCCTGGAGGACTGCGTGTGTTTCTCCAAGGGACCAGGTAGACTGCACATCTTTTAGGTGACATCTTCCCGTGACAGTACGGAAAGGGGAGCTTGGGCAGTCTCCTGTCTTTCCTCCTGAACCATGGGATTAGGACCAGAGAAAAGTGACCTCTGATGAGTGGGAAAGAGGCTAGTCATTTAGAAGAGAAGGGCAAAGGGCACAGTCACTGAAGGGGGTATGGGGAAGAGAAGGAAAGAATTTGTCCTGAGGGAAGGGACTCACCCCATCTTGCTTGACCTCCAAAAGGAGCAAGATCTCCCAAGTGACTCAATCTGGAAGTTAGCATTAACATGAATGACCGTCTTCAGCACCCATCCATACACACTGAGAATCCAAACTTCTGCCTGTGACTCCATGGCCAGTGGGAAGAAGATGCGAACTAGCAGAAGCTAGTTTGAGAATGGGGAAAGTGGGGGGGGGGCGGGAGGGAAAGGGGTAGTCCCAGTCAATAAACAAGTATTAAGCACCTCCTGTATACCTGCCAGACAGACATACATAAATACATACATACGTGTGTGTGCGTGTATAAAGATGAGTGAAACAGGCTCTGTCTTCAAGAAGTTTACATCCAGGGGAGGCAATATGCACATATATGTCTATACAAAAGAGAAAGACTTATTTTGGCAGAAGCTATATGTGTTTAGGTGGGAGTAGGAAAGGAAGGCCATTCCTTGCTATCTTCCCCAGCCACTGCCCTCTTCACCCCCCAGGACCCCAGGCTGCCAGGGCAGCTGGTATAAAAGTTCCCTGACATATGCCAAGAAACCACCTAAAATTCCCAGTCTCTCACCTCCTCATCAAGGAGTCTCAGGCTGGAGAAAGTTGAGGGGCTGTGATAATTAGCCACAATCTAATTCTTCTTTCACCACAAAATGTCCCTAAAGGTCAGGAATCTGCCCACCTTTCTTCCCAGGGTCTCTTTTTCTATCCACCTCAGGAGACCATGCAAGGGCATCCCGGTAAATGTTTAACAACCAGGCTGGGCAGGGAGGGGAGTGGGGAGAGGACAGGAGTATCCACAGCATACTTTTAAGTTTAATTCACATATTAACACTCTCCCTATCACTTTCTTAAGTTTAGAAATCAGTGAAATGATAAGTCAAGCCCTGATCTGTAGTGTTTGCTGACAGGAGTGTAGATGATCATACTAAAACTTTAACAATCGGGTCTGCAAGTTCCAGCTGGTTCAAGCACGTTCCTGGAGCACCCCTTTCAGTCCCCTTCTCCCATTACCATCTCCTCAAATCCATCCTATGTGGACCCTCTGGCTGCTGGAGCCTGAGAGGGATGAAGCCCAAGGCTCATGAGATACTCTCAGGCCTAGAGCTGGAAGAGACCTTAGAGACAGTCTAGGGCAACCTCCTTTTATAGATGAAGAAACTGAGGCTAGGAATGGTGACCTTGGCCCAGGTCACTGGAAGAGAAAGCATAGGAGGCACGATTTTGGACCCAGACTCCAGAGCCAAGCTGCTTCTCACGAAGTAGCTTCTCTCTCCTTCACACCCTACAGCGACTCTCCAGCTGAAATCCCCCGACTGTGAACACCAAGGAAATCGCAAAAGGGTAAGAAGCCACATGGAGGCATAGGGAAAAGGAACCCATAATTTAGAGCTGAGAAGAGCCATGAAGATCATTGGGATCTGCAGGAAACCAAAGTTCAGAGAGAGAGAGACTTAGGGTAATAAGTAGCAGGGGGAGAAGATGGCTGGGAGAGAGCAGCTTTTATGAGCAGCCTAGAGACAGACAGTGGCTAGCATTGATATGTGTAGCACTTAAAGATTTGCAAAGCACTGTTCATTTATCATCTCATTTTATCATCACCACAACCCTGGGAAGTACGAGCTCTTATCTCCATTTTGCGGATGAGGAAACTGAGGTAGACAGAAATCAAGTGACTTACCCAAGGTCACACAGCCGGCAAGTGTCTGAAGTCACATTCGAACTCAGTCTTCCAGACTCTGGGTCCAGCTGTGCCACCCAGCTGCCTCTATTATTAGAGACATTCTGTAAGAAAGACAAATATTCTATTAGAGCTGGATTAATTATTCTATTAGAAAGACAGGTGGATGGTGGAAAAGAATGCATGTACGTGTATGTATGCCCACATGTATATATATGTGTGTGTGCGTGTGCCGTGTGTGTGTGCTGTGTGTGTGCACATACAAACCCATATACACACTACAGAGAGAGAGACTAGACCTGTGATTTCACTGATATGGGGAACAAGCTCATCCCCTCAGATGTTTATCTTCTTTGAAACACTGAGGGGTTAAGTGACTTAATTCAGGGTCACAGTATTATAGTGTATTATCACATATTATGACATGTTATCCATTATTATATTATAATTTATCATATATCATATATGCTGTATCATTACTATATATAATTGCATGGACACATTCATCTACACATACATATTTGTACATATATAGACAGGGCAGCCAGGTGGTATGGTAGAGAGAATGATGGCCCTGGAGTCAGGAGGACCTGAGTTCAAATCTGGTCTCAGACACTTATTATGTGACCCTGCACAAGTCACTTAGGCCTTGTTTGCCTCAATTTCCTCATTTGCAAAATGAGTTGGAGAAGGAAATGGCAGACCACTCCAGTATCTTTGCCAAGAAAATCCCAAATGGGGTCACAGAGTCGGACATGACTGAACATCAATGCATAAATACACATATATCTGAGATGTGCATACTCATAGAGCACATAACTTAGATCAGTGCCAGGTAGGCCCCACCTCCTTTCTCTCCTAGCATCCCTCTGCTGTTTGGGGCCCAAGACCCAAAGGAGCCTCTTCTAGGGAAAGCCCAGATTCCCACACCTCTGGGAAGCAGAGGTGTAAAGAAGAGGCCAAGCTCTTTCCATACTTGACCATGTCACCAGAGTGGGCAGAGAGATGGCCCCTGATCCCTTCCAGACCGAAATCTCTGCTCCTATGATGTTCCTGTGTGCCCATGAGATTATCTCTTATGATCCTAAGCATTTAATTCTGTGCCCAGCACTGTGCCAAGGCCATGTGGGCAGAAGAAGAAGTAAAAGGGACGGTTGCTTCCCCCAAGGACTTTGCAGTCGTCAGGGAGACAAGGGAACAAGAGAGAACACGCTGCTGAATCTCAGAATTGGCCGGGGTGGGGGGGCACCTCAGAGAGTCTCTGCTGCAACCACTAGCTGGATGAGAATCCCCTCATTAATGCACTGGGCCAGCGGCCATCTAGCTTTATTTGAAGACTTCTAGTCTAGAATTTCTCTCTGCCCCCTCCTTCCTTTCTCCTCACCAAAGAAAGAAAGGGGAAGATGCCATTGTGTCATTTCTGTGTTGGGGGGCAGACGGTACAATACGAAATGCAGGGGAGCGGGGCTAGGGCGTCCTGTAGGTCTCTGTACTCCCTCCTCTGTCCTGGGGCATCTGTGAAGGGAAGGAACTCCTGTCAGCTAACTGTGATCCCAGAGCACTCCTCTAGGCCTGCCAAGGTCAGCCAAAGCTCCAGGAGGCCTCAGGGTTACTCATTCTGGGTCTCGATTCCAGGGATAGAAAGGGGAAGGGAATGAACACTTAGTAATCACTTCCTATCTACCGAGCACTGTGTGAAGCCCTTTATAAATATTATCTCATTGAATCCTCAGGACGAACCTGGGATATAGGTGCTATTATGATCCTCATTAGTGACTTGCTCAAGGTCACACAGCTAGCAAGTATCTGAGGTAGGATTTGAACTCAGGTCTTCCTGACTCTAGGCCTAGCATTCTAACCACTGAGTTACCTTCATAGCCTACTATGTTCAAATATGCATCAGCTTCTATTGTTCTGGGAGTGAACAAGGAAAGGAATGCAAAGGATGGGGGGATTTTCCAAGCCCACCCAGGGTTTCAACATAAAGCTTCTTGGTGCAGGCCATGTTCTTACTGTCCTTTGGGGGACCCCCACTCCCGAGGGACCCTCAGCCCTTTTCATCATGGGATCATAGATTTAGAGCTAGGAGGGAGCTTAGAAGCCATCTGGTCAAACCCTTTATTTTATGGATAAGGAAATGAGGCCAGTCTTTGAGGTCAAGTGACTTCCCCAGGGTCACTCAGCAAAATCCGAGGTCATATTTGAACCCAAATCTCATGGACCCCAAGTTCAGCAAGTAAACAGCTAGATGAATAATTTCTGATGGGAAAAGTTTGGAGTGGCACTCCCAGGTCACTTTGCAGTTTGGTTCCCCCCCGCAAAAAAATATATACCCATCTCTAGCCTTCCACCCAGGCCTACCTCTGCTCATTCTACCCAGAATCCTTCACACTGGTTCACTAAATTATTAATTAGTAAAACTAGAATGTCCAGGACATTAGACACATTTTCTCCACAGGGGGGAAAAAGTGATAAGGAAAGGAGTTGGGGTACTATGGGGCAGCTGGATGGGAAGTTTGGGGGAAGAAAGGCCAGAATTAATAGTGATGAGGGTGCCTCTGTCTTCCTCTCTCCTCCGGATGAGAGGCAGCATGGAGTCAGATGCTAAGATGCTTTGCCCCCTTTGTTCTCTCTATCAAGCCCTAACATCAGTCACTGGCACAGCAGAATGAACAAATCCCCTCCCTGGGGAAAAGCCAGGGAAACTTCATTTTGAAAGATTGATATGAGAGCCCTCCTCCTCTGGTAAAGACATTCGCTGTTCCAGCCACCACGGGTCACAGACTCATAGACCCAGAGCTGGAGCTAGTCCGCTCCCGTCCTCATTTTACAGAGGATGAAACTGAGGCCCAGAGAGGTTAAGCAACTTGATCAAGGTCACACAGGTATTAAATGGCAGAACAGAGATTTGAACTCAGGTCCTCTGACTCAAGAGCTGGTGCTCCCTCCCCTGTGCCCCACTGTTGGCCCTATCCCCTGTCTGTAAGGATGAATAGGGGTTGTGTTTTCAGTCAGTCAGCTCCCTGTGTGACCTTGGATGCCTCGGTCTCCCCTGGGACTCAGTTTCCTCATTTATGAAAAAGAAAAGTCAGACCGGACGGCCTCTGACGTCCCTTCCAGATCAAATCCCTGATCCTATGATGTTCCTGTGTGCCTATGACCTTATCTCTTATGATCCTAAGCACTTATTCTGTGCCTAGCACTGTGCCAAGGCCATGTGAGCAGAGGAAGAAGTAAAAGGGATGGTTGCTTCCCCCAAGGACTTTGCAGTCCAGTTGGGGAGACAAGGGAACAAGAAAGAACGTACTGCCAAATCTCAGAATTGGGGGAGACCTCTGAAGGTCTCTGCAGCAACCACTAGCTGGACGAGAATCCCCTTATTGACACACCAGACCAGCAGCTATCCAGCTTTATTTGAAGACTTCTAGTCCTTAACCATCAAACTTTGTTATACATATTCCTCCACTGGAGTCCTCTGATGCTTTACTCTGGTGCGGAGATGATCCTGGGTTCTTGTAGGCAGCCAGTGCATAGAGTCAGGAAGAACCAAGTTCAAATCCAGCCTCAGATATTTCCTAGCTGTGTGACCCTGGCAAGTCACTTAACCTGTGTTTGCCTCAGTTTCCTTATCTTTAAAACCTTCCCAGGGTGGTCGTGAGGATCAATGAGCTGATAATTAGCTTATCACAGTGCCTGGCACACAGTAGGCAGTATATAAATGTTAGCTATCATTGAAGGCCATGCCAGGAGAACATAGCAATCTCTGGCAGGCCCCACCAAGCCATAAAATACAAGACATATGATGCCTTAGCAGTTGCCAAGAGAGCAGATAAATGGTAGATCTACAGGCCTAGTGGAACCGGAGGAAGATTATGGGAAGAGGTGAACCTGAAAGATAGAGAAATTTTGAATAGATGGTGAGGAATGGGAAGGCATTCCAGGGAGAGGGAACAGCATAAGCAAAAATCCGGAGGTGGGGAAAAACATGTTTCAGACAAGTGTCAAGGACCTGACCAGAATGGAGGGTTTGTACTGGGTTTGTAAGTGCAAAAGGTGAGGTTAAGATAGGTAGGCTAGGCCCACGTTATTAGAGAGCCTTGAATGATGGGAAAAGAATCTGGACGATCCTAAAAGTAGCTGTTTTTTTTTAAATTCTTGAGCCAGGAAGCGATGTGGAGAAAGTATTTTTTTTTAATGATGCTTAATCTGCTCACTGTGGAATGAACTTTCTTACAGAAAGAGAGGAGAATCTAGATCTCCAGCTTCCTGATCCTAGCTTCAGCCTTGCTTCGTGTTACCTCAAGGCGTCCCAGAATTACAAGAAAAGCCTTAAAATGTCATATAAATGTTAGCTATATATTTTTAAAAGGGATGACAAAAACCATCTTGTCTGATCTTCTTCCCGAGTGCAAAAATCCGTTCTGTAAGCTCAGCCCTCTGAAGCGGGATCCAGACCCCAAACTTGCCTAGTAGTGGGGAGCTCACTCTTCCTTGTGGCAGCCTGGTCCAGTACCAAGAGCTCTAATGACAACGGTTAGCATGGACATAGCGCGTTAATGTTTGCGAAGCATTTTACAAATACATTATCCTTACAACAACCCCGGAGGTTGGTGCTACCGTTACCCCCATTTCACAGATGAGGATAGTGTTGACAGCTATAATGAATAATAGTAACAGTTAACATCTATAAATAGCTTTAATGGTTGCAAAGCACTTAACAACCATTATCTCATTGAATCCTCACAACAACCCTGGGAGGGAGGTGCTATTATTATCCCCATTTCACAGACGAGGAAACTGAGACAGATGGGTTAAGTGACTTGCTCAGGGTTACACAACTAGTGTAGAAGGTAGAATTCAAACTCAGGTCTTCCTCACTCTAGGCTCACTCTTAACCCATTGTGCCACCTAGTTCTTATTTTGAGGATTTAATGCCTTTTATGGAGCCAAAATCTGATTCCCTGGAACCTTTCTACCTCCTTCATCCTAGCTTTGCTAGGGGCAAGAACAGAGAAGTCCAATCCATCTTTCACACAGCATTCCTTCAGATAGATGAAAACAATTTTCATATCCTTCACTCTAATCTTCCCTCCTCTAGGCTCACTCCTTCAGTCATTTTTCATCCAATGCAGGTCCAAGTCCCCCTCACTAAGATTTGCCTTCCCCTGTCCTTGATGTTCCTTTTAAAATGTGCTGCCTAGAACTGAACTCAAGATTCCAGATGAAGGCTGGTTGGGACAGAGAACAGCATGGCAGACTGTCCCTTCTTCTGACTGATACATCACTTCTAACACAGCCCAAGACTGAACTGACTCTTCTGGTACATCGTGCTGTTATACTGAGCTTGCCATTGACAGAGACCTGAAGATCCTTTGTCACAAGAAGCAATAGATATCTAACCAAGTCCTCTACTTGGATGGAACTTTTTAAAAAAAAACTGAAATGCTGAAGTTCTCTCAATAGGAAATGGAATTATATTATTCCCCTTATAAGATAGAACTGGCTTCCATTCCCATGCTATCCTCCTGCCCATTTGAGAAGGGTAAATAAATCCAGGGTGGTGGTGGTATTAAGTAGTTTTTCGGTCATGTCAGACTCTCCATTTGGGGTTCTGTTGACAGAGATACTAGAATAGTTGCCATTCATTTCCTTCTCTAGTTCATTTTATAGATGAAGAAACTGAGGCAAACTGAGTTAAGTGACTTGCCCAGGGTCACATAGCTAGTAAGTGTCAGAAGCCAGATTTGAACTCATGAAGATGAGTCTTCCTGATTCCAAACCCAGTGCTCTGTCCACTGTGCCACCTAGCTGCCCAGGACAGGAGTCCCCTAATCCAGAGGGAGTAAACTAGGTGAGTCTTGTGGCAGGGCAGCCAAGAGGGTGAAGTCTCCCAGCCCAGATTCTTTCCCCATCCCTGCCCCTCCTCCACAACACAAAATAGGGAGAGAACAGCATTCTTGGCATCAAGCCCTGGGCTGGTCCAGGCCAGCCTGGAAGAGAAGGCAAATCAATGAGGGTGATTGAAGACGCTGCTGGTTTTGAGCAGCTATTTTTAGCAGCAGCCTTCTGAACCAGAGTTTGGAAACCAGAGTCGGAATGTATTTACATTTCTGAGTGCTTATCAGAGTGAAGGATGACAGGGAAGGGAAAACAACCCCATCCTTCTTCTGCTAGCCATTAGAGGTTGGGGTTGAGGGGGAGAAGCTGGGGCAGGGAGCCGAGGGGCCTCTCCAGGGGCAACATCAGAAGTAAACGATCCTCTCATAGCCAGGGCAATGGCTCCAATGTGCCTCTGTCCTGGAGGCCACCAAGCCTTGGTCCTCACATGCCCTAGGGATCCACCCATCACAGTCTTTCTATATGGGAGAAGGGGCCACATCTGGCACAGATACAGTCCTGTTCTGCAGCAGGGAGAGGATCTGGCGCCTTTTCCAGGTTGCTTTCTCTCTGCCCCTCCCAAGCATCCCAATGTCTTGTCCCCTCCTTTCAGCTGGGGGAGGTCACTGGTCAGCTTTACTAGCCTTTCCAGGGCACCAGACTTGTTTGGTGAGTTCAGACAGAGATGCTTAGTGTGATGTCCCAGCAAGACTCCCTGCTTATTACCACAGTGTGTGAAGGGTTGCCAAGCTCTCTGTAGTCATTTGCTAGGGACTCCCTGGGGAGACTGGTTGGCCTCATTATCCTCATTTGACAGATGAGGAGACCAGAGACGTTAAGAGACTTGGCTAACTAAGGTGGCCAGCCAATCCAATAGAAGTCATGGGATTAGAATGACTAAGTCTTTGGTTTCTAGTATATTGTTTAACCCACTGGTGCCAACCTAGATGGCAATAGGTACAAGGACAGGCTTAAAAGAATAGCCGGGGCCAAGAAATGAGATCCCCATCTCTGAGATATGTTGTTCATTTCATTTCAGTCTTGTCCAACTCCACATGACCCTGTTTGGGGTTTTCTTGGCAAAGATACTGGAGTGGTTTGCTCTTCTCTTCTCTGTTCCTTTTAAAGATGAGGAAACTGAGGTAAACAGGGTAACATGACTTGCTCAAGGTCATACAGCTAGTAAATGTCTGAGACTAGATTTGAACTCAGGAAGATAAGTCATCCAGACTCCAGGCCTAGCCCTCTATCCACTGCATTGGGAGGGTATTAGATAATCATAGAATGTTAAAACTGAAAGAGACCTTAAAAATAGAATGCAAGGGGGGCCGGAGACAAGATGGCACCTAGAAAGCAGGGACTTGCTTAAGCTGCCCCCCAAATCCCTCCAAACAACTGTGAAAAAGGGCTCTGAACAAATTCTAGAGCTGTAGAACCCACGAAATAGCAGAGGGAAACAGGTATCCAGCCTGGAGAGTCACCAGGAAGGGTCTATCACAAGGTGCTGAGAGCAGAGGGCGCTGGGACAGACCAGATCTGGAGTCAGCCAGCCGGAACAGGCCTTGGGGTCATGAAACAGTGAGCTGTGGCAGTTACCAGACTTTTCAACCCACAAAAGCCAAAGAGCAGGTTAGGAGGAAACTGCGGGATTCAGTACAGAGCGGTCTGGGGGTGGAAGAAGTGGTGCAGCGGTGGCCATAGCAGCAGCAGGAAGCTCCTGAGGCTAACTCCAGAGCACCAGCATCAGTGGCTTCCCAAGTCCCTGGCTCATACGGTGGGAGGAATCTAGCAGCGGATCAGAGCAGGAGTACAAGGAGCGCTTTGTGGGTACAAAGGCAGATTCTCTTGCTGTGCCCTGCTTGGATCTGTATTGCGGTCCTGGTTGGCCGTTCTTGTTGGGGGAGGAGCGCTGTGGTGACAGAGCCTGGGGTGACAGTGGAATAGAAGCAGCTCTGAAAACAGCAGTGCTTGTACCCTAAATCTTGGGACAAAGTGCTCTCTACTCTACAAGCAGTCATATCCTGACAAAAAAAAGCTCAAAGGTCAAATAGTTGGCTGGAAACATGAACAGTGAAAATGAGCTCAGACTCAAATGCAGAATCAAACTCAAACTCTAGATTCCTTTTTTAGAGACAAAGAAGACCAAAACACACAGCCAGAAAAAGTCAACAAAGTCATAGAGCCTACATCAAAAGCTTCAAAGAAAGATATGAATTGGTCTCAGGCCATGGAAGAGTTCAAAAAGGATTTGGAAAAGCAAGTAAGAGAAGTAGAGGAAAAATTGGGAAGAGAAATGAGGGTGATGCAAGAAAACCATGAAAAACAAGTCAATGACTTGCTAAAGGAGACCCCCAAAAAAATTCTAAAGAAAATAACACCTTAAAGAATAGACTAAATGTCAAAAGAGCTCCAAAAAAGCAAATGAAGAGAAGAATGCCTTAAAAGGCAGAATTAGCCAAATGGAAAAGGAGGTCCAAAAGACCACTGTAGAAAATACTACCTTAAAAATTAGATTGGAGCAAGTAGAAGCTAGTGACTTGATGAGAAACCAAGATATTATAAAACAGAAACAAAGGAATGAAAAAAATGGAAGCCAATGTGAAATATCTCATTGGAAAAACCACTGACCTGGAGAATAGCTCCAGGAGAGACAATTTTAAAATTATTGGACTACCCAAAAGCCATGATCAAAAAAAGAGCTTAGACATCATCTTTCAAGAAATTATCAAGGAAAACTGCCTTGATATTCTAGAGCCAGAGGGTAAAATAGAAATTGAAAGAATCCACTGGTCACCTCCTGAAAAAGATCCCCAAAAGAAAACTCCTAGGAATATTGTTGCCCAATTCCAGAGCTCCCAGATCAAGGAGAAA
>CM053622.1:421702599-421726414 GCA_028646595.1 Phalanger gymnotis | reverse complement strand
AATTAGTCTTTCACAACATGAGCATTGTGGAAGTGTTTTACATAATGATACATGTGTGATCTATGTTGAATTGCTTGCCTTCCCAGGGAGGGTGGGTGGGGAGGGAAGAGGGGAGAGAATTTGGAACTCAAAATTTTAAAAGCAGATGCTCAAAAAAATTTAAAAAAAGGTTGTTGTTTTTTTTTTTTTTTTGGCGTGTAGCTGGGAAACAAGATATATAGGGAATGGGGCATAGAAATCTATCCTGCCCTATAAGAAAGTAAGGGGAAAGGGGATTGAGGGGATGGGGTGAGAGAGGGGAGGGCTGACTGGGGAACAAGGCAATCAGAATATATGCCATCTTGGAATGGGGGGGGAGGGTAGAAATGGGGAGAAAATTTGTAACTCAAAATCTTGTGGAAATCAATGTTGAAAACTAAAATACTAAATATTAAATAAAAAAATCGAATGCAAGAGGTCTTAGCCTTTTTTGCGTCATGAACCCCCTTGGCTGTCTGGTGAAACCTATTTTCATGGGTCTAGCTATCTAGGTATATCATAGACATAGAATATTCTCATATTCTCATAGATTCCTTTTCAAAATAACACATAGGATTACGAAGAAAACCAATAATATGGAAACAAAGCTGTACTTTCCCCCCCCATCCGAATTCAGAGGCTCCCTGAAATCTATCAAGAATGTCTGATCTGGTATACCCTTTATTTTACAGATGAGGAACCTAAGATACAAAGAGGGGGTCACGGTGAACTGAAGGTTACAGACAAGTTAGTGTAAAGGGCATCAGGGAAGGGACAAAGGGGACAAGATAGAGGTGGTTCCTACAGAGTAGTTGGAAATCATTTGAGAAATAAAGAGCAGGAGACTTTGATTACCCAGGAGGCTGTTCAGTCATTGGTTCCTCAGAGGCAACTTTGGACCTAACCCTGAACATCTACCTGTCATTGCACATCGGTACTCAGAAGAAGCAAGCAGGGACAAAAGCATTCAGCTTCCGTCTGATCTCTCCTCAGTACAGAGTCCTTCAGGAAAGAGGGAATCCAAGAAAGAGGAGAAGCATGGGAATGTCTAGCAGGGGCAGAATTTCCAACTGAAGAGACGCATGCACAGCTCCAGAAGCAAACTCCATCTGGATTTGGTCTACAGGGCCCCATCATCCCCTCACCTGGATGGAGGGGCTATATCAAGCACATTTAAAGGGCTTCCTGAACCATGAGACTGAAAAGAACCTGCAGAGCACAAGGGTCGATGGCTAGAGGGAAGGACTGGGGATGGAGATACCAAGGAGGCAGTTAGCGTAGGGAAGAGAGTGGGCAGATTTGGAGTTGGATGACCTGGGTTCAGATCCAGAATATGCTACTGCCTGTGTGTTGTGGGGAAAGTCACTCAGCTCTTCTGGTCTTGGGGTTTTTTCCTATGGAAAATGAGGGAGTAGAATGAGACAACCTCTAGGATGCCTTCCAGTTCTAAATTTATGATTGTATGCACAGGACCATGTGCAAGGCACTTCCCACTTCCTGAGTCTTAGTCTGCTCCCCTGTAAAAGAGGATTGGATGAGATGGTACTTCGAGGTGTTTTCTGGAAGAAGAAACTGAGGTCCAGAGAGGATCAGTGACTTGTAACAGTGTCTTGGGCAAATCCTTACTTCAATAATCCTCAGTTTCTCCATCTGTTTAAAGAAAGTTATAATAACCAAGCATCTGTTCTCCACAGGGTTACTTAATATAAATGTTCTTGTAGCTGCCTGCTACATTCAAAATCACATTACAGATCACAAAATCTCAGAGCTGAAAGGATCTTCAGAAGTCATCTAATTCATCATCCCCCACCCCCACCTATTATTTAAACTAGATCTGTAGTTTCATTAGTATAGGGCAGCTAGGGGGCCAAGTGGGGAGAATGCTGAACCTAGACTCAGGAAGTGTCTGAGGCTAGATCTGGGCTCAGGGTCAGGCATTTACTAGCTGTGTGACCCTGGGCAAGTCACAACCTCTGCTTGCTTCAGTTTCCTCACCTGTAAAGATAATAGTAGCAGCTCCTTGCCAAGGCTGTCATGATCCTCAGATCAAATGAGATCTTTGTAAAATGCTTTGCAAACCTTAAAGCAATGTATATATAAGGCATACATTATAAATATACATATGTGCATATAAAGCATATATTATATACACATAAATTAAAGCACATTATATGCCTATATAAAGCATACATTATATATACATATAAAGCACATCATCTATACACATGCTGTATGTGCATATATAAGCATATATTATATATACATATAAAAGTATATTGTCTGCCTATATAAAACCTATATATTATGTATAATATACAATATATCATATATGCATATATTATATGTATCCATGTAAAGCATAGAATATACAATATATACACATATTATATACATCCTTATAAAGCACATATTATATACATATATATATACATATATACATGTATATATAATACATATACTATATGACATATTATATATACATATATTACATGCCCATATAAAGCATATATCATATATGTATATTATATGCCCACACATACTTACACATGTATATATACCTATATAACATTATATATTATATATGCCCACATAAAGTATATATTACACACATGTACTATATGTTCACATATATGTGTATGTAATACACATATACCTATACAACATGTTACGTGTACATATATTATATATGTCCCCATAAAGCATGTATTGTATGTGTATATTACATGTGCCCATATATGTGTATATATAATACATATACCTAATCAACATGTTATATGTACATATATTATGTGTGCCCACATAAAGCATATATTATATGTGCACATATATGTGTATATATAATACATATACCTATACAGCATGTTATATGTACATATATGCCCACGTAAAGCATATATTGTATGTGTATAGTGTATGTGTATATGTGCACATACAAAGCATATATCATATATACATATACAAAAGGCACATTATATACCTACATAAAGCATATGACATACATATATAAAACATATTATGTATGCATATATTTCACAAGCATATATAAAACATATATACAGGAAAGGCCCATAGTATACCTATATAAAGCATATGTGTTACATACATATAAAAGCATGTTACATATGCACATTTATAATATGAGCTGTTCATTAGTATGGAACTCTCAGTAAGGAAACTCACTTTCCCCATCGATGCAGGCTCGGTCTCTTTTCTGCATCTATCGCCATAATCACCTAAAGCTCTGAGCAGTTAAATGATTCGTCTCATGTGTGTCCCGGGCAGAGCTCAAGCCTGAATCCCAACTAGGCTCCTTCCACTGCACTACACTACCTTTTGCAACCCAACCCCTACTGAAACAGAAATCTCTGAGCTAACCCCCCTCCCAAGGCATGGTGCTGGTTCTGATAGGAAATCTCCTGGAATCACCAAAGAGGAGCTGGAAGGCACCTTCTGAGGTCATCTCATGCAAACCCCTCATTTTACAGGTGAAGAAGCTGATGCTCAGAGAGAGGTAGTGATCTGCCCATAGTCTCACAGACTTTAAGTGGCTGGGGCAGGATTTGAACCCTGGTCCTCTGCCTCCAAATTCTGTGCACTTTCCACTTTCTCGTACCTCCAACGATTCGGAACCTAGAACCTCTCAAGGTAAAAGCCAGAGTTGGACTGCTGTAACTGCTGGGAAGTTATTCCTCGCATGGAGGCTGCCTTTCTCTCCTTGGCTTCCGCCCACCACTTTTGGTTCTGCCCTAGGGGGCCGAGCAGAACAAGTCCAGCCCTCTCATTTTACAGAGGAAACTGTGTTGTCATTAAGTGTATCTAAGGATGACATCAGCGCTGGAGGCCTCCCTTTCACTGGCATCAGGGATGGGGAATAGGGGGCGGGGGAAGGTGGCTATGAGCTTCTCTGTTTCCCCACCATCCTTCCTGGCGCTTGCCTCCATATCCCAGGGTTGATCCTTTGTCTCGCAATGGGGTGGGGGTGGGGGCGGGGAGTTGGGGAAGAGGACAGCTGGGGTGTCACAGCCTCACGCTGTTCTCTGCACAAGAGACAATTGACTATTTATAGGCAGGCAAGAGAAAACTGGGCATGGGACCAAGGCAGCCGCCCTGGGTGATGTACTCGGGAGCATAGTGGAGCTGGCCAGAGTTCGAGTTCAGCCCAGAGACAAGGCACATGGAAAGGGGTAAAGGAGAAGCAGTGGTGCTTCTGCGAGTCGAAGCATAGGAACCCCTGAGAACGACCAACTAGGATCCATGGCCCTGACAGGGAGAGCAGAGGGAAAGGATGATAAGGCGACTCCTTACAGAACAAGAACCTGAACACCCCCTGCATTTGGGTCGATGGCCAACCAAGAATCATGGGGGACATAGGAGCATAGATTTAGAGCTGGAAGGGACCTGAAAGCCATCTAACCCATCCCTGCCATTTTACATAAGAGGAAACTGAGGCACAGTGAGGTTAGTTGATTTGCCCAGACTCTCAAGGCTTGTAAAGGTCTGCAGCAGGTTTTGAAACCAGATCTTTCTGAATCCAAGTCCAGTGCCCTACACTCTATGCCCTACTCTTCTTCGTTCTCATGGTGGCAGCCACCAGTTCCACACACACACCAAAAATTACTTTGCATAAATTGTCTATTTACTTGCTCATAGAATCATAGATCAAGATTGGACCTAAGAGGTCATCCAATCTAATGCCTTCATTCCAGTCCCCATGACTTCAGGGACATCCACTGCCCCACGTTGTACCTATAACTTATCTCCGTGTTGTATTCCTCCTGTAGAATGTAAGTTCTTTAGAGGGGCAAGAGCTGCTCAGGGTTGTTTTTTTTAATATGTATGTAACTCCAACGCTTCATATAGTAGGTACCTAATTGATGCTGGTTGACTTGAATTGGCTTGAAGCCAGAGGAGGAACAGAGAAGAGGAGAAAAGGGAAAAGCTGAGCAGCACCGCATAATCTCAGGATCTGAGTTCAAATCCTAACTTCGCCGCCTATTGCCAATGTGACCCTGGGTAAGTTACTTCGCTTCTCTCTGCCTCAGTTTCCCCATCTGTAAAGTGTGGGGGGGGGGGTGTTGCATCTTTAATTTCCCTTCCAGCTCCAGATTACTCTATGAGCCAGCATCCCTTCCACAGTCTTGTGATCATCAACATCATTAGGAGAGCTTAACTGAATGGATACTGTGTTCGAGGCCTCATAGTAAGCCCCGTAGGGAATGAAGAAGCTTAAAGAGGCTACAGTCTAGCTGGGGGAGAAAGGACACAAGAAGTGATCACACACTAATGGAGTCCACAAGTCACCACAGAAACAGGGATGTGCTGGTAAACATTTAACAACTGGCTCTCCAAAAAACATGCTGGTAAACAATTAACGACTTGATCTCCTCCCACAAAAAAAGACAGGTATTTTGCCTTACCCTGCCCTTTCAGTCTTTTTTCCTCCAGGTTCAATATTCTTGATATCTTCAACTATTTAGAATATTTTTTCACGATTTAATTTAATTTAATTCAACAAACATTTACCCAATGTCTTCTACATGCCTATTTGTTTGCTTGCTATCTCCGCCATCAGAATGTAAGCCCTCTGAGGGCAGGAGTTGTCTTTTGCTTCTTTTTGCATCCCTAGCACTTAATGCAGTGTTGTTAAGGTCTATTAAGGGGTCCTTTGAACTTGTCTTTTTGAGTTGCCATTTCTTCCAGAAACATTGGACTCGGAGCATGCAAGAGATCCAGAATGTGTCAGTGATGAAGCGCCCCCAGCCCCCAAGCTGGCACAATTGGTTATCTGTGCCCCAAGCTGGATCCCCTATATGTCCTTGGGAGGCAAGAAAGATGCCAGCCCGTCTGTGCCAGGCTGGGAAAAGGCTTTGCAGATAAGCGGACTCTCCTATCTTCAGAGCCTAGAGGTCCTCAAGGGAAAAGAATGGGGCTTTTGTCATCACCTTGCTCCTCCCCTTCAGGAGGGGTTTCCTCCTTTTCCTGCCTGTATTGTACCTTTCCCCCTCCCCTGCCACACCCCTTCTTGGTATCTCCTCCTTCCCTGGTCCTGCCGTCATAAATATGCAAACTTCTGTATGGATTGTGAACTCTTTGGGTTCCACATGTATGTTCATTTCTCTTGTAATAAACCATACAAGCCTCATGACGTTGTGATTGCCTATTTGACAGTATCTAGAACATGTTGCTGTCCAGTCATTTTTCAGTTGTGTCCTATTATTCGTGACCTCATTTGGGGTTTTCTTTGCAAAGACACTGGAGTGGTTTGCCATTTCCTTCTCCAGCTCATTTTACAGATGAGGAAACTAAGGCAAACAGGGTTAAAGTGACTTACCCAGGGTCACACAGCTTGTATCTGAAGCTGGATTTGAACTCCGAAGATAAGTCTTCCTGACTCTAGGCCTGGCACTCTATCCACTGCACCAGCTAGCTGCCCCTAAGTCTAGCACATAGTAGGTACTTAATAAATATTTATGAAATGACTGAAATCAAGGTGTTATGCTAGACACCAGAGCTACAAAGACATTAAAAAAAAAACAGCCCCTGCCCTCCAGGAGTTTACATTCTAGTGTGGGAAGATACATAATGTGCACAGATAAGTAAATAAGATCATTTGAGGAAGGAAAGAACATTAACACCTATATGGGGAAAGGAGAAAGAGTAGAGAAATCAGGAAAGGTTTTGCTTACAGGAGTTCTTAACATGGGGTCCAGAAACTGTTTTAAGAAATATTTTGTTAAGTGTATTTCAATATAATCAATTTCTTTTGTAATCTACGTATTTTGTTTTGTCAGCATAAAAAAAAACTCAACAAAACATTATCCTGAGAAGGGTTCCATGAGTTTTATCAGATTGCCAGAGGGGTCCATGACACATAAAAGGTTAAGAACCCCTGACTTAGGAGACGGTGTCTGAGCAGAGCTTTGGAAGACGTTAGGGATTCCAAGAATTGGAAGTGAGGTTGGAGGATGTAAGAAGAAATGTCAAGTTTAGGGAACCCAGTTCCCCCAGTCAGTAGCATGTAAAAGAGCATGTTACACATAAAACCTTGAAATAAAAGTGGGAACCAGCTTTCAAGCCATGCTATACTAAGGAGTTTGTATATTTTTTATATAGGTAAAGACAATGGGGA
Organism: Phalanger gymnotis; assembly: GCA_028646595.1. Taxonomy (NCBI): domain Eukaryota; kingdom Metazoa; phylum Chordata; class Mammalia; order Diprotodontia; family Phalangeridae; genus Phalanger; species Phalanger gymnotis. The sequence goes on along the minus strand of CM053622.1, from coordinate 421,719,267 downwards.
CAATGGTAAAGACAAAATTACTGATTTTGCCACTGATGATTTTTCAGCAAAAGGATGGCATGATCAGGTTGGGTTTTAGCAATATCCATTTGACAGCAGTGAGGAAGGAAGATTGGAAGTTGAAGGCAGGGAGGCCAATTTAAGAGTCTATTGCAATATTCCAGGAAAGAAGGGATGAGGATCATGGGAATAGGTGAAATCAACAACTGAAGGGATAAGTGAGGTGAAAAAGAAAGAAGAAACAAGGTTTTCGTTGAATTGAACTTCAATTTTTAAGCATCTATGATATGCTAAATATTGCCCTATTTGCTAAGGATAAAAAGACAGAAATGAAACCTCTCCCGTCCTTAAGGAGATTACATCCTATTGAGAAAACAACAGGCACATATAGGAATACAAAATAAATTCAAATTAGTTTTGTTGGGATTGGGGAGAGGACTATCAATTAGGGGAATCAGAAAAGGCCTCTTGGAGGAGGGGGCACTTGAGCTAAAGATTCCATAAGGAAGAGGTAAAGAGGCAAAGGCTTGAAGGTGGGAGATGTGTGGGAAATAGCAAATAGGCCAATTTACCCAGGAGTATAGAATACATGCAGGGGAGTGAAATGTGAATGAAAAATGATGTGAAATCAGTGGAGAAAGATAAGCTGGAACCAGATTTTGAAGGTCTTTAGATGATAAATTGAGGAGCATGTATTTTAGCCTAAAGAATTAGGGAGCCAATGAAGTTTCTTGACGTACTTCGGACCTGTGCTTCTGAAGTGGTAAACCTAGATGACTAGAAGGACAATGGATACTCTCAACAGAAATGGGAAACCCCTCAAGGGTGGGTATATGGGTGGGGAGCGAGGGAGTTCATTTTTTGCATTTTGAGTTTAAGATGTCAACGGGATATCCAACAGAGATGCTCAGCAGGCAGTCAGTGATACTATAACTGAATATATACATTTGTGAGCCATCGGTGTAGAGAGAGTAATTGAACCCATGGGAGCTTCACCATCCTGGCTGCCCTACTTTCAACACGCTCCAGATCATCAATGTCTCTTCAAAAAGGAGATGCCCAGAACTGAGCGCAGTACTCCAGGTGTGCTCTGACCATAATAGAATATGGTGGAAACAATCATCTCCCCCGGGGTTCTTCTGTTAGGAGGGCAGCACGATATAATGACAGGAACACTAGATCTGGCATCAGAAGACTTGAGTTCTAGTCTCAGCTTCCCCTGGTGATTAACTGCATGGCCTCGGGCTGGTCATGCCCTTGGCAGCATGGCTCTGTCAGGAAAGCTAGCTTTGGAGTCCCAAGGCCTAAATAGAAACCCTCACTACCTGAGTGACCTTGAATAGGTCATTTTTCGTTAATTGCTTTCAATTTCCTCATCTGTAAAATGAGTGTGTCAGATCAGATGATCTCCCAGGGTTCTCCTAACTGTAAATGGTATCATGGCTCCAATTTCTCTAGGTCTCAGTTTCATTTGGTAAGATGGGGATAATAACAGTTAAGTACTTGCCTCTCAGGGCTGTTGTGAGCAAAGTACTTTGCAAATAATGCAATATAAATGTGAGGTTTTAAATTTTTCATTTCTATCAATATGTTTTGTTCTTACAGCATCTTCATTTCCAAATATAGCTCTCCTTTTCTTTCTCTGGCAGCTAGGTAGAAAGAACACTGGGGTCTAGAGTTAGGAAGACCTGAGTTCAAATTCATCCTCAAACACTGTACGCTTCAGTCATGTCACTTAACCCTCAATTCGCTTCAGTTTTCTTAACTGCAAAATAGGGATAATTACAGCCTCTACCTCCCAGGGTCATTGTAATAGTTAAATGAGATAATATTTGTAAAAGTGTTTAGCACATTGCCGGGCTATATAAAAATGTCTACTCTCTCCTCCCCTCTCTCGCCACAGTTGTCCTTTATAACAAAGAATAATAAAGAAGAGAAGAATAAAAATTAATTAATTAATTAATTAAAAATCTAACCAACGTATCAGCACAGTCCAATATATGCAGTGTGCCATACCCATAGTACCTCGCCTCTGCAAAGAATGGAGAATGCATTCTCATGCATTTCCTCTGGAGTCAAGCTTGATTATTAGAATTTCACAGCACTCAGTTTTGGCTTCTTTAATGGTAGCATTTTCTCTCATTTATATTGTTGTAATCATTATGCATATTGTTTTCCTGGTTCTGCTTCCTTCACTCTGCATCATTCCATATGTCTTCTCATGCTTCTCTGATTCTTCATACCCATCATTTCTTACAGCACAGTAAGAAACCATTATATTCCTGGATCACAACTCATTCAGTCATTCCCTGTCAATAGGCAACTGCTTTGCTCCAGGGCATCACTACTACAAGAAATGCTACTATACAGCTATTTTGGTGGTGGCAAAGAATTGGAAACTGAGGAGATGCCCATCAATTGGGGAATGGGTGAACAAGTTGTGGTATATGAATGTAATGGAATACTATTGTGCTATAAGAAATAATGAGCAGACACTCCAGAAAAACCTGGGAAGACCTACATGAACTGAGGCAAAGTGAAGTGAGCAAAACCAGGAGAACATTGTACACAGTTACAGCCACATTGTGTGATGACTGACTTTGATAGACTTAGCTCTTCTCAGCAATGCAAGGACCTAAGACAATTCCAAAAGACTTGTGATGGAAAATGCCATCCACAGCCAGAGAAAGAACTTTGGAGTTTGAGTACAGATGGGAGCAGACTATTTGCTCTCTTTTCTTTTGTTGTTTTGTTTTGTTTCTTCTTTCTCGTGGTCCCTCCCGTTAGTTCTAATTCCTCTTTACATCATGACTGATGAGGAATTATGTTTAATATGAATGTATAAATAGATCCTATGTCAGATTGTATGCCATCTTGGGGAGAGGGGAGGAGAGGGAGTGGAAGAAAATTTAAAACTCAAAATCTTATGGAAATGAGTGTCGAAAACTAAAAATAAATTAATTATTAAAAATGCTGCAAAATTTAAAAAAAGGAAATGCCGCTATAAAATGTCAGTGTTCATGAGGGATTTTTTTTTGTCATTGCCTTCACTGGGTTATACAGCAGCTAATGGGGTTTCTGGTCCAAAGAGGATGTCAGTCAGTCAGCAAGCATTTGTTCAATTGCTTACTGTGTGCTGGGCTAAGCAAATACAAGCTAAACAAATATAAGCCAAAAGAAAGTCCCTGCTCTCAAGAACTTTATATTCTAATGCGGGAAGTTGTTATTGTTTGGTCATTTTCAATCGTGCCTGACTCTCCATGACCCCATTTGGGGTTTTCTTGGCAGAGATACTGGAATGCTTTTCCATCCCCTTCTCCAGCTCATTTTACAGATGAGGAAACGGAGGCAAACAGGGTTAAGTGACTTGCCCAGGATCACACAGCTAAGAAGTGTATGAGGGAAGACTCCAATTCGGGAAGATAAGGCTTCCTGACTCCACATCCAGCACTCTATCCACTGAGTCACCTAGCTGCCCAATGGGGGGAAACAACACATAAAAGGAAAGGGAAAAGGATGTGGGAGGCTAGGAAATGAAGATACGCAGTTTAGGGACATGGCAGAGAAGTCAGAAGTACAACTTGGTGAGAAATAAAGACAAGAAATATGAGCAGTTATGATGACGATGATGATGTAGCCTAAGATAAAATTAATCTTCCTTACAGTAGCTGCTACTTCAGATTGAGCTTGTGGTCTACTAATACCTTTAGATCTTTTTTTAAAAATCAACTCTTGTCAAGCCAAATTTCTCCCATCCTGTATGTAAGCAATTTATTTTTAATTACATGTAAACAGAAAATTTTAACATTCATTTAAAAAAATTTTGAGTTTCAAAATTTTCTCTTTCTTTCACTCCTCTCTCCTCTCTTTGAGAAGGAAAACAATTTGATATTGGTTATACATGTACAATCGTGCAAAACATTTCCACATTAGCTATGTTTACGCAATTTATTTTTAAGTTAAATGCAGGACTTTCTCTCCTTATTTCTGTGCCAGTAAGGCAAAATGGGCTTAGTTTAACGGGTGCCCTTGAGGAGTTTGGCTTTTGTTTACCGTGAAAGTACTTTCACCTGTTAAATGCTGAGCCCCAGGCCCAAAGCCCTATCAGGTGTGAAACCTGTGTGGGCGTAGATTAATGACTTAAGAGGGGTCAACTCGGGAACCAGTTGGTCTCTGGACTCTGGTCTCTAGTCATTCAGGCGGGGCTTGAGAACGCCAGAGGCTTGGCTGCAAGGAGAGGCGAGAAACTACAGCTGAAAAAAAATCCGAAGCAGAGCCGACCCCTGTGTGGACCCAGGAGTTCGAGGGAGGTCTTGAGGCCAGTGAATATGATTTATGCCATCTTATTTTTCTGTGGCCTCCTGGCTACTCTTGTGAGGCAGGCCTACTGGGCCTGGAGGCGGCTTGTGTTCACAATACTGGAATAGGGAGGTTGGTTCGCTAATTTGTTGCTCTGGGCCCTGAATAAATTTTTTGATGCCTTCTGTTTAGAGAATTCTATACACCCAACGATTTTGAACCATTCAGATATATATATGATCCTTTTTGAGATCATAAATTCGGCCTTCCTACTACAACTTCCCTCCCTTTTCTTGTATCTCATCTCCAGAAGTCACCTGGTATAGTAGATAGAAAGCTAATCTTAAGGGCTACGAAGACCTGAGTTCAAATACTGTCTCTACCGGGCTTCGTAACCCTGACATTTAACCTCTCAGATGGTGTCAAATAGGTCCCTGTGAGCTGTATATTGACCTAGACAACCACAAATTAACATTATCTGTGTTGAATTGTAGAACAGCCAGGTGGCCCGGTGGATAGAGTGCCAGGCATGGAGTGAGCATTTCCTGAGCTCAAACATGGTCTCAGACACTTACTAGTTGTGTGACCCTAGGCAAGTCACTTCACCCTGTTGGCCTCGGTTTCCTCATCTGTAAAATGATCTGGAGAAGGAAATGGCAAGCCTCTTCAGTATCTTTGCCAAGAAAATGCCAAATGGAGTCATGAAGAGTCGGGCATGACTGAAAACAACTGAACATGTTGAATTGTATCTTATTTATTTTGCTAAACTTCCCAGTTACATTTTAATATAGTTTGGGCAGCACTCTGGATGTTTTAGGGGTGGCCTGTGGCTAGAGGGTCCTGAATTTGCCATCTTTACTCGAAGACACTCTCTTAAGACTATTATTTGCAGAGAAGGTGCTGATCAGCATTGGTAGAGAGGCACCTTCCCTATCTCAGTGAAATCCCAGGTCCTATCCCTACATTTCATCTTGTTAGTTTCCTCACAGGGCTTCTGTCTTTTGAAATCTCCTTGAATCTTGATATTGTATTTACTTCATAGTCATGCCTCATCCACATATGAAAAAATAACTGACTCTATAAGGCAGTATATGATTAAGTGCCAAATCAGAGCTTTAGACGTTAAGTACTGTAGGAGAGAGATGAGCGGTGTAGCAGAGGCAGGGAGGGAAGGGCGATGGGGATAGAGGAAGAGACAGAGAGAGGCGAGGAGCCAGTAAGAAAAAAGAAGGCAGAGGGAAGGGTGGGGGTGGTAGGAGAGGAGAAAAGAGTACTGGGGTGGGGGGAAAGGGAGGGAAAGAGTGAAAGAGAGGGAGAGAAAGAGGGAGGCAAGAGGGAGACAGAGAGGGGAGATGGAGGAGAAAGAAGGAGGGAGAAAAGGAGAGAGAGAAGAAGAAGAGGAAGGGGAAGAGGAAGAGGAAGAAAGAGGAGGAGGAAAAAAGGACGGAGGTATTGGGAGGAGAAAGATGAGGGAGAGAATAGAAGGAAGGGAAGGGAATCACTGGGGATGGGGTGGAGGGAGTTGGTTCCTCTGTAGCACACAAAGTCTTTGGAATGCCCTCAATGCAGGCAAAATCTGGCCTTTGAGGATAGAGTCAATTTTGATTTGACTATCCAGTAACAGAGCTGATTTGCTTATAGTTCATAGCTCTCTCTGTAGAGTTCCCCCCAAAGGGCTGCACAAATACATTTTGAAAAGACAAGGTCACTATTTCCTCACCTTAGGGTGAGTACTTCAAAGGAGTCCCACCACTCATTTGCGTAAAAGAATTGTTATGTTTGTTTAAAAAGAAAACGACAGCCTTGTTACTTTATTAGGGTTTTTTTTTACTCATCCAATTTCATTAGCTTCACGTTTCCTATGCCCTCAAACAAGGCAATTCACCTCTTCTAGGGCAGTTCCTCCTTTAAGACAAATAGCAGCAACACTGTTTGTCCAGGCTCCCTTACCACAGAATTCTAAGGAGAAGCAAGATCAGAGCTATGAAGACCCTTGGGGATCACAGAAGGACAGATATCATTATTTTCTTCTATATTTCTAGCTGGAGGGAGTCACCCAGCATCTCAAGGACAGGACTTGGAGCACAGTCACTGGGAAGACACCTTAAGGTCCTAGAGACGGGGGTGTCATGTGGTTCTCTGGACAGACAATGGGCTCTTCTGGGTATGAGGAGCTTTTAGGAATGCATGGGGCTCCTAGTTCTCGTTGTCAAGGTGGCATCCTTAACCTGACATGTCTAGGTGGATAATTTGCTAGACCTGGAGTCAGGCACACCTGAGTTCAAATGCTACCCCAGCCACTTACTAGCTGCAAGTCCCTTAAGCTCGCGCTCTCTCCCTCCCTCTTCCTCTCCCTCTCTCTCCCTCTCCCTCTCTCTCCCTCTCTCTCCCTCCCTCCCTCCTGTAAAACAAGGAAGTTGTAATGGACAGCTTAGTATGGTGACCAGGTGCTGGACTTGGTCAGGAAGGCAAAGGAACAAGCATTTATTAAGTGCTTGCTATTTATTAAGAATGCATGCATTCAGCTCTTTTACTGGTGGCAAAAAAGTGGAAATTGAGGGGATGCCTATCAATTGGGGAATAGGTGAACAGATGGTATACGAATGTAATGGAGTATTTTTGTGCTATAAGAAATGACGAGCAGGCAGACTTCGGAAAAGACTTGTATGAACTGATGCTGAGTGAAGTGAGCAGAACCAGGAGAACAACAGAACAGCTGATCATTATGCTATGATCAACTATGATAGACTTAGCTCTTCTCAGCAATACAATGATCCAAGACAACTCCAAAAGACTTATGATGGAAAATGCTATCCACATCCAGAGAAAGAACTGTGGAGTCTGAATGCAGACTGAAGCCCAATATTGTCACTTTCTTTGTTTTTTTTCCCCCATGGTTTTTCCCTTCTGTTCTGTTTCTTCTTTCACAACATGACTAATGTGGAAATATGTTTAACATGATTGCACATGTATAACCTATATCAGATTGCTTACTGTCTTGGGGAGGAAGGGAAGGAGAAAAATGTGAAACTCAAAATCTTACAAAAATGGATATTGCAAACTATCTTTACATGTAATTGGAAAAAATAAAATGCTATTTACATTAAAAACTTTTTTTAAATAATGCATGCATTCTCACCCTGGAACCTCCTTCAGCTCCTGGGTCCTCCTCACTCTGGAACATCCATTCACCCCTTCAGCTTTCCTACTCTGGACCATCCATCCACCGTGCTAGCCCCCTTCTCCAGTCGTTGCATTCCTCCAAGCATCTCCATTTTGGGGAGAGGCCCAGGCTGGCCAACCTTCATCCCTTTCCTGGACAGTCATTCTCAGTCTCTGGGCCTTAGTTTTCCCATCTGTCCTTTCTAGCTCTAAATCTATGACCCTCTGTCACTGAGAAGCTACTTCAGACCCAACATCGGGAAGGCACATACTTTGAGCCCTATCCTCTAGTCATGAAAATAAGTTAAGCTGAGTCGTCCCCACTTTCACCCGGCGTTCTCTCTCTGACTGATGTCATGAATTTGCAAGATGGCTTGCTGGGGTAAGGACAGTCTGTGATGCAGCACCAACCAAAGCTAATTGGCCTGTATTGGGGATTAAAACGGGGGCCTTCACCTCATTAGTGCTATGCCCCAACTAGCTAAGCAGAGAAGATCACAGACCTTTGGCATCAAGCCATGCAGGGAAGGGCCCTGGAGGGGGAAGTCAGCCATGGTTAGTGAGCAGGGTTAGCTTCTTCCAGGGATAGAAGTGCTAATCCTGGCCTTCCTAAGAGGCCTTTGGGTCACATTCCTTTCCTCCATTCTTTGTGAAGAGATGAGACAAGGCATCACAATATGCCTGCATCTGAAGATGTGGACTCTGGTGCAGTGAGAAGATAGTTTTGGTGATTGCCCACTAGGGAACCACCCCCTCCCTCACTAGCAATCCTTCCCACAATTTTCCCAGATAGCCTCTCAGTAGGATAGATTTGTCTCCAAATAGGAGAAAATGCTGATGGATGGATGGATAGATGGATAGATAGATACATACATACATAGGTAGGTAGGTAGATAGATCTATAGATAGGTGTGTAGGTAGGTAGATAGATATACAGATACAGATAGATAGATAGATAGATAGATAGATAGATAGATAGATAGACAGACAGACAGACAGATCTCTTCCTAGGGCAGCTAGATGGCACAGTAGATAGAATGCTGGATCTGGAATCATGAAGAGTCATCTTCCTGAGTTCAAATCTGGCCTCAGACACTACCTGTGTGACCTTGGGCAAGTCATTTAATACAGTTTGCCTCAGTTTTCTCATCTGTAAAATGAATTGGAGAAGGAACTGACAAACCACTCCAGTATCTTGACCAAGAAAACCCCAACTGGGGTCACAAAAAGTTGGACATGACTGAACAACAAATAAACAGTGAGGGACAGCTACCTGGTGCAGTGAGTAGAGCACCCGCCCTGGAGTCAGGAGGACCTGAGTTCAAATATGGTCTCAGACGCTTGACACATGTACTAGCTGTATGACCTTGGGCAAGTCACCTAACCCCAATTGCCCTGCCAAAAAGCAAAAAAAAAAAACAACAAATAAACAGTGAAATTAGTACTCAAGGAAGGGGGCAGGGACAGGGGGATGATATTCTCCAATGTTTCCTGGTGACTGATTGTTCATAGTTTCATAGATTCCGTGCTGGAAAAGACCCAGGAGGCCATCTTGTCCCCCTCCTTCATTTTTTCAGATGAGGACACTGAGGCCAGAGAAATCCAATGTTTTTTACATAGTAAGTGGTGGAGACCAGACTTGAACTCAGATCTTTTAACTCCAAACCCAGTGCCATTTTCTATTGGCCCATGGCCTTGGGTCTGAGCATGCCTGTGTCACACATTGGTGAATAATAACTCACATTTCTAAGATCTTTTGAAAGTTTACCAGGATCTTTGCCCCATGACAAATCCAAGAGGCGCCATTATTGCCATTTTACAGGTGAAGAAATTCTATACCCATTTTACAGATGAGACTCAAAAGGAAGGAATTGTTTTTCATCTAGCTAATTATGGAGTCAGGTCTCTAGATTTTAAACCCACTGCTCTTTCTTCCTCACTATACGCTTTCTCTAAATGAGACAGGCAATGCGGAATCACCTGTACAAGGCTATTGTCTCCTGCAAGTCAATACCAGCACAGGAGATACTAGACGGCTTTCCAAAATGCAAAGGTCCCCAAATGGGGTTTATTTGATTCTTTTGTAAAATGTAAGTTTTAGACTCTGACCTTTGAAAGTCAATCTAGGTTCAATTCAAAGGAGTACTCTCTAATAGTAATTTCTATGGCTCCCCAACAGTCTTAGGGAAAAACACACAGAAACTCCTTAGCCTGGCTTTCAAAGTCCCCTACAATCTGGTTCTAAGTTTCCAGGCTTATTTCACATGACTCCCTCTGAATTACTTTACATTATAGCCAAAATGTACAGAATAAGATTTCATTTCCCGCCTCCATGCATTTGTACAAGCTGTTCCCAATATCTTAAACATCTCCTCAGCTCTGCCTGTCAGAATTATTTTCCTTTAAAACATAGCTCAAGTTTACCTCCTTCATGATCCCCCAGTCCTCTCTCCCTCCTGAAATTGCTTAATTATACTTATCTAGACATGTTGGGTCCCACCTCTGCCCCCAGGAGGGTAAAAGCAACTCGAGGGAAAAAGCTGTTCTGTTTTCTCTTCGTACCCCCTGGAGCCTCTGTACAAATCCTCTGCAACAGAGAATAAGCAGAAATGTTCACACATACACAGGGAAAATCACACCTGCCCCAGAATTAAGGCTCTCAGAGGCAATTACCATGAATACAGATAAACAACAGGGCTACAGGCACAAAGCCCAAGCCAGGGGAAATGGTGTTCAAGGACCTTGCTCAGAGCGCACAGAGAGGTACATTTCAGGGGAACAAAAGCAGCTGTGGGCCTGTTAATCAAGTTTGCCCCTCCCTAATGAAGGCAGGCAGCCTTGTCCATAACTGTCAACAGCACCAATACGTGGAGCCAACACCTTGTGGAGCAGAGAGGACTGTCCTTGCAAGGCCTGGGTTCAAATCCCATAGCAACCAGCCATTCACTCACTGTGGGATCCCGGGCAGTTCTAATAGTGATACTAACAACAATCTTCACCATCGTCAACGAAGCATCAGTATGGGGCTTTAAGTTTGCAAAGCACGTTGCAAATATTAGCTCATTTAATCTTCAGAACTACCCTGGGAGGCAGGAGCTATTATGGTCCTTATTTTACAGATGGGGATAGTATCAACACAGTAATAATAAAAAAACTAGCGTCTGTGAAGGGCTTTAATGGTTGCAAAGCACTTTACAAATAGTATTTGATCCTCGCAACAATCCTGGGAGGTAGGTGCAATTATTATCCCCATTTTACAGGTGAGAAAACTGAGGCTGGCAGCAGCGAAATGACTCCCCAGCTCCACACACAGCTACAAAGTACTCAAGGTCAAATCTGAACTCAGAGCTTCCTAACTCCAGACCCAGTGCTCAATCCATTGTGCCCTCTGGGTACCACTTAAGAGATTAAGGCTTTCAATTAATCTCTCTGGGCCTAGTTTCCTCTTCTGCAAAAGGTGTGTGTGGTGTAGTAGTAGTAATAGTAATAGCAGTAGTATAGTCATAGTAGTAGTAGTAGTAATAGCAGCAGTAGTAGTAGCAGTAGTAGTAGTAGCACTAGTAGTAGTAGTGATAGTAGTAGTATTAATAGTAATAGTAGTAGTAGTGGTAGTAGTAGTAGTAATAGTAATAGCAGTAGTAGTAGCAGTAGTATAGTCATAGTAGTAGTAGTAGTAATAGCAGCAGTAGTAGTAGCAGTAGTAGTAGTAGCACTAGTAGTAGTAGTGATAGTAGTAGTAGTAATAGTAATAGTAGTAGTAGTAATAGTAATAGCAGTAGTAGTAGCAGTAGTATAGTCATAGTAGTAATAGCAGCAGTAGTAGTAATAGTAGTAGTGGTCATAGTAGTAGTAGTAGTAGTAATAGCAGTAGTAGTAATAGCAGTAGTAGCAGTAGTAGTAGTAGTAGCAGTAGTAGCAGTAGTAGCAGTAGTGATAGTAGTAGTAGTAATAGTAGTAGTAGTCGTAGCAGTAGTAGTAATAGCAGTAGCAGTAGCAGTAGTAATAGCAGTAGTAGTAGTAATAATAATAGCAGTAGTAGTCATAGTAGTAGTAGTATCTACCATAGTAGTAGTAGCAGTAGTAATAGCAGTAGTAGTAGTAATAGCAGTAGTAACAGTAGTAGTAATAATAGTAATAGTAGCAGTAATAGCAGCAGTAGTAGTAGCAGTAGTAGTAGTAGTGATAGTAGTAGTAGTAATAGTAATAGTAGTAGTAATAGCAGTAGTAGTAGTAGTGATAGTAGTAGTAGTAATAGTAATAGCAGTAGTAGTAGCAGTAGTATAGTCATAGTAGTAGTAGTAGTAATAGCAGCAGTAGCAGTAGTATAGTCATAGTAGTAGTAGTAGTAATAGCAGCAGTAGTAGTAGCAGTAGTAGTAGTAGCACTAGTAGTAGTAGTGATAGTAGTAGTAGCGGTAGTAGTAGTAGTAATAGTAATAGCAGTAGTAGTAGCAGTAGTATAGTCATAGTAGCAGTAGTAGTAATAGCAGTAGTAGTAGTAGTCATAGTAGTAGTAGTAGTAGTGATAGTAGTAGCAGTAGATTTGATGACCTCCCATGTTCCTTCTGGCTCTGACTCTATGAGCCTGTGATTTGTTTTCGATCTTAATGCCCCCTTTACTTCAGATTCCTTGCCCAGACAAGTCCTTGGAATGGTGCGTTTGAGTTGACAAAGGCTCATAAGAGTCTGAGGACTCTTGGCAGGCCTCCATCAGCAGTAATCTGGACATCTTTGGGCTTTCTTACCCCATATATGTAAGTCTGCGACCTTTCTCTGGAGTCTACCCCAGTAAGTCTGGTCCTAGGAAAGGCTCCCCTGGGTCTGTGCTCCTGGGAGAAAGGGGAATCCTGGTGGATTTTATCTGTTGCTCTTTCTGAGAAAGAAGAAAGGAAGTGGGGGTGGGGTCAGGATCTAGTAGGTCAGATTGCTCTTGAAGCGGTAGTGAAGGATGACTTATGGCTCCGGAATAAGCTCATTAAGTTTTAAGGAGCGTGTCCCTGAGATCCATATATCTCCACTTCCAAAGCAACTACACCAGGGGAAAAAATTCTTGTCTTCATACAGGTATGCATGGAATTTAAAAAGATATCCGGGCAGCTAGGTGGTGCAGTGTGGAACCTAGAGTCGGAAAGACCCAAGTTCAAATGCTGCCACACTACTGGACAAGTCGCATTAACGGCCAAGTGCCTCAGTTTCCCCATATGTAAGATGGGAGAAATAGCAATCTCACAGGATTGTGAGGATCGTATCACCCTTTGCAAATCTCAAAGTGCTATATAAATGCTAGCTATTATTACAACTGTTATTAAGATAAGATGAATACAGTGGCTTGTTTCTATATGAAGTGCTATCTGGGATTTTCTTGGCAAAGATACTAGAGCGGCTTGCCATTTCCTTCTCCAGATCGTTTTACAGATGAGGAAACGGAGGCAAACGGAGTAAAGTGACTTGCCTAGGGCCACATAGCTAGTAAGTACCTGAGGCCAGATTTGAACTCAAATCTTTCCTCCTTTCCACCGTGCCACCTAGCTGCTTGCCTGACACATAGTGGGTGCTTCATAAATGCTAGATGACTATGCATAGGATAGGACACCATCCCCGGAGTTGGCCAGGCAAATCTCCAGGAGGCTGGGCCCCTGGAGAAGAAGTGCCATGGGCTCCTCTCTTCACTGTTCCCTTCCCATCTTACCACCCAATCTGCTGACCCTTTGTGACAGTCCCCACCCTCTCCTTTTATCTGCAGGAGATCTGGGGAACCACAGGTAGCAGAGCAACGAGATGGGAGGATGAATGAGAAAGCTTTCAAGGGCAGAGCACTGATCCTGGAGGGGGTAGATAAGAGCCCTTGGTAACTCTGGGTGGCAGTGATTGCTATTTTCACCCTGCAATAAAGCGGTAGCTGACTAAAGTCCCCTCTTTGCAGGGAGGTATGGATGTTCCCTTGTGCTGAGTCAGGCTGGAGAGACCACAAGGGGTTAAACTGCTCCGCCTATGCAAATTAGATTTAATTAATCCTTTTCATCAGTTGCAAATATACCTTCTGAACCCTATTAAAAACATGAATATGCAAATGCAGACCTTTTTTAATTCTCATTTTCAAGGACTTGGAGTTGGGGCTTGATTATTCGATTCTCCGTTAACAGCCTGTAAACCTGGTGCAAAATTTAATTTCCATATTAAGTTGCAAAAAAAAAAGCATCAAGGCTGTTGGTAATTAAGCTAATTATAGTGTTACACTAAAGAGGCTACAAACAGAGAGGACAAGATCATTCATTACATTTAACACAGGCTCCAGGACCAGTGGCCAGGGCCCCAGCCAAAGGACCATGAAAATAAACAAAACCTGGGCCAGATTGGGCAGGAAGTCGGGCTCCCCCTGACGGACAATTGCACAAAAGCCTGGAGTTAGACCCATCGGCTTGGGGGGAGGAGGATTTGAGTCTGGGTCAATGCCTTAGCAATACGAATTGCAGCGATTGTTGGGTTACCTGTTACCTTGCTAGTTCTTGTCCTTGTTTACCTGTGTCCAACTCTGTGACCCCTTGGACCACACTATTGTCCATAGGGGTTAAAAATACTGGAGTGGTTTGCTATTTCCTTCTCCAGTGGATTAAGGCAAACAAAGGTTAAGTGACTCTCCCAGGGTCATACAGCTAGTATGTGTCTGAGGCTGGATTTGAATTCAGGTCTTCCTGACTCCAGGTCCAGAGCTCTATCCACTGAGCCACCTAGCTGCCTCCTCTTGCTAGTATATATTATCATAAAATCACAGCTCCAGGAGGAGACATTTATTAGCTGGTTCACCCTGAACAGGTCACAGAGACATTGTACAGAGCTGAAAAGGGATCTTAGAGACCATCGAGTCCAACCTCCCCACAGACAGATGAGGAAACTCAAGCACAGACTGATTATCACTGCTAGGGTATTGAGTAAGAATTGAGCCCAGATCTTTCTGATTCCAACTCTAGTGCCTTTACCTACCACCCCCATCACCACTCAATCTGTGTCCATCATCATGGACCAGTTGAATGCTGTAGTGAAAAGATTGCTGGGTTTGGAGTCAGCTGAATAGTGCCTTTGATATAAACAGCTGTGCCACAATGGGAAAGTTATATTTTTCTCTCCTGACTTTAGTTTACTCATCTGTAAACTGGGGATGATAATAAGAAAGTACCCATTTTCCAGTTTTCTGAGCATCTACTGAGGTAATGTGTTTTGGAAACCTTAAAAACCTAGAGAAGTCATAGATTCAAAGCTGGAAGAGACCTCTGAGGCCAAATACTCCAGACTCCACATTTTACTGATAATGAAACTGAAGCCTAGGGAAGTTAAGAGACCTTTTCTGATTCAAGGTTGCACAGGCAGTGTCGAAGGCAGGATCTGAGGCCAGGTCCATTGTATCACATGGCCTCCTGTTAGCTTTGTCAACGAACAGTGGCTTGGGAATGATAAGATCTGGGTTCAAATTCTACCTTACATTTACTCCCTGCATGACTTTAGACAAGTCATGTAACCTGCAAGATTTCACTTGTAAAATGAAGGAGGTGAATTAATGGTCTCTGGGGGCCCTTTTTAATTTGAGAACTATGACCCCATGATTCCAGTACCTTCATGGAAGGCCCATAAAAAATGGAAGATATCTTGCTTCTCCTTCCCTTTGTCTTTGCCTGGGTTTTGCTGAAAGTCATTGTGTCGAGAGTTGAATAAAGTTGGATTATTACTGCTGGGCGTTCTCAAAGCTTAATGCAGGCATTGGCAACCTGTGGTATACGTTCCAGAACTGGCACAGGGGCTAATTTTCATATAGGTTTAGAATTGACAGAGTTCTTAGTCTAGCCCCTTTCTTATTTTTTTTTATAAAATTAACAAGCATTTATCTACTACCTCCCACTTACTCCACACTTAAAAGAAAACCAAAAAACAGAACCCTTATAATAAATATGCAAAGTCACAAAACAAATTCCCACATCAGCCATATCCAAATGCGAGCCTCTCGTTTTAGTCTTGAGCCCATCGTCGCTCTATCAGGAGATGGGTGGCATAGCTCATTACCATCAGTCAGTCCTCTGGCATCATGGCTGACCACTACATTTACGAGAGATCCTAAGCCTTTTGAAATTCTTTGATGTGTTGTTGTTGAGTCATTTCAGCCCTGTCCAACTTTCCATGATCCTGTTTGAGTGTCTCTTGGCCAAGACACTGAAGTAGTTTGCCATTCCCTTCTCCAGTTCATTTTACAGATGAGAAAACTGAGGTAAACAGGGTTAAGTGACCTGCCCAGGGTCATACAGCTAATAAGTGTCTGAGGGCAGATTTGAACTCAGATGCTCCTGCCGCTAGGCCTGATCATCTATCCACTGTGCCACCTAGCTGCCCCTATAATGTTGCTATTCTTACATAAATTGTTCTCCTGATTCTGGCCATGCCTCTGGAAACTGAAGCCTGGAAAAGTAAGGTGATTTGCTGTTTAAATTCAGACATCTAGTAAACATTGAAGGCAGGATTCAAATCCGGTTCTTCTTGACCTCAGGACCAGGGGTCTTCCTGGTGGAACTCACTGTGACTGTCACCCTCCACCTTCCCAAAGCTGCAGGCTTCTTGGCACCCAAAGTTGGTGGTTCAGTGTAGTATAGAGAACAAGGTTCCACAAAGGGAGCAGAAGCGAGAGAGAGCCTATGTGGAGGAGCCGTATACAGCTTATGGGAAATTCTCCTGGGACACTCTCATGGCAGGAGTTGTGGGAAACAATTCAATTAACAGGAAGTTGATTGTATTAGCAGGCTTTCCCATTAGAGCACCTAGGGGAGCCCGAGAGTGTGAAAGGGCTGATGACTCTTGGATCAAACATGGTGGTGAGCAGAACATGGAAGGAAAGTCAGTGGAGTGAAGATAAGCAGACAGAATCCAGGAGGAGAGGTGGAGAAGGGGGATGGTGCCTGCAGTGATGGGCCTTGCATCTTTCTTTCTGTTATCTATTACTGTGGGGCACACAGGGAATGTTGTTGGGAGTCTCAGTGGGACTAGGGTTGAGGCTCGTGCTACTCCGTGGAGTGTGTGTGTGTGTGTGTGAGAGAGAGAGAAAGACAGAGAGACAGAGAGACAGAGACAGAGAGATAGAGAGAGGCAAAGACAAACAGACAGAGAAAGAGAGGCAGAGATAGAGACAGAGAGAGACAGCGACAGAGAGACAAAGAGAGAGATAGAGAGA
>CM053622.1:421680410-421702099 GCA_028646595.1 Phalanger gymnotis | reverse complement strand
ACAGAGACAAGCAAAGACAAAAAGAGAGGCAGAGACAGAGACAAAGAGAGAGACAGAGACAGAGAGAGAACCCAAAGTAGGGGTCTAAGTGACGATGACATGGTAGAAAGAGCAATAAATTTGCAATCAATGTACCTAGCTGTGAATTCTGGCTCAGCCCTTGGGGAAATCTCCTCCTCTTTTCTTGGGTCTTGGTTGACTCTTGTGTAAAATGAAGAGGCTAGATTAGAACTGGGGCTCCTAACCTTTCTTGTGTCATAGGCCCACCTGTCAGGCTGATGAAGCTTACAGACCCCTTCTCAGAAGATTGTTTTAAAATAAGTGGGGGAAATGTTAGATTTCAGCTTGAGATTAGTGAAAATAAATATGTACTTGTTTTTCCCTTCCAAGTTCATGAATCCTCTGAAATCTATTCACAGACCCCAAGTTAAGAAGCCCTGGACTAGATGATCTCTAATATTTCTTCCATATAAAAATGCTTTGAAGTTATAAAATTAACTTGTAGCACAATTTCCAACAGAAGGGGCACCCAGTGGCAGAGATCAGGCACAGGGCAACTTGTTCAGTCATTTTTCAGTCATGTCTGACTCTTCTTGACCCCATTTGGGGTTTTCTTGGCAGAGATATCGGATTGGTTCTCCATTTCCTTCTCCTGCTCAGATAAGGAAACAGAGGCAAACAGGGTTAAGTGACTTGCCCAAGGTCACACAGCTAGGAAGTATCTGAGGCTAGGTTTGAACTCAGGTCTTCCTGAGTTCAGGCCCAGTGCCCTATCCACTGAGCCACCTAGTTGTCCCTGTGGGACAGCCACACCAGCTTTATCATGAGGTTGGTTTCCCCTGCTCCTCTCCCATTTTCACTGGATGATTTCACAGAGAGGGTTCAAACCAGTGAGAGGAACTGGATTAGTTATATGCACTGACTGTGAGGATCATTGCTCAGCAAGTACCTTCCCCCACAGGGTACTTTGATAGCCCTTCCCGTTCTTCTCAGAAGCCCATTATTTAATCTCTGCTTATTCTCTTGGCCCAGGAAAAGCAGCCAGGAGCTTCCCCTGGGCACCATCAGAGCATGGATTCAGGCACAAGTGGCATCGAGCATTTGGAAACTGGAGAGGGTCTCACTTGTTTAGGCAGCATCCTTGATGAAGGTCAGCAGCCCTCTGAAAAGGAGAGGGAGCAACAGTACAGAGTTCAGAACTATGTTTAAGGGTTCTAATAGAAAAGAGGAGTCTAAAGCTTTGATGTTGGAGATGAACCAAGGAGGGAGGCCATTCTTCTGACCTCTGGAAGTCATTTTGGACAGGAAGGAGGTAAAGCTAACAGGATTTCTGACAAAGGCCCTCCTTCCAAACTACTTGGCAGATCACATGTCCAATCAGTCACCAGATCTCACTATTTTTGTCACCACAACATCTCTTGCAGCCAACCCGTTCTCTCTACTCATACAGCCACCACCTTTTACCTAGATTATTACTAAGTGCCTCTAATTGGTCACTCTATCTCGAGTTTCTCCCCATTCCAGTCTATCTTCCACACAGCTGCCAAAGCTATTTCCCTTAAGTGCAAATCTGACCATGTGACTCCCCTACTCAATAACTTCAGGTGGCTCCCTATTGCCTAAACCCCTTTTCCAGCTTTTAAAGCCTTTTATACTGCAACCCCAAACCAGCTTTCTAGACTCATTATATATTACTCTGCTACAGTCCAGTCAGACTGGCCTTCTCTCTGTTCCTCCCACACGACACTTATCTTCCATTTCCATAACTTCACTCTGGCTCTCCCTCATGCCTGGTTTGTACTTTCTCCTCACAGAATCCCTCTTTTTCTTTAACATATAGTTCAGTCATTACCTTCTGCATGAAATCTTTCTTCATCCCCCCAGTTGCTGATGTCATCTGTCCAAATTACCTCATAATTATTTTGTATTTAAGATTTTTATTATTTTTATATTTATTTTGCTTATACTTATATATATATATATATACCTATTACCTTCCCTGTTAGATTATAAGCCCTTTATGAGTATCATTCTTTTTATTTCTATTCTCAGTATGTAGGACAGTATTTGGCACATAGTAGGCACTTTGATTGACATGTTTGTCTAACTGTGACATATAAAAAGTTCAAGAGACATAGTTTCTGGGTAATTCATCGTTTTATTAATCATGCTAGCAGATAATTAATAAAAGTGGTCAATGGCACTCTCAAATGTCAAAGACCCCTCATGGAACCCACTCAACCCTTATATGCCCTTGAAAGAGTGGGTGTTCCTGGGGGTGGCAATCAACTCTGATTGATAACAATTAATGAGAATGAATATTATAATGAGAGGTAGACCTATTCTAATGAGGGGCTGGGGGATATGACTCTGATTACTCTGGCTCCCAGACTACCTCCAGCCTTGGGCAATCTCCAGTAAGTTTCTCTAGTTGAGTGGGATAACAATTCCATGATTTCATCTCATCATCTGCCCTGCCCTTCACAGAACTAAGCTTTAAACTAATCTCCAAATGAGGAAGGGAAAAAATCCTGGATCTCCTCAAGATTAACAGTCGGTTATTTAATAATCATTTCTCTTACTAACTCAATGCCAGACTAAAATATCAGAAAAAATAGGATAATCTCAGGATCAAAAAGGATTGTAGACAGCCAAAAGAGCCCAGAATTTAAGCAACTGGGTTGGGGGGGGGGGTGATATAGTAATTAAAGTGGGACTTTTTGCTGTTGACCTTTAATGATTCTGGTCTTTGTTTGGATGGGGCAGATAAAGTGGGATGTTTTTGTATTTCTCAGCACTGAGACAATTGGGAGCCATCGATCTGTATCTGATGTGATATTGGGGGTGGGGAATTTTTCCACGCCCAGCCTGGGTGAGGTCGGGCCATTTGGGGGGGCCCTGAACAGAGGTTAGCATTTTCACTGGGAGCTCTGAGCCACAGCAGTAGTGGTGTGTGACTCTGGGCCAGCCGTTGTAATGAGCTCCCCGGCTGAACACCTAGATGTTGATAGCACTACAAATTGTATTTGGTCTGTAATTCAGGGTGCTGGTTTTTTCCCCTGAACTAAATAAATGATATTTATATGCTGGATTAAAGTAAGATCGTTAACCCCTTAACCCTGCTTTCCTTACTAAGCAGATCAAAAGGACCTGGGCTTGCAGCAGTTCTGTGAGCTGGTTGTTGTTGGTTTATACCCCCACAGTAGCTGCTAGCAAATTGTTGAAAGGGGGGGGGAGGGGAGGATCAATTAGCCCTTGTAACCTCCCCAGGTTTGGAAATACCAGTTACTCCATGACCTATGACAGGAATAAAAATTTAAAGTTGGAAGGGACCTAGGTTTTCATACAATTTGACCCCCTCATTTGACAGAGGAAGAAACAGGCTCAGAGAGAAGTGACTTTTTCCAAGGTCATGAAGGGAGTACAAGATAGAGCTGGATTTCCATCTGAGGATCTCTAGCTCCAAGCCCAGAATGTTTTTTTACTGCACGGGTTACCCATCATCTGGCCTGACTACATAAGGGTCCTGAGGTCAGGATAGAAATGATTGAGTGCTGAGAATGGTCCCTGGCTCTGGCCAGCCCTCCAAGAGAAGAGAAGGAAGAAAGGCCAGGCCAAAAAGAAAGTTTGGAGCCACTCCCGAATCAATAAATGGCAAGGAATCTAAGCTATCTATAGCCGTGTGGGAAAATGCTCCGAATCATTAATAATCAGAGAAATGCAGGTTAAGGCAACTCTGAGATTTTATCTCACACCCATCATATTGGCAAAGTTGACAAAAAAGGAAAACGATAAATATTGGAGAGGCTTCAGGAAAATGGGTGCACTAATGCACTATTGGTGGAGCTGCAAATTTGGTCATGCTGGAAAAAATTTGGAACAGTATGCCAAAAGTCACCAAACTGTGCTTTCCTTTTGAATTAGCAATACACCTATAATATATATATGCTTATGTATATATTACTTAATATAATAATAATACATAATGCCAAGGCTGTACCCAATAAAATCAAAGAAACAGGGAAAAGACAAATATGAACAAAAATAGAGCAGCTTACTTTGTATAGCAAAGAAATAGAAACCGACTAGAAACTAGGAACCGCTAAGTTTCTGTTTCTTTGCCACAACAAATTGAACTTCTATATTTTTGCAAAACTGATTGCAAAGTGTTTACAAACAAGCAGGGAGTAACTGAACAAATTTGGTACGTATAGAGTGCATATTATTATACTGTGAGAAACCTTGGAAAGCTTTAATCATTCAATTAATGAAACAACAAATATTTATTAAGCACCTACTATGTGCCAGGAACTAAGCGCTGGGAATACAAAAAGAGGTAAAAGAGTCCCTGCCCTCAAGAATCTTATAAATGAAGAAGACACTGTGTAAACAAATATATACAAAGCAAGCTATTTGCAAGACAAATAAGAAGGAATTTACAGGGGGCAGGCCCTGCAATTAAGAGAGGTTAAGGGAGGCTTCTGGTAGAAGGTGGGTTTTAGTTGGGATTTAAGGGAAGCCAGGAGGCAGAGACCAGGAGAGAGAGGGTTCCAGGCATGGGGTATAACCTGAGAGGCTGCCTGGAACAGAGAGATTAATTGTCTTGTTCATGGAACATCCGGAAGGCCAGTGTCACTGGACTGAACAATACCTGGGAAGGAGTAAGTTTTCAGAAGACTGAGAAGGCAAGAGGGGGCTAGATCATGAAGGGCTTTGAATGCCAAACAGAGCATTTTGCATTTGCTTCTGGAGGCAGTAGGGAGCCACTGGAGTTTATTGGGTGATGTGTTGGGCCCTGCACTTTAGGAAAATCCCTTTAGTGGTTGAATGGAGGATGGACTGGAGTGGGGAGAGGCTTGAAGCAGGCTGACCCACCACTGGGTTTATATGAAAGGACACAGAGTGAAATGATCAAAGCCAGGGGAACCATTTGTACAACAGCAACACTGCAAAGAAAAACAATTGTGAGAGACTTGAGGAATGTGATCAGTGAAATAAGCCTCCACACTTTGAGAGGGTGCTGAAGAAGCATGCCTATCTACCTCCTGAGAGAGAGAGAGGTGATGGTCTCAGGGTGAGCCCAGTGGTCAGAGCTATGTTTTATTTTTGATTTTCCAGTCAGGGGAGGAGGTGAAAGGGATTAAAAAAAATGCTTGACATCTGAAAAAAATATTTAATTATAAAAAGAATCTTCAGAGAGTATTGGACAGGGGAGCTCTGAGTTAAGTTGTAAGAGCCTGCTCCAACAGACCAGCAGTGGCCTTGAATGCTAAGAAGGGGAGGACCTTTGTAGGCAGTTAATTCTGCTCCAGGGCACAGTGGGATAGTCACACATACCCCTCAAGGAAAAAAAAAAGACAGATGGAACTTGGGGAGACACTTCATGTAGGGTCACAGGATTCAGAGCTGGTAGGCACTTGAGAGATCATTGAATTCAATCCTTTCCTTCTACAGACAAGGACAGAAGCCCAGAGAGGGAAAGAGGAAAAGTAAATAATACATCTAGCTAACATTTTTGTAAGACTTTAAGCTTTGCAAAGAGCTTGACATATGTTATCTCATTTGATCATGGGACAGAGTCCAATAGGGAGAAGAGGGCGATGCAGAAAATGGCCCTGGTGCTACCTTATGTTACCCCTGAAAGAATCCCCTGGGATGGTCCTGAGGCAGATGCTACAGGAGGAAAGCTGAGCTGAGTACATGATCACCCCAGCTACTAGAACAGGCATGATCCATGAAATTGTTAAAAAATATTTTTTGAC
Organism: Phalanger gymnotis; assembly: GCA_028646595.1. Classification (NCBI taxonomy): domain Eukaryota; kingdom Metazoa; phylum Chordata; class Mammalia; order Diprotodontia; family Phalangeridae; genus Phalanger; species Phalanger gymnotis. The sequence goes on along the minus strand of CM053622.1, from coordinate 421,696,337 downwards.
AACTGCATTTCAATATAATTGATTTCCTTTGTAATCCTATGCATTTTATGTTATACATTTAAAAACGTTATTTTGAGAGGGATTCATAGGCTTTACCAGATTGCCCAAGGGGTCCAGACACAATCAAAAAAGGTCAAGAACTCCTGATCTGGAATATTTAGGAAAAATAATACAGTAGTGCCTACATAAATTGGTAGACTGTAAGCTTCCTGAGGATAGGGATTGTTTCATTTTTCCTATTTGTATTGCCATTGCCTAGCACACAGTAGGTGCTTAATAAATACTTTCTGATTGGTTGAAATGTGTAGTGGCAATTAATGTTGAACTGGTGAAGGTCAAGATCACTACAGGAGAGAGAGAAGGAGGGAGGGAGGGAGGGAGAGAGAGAGAGAGAGAGAGAGAGAGAGAGAATGAGTTTCCTACTTGGTATAAGTATTTTTGCTAACTGATAGTTAAACTCATATATAACTGTAAAGGAAGAAGACAGGTGCTGTCAGTGTCCTCCCTATTTCAGGACCTAGTTAAGGCTAGGTGAAGACTACACATAAGATTAACATGCAAAGATACACATATGTTTCATATGTGTGAATTACATTTACATACATATTCAAGTAGATATATAGATGTAGATCTTGTACAGGTGGAAAAAAAAGAAGCAACTCTGTATATATATGTATATGTATATGCCTTATATGGGTGAAAGGAGAGTCAACTTGTTTAGATTATATATTATACAATATATACTCTATTTTATATAACATATAGTTATATATAATAATACATAGAATGTGTATATATCTATATATAGATGTGTATCTATATATAGAATATATTACAAAATACATAGAATATATGGAATAAAATATAATATTAATATTATATTATAATATATATTCTAATGTCTATACATATATATACTGTAATGACAATTTAGATTTGAAGATCTTTCCTACCCATTAATAGGCTCATGGGACCTGCTTATGTCACAGGAAGTTACATGTGGTGGGAGGAGCTTGCTGAGAGGAAAAGGAAAGTGTGTCACAGGAAATGCACAGAGAAAACAGAGCTGAGGGAAAGAGCAGACAGGTCTGTGCTGTGAGTGTGATTGTTGGTGGCAAGGCTCCAGCAGGAAGTGAGACGGATATGGGATGGAGTGGTTCTCTGCTGTGATATAGGGTATTGAATTCTTTGCTGCCGTGATGGATTGGGCTTATTGGTCATGGGATCTGGTTCTCTGGTGTCTGAATAAGTGGTTTACTTCTACCTTCTATGTGGAAAGTCTCTTATATTTTGCAATACAGAACCACATAAGCATTTTGACAATTATCATCTATATTGTCATTATCGCCTTGCTGATACACATACCCACAGACATATATCTATGTATGTGTGTATATGCAAGGTCACCTCTCCTTCATCCACCTCTCTCAGGCTGTACCGTTAGTAACTTGTTTCCTCCATCAAGGCTGCTCCTGAAGTTCATTATAAATGGTCAGCTGGATAACTATGTTGGCTGAGGGGATGTCCTGTGATTTTCCTTGGGACTCTTCACCCCACTAAGGACAGTCCTCCTGGGAGTTGGACAGAGATCCATGTTTCAGGGAGGACTGAACTGACACGCATCTCATCATTTCTGAGAGGCCCAGACAAAGCACTGTCTGTGTGAAAGTAGGGGTTTGGACAGAGATGGATGGCCATCTAGCTAAGCAGTTCTGTGACATTTCAACTCCTATTTTTCTAGGATTCAGGACTATAGAGTCACAGAGGACGGCTGAGATCTTCCATGGGGCCTCCCAGTTGCTCCTCATTCCTCACACTCCGTCTTTAGTCTTCTTGACTTCAGATGTTTTCTCTCTTCAGCTCCTCCCCTCCCTTCAAAGCTGGGCTCAGGTACCACCCAGGGCAAGGGGGTGGTGCAGTGGGAAGATCACTGGGTCTCAGGAAGAACAGAGTTCAAATTCCACCTCAGACACTTAGTAGTTGTGTGAGCATAGCCTAGTCATTTAACTTCTGCCTGCCTCAGTTTCCTTAACTGTAAAACAAGGATAATAATAGCACCTGTTGTGAGAATCAAATGAGATCATCTTTGTAAAGTGCTTAACACCGTGCCTAACATACACGAGGCATCTTCTAAATGCCTGTTCCATTTTCTTCCTCCCTTCCCATAAGTCATTTCCTGATTGCCCAGGTCATTAGTGCTCCCCCACCCCTGAAACTACTTTGTATTTATTTGGTATATCTACCTGTCCTTTCTTCTTGAAATAATCTAAGTGTCCTGAGGGCAGGAACCAGCTTGTTTTTCTCTCTTGTATATCCCTAGTGCCCAGCACAGTGCCTTACACACAGTGGGTCTTTAATAAATGTTTGTCTTTATTGTTGAATCTAGTCCATCTCCTTTGTCAGATAAAAATAATCTGAGGCCCAGAAAGAGGAGGTGACTCTCCCTTATCCAAGGTCACACAGAGAGTTGGTGGCAGGAATTTAATTCAATTTAATAAACCTTAAATGCCTACTATGTGCAAGGTACTACTGTGTGCTCTGGAGATGGAAAGATGGGAAACAACAGTGTCTGACCTCAAGGAGCTTACCTTGTACTGGGATGGGGAGGAGAGAGCTAGGATAGCTGCCGAGTCTTACAAATGCTGCTTCTGTACCATCTCTCATCTGTCCTTCTCTCACCACTTGTACAGCAAACTTCTGTTCTGCAGAGACTGTTATCTCCACGAGTGCTGGGCCTGGCCTTGGGAACTCCCGAGTTCACATTCGACCTCAGACACTTACTGGCTGTGTGAGCGTGAGCAAGCCACTTTATCTCTGACTTGCCTCAGTTTCTTCATCTGTTAAATGGGGATAATGATAACTCTACCTCCCAGAGTTGTTGTGAAGATGAAATAAGATAATATTTGGAAAGTGCTAGCTGTTTTTATTACCCTGGATCAGGCCCTTATCACTCCTCATCTAGACTATTGCAATAGGATATCTCCTATTTGGTCTCCCTGTTTCCAGTCTTTCTCTTCTCTAATTCCTCCTCCACATAGGTGTCAAACTGATCAGGTCACTCCTCAGCTGAAAAATACCCCCAGCTTCCTTTCACTGTCTCTTGGATTAAAACACTAACTTCTCCACCTGGCCTTTAAGGCTCTTCCAATCTAGTTTCCCCTTCCACGGCTCTAGAGTCAGTGGACCTTGACTAAGAAGCTGTCTCTGCCATTTTCTACATGTGCGGGCCTCAGTTTCCTCATCTGTAAAATGAGAGGAGGGAACTGGGTGGCTTCTGAGGTCCCTTCCAGCTTTAGATCTAGGAGCTTCTCTTTCTAGTCATTTCAGTATCACTCTCCCTTTCATGCAGTTAAACTCTCAGGCTGGCTGTTCTCTGTACACAGCGACTTGTATCACTCCCTTGATGTGTAGGTAGTCCCATGCCTGGGATGCCCTCCCTCTTTGCCTCCTTAGGAACCATAGTTTCCTTTTCAGCTCAGCTCTGGTGTCACAGCCTGACATCCCCCCTACCCAATGTTTCTTTTCTCCCTCTGTCTCCCTCCCTCCTTCCTTCCCTCAAAATTCCTTTTCATAACTTTGCATAAAAGGAATGCTTGGGAACTTTGGCTTAGGCACATGAGCCTTGCTAGGATGGCATCACAACTTCTGAGTGCTCCTAGTTGATCTCTGTGGGCTATTTTGAAAATGACTGGCCACTGAGAGTCGAGGATGGACTTGAGTAAGGATCAAGGCTATGAAAATGGCTCTGTCTCTCTTTTGGGGGATCCTTTTCTGTTAGGACTCTTCTAGTGCTTTCTCTACCTCTACCTCTACCTCCAGCAAAATGAAGGAAGGAAATTCTCTCCCCCCAGTGACAGTGGCACCACAAGCTCATGGTATGGATGGGACTTGCCTAGGTGAACCTCAGTCCTTGGCCACTTTTTTTCTTGCCTTGTTGTTTTCTTACTTGAGCACAAGGCAGCAACTTAAGATCCAAAGAAAAGGGTGAGTTTGAGCCTATCTTGGCAGCTATTTCATGGATTGAGAGTTCCCAAGTGTAAGATTCAGACATCAACCAAACAGAGAGAGGAGAGATTCTCAGAGAAAGGACTACTAAGGCATCTTCCTTAGCTGATTAGTCAAAGGAAGTCTATTTGATTCATGCTTCGACAGGCCAGAAGATCTAGACCCTATGAGTTAGTCAATTCAGGCGAATGGGAAATGCCTGTCGAGAAGTCCTGCAAAAGACCTTCACCCGGTAGGGAGAGTGTGAGAATGTAAATAGCCATTTCATGTGTTTTATCTTTTTTGTGTCTGTGCATATTTGTGAGTCACTTGTGTTTTGCAGGTAGAAGAAATAAATAGCTGTCCTATACCTGATGCCTATTTCACATACTAGATATCTTTTCTAGAAGAAGTTCTTCCCCATTCCCCCACTTAATAGTGTTTTATTTTTCCAATTACATGTAAAGATAGTTTTCAACGTTCATTTTTATAAGATTTTGAGTTCCAAATTTTGTTCTCCTGCCCTTCCCTCCCCAAGACAGCATGCAACCTGATATAGGCTGTACATGTACAATCATATTAAACACATGTCCACATTAGCCATGTTGTAAAAGAAGAGACAGAACAAAAGGGAAAAACCAAGAGAAAGAAAAAAATAAAGAAAATAATCTGCTTAGATATGCATTCAGACTCCATAGTTCTTTCTCCACATGTGGATAGCATTTTCCAACATGAGTCTTTTAGAATTGTCTTAGAATCAGATCATTGCATTGCTGAGAAGAGCTAAGCCTATTGAAGTTGGTTGGTCATTGCACAATGATACTGTTACTGTGTATGATGTTCTCCTGGTTTAGAAGAAACTCTTGTTACCTGTATTGGCGATCAAGACGGGCTCTTAGCACTTATTCAACCAAGTGCCCTTGAAGAGTTTTGGCCTTTATCTCTTCGATTAAATTGGGTAACTAAGGTGGGGCTCCAGGTGGGGCCATGAAGGGAGGTCTGATTATTTCTTGGCTCAAGTAGGCCCAAAACTGCTAGCTATTGGGTGCTAAGTCCATGTGAGCATGAAGCCCTCAGGTCCTAGGGGTAGGTGCTAAACTCCAGAGCCAATAGCAAGAGCTTAAGTTCTGGTCCCTCAGATGACATTTGATGTTTTGATGACGGCTAAAGAGTGCATAAAAAGAGAAGGCAGAGCTATTTGCTTAAGGCTCTTACTCCTGGCGCGGGACTCTGGGCAGCCCCTCTAAGGGCCTTCTGGCTGAACTCAGATGTTGATGGCTTTCTTGGTAACTATGAATTGTATTTGGTCTGTTAATGTTTGTAATTTGTTTGTATTTGCTCTGAAGTTCAGGGTGCCGGCTTTTCCCCCTGAGCTGAGTGAATGATACTTGTATGTTGGATTAATGTAAGATTGTTAACCCCTTAACGTTGCTTTCCTTAGTAACACAGATCAAAAGAGCCTGGAGTTGCAGCATTCTGTGAGCTGGTTGTTGTTGGTTTTATACCCCCATAGCATCTGCTAGCTGAATTGTTGAAACATTCCTTTTGTCAAGACCCCTAGACATAAAGCATGTTTAAGTCTTGTTATAGAGATTTTCCTGGAGTTGATTTACTTCAGCAAGGACAGAATGCACACATATCATCTCACCTCCCACTTTGGGATCAGGTTCCCTTAGGATAAATCTAGATCCTAGTGAGCCCAGAATAGAGATTTTGTGGGAGGGGACCCTCTGGGCCAACCAAAGATAACATTAGTAAATATCTTGTGTTTACATATTGTGAAGCGAATTACATGACGAGCTTATCTTAAGTAAATGGGAGTAATAAAGTTGAGCCAGAAATTCTCTTATCACATTATCTATGCTTAGACTGTATCCCTACCCCACCCCCAGTTAGAACATAAGCTTCTTTGAGAGATGCCTGTTGTTTTTATATCACAGTCATTTCTTGATACATCTCCTCTTTTTGTCTCCCCATTCCACTAATAACCCCACATACACACATACCATCAGTGAGGAGAGTGACCCTGCATAGGGATAGTAAGAGAAGGATACACATTCCCAAGATTCTATCTTGTCTAGACTGCAATGAATTCATTCCAGGACAAAAGAAAAGCTAAGAAGCCAAGTTCATTATTTTCTACCACCTAACCAGAATTCCTGGCTTTATTATACATATCTGTCAGTAGCAAAAGCCCCTTGCTTTGGGATTGTATTTTGGCTGGCAAGAAACTCATATCTCTCTACATCCTAATTCCTTCTATCCATCATTTCTTACAGTGCAATAATATTGCATTACATTCATCTACCACATCTGTTCAGCAATTTCCCAACAGATTGACTCCTACTTTGTTTCTGGTTCTTTACTTCCAGAAAAAAAAAAGTTCTGCTGCGGAGGTGAGGGTGGGGAGGGGGAGAGGAATCTTCCTACAAAAATGCTCCCTTTTCAGTTAGCTACAACAGAAGAAGAAGAATCACTTTGAAGTGATGGTAAGAGTAGATGAAAGGGTTTGTTGAATATCCTTTGCTGAGAGAGAGAAAGAGAGAGAGAGAGAGAGAGCTAGAACTGAGTCACATACTTCGTTTGTCTCTCATAGTGTTGGGCAGTATAAGCTGGGAACATATTCGAGTAAAACCACTGCACATACTGACATTTCAGCACTGTTGGGCTAAGGGAACACAGGGAAGGGGAAGCCCTGCAGATGGATTGTCCAGTAGGCTGCACTGGGGTCAGAGGCTGGAAGCAAAGAGAGAGTGAGGGAGGCCGTGGGTTCAGTGACCTGGCAATTGGCTTTCCATTTCCTGAGAAACCCTGGAGCTCACTAGAGTCTAATTAAGCCCAAACTGCTGTTATAAACGGTTAATTATGGTTTACCGCAATAATCCTTTAAAATCAGTGATTAGCATGCTTAAGAACTATTTGGTATTTGGCATATTCTAATGAGTTAGCGGGTTAAGAAGTGATTTGTAGGCCCATAAGTCTACCACTCCACCTCGGGGCTGTACTAACAAATCACATCTTATATAAGCATCCTTGTGACCTCCAACCTCAACAGCTGACAGAGTGAGTTGGGGTAAGAATGTCCCTCTCTAGATCCTTCTTCCTGTCATACAGGGTGATTATTGCCTCATATGAATCCCTTCAAATGTCAACCAGAAAGGAGTTTGAGCTCACCTACAGAGCTGTAACTAGGACAGGGTGACCTGGGCATTGACCCTGGCTGCTGAATTTAAAGGGTGCTGACATCACTTGCAGCCTTTCAGCACCATCAAAAAAAAAAAAAATTAGAGCTTCGCACCTAGTTAGTAGGAATAATTAGTTAAAATGAGAAGCTGCCAGATTTGGGGCTGGGGTGAGCTTCTCCCCCAGCTTACTCTGCAGGAGCCTTCCAAGATGCAGGCTCACATCAGTGTCTCCGTCTCCCTCACATTGGGTGGTGACCTGATCTTCTCTCTCCATGCAACAGAGGATGCCCCTTGAGCAGTTTGTTCTGAACCCGGTTTGTGGCACAAAAATTTCCTAGTTACAGCTCAGTTCAAGAGCCTAGGCCCAGGCTCAAGCCCAGACCCTGGCCAGGCCTGCTGTAAAACACATGAAAGATCTTACATCCGCTCTACAAAGCCCAGGAATAATCAGCCATGGATCTGCCGCTGCCCCCACCTGGCACTGACATTTAAATCAAGTCACTGTTATTCCAAAGAGACCAGCTCTGTCTCTTCTTCCTTCCCCTCACCTCTCTCCTCCCCTTCTCTAAATTATTTTATTTCAATTCTACCTGGCAGTCAGCATGAAGAGGATTTGACAAACTATAACCGTAGGTTTATTAAATCAACCCAGGAGAGATGTTATCTGGAGACCTTTTATCAGCCCTTCGAGCTTCAACATGCCTGTCAGGCTGGTGGGTTCCCCACACCTCCCCCACTGCCCCCCTTCCTCTTTTCAAGAAAGAAAAATTCTGATAATCAGAGCAAGACAGGCTGTCACTTCAGAGGGTGCCAATCAAAACTGTTCTGTTGGGTAACAGAGGGATCAGAGCTGAGACTGATGGCAAATAGTACTAAAGGCTGGAGTGTGATTCTGGGAGCCACGGCTAGGGAGGACAGAGCCGGGGTGCCAGATTGACATTTAAAGGGATTCCTATGAGCTACTGATCACCCTGCACTGCAGGAAGAAGAATTCTTAGGGACAAAGAGATTAGCTCACCCCCTCCCATTCAGCCCTTTCTCATCCTTGATCTGGAAGGAAAGCCAGGCAAGGCCTAGGCCAGATGGAATCAGACGAGGGGTGGGGTGGAATCAAGGCGTCAAAACAGAGGAGGCAGGGAGGTCTTGGTTCAAACCTGGAAATATTCAAGAGGATCCTCAATATCTGATACACTATAGTGCAAGCAGCAGGATCATACACCGGCTGTCCCAGTCCTCCACTGGTAATACTTCAGCACATTTCCTAAACATTTCATTGAACGTGGCACTGCCGTACCCAGCACAATGCCAAGTGAAAGTAAATAGCTCCTGCCCTCTCCGGGCTTCATCTTCAGGATAATTTGATTCTATACAAATTGTTCAATGCCTACAAGGCTACAAAGCTATCTTTAAGGGCTGGGACATATAGAGTAAATAAATAAATAAAAGTTTAAAAAATAGAGTAGAAATGAAGCATTCTCTGCCCTTGAGAAGATACAACTCATGCATTGAGAAGTAAACATGCAAAGATTTGAAGAGGAAGAAAGCAGTCAGTTAACAAGCATTTATTAAGCACCTATTAGGAGCTAAGAGCAGAGGAGACAAAGAATAGCGAAAACCAACAAAAAGAGCAAAAACCCTCAGTCCTCCCTCTCAAGGAGCCCACAGACTAATAAGGGAGAAGATATGCGAATAACTATGTATACTACGCAAAAGCTATATGATGGACTGGGGATAATCAATAGAAGGAAGGCACCAGCACTAAGAGGGGTTGAGAAAAACTTCTAGAAAGTAGAATCTTAGCTGGGACTTGAAGCCTGCAGGCCAGGGAACCTAGGAGACAGGGCTGAGCAAGGAAAGAATTCCAGAGGTGGGAGAAAGCCAGTGAAAACAACTGTAGCCTAGAGATGGAATGTGTTGTTCCAGGGGGCCAGCCCTGGTTCATCAATCACACAATACATAGATGAGAGTAAGGTCTAAGAAGACTGGAAAGATAGGAAGAAGTCTGATCATGAAGGGCTTTGAACACCAAACAGGGACACATAAGAAGTATAGAACAAAGACGAGGAGTGACCTTCCTGGAACTGGGCTGATAATGTGAAGTCCTCGCACTGTTGGGTTTAGAGTCTGGCTTCTCACATCAGGATGGATCCTCAGAGCTGGGAGGGGATCAGAGCCAAACTCAAGGACATTAAATCTCTGTGTCCCAATTTCCCCAAGACCTCAGAGGGTTAAATGACCACATTAAACTCTGTTAAGCCTCTACTAACTGGAGCCAAACTGATTGGAATAATCAGTTAAATGAATTTTTCCACCCTGGTACTCCACTTTGAGAAGAAAGGGTCAGATGGGAAAATATGCTACCTGGTATTTACTTTTTTTCAAGATCTATTTCCAAGGCACTGTGCTGGAGTCAAGTCTCATTCAGCTTGGTCTCCTACAGACACTTGCTGTATCTCATTGTTCTGGTCTCTGAGAATCTGTAGCTTATAACACTGATCCTTTGGCCTTGCGGGATACTCATCTGTCAAATCAAGGTTCAATTATAGAAGTTGGATTTGTTTGGTGTTTTTTTTAGAGGAAGGAATGTCCAGAACTGTCGTTTCATCTGAGTAGGAGAACTCCTAATATAGGCACTTCCTCCCCAGCTGCAGATCTGTTATATATGTTATTTACATCATCAGTTCTCAAACATTTTAGTCTCAGGGCCCCTTTACACTCTTCAAAATTATTGAGGCCTCCAAAGAGCTTTTGTTTTATGGGGGTTTTAGTTCTCGATATTTAGAAATTAGAATAGATAAAATTTTAAAATGTTAATACTGAATTAAAAATAACAATAAGAAAATTATTTATCATAAATAACATATATTTGTGAAAAAACTCCATTTTCCAAAACAAAAACAAATTTAGGGAGAAGAGTGGCATTGTTTTATATATTTTATTGCAAACAAAATATCTGTCTTAATAGAAGAAAGCCGGATTCTTACATCTCCTTCTGCATTCAGTCTATTGTGATGTGTTGTTTTAGTTGAAAAATATAAAGAAAATCTGGCTTTACATAGACATTTTGTTGGAAAAGGGAAGAATATTTTAAGAGGCAAACAGTATCATGGTACTATTACAAAAATAGTTTTGACCTTATAGACCCCCTAATAGGGTCTTAGGGACCCCAAGGGTCCTCAGATCGCTCTTTGAGAACTGCTGATTTACATTTAGAAGGAGCTGAGGTAGAGGAGGGAGACATAATCTTGAGAAGTTTAGTGACTTGCCCACATGTGGTCAAATAACCAGATTTGAACCCCGCTGATAGCAATTCCTACTCCTTCAGACTCCCACTCCATTACTTTGGATTTATAATGTAGATTTTAAAAATTTGTTCAAGTGTTTCTGTATTATCTTCCCCCAATTGAAGGGAAGCTATTTGAGAACAGTTAATTCTTTTCATTTTTTGTCTTTGATGCCCCAAACCTGGTGCATAAAGTAGGCCCCTCCCTTAATAAATGCTTCCTAAGTTAAACTTCTCTATACACTGCTCAATTGTATTTCTCCAGCTATACAATATAATAGATATTACAAGCAGACTAAGACCAGGACACTGTGCTAGGTGCTGGGGCTGATATACAGCTTAGATAAGAGAAAATCTCTGCCATCGTGGAGCTTACAACACAGGTGAGGAGAGGAGGGTCATAGAGGGATGATACATACACACACACACACACATATATATGTGTATGTATGTGTATATGCATACACATGTGTATATGTATATCACACGCATACATATTTATATGTATATATACATACACATATATAAAAGACTATATAATGCTTGATAAACTTATTAAAGCATTATAAAACAAAGTGTTATTATGTCTACTAAATTAGGACTGCAGAATGTTTGCACTGGAAGGGCCCTTAGAGCTCATCTAGGCCAAATTCTCATTTGATGGAAGAGGAACATGATGTCCAGAGAAAGGCAATTATTTGCCCAAGGGTGCAGAGATAATGAACAGTGGAGCCAGCATCTGAACCCAAGCCTTATGGTTCCAAACGTTTTGCCCTTTCTGCTACACTATAATTCACTAAGACGTTTTAGAAAGACTTGACAACATGACCAATGTGAAAACATGTTTAACATGACTGTACATGTATAGCCTGTATCAGATTGCATGCTGTCTTGGGGATGGGGAATAGGAGGGAGTGGAAAAAATTTAGAACTCAAAATATTATGAAAGTGTCAAAAACTAAAAATTAATTAATTAATTAAAATTTTTACAAAAGAATGTAAAAAAAAAACCAAAAGAAACTCTTAAAAAAAACTTTTCACAAGTGCCAAAACCCCGAGTCAACCTAAAATCCCAATTACCAATAAGTTCCTCCTTTCCGTAAGCATTCCAGTTAATTCAGGATTGTCTCAATGCAGAATTCTCATCCACATTAGAATCATAAAACACTAGAATGTCAGAACTTTGGGGACCCCATTATCTAATTCTATGATTTTACAGAGGAGGAAATTGGGCAAGGACAGGTATCAGTGGTTAGTTACTGAGGTAAAAGCAAAGCTGCCACTCCTTTTTTTTCTTTTTTTGAGGGGGGAGGTGAGGCAATCAGGGTTAAGTGATGTGTTCAAGGTCACACAGCTAGTGTCAAACGTCTGAAGCCGAATTTGAACTCAGGTCCTCCTGACTCCAGGGCTGGTGCTCTACTCACTGTGCCACCTAGCTGTGACTCCCACTCCTTTTTTCAAGCCAGGTAGGAGAGCCCACCTCTCAGACAGAACTGCCAATCTCCCCCACCCACCATGGCTGGAGCAAGAGTGAGCTGTAGGACAGAGCAGCGGCACCATACGAACACAAGTGGAAATGAGCTTTGTCATCTCACTGGATCCCATTGCATCCTGGGCTTCTCCAGTCCTCCTGGTGAATATCAGGCCACTGGACCCAGATGGCTCTGGAGGAGAAAGTGAGGCTGGTGATCTTGCACAGGCCTTGCTCACTCAAATCAAAGTCAGCTGCAAGTCACGTCATCGTTTCCCTGATGCCATGGTCCTCTTTGAGAACAAAGGACAAACACGATGATCCCATAGCAACCCTGGCAGATGGGGTACCTGAAGCCCAGGATGGTTAAGTGTCCTGGCCCATGTCACAAGGAGGTATATTTTAGCAACTCGAAGAATCCAAGAAGCAGTATGGTGTGGTGGGGAGAGCATGACTTAGAATTAGAAGGCCTGGCTTGGAGGTCAGGCTGAGTGAGCTTGGCTAAGACTCTTTCCTTCTCTGGGAAGAAAGAGTTCCAGTTTCTCCTCTGTCACACGAGGACATTTGATATGCTGATCTCTAAGCTCCTTCTTGCTCTGACATTCTCAGGACAAGACTCAGAATTCTGTGGTATTAGTAGAAAGAAGACTGGCTTTAGAACCCTCTGATTCCTTTCCGTCAGAATCACAGCTGCTTGCTCTGAACAAGCTGGGTGATTTCAGGAAAGTCACTTACTTCTCTGGATTCCTTTTCTGTAAATGAGGGGGTCACATTACACATTGAGAGCAGAAAGGGAAGGTCATCTTCTAATACAATACCCTCGTTTTATAGCTGTCTCAGTGGGTAGAATGCTAGACCTGGAGTCAGGGAGGAGGCTTGCTGTTCAGTTGTGTGACTCTTCATGGCCCTGTGTACCATAGTGTCCTTGGGGTTTCCTTGGCAATGATACTGGAGTGGTTTGCCATGTTTTTCTCCAGTGGAATAAGGCAAACAGGATTAAGTGACTTGCCCATGGTCACACAGCTAGTAAGTATCTGAGACTGGATTTGAACTTAGGTCTTCCTGACTCCAGGTTTCATGCTCTATCCGCTGACTTGCCCAGGGTTACATAGCTAGTAAGTGTCTGGGTCCAGATTTTAACTCAGTTCTTCCTGACTCTAGGCCTAGTATTCTTTTCACTAAGCCACCTACCTGCCTCAGGAAGAGCTGAGTTCAAATCCTGTCTTAGACACTTACTAGTTGTGTGACCCAGGGAAAGTCATGTAACCTCTCTTAATTTCGTCATCTATAAAATGGGGATTAGAGTAGCATCCGTCTCATAGGGTTATTGTGAAGATCAAACATAGGTAAGGCACTATATAAATATTAGCTATCACCATCATCATCATCATCATCATCATCATCATCGCTATTATGAAGCTGAGGCCCAGAGGAGCTAAGAGGCTCGCCCAAATTTACATGACTGGTACTTTATTGGTAGAATTCAAACTCAGATGACTCCATTTCAAATTCAATTGCTTTCTGCTATCCTATGACACTCCTCACTACCCAGAATCGATGATCTTTAATCCTCAGGCAGCTCTAAATCCTACGATTCTGAGATAACCATGGATGCATATACATAACGCATTTCATGACAGGTTGCTTCCCGCCTCCCCAGCCTCCCATCCACCTCCATCCCCAACCCTGCCCCATTCTCATTTTTCCATCTTGGTTATGGTCTGTGTCTCCCCCTCCCGACTCCTTTCCTCCCCCATGACAGAATCAATTAACAGAGTTGGATTGGGGCCAAGATCACCCCACGACCTCTGTGATATTGTCTGTCCCAGGCCCATCACCTCAGCATCGCCCAGGCGACAAGGGAGAAACACAGCCTATCCCAGAGGGCCTGTTTCAACAAGCCTTCCCATCAACAGACACCTCCACCTTCTTCTCATCTGTTGAGGCCAAGAAAGCGTAGGGGCTGGGGCGATGCCTGTGTCCCTCCTAATGCTGGGGTATGTGATGAAGATGGTGTGTGTATGTGTGTGAAAATCTGAGGAGGACTGAACTGCATTAGACCGCAATTACAATAGAGAAGCTAAATTCTATGGCAAGGTGGGGGTGGGTGGCAGGTTTCCAGTAGGGGCTGACAGGAGATCTTTCAGGGAGAAGGCTGTTTTTAAAGGGATTCTGCCTTATTATTTGGAAGGTTCTCCTCTCCTGGGTAGTGAAAGGATGGTGGTGAGCTCTGGGGCAGGATGGCTATCCTGCCCTCTGGTGGAGAAAGCTTCTAATTTCTAGCACCCTTTGGAGGCTTTGAGACAGAGTAGGGAGGGAGAGGGAGAGGGGGACAGGGGAAGGGGGCTGGATAGACCTAGTGGCTGTCCAGAAGTCAGGTTAAGAGGATGAAGATGTTTTGTCCTCATCCTCATCCTCTTAATTGCCAGCATTAATGATGTTAATAATAAGAGTGTCACTTTTGTTTCATGGCTTACCACACAATGGAATGAAAAACACAGAAACAACAAAGTTTATTTTTTATTGCTTTATTTATTTTTGCTTATTTTTTATTATATATTATTGCTTATTGTTGTAAAGCAACTTGATTTGTTAGAGTGAAATTCTACCTCCAACAGGCTGTCCCCCGTGTACATATTATGACCCTACGAGAGTCCTTGAAAGACCCAGCATCAGAGTTAGCTTTGCTGAATGACCCCTTGGTTTTTAATATCGAGGAAGGCTTGAAACAAGGTAGCATGGGCTCACGGCTGTTGTGAAGGATGTCCCAGGGCAGATTCCAAATGGACGAGGGATTCTTTAGAGTTGGGAACATTCTCCAAGTGCTCCCATTTGTAGATAGCATCATGCCCCAGAACACTGCAGAGCCTTCTAGAGGACATTCAGAACCAGTCAAAAGAGTCCAGCCTAACAATCCACACAGGAAAAACGAAGTGGATGAAGAATGCCTGGTGTCCAGACTATCATATGTAATTAGGTGAACAATTGAACTGGCTTATTAGTACAGATATCTTAGACACACAGTGCATGGACAATAACTTGGCTCTGATTAAGAGGAAGAGAGTGAATGGGATTGTTCGTGGGAAGTTGTGCAGCACCTTTAAGCAGCCCCTCAGAACAAAAGCCCATCTTCTTAACACCAATATTCATCTGGTGATGTTACATGGCCATGAATCAAGGAATCCTGCAATCTCTGAAGAATCAAAATTACAGGTCACTGAAAGGGCAAGGCAGAGACATATGGTGGGTGAAAATAGGCAGTATCATATTGCCTATGATGAATTACGCACAAGGACTGATGTAAAGATATCATCAAAGAGATGAATGACTGTAAAAGGAAGTAGGCTGGTCATGTAGTAAGATCACGAGATAATAGATGGCCGGTCCATGGGCTGTGCTGGCAAGAGACCAGGAAAAAGGCCTTGAGCAAATCAGGAGGATCCCTCTCTGAATCATCAGGTCAATTCTAAAGGCGCCTGGCTAAATTTATGGAAGCAAGGTGGACTGGCAGATCGAGGCTCAGACTTGGAGCCAGGAAGACCCGAATTTAAATCCTCCCTCACACACTTGCTAGCTACATGACTCTTAGTGATCCCTATATGGGCATAAATACTAGCACCTACCTCTCAGGGTTGTGAAGCTCAAATGAGATAATAAAGGTAACATGCTCTGCAAATCTTACGGTGCTATACATACATTAGCATGTCGGGTAGCTAGGGTGGCTCAGCGGATGGCACACCGGCCGTGGAATCAGGAAGACCTGAGTTCAAATCCAGCCTTAGACACTTAATAGCTGTGTGACCCTGGGCAAGTCAGTAAATCCTGTTTGCCTCAGTTTCCTCATCTGTAAAATGAACTAGAGGAAGAAATGGCAAACCACTCCAGTATCTTTGTCAAGAAAACCCCAAATGGGGTCACAAAGAATCTGACATGACCAAAAAACAACTAAACAACAAATCAGCATTGTTATTCTACTTTCTCAACATCTCTCCCATATTGCCCTT
>CM053622.1:421619557-421679910 GCA_028646595.1 Phalanger gymnotis | reverse complement strand
GTAAACATAACCCTGGGGAGTGGAAAGGATATGCAGTGGTTGCAAAGTTGGCTAGTGATATGCTAAAATATTATGTGCCAGCTGCCTGCTGGACATCCTTACTTGGATGGCCTGTCAGCACCTCTACAGCAGTATATCTAAAACCAAGCTCATCATTCCCCCTCTAAAACACATTCCTCCCAGCTTCTCTATTTTTACTGATGACACCACTCTTTGTACTCATAACCCTGGGCTATGACCTTGGAATGGATGACCTTTGCTTCTTCCCTCTCATTTAATCAAATGCCAAGTTCTGTCTTATATTTCCACCCTCCTTAGCATCCCCATTGCCATCATCCTTGTCCGTGCCCTCATCTCTTCTCAACCAGACTACTGCCTCTGTCTCTTAATTGATGTTCTTGCCTCTGGTCCATCTCCTCTCTGATCTACCCTTTATACTGCTGCCCAAGCAATCTTTCTAATACACTGCTCTCATCATACATTTTTTTCAAAAGTTTAAATGTTTTTATTTTCTTCCCAATTCATTTTTTTTAAAAATTGAAGTGCAATTTTCTTCTCTCCCTCCTTCCTGCTTACCTCCATCCCATCCTTCTTCAACTCAACACTCAGTGGCTCCTCTCTGACCACCAAATAAAGTATCTGGCATCTTCTATGGTCCTCCACAATCTGGTTTCAAATTACATTGTCTAACTTAATCTTGTACGTCTCTGTTTTACATACTCTATATTTCATTCCACCTGGACTACTCGTGCCCTAGCTTGTCCTGTCTCCATGACTTTGTCCATACTTTCCTTTCATATCTAGAATGGACTCCCTCTATTTCTGTCTTTTGAAGGTTCTTTCTTTTATTTAAAAAAATTATAAACTGGGCAAAGACCAACATCTGACACTGTATGCCCAAGTAAAGTCCAAATGGGCACATGATTTAGATATAAAGGCTGATACTGTAAACAAATTAGGGGAGCAAGACGTAATTTATCTGTCAGATTTCTGGAGAATGGAGAAATTTATGAGAAAACAAGAGATAAAGAACATTACGAAATGCAAAATGGACAATTTTTGTTACTATAAATTGAAAAGTTTTTGCACAAACAAAGCCAATGCAACTAAGATTAGGAGGGAAGCAGAAAACTGGGGAAGAATTTTTTCAACTAGTGTCTCTGATAAAGGCCTCATTTCTAAAATATATAGAGAACTGAGTCAAATTTACAAGAATACAAATTTACAAGTCAAAATTACAAGAATACAAATTTACAAGAATACATTCCCTAATTGATAAGTGGTCAAAGGATATGAACAGGCAGTTTTCAGAGGAAGAAATTAAAGCTATCTAGACTCATGCGAAAAAATGCTCTAAATCACTATTGATTAGAGAAATGTGAATCAAAACAATTCTGAGGCATGACATCACACCTATCAGATTGGCTAACATGACAAAACAGAAAAATGATAAATGTTGAAGAAGATGTGGGAAAATTGAAACACTAATGCACTATTGGTAGAATTGTGAACTGATCCAGCCATCCTGGAGAGCAACTGGGAATTATGCCCAAAGGGCTACAAAAATGTGCATACCCTTTGACCCAGCAACACCACTTCTAGGGCTATATCCCAAAGGGATCATAAAAATGGGAAAAGAACCCACATTACAAAAATATTTATATCAGCTCTCTTTGTGGTGGCCAAGAACCGAAATTGAGGGGAATGGCTGAACAAGTTGTGGTATATGAATGTAATGGAATACTATTGTGTTATAAGAAATGATGAGCAGGCAGACTTCAGAAAAACCTGGAAAGACTTATATGAACTGATGCTAAGTGAAGTGAGCAGAACCAGGAGAACATTGTATATAGTAACAGCCACAATGTGCGATGACTGACTTTGATAGACTTAGCTCTTTTCAGCAAATTTAAAACTTAGGGAAGTGAATGCTGAAAATTAAAAATAAATACATTAACTTAAAAATTATTTATTTTTAGTTTACAACATTCACTGCCACAAGCTTTTGAGTTCCAAATTTTCTTCCCCTCCCCCCTCCCCAAGATGGCATGCAATCTGATATAGGCTCTACATATACATTCATATTAAACATACTTTCACATTAGTCATCTTGCAAAGAAGAATTATAACCAATGGAATGAACTACGAGAAAGAAGAAACAAAATAAAAACAAAAAAGAGAGAGAGCAAATAGCATGCTCCATCTACATTTAGACTCTCTAATTCTTTCTCTGGATGTGGATAGTATTTTCCATCATGAGCCTTTTGGAGTTGACTTAGAACCTTGCATTGCTGATATTTTATGATCTCTTTGGAATACAGTCCTAGAAGTGGTATTGCTCCGTCAAAGGGTCACAGTTTTATAGCCCTTTGGGCATAGTTCCCAATTGCTCTCCAGGATGGTTGGATCAGTTCACTACTCCACCAACAATGCATCAGTGTTCCAATTTTTCCACATCTTCTCCAGAATTTATAATTTTTCTGTTTTGTCACGTTAGCCAATCTGATAGGTGAGATGAGGCACCTCAGAGTTGTTTTGATTTACATTTCTCTAATCAATAGTGATTTAGAGCATTTTTTCACATGACTATAGAAGTCTTTAATTTCTTCATCTGAAAGCTGCCTGTTCATATTCTTTGACCATTTATCAATTGGGGAAGGTTCTTTCTTATTTTAAGGCTCAACTCAGACATCCCCTCTTTCATGAAGCCTTCCCTGATGCTTCTTCCTTACCTCACTTCCCCTCCCCTCCAGTTGACAGTGATCTATTTCTGTCCTTTCTTCAATTTTTCCCAGCTCTTTTGGGTTTCTCTCATTTTGTCCTATAAATGGTTATTTAAATATACGTCTTCTTCCTGATTAAATTGTAAGCTCCATACACAAGGTCCATGTCATGTTTATCTTTGTGTTCTGAGTAACTGGCATTCTGACTTGTACATAATAGATACTTACTAAATGTTTGCTGAATAATTATAATAATGGTTAACATTTACATATTGCTTTAAGGTTTGCAAAGAATTTCACATTATTAAATTATTTCATCCTTACAATGACTCTGTGAAGTAAATGCTATTATCCTCATTTTACAGATGAGGAAACTGAGAGTGAGAAAAGTCAAAAGACTTGTCCAGCAAATATATAGATGTGAATGAATATACATCTGATGAATCAGGGAAGACTTCCTAGAGGTGAGATTCTAAGAAAGATTTTGAAGGCTAGGAGATAAATAGGTTGACAGCAGATTAGAAACCTGTGCTCTAGTCCTAGCATTGCCTGATCAATGCCAGGGTACAGCTGACAAAGTGCTGGACTTAAGGTCAGGGTTCAAGTCTCACCTCGGACACTCAGCCTCTCTAAGGTTCTACTTCCACATCTATGAAATGAAAGGGTTGGCCTCATTGGCCTCTAAGGCTCCTTCTAGCTTTAAGGCTACAATCCTATGATCGTTGCCCTCAGATAGGTTAATTCACCTTGCTGGACCTGATCCTTCTCTGTAAAGTGAGGGGATTGGCCAAGATAATCACTGAGTCCCCTTCTGGTGCTCACACCAGAATAAATGGGTTCAGGATGGCTGCAGAAGGGTCCCAAAAGGGAGAAGTAGACAAGGGGAAAGCAAAAAGGTGTGGCCGGCTGATCTGGGGGTAGGGGTGGTTAGATAAGCCCAGAGATTCCAAGGTACTGGCATGTTTTCAGTTCCATGATTTTGGGCTCCTGAACTGATTCTCTTTATTATCTCCTTTTGTAAATGTTAGTTCTAACTGCAAAAAGTGTAATACTGCCAAAGATGGGCTTGTCACATGGGGAAGGGCTGGGAAGAGTTTATAGGATCTCACATTCTAAGACCAGAACACAGAATCACAGAATGTAAGCCCTGGAAGTAACCTTAGAAATCATAAGATTCCTCTCATTTGACAGATGAGGAAACTGAGGCCCAATGAGAGGAAGTGACTTGCAGAAGATCACATAGCTGGTTTATAGTAGGACTAGGATACAAATGTCCTGATGGCCTGCCTAGTGCTCTTTTCATAACATCACTGCCACCTTTTAAAACCTGCTAGGAGGCTGAAGGGGTGGGGAAAGGCTGGCAGTGGGAGCCCTGCTCTTTAAGATTTTAAAGAGTCACATCTCAGTGGAACTTGGTGGCCTTGGCCACCTGGTCTCCCTTTCATAGCATCTCCCATGCATCTGCATCAGAGAGGGCATAGATTTGAGTGGTATTTGGAACAGGAGCCGAGGAGAGAGCAGGAGCAGAGGGATGAGTTTTTTGAAAGAGGTGAGAATAAGCAAGGTTCTTTGAATTAACCTTATGAGACAGGACCCATCCCATTAAATTAGCAAATTCAACGATTTCTTTGGACCTCCTCAAATGTCCCATTACAGAGTTCTACACACGGTGTGTGCACAAGACAGTAGAGATCGCATTGGATCTTCCCCATGGACCATGCCAGTGTCCTTTCCCCCACTGATTCCAAAGGATTCCCTGGAGGAGCAGAACACATGGCAGCCCATTCAGTCTGTCACCTGCAATATGCCAGAGCCTGTCTGGGAACTCCTTTCTATTTGTAACCTGTACCAGGCTGCAGACTGACTGAACAACTAAATGGTGCCCTGTGGGCACGCTCCTTTCATCCCGATGGCTCTCCACAAAACACACAGGGTGCGGAGGGGCAGCTCCCACCCCATGCTAGGCCTGAAATGGTCTAGTTATCCAGCTCGGTTGGTGGTCAGATCAGACACAGTTCCCTGATTCTTTATGCATGGGCAGGGGATACCGGGGGTGGGGGGAGGAGGGAAAGAGACAAGAGGGGTACCTGGGGTAGCACAAAATTCCTGACTGACCCTCTTTGGAGAAAAGAAATGTGGGTAGACAACTACATCTCTTAAATTCAACATTCTAAGTCTTCCTTTTGACCCTGGAAATTGGTAAATTATTCAAGGCTTTCTTTCTCTTATATCTATGTTTTGGAAGGCAGAGACCTGCATTACAGATAAAGCTGTGTGGCAGCACTCAGTCCTTTTAAGAGAGGCAGGTAACGTGGAATTGGTCTACCCTTTCTATTTGTTCCACCCTATTTATCTATCTGTGCAGGAGAGGCAGGTCTGAGTGCAATCTGAAGTTAATCATGGCAAGTGAATGCTGGGGAGAG
Source organism: Phalanger gymnotis (assembly GCA_028646595.1). NCBI lineage: Eukaryota > Metazoa > Chordata > Mammalia > Diprotodontia > Phalangeridae > Phalanger > Phalanger gymnotis. The sequence continues at coordinate 421,674,764 of CM053622.1, read as the reverse complement.
CTGTGTATGGCTCAGTCACTGAGCTGTTGGTTTTTTCTCCACAGAAGGATAAAGTTTCTATCCTTTCTGAGTCCCAATTTGCTGATGCTGACAGCAGCCAAGTGCTTTACTTAGTCTCGGAGAGTTGGGGATGGGGGCGGGGGAACAGAGGTGCAGTGGGATAGGGAAGGTTTTGAAAATAAGAGAATAGGGAAATATTTGGTAGAAAAATGACAGTTGTGGCCATCCTATTTACTTTCTGGAATGTGGCGGCTGAAGCTAGAGCAAACAAACAAAAAGCTCATGAGCTCCTAATGTTCCTTCTCCCAAAACAGCAGGGTTTCCTAGCCTAATTTGCTCATGGCCATTTGGAAGAGAACTCACAAAAGATCCCATGAAAGCCGGGCGGATGTCAGAGGGACTGCAAGGGCAACAAGGCAAGATCTGTGGGAAGAGGCGACAATTAGTATCCCTGAGTCCATAAAGGATTGACCAAGCAGACCACCAATGCCTGCTATTCTACATTATTCCCTGAAAGGAGAGAATTTATTATTAATAAACAATCCTGCAAACAAATGACTTTACAATGAGATGGTTTTAAGTATCAATCTCCCAGCTGTGTGTAGTTAGAACAGCCGCTTGTTTAGTTTAAGTCTTAATATCAATGTGTTCTTTTGAGAATTGTTTATGTTTTGGCATTTCTTTTGTGTGTAAAAATAAATACCTGTCCCATACCCGATTTATGTTTTACACTGAGTAGCTTTCTACTCCCCCTTTTGGGGAAATGCTACATGTAAGTCTTAAATAATTTGTTTCTGGGGTGCCATTGTTGGGTTTAGTGAGTAGAAGGGTGAGACAAAAGGGAGCCTAGCCCCTGTCTCATTAAAGACAATGAAGGATGAGGGACTTAGGTGAGACATGATGAAACATTTTCTGACTGTGAAATTTCAGTTGACATAACTTTAGTGAGGCAGGTGACAGGGGATGGATCTCCCTGGGAGGTCATAAAATAACAAGTTCTTTCAGAATCAGATTTTGAAGATAGTCTTATTAGTCATTAGGATTTAGATTTAGAAGAATCCTCAGAGAGTTCAACCCCCTCGTTTTGCAGATCCTGAGACATACTGTTTTTGCTTCCAAGAATGCTAAGTTATTGTAAAGCCTATTTCTCTCCTGCAGGATGTGTGAGTAGAGTACTCAGACAGCAGAACACCAGAAATGGGTGAACGGCCTGGAGACATGGGGCCTCCCAAGGAATGCCGTGCTCAGGGTTGGCTCAGCCAGCTAGTGACACAGCTCTTAGACATAAGCCTTTTTTTTTTCCTTTCCTTTTTTTTTCCCTTTTCATTGTTACAGATACAGGCTACAGAGAACCATCCAAATGGAACCTCTCTAGTTGAAAAGTTCTTCGAGCAAACCATGGGAGCCAATGTTCCCATGCAAAGAGTTAACCCTGTTTTAGGATGGATCAGCACACCAGCAGTGGCAGCTTCTCCCCAGGGAGGCAGGAAAGCCAGAATATTTGAGCAGAGCTGTTGAGCTGTGCTTCAGTGACATCCCCAAAACAACAGAAGCTTTTCAAGCGTAACAATGCGCACCTCTATCAGGCCCTGTGGTGACATGGAGACACAGCTCGCTCTAGCCCAGGCCTTCTGGCTAGGATTCCTCTGTGTTTGCCTCTTCTCACAAGACGTGTCCCACCCCTCTATCTGCTCCTGAGGCAGAGCTGAGAAACCCGTGGATTCATATGCAAGGCCACAGCACTCATAGAATGAGTGAGGCAGGAGCCAGAGGGAGCAAAGGAGACTTAAGAGCTTTTCCTTCTTCTTTCAGTTTTCATGAAACTTCTTGAGCTACTTATTAGCCCCTTCCCTTCAAGGGCCACAGTTCTTAGTACTAAATCAACCATGACAAAGCAACATTCCTCTCTCTTAATCAGTGGGAACTCTGAAAGCACTAACTATGTGCCAGGCACCGGGCTAATGTAACATGGCTTGTATAGACATGTACTGAGCATGTGCAGATGTTCCCTGCCTGTTTCCTGCTGTCCACCTGTGTGACTCTGCATCTGCGTGTGTTGGAGAGGCTGCTCCCAGCCCTATGGTGACCCAGCACTGAAACAGCTTGGTGCTTTGGCATGATACAGGAAACCCTAAGTGATCCGTCAGTTCTCTCTGTCCCTCCCCACCCCTTCATGACTGCAGTAGGGGGTCAGGGTGCTGTGACAGTTAAAAGAAGAGATAGCTTCAAACTCACTTTCTTGCTTTAACTCTCCTGTGGGGCATGTAGCATGTGCTCTGTCTCTGAGACTCCCCAAGAGGGTGTTTGGGGGGATAGTGGGAATGGGCTGTTTTTTCCTCTCCATTTCACCTCTAAACTAACATGGATGCTAGTTTGCATTGGCTGTCTTTTCTGTTGTTTCCTTTCCTGAGTAGGTTACTGAACATCATTTTCAAGGGAGATGGTGGTTATGGAAGTAACTTTTCAAGTTTGAGAGGTCCAAAGGTCTTGAGTCTAACGAATGGGACTGATTGGAGGCAAGGAAGTTTTTCTGAATCAGAAGTAAGGCAAGCAAGAAGAGGAGCCACTAGCCATTTGAGGGAGAATGGGCAAGAACCAAGGTGAAATGTAAAATGCTTATTAATCAACAATCCTGCAAACAAACGACTTTACAATGAGATGGTTTTAAGTATCAATCTCCCAGCTGTGTGTAGTTAGAATAGCCATTTGCTTAGTTTAAGTCTTAATATCAATGTGTTCTTTTGAGGATTGTTTACATTTTGGCACTTCTTTTGTGTATAAGAAATAAATACCTGTCCCATACCTGATTCATGTTGTACACTGAGTACCTTTCTCCTCCCCCTTTTGGAGAAATCCTACATGTAAGCCTTAAATAATTTGTTTCTAGGATGCCATTGTTGGGTTTAATGAGTAGAAGGGTGAGAGAAAAGGGAGCCTAGTCCCTCTCTCATTAAAAGGCCAGGCACTCCCGGGACTGAACTTGGTTGGACTATATGTTTGGGTCCAGAGCAGAGTATCTTTTAGGAAGAGAAAGTGGGTTCAACACCACTAGAAGCCCAGAAACAGTGCTCCAAAGTTAGGCTAGGCAGTGGGGGTCAAAGACAAAAGAAAAGCAGTCAAGGCACATACATTCAAATGTACACTTATAGGACATATAAAACACCCATGCAAATATATCTATATCTATATCTATATGTAAGGGACAAACCAGGGGGAAGAAGTCCTAGATGTCTGTGAGATGTGTGTGTGTGTGTGTGTGTGTGTGTGTGTGTGTGTGTGTGTATCACACACATATCTAGGACTGCTTCCCCCTGGTTTGCCCCTTACTTAGCTCCAACACTCCTTTGTACTGTTCTTCCCTGAGGACCATGGATCCCTGCTTGGGTTATACTTCTCCTTCCACTAGGGCATTTTCATCACATTTCTGGCACCCCACCTTTTCTGTCTTTCATTGCTAACACTTCCGTAAGGAGTCTAATCCCATATTTCTACTTCCTATTACCCAGGAACTTCTGTTTAAAAAGCTATTTAATATATGCCTCAATTTCCCTCTCTAGATTCTCATATCCAAGAGCCCTTACAAGTCTGACTGACATTCAATGGTTCTATGATAGCTGCCTTCATAGATATGATGGGCTATCTTGAAGATGAGGGAGGCAACATTCTAGAAGCTACAGGGAGCAAGATTTCATTTAACATAAAGAAGAATTTTCTGGCAGTTAGAGTTATCCAGTAATGGAAGAGGCTGATTTCGTTAGAGTCCTCATAGCGATTGTGGGTGGGAGAGAAGAAGGCAGATGATCTTCCCTTTTCCCCAAATGTGAACCCAGCTTTTGAGTGTGTTAGCAATGCAAGGCTCTAACTTCTGCAGGGATATAAAAAATACAGCTGTCTGTGGGCACATAACACTTGTCTGTGACTGGATTCTTTGCATGAACTGTCTTAGAGTCAGAGTAACCAGCCATCTTACTACAGTATGTTAATACTGTTTTGGGGGGCATTTGCCTGATGCTCTAACAGAATAGCAGCATGTTTAGATCCGTCTTCCAAACAGTACTCACATCATGTCACTCTTTTGCTCAAAAACCTTCATTGGCTCCCGACTGACCATAAGATAGAGTCCTACTTTCTTAGCCGGTCATCCAGGGGCCTGGATAAGCAATACCTTTCTAGCATTATTTTCTACTTCTTCAATTCAATTCATTAAACATTTATTAAGTACCTACTATGTGTCAGATGCTGAGGTTACAAAGATAAAAACAAAATAGTCTTTGGCTTCAAGAGATTTACATTCCATTAGAGGGAAACAACATGGGCATAGAAAATTAAATAGAAAATACACAATAAATAATTTCTGGAGAGAGAGTACTAGTACTGGAGGGATGAAGACAGGATTACTATAGGAGGTGATATTTAAGATGACATGTGAATGAAGCTAGAGATTCTAATAGGTGAGAGTGAAGAGAGAGTTCCTTCTAGTGGGACATGTCCCTTCTGCGGGACATGGAGCTCAGTATTAGAGGATGGAACATCGTGTACAGGAAAAGCAAGCCAGCAAGGTTTACTGGAATGCAGCACGCATGAAGGAGATGCTGTTGCTAGACTGCAAACTGGCTTTAAAAAGCCAAACAAAAGACTTTGCATGTATTCCAAAATTCATTTAAATTATTTATTTAAATTATATGTTTATCGATAGATAGATAGATAGATATAAATATATTATCTATTTAAATTTATTCTTAATGTTTCTTTGTGTCATGGAGCTCTTTGGCAAGTTTGGAAAGCCCATGAACCCCTAATCAGAATGCACAAATTTTTTAAATGTGCATGATAAAACACCACAGGTTTACAAAAGAAACCAATTATATTAGAATACAATTAAAATATTTAAAGAACAAGTTCATGGAGCCCAAGTTAAGAACTACCTATACTAGAGGCAAGAGCAACCCATTGGAGCCTTTTGAGAAGAGTAGCGATGCGGTCAGACTGGAATCTTAAGAATTTCCGTTTGGCAGGTCTGGGCAGGAGCATGAGAGGCTGGATGAAGAAACCTCAATTAGGAGGCTACTACAGTACTCCAGATAAGAGATGAGAAGGGCCTGAATGAGGATGGGGGCCACGTGCATGTAGAGAAGAGGACAGATAGGTGATATCATATGGCAGCAGAACTGACAAGACTCAGCAACTGATTAATTTTAGGAGTGAGAGGAAGGCAAGAACCAAGGATAACTCTGAGGTTTTGAACCTGGGTGACTGGAAGGTTGGTGGTACCCTCAAAGACCAGAAAAGGGGAGGGCTGGGGGAAAAAGGCAATGAGCTAGACATTTTCCCCAAAATGAGTTGTTGTCATTCAGTCATTTTTCAGTCATGTCTGACCCTCTGTGACCTCGTTTGGGGTTTCTTGGCAGAGATACTGGAGTGGTTCACCATTCCCTTCTCTGGTTCATTTTACAGTTGAGGAAACTGAGGCAAACAGAATTGGGTGACTTGCCCAGGATCACACAGCTAGGAAGTGTCTGTGGCTGGATGTGACTTAAGGTCTCCTTGACTCCAGGCCTGGTGCTCTAAACTCTGAACAACCTAACTGTCCAATGATAAGTGGTCAAATGCTATGAAAACAGGCAGTGTTCCAAAGAAGAAATACAATCCACAACTATAGAAAAATGTTCTAAATTCCTAATAATAAAGAGAATAGCAATTAAAACAGCCATAAGGTTCCACCTCACACCCATCAGATTGTGAAAGATGACAAAAAGATGGGATTCGTTGGAGGCAGTATGTGAGGTGAGGTGTACTAAATACACTGTGAACTGGCCCAACCGTTCTAGAAAGTAATTTAGAACTACACCTCCAAAGTCACTACACCCCACATATGCTGTGACTTAGCAATATCTCTACCAGGCATATGCCCTAAAGAAATGAAAGATAAAAGAAAAAAAGAGCCACATACATGAAAATATTAACGGTCACATTTTTTTTTTGCCGTAGCAAAGAACTGGAAACTGAGTGTCTATCAGTTTGAGTAGTAAAGAAATTATATATTAAGTGCAACAGAGTATTACTATATCACAAATGATAAAAGGGACAAACTCAGAGAAACCTGAGAAGACTCGCATGGGCTAATGGAGAATGGAGTGAGTAGAACCAGAACAGTTTACATCAGGACTAAAACAACATAAAGGAAAATAAGTCTGAAAGATCTCAGAGCTCCGAGTAAGGCAATGACCCATTGTGATTGCAGAAGGCTGATGATGCAGTATGCTTCTGCCTCTTAGGAGAGAGGTGATGGCCCAGAGGTACGGAGTGTGACACTTTCAGACAAGGCCAACATGTGAATTTGTTTTGCTTGAGTATGACATACATTTTCAGATGTGGCCTGACTATCTATATTTCATTATACTTATTTGTTACAAGGGCTGTCTTTTATTGGGCGGGAGCGGGGGGGAGTACATGGGTAGTGATACTGATTTTTTTTAAAAAAATAAGCATCAACGAAACATTAAAAAATATACACAAAAAGAGCAGAAAGAAATTCAGAATGGAACACAGACAAGCAGGGCAGCATTGGTACTATCAAGCGTGAATATACTTAGAAAACCAAACTGTATCCGAGAGATTTAAGGTTTCACTCATATGCCTTTTTTCTACTTTTTTTGTATGTAGAAATTTTGTATTTCTTAAGTTTATAATAAAAAAGAAAGATAACGAGTGAGTTCTGTTTTGAATTTGTCAAATTTGAGATGTCTACAGGCCGGAAATATCCAAACAGCTGCTGATGGATGTGGGTGGCATAGGCCCACTGGAACATACATTTAAAGCTGGAAGGGACCTTCAGTATAGGTTATTTAGTTCGAGCCCTTAATCTTATAGATGAGAAAACTGATACCCACCAATGCTAAGAGATCGCTTAGGTAGCAAATCATAGAGCTGGAATTTGAATCTATGTTCTATGACCCTAAATACAGCACATATTCTGCACCACCACACTATTTCCTAAATAAGCCCTCTTCCTATGCCAACCCCGTAAGACACAAGGAGCCAATCCACATTTCCATAACCATGACAGCTGATGAGATGGAGGGAGGGGAGAAGGAAGTAGGTGGAGAGAGAGTATAGAGAAAGAAGAGAAGAGGTCTCAAGACTAGCCGATACAACAACTTGTGGTGATGTTTGTACAAAGCAGATTAGGGAGTGGTCAGATGGATGGGAGGGGAAAAAAAAACCCAGGGAGGAGAGAGTATCTAGGGGGCAAACAAGGTCAATAGTGTGAAATACTGAAATGTATGAAATGTGAAAAGCAAGGATAAGAAGACAAGGTCACTGGATTTGACAATTAACAGACCATTGGTAACCTTGGAGAAATCAGTTTAAGTTGGCTTGGAGCCATCTGGACTGATCTCTTCATTGTCACCCAAACATTGTACTTTCTTGTCTTTGCCCTTCCCTGGAATGGTCTCTACCCTCTTTTGGGTCTGTCCAGCCTATCCTTTAAGGCTCAGCCCACTTCCTGCCTCCCCACTGAAGGCCAATTGGGTCATTGCAGCTTAAAGTTCCCTTCGTCTCCGCTGGACTTAGAGAACTTACTGCCTATGCTACTCACTTGGCTCTGGGCATGCACAGTACAATAGTATTATCTTTTTTCACAGGTACATCTTCTTCCCTTAACTAGACTAGATGTTCCTTGGGGGCAGGGATCATCTCTTACTTATTTGTGTAACTCTCCATTATTATATGCTGATCAATCCATTTTGTACAAGTTGTTCATGTACCTTCTGTCCAGTTACCTCCTGGCCAAGACCCCTCTATCCTATTTTCCTCTAGCTAAACCTCATCAGACCAAGGATCTAAACCCTGAGAAACCCAAACAGGGCTAGCAACCAAACCATTCAGGTTAAATGGAGAACTTTCTCATTTTAAAAATCTCCCAGAGAAAGAGCTCACAAACATCCTTAATACGATTTTTAAATGATTATGCTCCCTTGCCTGACAAAGTAAACTTTCCTGAGCACCTCACCTAAATCCTTGCTGCCGTCACTTGCTAGGTGGGTTCCATGTACCCTTGTCTGTTTTTCTCATTCCTACCAGTTCTTTGGTCTTTCTCCAGTCAGCTTCTTGTGTTCATATTGCCCGTTAATACATTTAGCCTTGTCATAGTTCAACACAAACCGTTTTTTAAACAAAAATAAAAAAAAAAACTGCTTTGACCTTTTAACAAGAAAATCCTTTTATTTCTGCCTCCTGCACTTGGTTCTGAGATTTTTTTCTAAATGTCAGAAAGGGCTAGTTCTTGCGCAGCTGTCAGGGAGAGGAGGGAGGCAGGGGAGCCTTGGGGCAAAGGCACTGAGGAGGGAGGGGCAAAGGCACAGCCAACAGTCTCCACTGGGAACTGAACCAGATCAGATTTGCATATGTGCAGGGCCTAGGCTCAAGTCCAAACCAAAGCTGGTGTCAGTATTGTTAGCCAGTTAATTGCATTATCAGCCATGGTCTTTGGCTAATGTCTAATGTGCACGTGTTTGCTGAGAAAGTTGGCATTCTTGTGGTTTGGGACAAAGTTGGCATTTCAGTGGGTTAGGAATATAAAACAGATCCTTTATTATGCTCCTTTAGCTCATCTCCCAAAATGTTTGTACTCAGTACGGGGTGGCTTACAGGTCTTGGTCTTTGTCTGGTTGTGATGGTGCCTTGTCTTTAGTCAGCTTTGTGTTCTAGGTTAAGAATAGCTCTGATTTCTTTCTCCCCAGAATGAAGGTATTTCAGATCCTGTCCATTCTGGGCTAGAAAGCAAACTTGTCTTCATAGCAGACTGGTTAATACAGAATATTAGCAAGCAGATCTCAACGTTAACTAATTTGGGGATTTAATTATAATACTTCCATTTCTTAAATCTCAAATGTCGAGGCAACTACTTGTGTTTGCAGAATCCAGTCATTAAACTGAAAAACTTTATCCATAAGCCATACGGAGCAAGTAGAAGGAGTGGAGGAAAGAGGATTTTCCACCTCCAAATTATATCTGATAACCTGGAGCTGTCTGCAGAAGTCTTAGATTTCAATTCACTCTGCCATAGAATAATAAAGTTTTAGCATTGAAAGGAATCTTAGAAATCATGTACTCCAACTGTCATTTACATATTAAGAAACTGAGATAGAAAAGTGCTTTTCCCAAGATCACACGATTAGTAAAGGAAAGAATCAAGAGTCAAACCCAAGGCTTCCAACTCTAAGGCTAATGCTCTTTCTGAAACACCATGGTGCCTTTAATTTCTTAAATTTTGCTTTCTTGGTCTGAGGTATCATCGAAATCCTCCACCTGAATTATGCTGCACCAATCAATCTCTCCTTAGTGTTATGCCATGTTCAAATATCACCAGGTTCCCAGGTAGCTAGTAAATCACTATAATTAGGCGCTGTTCACTTAAAATTAGAGGGTGATTTTTAAAAAACAAATTGCCCAATAAGACATGTTGATTGTGGTTAGAAATATTTATGGAACTTATTTAATACTCAGTCTTTTGCTTTATTCTAGCTGCCCATTCCTGTGTGAAAGGAATTAGTGGGCCTGCCAGCTTCTGGCACACCTTATAGGAAAGCAAAAAAGAGCTTCTGTCCTGAGGAGGAGGCCTGGTTGTGTATCAGTGGGCAAAGGCTCCATTCACTAGGAGTAGCCAGGCCTCCGCCATGTTCTTTTCTGGGGAATCCTCTTTCAAGGGTCTAAGCGGAGGGTGTGTTCTTTGCTTAATGGAAAGAGTGCTAGACTTGGAGTAATGAAGACCTGAGTTCAAATATTACCTCAAAGCTGTGTGACCCTGGGCAAGTCACTTACCTTCTCTCTGCCTCAGTTTCCTCATATGTAAAATAGAAGGGTTGTTGTGAGAATGAGATAATATATGGATTACCATCCATATATTAGCATTAAAAAAACCTTAAAGTGCTATATAAATACTAGTTATCATTGTTATTATTTTACCCAGACCTTGAATTTCCTAGGCAAAGATGAGTACACAGAGATGCTTAGATACTTCCTGGTAACGACATCCCAAAGGTCACTGGGTTGATACCTTCTCACTCCTGATTGATGTTAGCTCAAGTAAAGATTATTTGTCTAGGCAGGCTGGGAGATGGTACCTCAAGCCTGAGCCTCCCAACCAACTTTGGGTCATTTAATTTCTTTTCCTTGTTCTTGGCTACCACATTGAGTTAAAGGAGTACCACAATCTCCTAACCAAGCCCATTTCTTCTTACACCACATACAAGAATTTGAGATGTTATGATGACTTCACATCATAGAACATAGATGGGTCATGTGGTATGTGGTTTGAGGGGGAGCACGAGACTTGGATCCAGAAGACGTGACTTCATATCCCCCCCCCCCCGCCACTCACAAGGGGAGTGATTTTTAGTAAATTACTAAACCGCTGCAGCCGTCACTTGCTTTTGCAGAAAAATGAGGTCAGACTAGATGGCCTATAAGGTCTTTTTCAGCTCTAAAACTTATGACCCTGCGATTCTAATGACCAGTTGAAATAACCAGCCTGGGCAAACTGAGTCTCATGCCAAAGCCAAATGTAGTCCCTGAGATATGGGTGATATCTACAACAATGTGAACATCAAATGAAAGTGGGCTTTAAGGCACAAGAATGCCCAGGTGTCTGAACGGGAAAGCACTAAACAAAGCCTCTTCTCTTCTTGCTCATCTCTGAGGTCTCAGATATTCCCTGGTGTGTCAGAATTCCTTTTTTTTTTTTTGGATGGAAGATAACGGGAACGTTACGCTATATCTCAAAGATATCCTAGTGTGTTCTCATGCCCTAAGTGTTCTTTTTTGTCCTTGTCTACTTTTACTGTGGGAGGCAGAGGTGATGTTGAGGAGAAATGAGAAAATAGTGGAAGGAGAGAGGAGAGGGAAGGAGAAAGAGCACATTTGGAGGGGTGTGGGGTGGGGTGGGGCAGTGTGGTGAAATGGACAAGAGAAATGGATTTGGAACCTGGGTTCAAATTCTACCTACGATGGGTAACCTTGGGCAAGTCACTTAAATCTCAGTTTCCTCATTTTAAAAATGAGCAGGCTGGATCAGAAAGTCCTTGGGGTCCTTTCCAGCTCTAGATCTTCTGAGTCCATGTACTTAGTGAAGCAAAAGCCACAACCTGCTTGAAGAATATCATATGTTTGGTCATTTCTGTAATTCAAAGGTACTCGATGTTTCATATTTCTGTTTTCTTTCTGTGCCAATATATGACTTTAGCCTGTGTATGTGTGTATACACACACACATACATGTACACACACATACAAATATGCATATACATATATTTATATATGTATAGCTGTAGCTCTGGAAAGTTATAGAGAAAGAGATTTTTGGCTCAATATGAAGAACTTTCCTAGCAATCAGAGCTACCCAATAATGAGGTAGTGAGTTCTGCTTACTGCCTTGTGAGGTAGTAAGTTCTTCCCCACGGGGGTGTGCAAGCAAAGGCTGGATGACCATTGCTTTGGGATGTGGTAGAGCGGTCTCCTGCATAGGGTAGGAAAATAGACTAGACAATTTCTGAGGGTTCTTTCTGTGAGATTCCATGGTACGGTGGCTGCACTTGAGGGAGACAGAGAGACATGGCTTCTCTTTGCTCCTAGGAAGGTCCTGCTGGGTCATAGATTACAAAAGATTTGGAAACACTGTTCCAAGCTTGGTTCTTGAACCTGTCCAGAGCTCCCTCCCCATCACTTGATTCCTGGCATTTCCTTTCTAGACTTTGCTTTGAGAAGCTGTGAAAACTGCCTGCTGGCCCAATTAAGCTGTTCTGACACTGGCAGTGCTTTCTATGGAGGAAGATAGTCAGACAGGAGCTGTGGTGTTTCTGTTTTCCAAGTAGTCCTGAGGATGTTACTGCTCTCCTGAGGCTGTTCAGGCCTGGGCCTTCAGCTTCCGCTGTGCCCAGATGACTATTGTTGAGTCATTTTTCAGTTATGTCTGACTCTTCGTGACCCCATTTGGGGTATTCTTAGCAAAGGCACTGGAGTGGTTTGAAATTTCCTTCTCTAGCTCATTTTACAGATGAGGAAACTGAGGCAAAGAGGGTGAAGTGACTTGGCTAGGGTAACATAGCTAAGACACACAGCAAGTGTCTGAGGCCAGATTTGAACTCACAAATCTAAGTCTTCCTGATTCTAGGCCCGGCATTCTATTCACTGAGCCGCTCAGTTGTTATTATTGTTTAAAGGTGGAATTTAATGAGATCCACCTACCTACTCTTGGTGGGAATAAGAGTGGGGCAGGAAAAACAACTTAATACTCTGGGTTTCAGCCTCAGGTAAGTCTTTGCTCTATTAGGAGGCCTTAGCGGCTACAGGGTAGTGCTTCTTTAGCTGTTAGTATGCTATGTGGGGTTCTTATTGCGGGGGGTATAAAGGAATCTGGGGGAAAGAGGAGGAGAGGGGAGGAGGAGAAAGGAAGATTTATGCAAGCCCCTTTGCAGTAGTTATGAGAAACAGGAGAACCTCTGCCCAGATGCCATGCGAATGGATGGGTTTTGCTGGCAGGCTTGTATGCGAGGGTTGACACCAGCTGGCACATTCCCATCCTGCTCATCTGGGCTCTGGCCCTGCCTTAATGTTCTCAGACACACTTGAAGATCACTAGCTTGCCTCCCCTGGTGTGAGCCTTCTCTCAGCTCCAGATGCTGCCGGAAAACAGGCAGCAGCCAGGAACGAAGGCAAGACAGGGTGATTGGTGGCTGTTTTCATAGCAGCATGAAAATTTAATGTTCGGATCTTTGGGCAACACGCAACTAATTAGGCAGGAGCTTGAGGCAACCCCATTCCATTCATATGACAACTGCATCTGCACTTGGAGCTCTTAAAAATATGTTTTTTCAGGCTAGTCCTGGCTCCTGTAGCTTACTGCTTTGGAAGGCGAGCATCTTTACTCCTGGGCATTCTACCTGGGGCAGGTGAGGAAGAGGATGGTAATGAGCGAGAACCACAGGTTCAAATCTTAGATTATTTAGAATTTTCAAAGGCTGGAGCAGGAAGGGCTCTCTTAGGAGTCATCTAGTCCAATTCACTTGTTTGCAGAGTCAGAGAATATGGCCCAGATGGGTAAAAGGTGGCTGACACAAGGTCATAGAGCATGTTGGTGATGAAGGCATGACTGGAACTCAGGTCTCCTGACATCTAAGTTAGGAATCTTTCTACTACATCACACTATTGTGGTTGTTGTCCAGTCGTTTTTCAGTTATGTCTGGCCTTTCATGACCCCTTTTGGGGTTTTCTTAACAAAGATACTACAGTGGTTTGCCATGTCCTTCTCCAGCTCATTTTACAGATAAGAATTGAGGCAAACAGAGTTCAATGACTTGCCCAGGGTCACACAGCTAATAGGTGTCTGAGGTCAGATTTGAACTCAGGAAGACGAGTCTTCCTTATTCCAGGTCTGGCACTCTTATCCACTGTTTCACCTAGCTGCCTAGATCACACTACTGGACCTGGGTTCCAATTCTGTCTCTGTCCCTTTTCTTTGTGACCTTGGACAAGTGATTTAATCCTTTTAAGTCTCAAATTGCTCATCTGTGTGATGAGAAGGCTTGACTAGAAGGCCTCTAATGTACCTTCCAGCTCTGAATCTATGGTCTTATCTCCTTTTGGCTTCTTGGCAAAGGGCAAACAGATTGCCCATATGGTCATTATCTCTTTAAAGAAAACTGAGGAGGAAGAAGAGAACAAAAACCTTATGTGCGGTTTTAAATTTTTTGAAACACTTTCACATACTCTTCCCCAAATGCTCTTTACCATAACTCTGTCACAAAGGCAAGGCAGGATTCATTAACCTGAGGCCAGGAGTGGTAACACGACCGCTCATGGTTGCTATGGTCATATGGCTGAGTTATTGATGGGGCTGGACCTAGAATCAAGGTCTTTGATCTTTTCTACATGTAACTATTTTGAATTCAACAAGCATTTGTTAACGTACCTCTTATAGACCTGGCCCTGTGTTGAGGGCTAGAGATACAAAGACAAAAAATAAACTATCCCCCTCGCTCCACCTCCACCTTTCCTCAAGCAGCTTACATTCTTCAAGGAGAAGAAAGTGCTTTTGAAACAGCTCTTCATGGTCAGAGGTGTCATTCATTTCTTATTATTTCCCATGTCTTTCACCACTCTAATATCCAACAAGATTGCTCTGTTTGAAGGTTAAGAGCACATCAAAGTTTCTTTGGTATCTCACCATCACAATGTTGTAAATAGAAGTATCTGTGGTTTTTAAAGTTCCTTTTGACATCTTTTGTTTTTACAAAACCTTGCATTTCCAAATACAATGGAGTCACTTCACAGCACGTTTAACCAATAGGAACTGAACTGTACTCAGCGATCATAACTATACTTGCTGGGGGAAGAAGAGAGAGAAAAGAGTCATTGAAATAGTGTGGGTGACTCGTAAGCCGTGCCCCACGAATGAGCGTGAGCAAGAAGATGGGAAGATGCCATTCCATCTGTCGTTCTCAGTTCCCACGTGGCTTTCATAGTATGAGCATCTCACTCACTCAGTGTATTTCTAGAATCTTCTCTTTGTCGTTCTGTTTAGGCCAGTAGAGCTAATCAGAATGACAACCTCAGCCTTCTTCATTTTCCCGGCAAGCTGGAAGTCCCTTTGCCGTGCTCCCTTGGCCATTTCTGTGTCCTCTCTTCTCGTGGTGAAGTAGAAAGGAAGCAACAGTAACATGGTGGTGTGATCACCCTCAAATGCCATCATACTTATGGGTGAACTCCTTTCATGAGAATTTTCTCACAATCATGGCTTTTCTTACCAACTAAATTTATACAATCAGGAGAATTCTAAGCCTTTATTGTCACTGAATTCTCCAAACTCATTCTTGATACTTTTTTAATGCTGCCTACTGTATTTTTAACACTCAAATATTAATAAGGGCCAGTGAGGGAATTCCAAGCAGGCGCCCACAATCCCTCATGCCCACATTTCCTGCCACCTTTGTTCATTGACCAGAGCCTGCCACTAAAAGTTCACACAGTGAACTGATGAGGATTTTCCTAATAAGGAAATGCCACATGCATGGCATGAACTATGCTAGCAAAGGGGAAAAGTTCAATGCTTGAAAAGGCCAGTTGGGTATTGCCTCCAGAAGAAGGGTAAGAACTTAGTTCCACCCAAAACCAGCAAAGTCCCTAGATCATCAAGCTCCAGCTTGGGTGGCACCTGGCCACCCTCAGGAGATGGGCAAACTGGACAGATACATAGGTAAACCCAACTAAGGATCATGCACAGCCCAACCAGTCTGGACATGCATGATCTTACAATGCTAGACATGAGTGGTATCCTTCTGATGTCATGTGAACAGCATTCCTGTGGTTTTATTAGAAGTCCATCCTTTATCACACTGGTAGTTTCCCAAATACAAGCAAGCAATGAATGTGTGTGTGTGTATGTGTGTATGTGTGCGTGTGTGTGTGTGTGTGCATGAGTGTGAGAGAGACAGAAAGACATTGCTCATGTATGTGGGGTATGTGTGTATGTGCTATAATGACAATTTACATTTGAAGATCTTTCCCACACATTAATAGGCTGGTATGACCTGCTTTTGTCACAGGAAGTCTAAGTCACATGTGGTGGGAGGAGCTTGCTGAGAGGAAAAGGAAAGCGTGTCACAAGAAATGGAGAGCAGTTAGAGCTGAGGGAAAGAGCAGACGTGGCTGTGCTGTGAACGTGACTGTCGGTGGCAAGGCCCCAGCAGGGGGTCTGATGGCTTTGGGATGGAGTGGTTCTCTGCTGTGATATAGTGTATTGAATTCTTTGCTGCTGTCATAGATTGGGCTTATTGGTTTTGGGATCTGGTTCTTTGGTGTCTGAATAAATGGTTTACTTCTTCTACCTTCCATATGGAGAGTTTCTTATATTTTGTGATACAGAACCACATAGGCATATTGACCATTATCGTCTATACTGCGATTACTGCCTTGCTAATACAGTGCCTGAGAGAAGAGGGAAGGAAGGCGGCAGAGGGAGGGAGAGATCTGTACCCTGACTCTGTAGGATCTCTCTAGGATCATAGAGACTTTGGAGAGCCAAAGGGCATGAAGACTTGGTGAATTAGAACCAATGTGAGCACACTTTTTCTGGTTTCCTGACCCTTTGAACTTCGAGGGGGGGACTTTTGCTGGGGTGGAGGGGGAACACTGACAGTGAGACAGGGAAGAAGGAAGTGAGTGCCTTCAGCCCCATGCTTCTCCTGAGAGCAAGGGAATATAGAGTGGGAACTGAAATCTCTTTGCTTGAATGTAGATGAGGAGCCAAATTTGCTCAAGAGAAGAGTAGATGTGAGCTAAGAAGAGATAAGAGTGGAACAAGGCAGCAGATATAGACAATAGGTGAGAGACTGGAATAAATCCAGTCCTTGGCTTAATTTTACCATTGTTTACCCAGAGCACAGCTTTGGGGATACTTCCATCTAGGGTTTAAATCAGAGTTCCTCTTCCTTCTGTCCCCTTAGACTTGCTGGGAGGGTGGAGAGGAAAGAAAAGTTCAACCTTGGCTGCAATGCTATTGCAGCATGTAATTGGGAGAACTGTTCTTTTAAACATTTACTTGCATTTCATGTGATTTCTGCTGTTAATAAATTACATGGACATCAATAGTGAATTACCAACTCAAGTATTTAGGGTGCTTGAGACGGCGGGGAGCCTGTGGGGAAAATGGGGACTTGAGCTACTGAGAAAAATTTTTGTAGGATAATTTTTGATATACTTCTGCTAGACTGCTTTTGAAACTAGGAGAAAGTTATCAAGGAGAAGAGCCATCAGAGGGTAGTGTGGTGGTCCTAGGTACGCCTTTTGGTACTCCTCCTAGTTTATCACCGGAAAACATCCCTATCACAATCCTTGTATTACATAATAATATTCATACACATTCATACACACTCATACACACACACATACACATTTATATTTCAATTCTTCAATAAATACTTTAGAGCTTCAGAGGTGGATTCACTTCTTACTTTGATTTTAGAATCCTAAGTAGGCGCTAACAAACATCTCCCTACCTATATTGCAAATATGAAGATGACTAATATAGCACTGAGCACATAGGAGCAAACTAAATATTTACTCATTGATATGAAATCCATTTGGCAAAATAGTGATGGGAAATCTAAAGTGATGAGAAGGTAAGAGAGACACTTCTAGAAAAGGATACTGGGGAGACCAGTCAAGATGATGGAGTAATAGGAAGCATCAATCCTAGCTTTCCTGATGGTGAGTCCCACAAAGATCTTAGAAGAGGGCCAGACCAAGCAGTGGTTTAAAATCTAAGGAGAAACTACAGCGAGTCAGTCATATTTGCGGAAGCAGATAATGAACTAGACCCACAAGCAAGTGACCGGGACAGGAACTGTGGAACAGGGGGTGGGATCAGAGATTCTGAGAGTAAAATTGAATCCTGGTGCTGTCTCTATGACTCCAGGGGGAAGATGGGGAAGGTGTTGGGATCCCAGATTCAGGCCCTGAGTGCAGGGCTTCTGGAGCTGTCATTTTATTGCAGGAGAGGGGAAATGCAGCCAGATCTTGGGACCCTAGAAAGGAAAGAACAAGGGCAAACAGGCTGTACTGTTCCTTGGAATTGGCAAACTCGCCATTTAAGCAGACAGGGCCAGAGCCAGCAACTAACTACTTACTGGAGCTATGGCCAGGGACGAGTCTGTAACTGTGTTGCCCAGACCCACTGGAAAGTCCAAGAGGACAGTGATCAGATCATACCCTTGATCAGACTGCATGGGGTCCATTCAAAATCTGCAACTCCCTAACCCAAGCTGCTTCTGTGATTCTTAAAGAACAAAGCATGCAATACCTGGAGAACATTGAAGCAGGACACTAGGTAAATAGGCCAAGACCACAACAGTCTCATCAGAAGGACACAGAGCCTAGCCCTTATACAATATCCCAATCTGGGATGTAAGGCTGGAAGAATGAGATAAAGAGCTATTATGATTCCAGGAATGTCCAAGACACAGACTCAGAAGAGGAAAGTAACTCCAAAATGCCTACAAGTAAAAAGGATACAGAAGGGGATTTAGAGGAAGAGCTTGAAAAATTTTATGATACTCTATGGATTAAAATTAATTTAAGTATAAATAATTCTAAGCAAATTATGGTTGTTTGCATTAATGTTTAATGTTAAGTCTCTAATTAGTCATTTAATATAAAAAAGAAAAAAACCCTATAATTTTGTAGGTGTATTCCATTATTTACCTAATGGTCAGATCTCTTCAAATAATTCAATGTCACAATCCAAATACAAGGCTATAATTCTTTCTACTGCCTAGTGCCAATTAAGATTATTTCAGAGCTCTCTATTCTAGATTGGATTCCTAATTTTCTTCAAAGTAACTCTAGACTATCTCTTTGCACAGAACACAGTAACACACCAGGAGCAGAAAAACAGACTATTTTGCAAATGTTCAGCATCTTAAGCACACTGGTTCCTTAGTGGCCCCCTTTGCTTTATTGGCTGGGTGCATTATGGGAAGGATGAAAAGCTCCATTATGGGCCAATGCTAGGAAATGAGTGCTCCATTTGCAAAGAAGGCAGCAATCTCTCCTTTTATGCTTTTAGTGTGCCATACTATGAGAAGGTCTTGTTCAAAACAGGCCCTAATGCACATAATGTGAGTTTAAATGGACCACTCATATATGGATGTGTGTGTGTGTGTGTATGTGTATAAATGTATAGGTATCTATTCTTTGAACTTCATTTCAAAGAGGACCAATGACATCATGAGGTGATGTCCTGACTCACATATGAATTGGATTTAAGTGAGGCAGAGTTGCACAAAGTGTTCAGCTTCACTCTCCCTCCCTCCCTCCCTTTTCCCTTCCATTCTTCCTTCCTATAAGGTGCATACACAAATATCTCTTTGGGGTGTCCTTGTCCAATCTTGAGACTACAAGCTGGTGCCATATATGGGTTAAGATCAATCACTGGGAGCCCAGACCTTCAACCTGAACTCTCCGCCCACCACCCTGAGTTCTCCAGTGTTTAGAGAGGGAGTACCACACCAGTTCTGCTCTCCATCATAATAGGATCCTGGAAGGCAGAGGCCCTAACCAACTAGTATACACAGCTAGCAAATTTGTATCTCTAGTGCCCCCAATCCCAGTGGTTCAGACTTGTCATTTCTCAGAGTAAAAGCCCATTTCTGCTACTTCTTCCTGTGCTCTTATCTCCATCCAGGGGTCATTCCTACCACTTGTCTTCCTCTTGTGCCTACTCTTTCCATTGTGTCCTCTGTAACTGTATTGTTAGTGACTTCCATTTCCTCATCAATCTGTTTTTTTCTTCATAGGTTTCCTCCCGCCCTCCCTCACCCATTTTCTAGCACTCACAAAAACCTGACTCTCTGGAAGACTCAAAATCCTTGGCCATCCTCTCCAACACACTGGACAAAGAAGAGGAGATGCCCAGTCCTTGTTCTCACCTGACACTTCTAGATACTCCTTCTACCACCACCCACTCAGCAATCTTTCTTCCTTTAAAGCTCTTTCCATCCATCTGAATCATTTAGTCCAAATCCTTCTTGCTGTGGACCTCTCACTCTTCCTCCATCCTCAAAGAGTTTAACGACTGGCTCACAGTCTCTCTCTCCAATCCACTCCCTGTCCTCACCCTTAGGGACGCTGGTATACACACTGACGTTGCCTCAGACCTTCTGATTTCCTAGATCATCAATTTTCTCATCTGCCATGACCTATGACTTCACTACCTCAGCTAACATCAGGGATAGTTACCATCGCCCACTTTGATTCTGAATTCTACAATTCTCTTTGAGGGTAATCTTTTCTATCCTCCCATCCATCCCCTTGCTCTACACCTTATTGTGACATCCAGCTCCTCCACCCTTCCCTACAAGTCTAGTCCAGTACCTGGCTCTGGCCTTGCTTTCCTTTCTTCAGTCTTGACCCTATAACTGATGAACAAAATTACACAGTTACTCACTCTGACTTCCTTGCTCTCTTACTTTGCCACCTACACCTGGCCAGTTACCTTCTCCAAGCCTATTCCTCATTTGCTGAATGCAGTGGGAGGAAGTCATCACCATGTCAACTGGGTCCTCTACAAATTCATGTGACTCAGTCCTAATTGGACTCTCAGTGCTTTATGGCAAAATCTCTATTCTTCCTGGATTGATCTTGTTTTTCACTCCCTCCAGTTGCCCTTCCACACCTTCTCCTCTCTCCTCAAGGTCTCAGTAAATGTTCTCACCTCTACCCAGCAAAAAGAGAGGCCATCCACTGCAAGTTCTCTCTTCTCCCCTACTCCACACCTCATAATTTCTCTACACCTACATTCACCCTCTTTTCTTTGATTCCTGTCCCTGAGAAGGAGGTCCCCCCCTCTTCCAGCCAAGCCTAAACTCTATGCTTGCGCACTTTATCTAGGAGCTTGACGTATTGATCAGTGAGTTCTCTCAAGCCTCATCACTGCTAACCTAGACCACAGAGATAGTCTCCTAACTGGTCTCCTTGCTCCCAGTCTTCTCTCTCTCCAACCCAGTCTTCACATAGCTTGCCAAAGTGACAAGTCTGACCATGTCAATTCCTTGTTTCGAATCTGCTGTGGCTCCCCACTGTCCCAAGCACAAAATATGAATGAACTCCTAGAGGCAGTGAGGTGGTGCAGTGGGTAGAGTGCCAGGCCTGGAGTCAGGAAGACTCATCTTCCTAAGTTCAAATCCAGCCTGAGACACTTTCTAGCTGTGTGACCCTCGGGAAGTCATTTCATCTTGTTTGCCTCAGTTTCCTCATCTGTAAAATGAGGCGGAGAAGGAAATGGCAAGCCACTCTAGTATCTTTGCCAAGAAAATCCCAAATGGGGTCAGGAAGAGTCAGACATGACTGAAAAGATCGAACAACAAGAACAACATTTACCCTCCACAGTCTAGATTCCAACTAGCTTCCAGTGTTATTTTTTACTATCACCTTTCACAAACTGTATGTTCTAGTCAAACCAGGTTACTAGCTATTCCTCCAACCTGATGCTCCATCTCCTATAACTGTGTTCAGATAAGCCATTCCACATTCCGTGTCTGGAATGTGTTCCCTCCTCACCTCTGCCTTTCAGAATTCTTGGCTTCCTTCCAAATTCACTTCCTTGAGTGCTACCTCCTACAGGAAGCCTTCCCGGCTCCCCTTCGCTGTTTTATCTCTCTTGAGTTTTCCTGGTGTCATACTTATTTTTGTACATGTTGTATCTCCCCAGTAGAATGTATGTTCTGTGGGGGTAGGGACTTTCATTTGTGCCTTTGAATTCCTTTTGCCCAGCAAAGCCCATAATAGGTACTTACTATGTTTCTTTAAGGTCTGCAAAGATGCTTCCTCACAAAAACCCTGTAAGGTAGGTAATGCAAGCATTAATGTGCCAATTTTACACAAGAAGTGAATGAGGTTCTGAGAGCTTGTCCCTGGATGCATGGTGCCAAAAGGAGGATTCACAGCTGGCTTGGGGAAGCCGAGTTTTGAATTCGCTTTCCTATATGCCCATAAAATTTTAGAATTTTAAGGCTAGATAAGACCTTAAAGGTAAACCAATTCCTAATGACCGAGAGTCCAGAGGTGGAAGGTGACCTCCAAGGTAATCGTATTCAACCACTACTTGGAGAGAAGACGTCCTGGGCAAGTAGGAATACAGCCTCTGCTTAAGGGTATCTGGTGCTGGGGAGTATCTAACTTCCTCATCTTATAGAGGAGAAAATTGGGACCCAGAAAGGTGAAGAGACTTACTTAAGATTGCAAGACCAGTTAGTGTCGAACCTGGGACTAGAACACAGGTCTCCTAACCTCCAGTCTAAGGGTCTTTCACCCACAACACCAAGTATGTACTTGTTATGCTTAGATTTATGGTTATGGTTGTGATGCATTAAATGTTAATTTGGCTAGTACCCAAATACATGGGTCTGGGAAGAATTACCCAGTTTATGAATTGGGTATTTGTTTATACTCATCTTCCCAAGGTTAACTAAGTAACAGCTTTTGTCTTGATTAGATTATAAAAAATAAAGTGTATTTGTATTTTCCTGAGGATGTTTGAATTTTACAAATTGGTTACTTTATGCCCAAAAGCCAGGTTTACTAAATACTTTCATGTGTTCTTAGTCCTAATCAAGGCAAAAGGCCTTGCTAAATCATTAAATAGTCCTCAGAACGCAAATATAAAAAGAATAATATTCATGAGCTTGCCATTTATTCTTCCCTATAGGTATCTGATTTTAGCCATTAACATATTGCATATATCATTATATATGTGTGTAAATGTATACATACATATACATACTTATATGCAAACACATATGTACATGTATAAACACATATATGTGTCTGTCTGTCTATATATGGACTGGTTTTCAGGTGTGGGCACAGCCTTAAAAGAACTGCAGAGATTTGGAAAATGTCTTACAAAGATGCCATCTTGAAATCCATTCATCCGATAATAAAACTTCTCCAACTATACCTGATGACAGCTTTACAGGATGGTGTCTGGGCTCTAATAAAGCTGTTTTGATTGAGAAAACTGAGAAATACACTTTCGACAGCCCACAACATGGCAGGTATTCAAAGTGGTGAAAGGGCCTTTGTACTAAAAGTCAATAATAAATGCTACCTTCCCCATCTCCTTCAAGGTATCCTGAGCCTGAGGCTTCATTTTGAAAGTGACAGAAGTCAGACACAAACCAAAGCAACACTTGCTGCCAGCTGGCAAGGCCCCACATATTCCTTTCTGAAGAGAAAGTATGGCCTTCTCATAGACCTCTCACTGGGCTGCCGTTTCTATCACGTCAGAAGGAAAGCTTAGAACAAGCTTCAGAACACTTAAAAATCACATAGAAGAACAAATGTGAGCCCAAATGAACCAAGACAAAGGGCCAAGCCCAAGTCATCTAAGACCAATGATAACAGTGTTTAACTTGTCTTAATTTTGGCTGAGGAATGTTAGGCCTAGCGGGTAGGTAGTTCTTTAACGTGTACTCACCAGGTGCCACTGGACAAGCAAAGGCCCTGGTTTCCTGAGCAGCCTGGGCTTGGACACCTGCCATGTTTAGTTCTTAGACTGTCCTGTTCCTGTTTTCCTGAATGCCTGATTGTGGACTGTCTTTATTCTATCACTATTACCTCTTGTCTATCTGTCTGAGAGTAGGGCTGATAAGGGAAGCCATGGGTTAGAATAGTCTAAAATACCATAACAAATCCCAACCAAAAAACTTGTCAAAGCCTCCTCAGATTGAAAAACAAAGAGCTCATATTTGCATTTTTTTTTCCTTCTGATTTGAGGACAGGAGAGGTTTGCCATTGAAAATCCTTGTTGCTTGCTTTCCTTGATCAAAAGAAGTTGTTGCATTCACATGGTTGCCGGTATAAACTCTTTAGTTCAACAGACATTTATTAAATGCCTACTGGGTACAGAATACACTATTATGGTTGGGGATGTAGATGTTCTAGCTAAGATATTTTCCTTGTTCTCATGGAACTGGTTTAGTGGGGGATATGACGTGTACAAGTAACTAATATAAAAAGTAACTAATAACAAAATATGACGAAGTGCTTAGAGAAAAGCACTAATGACAAGTCATATTAATATAGCACTTTAAGGTAGACAAAGTGCTTAGAGAAAAGCATGTTGTCAACTCTAAAGTGCTACAGAGATATGACTTCTTATTACTGTAAATGGTGTTGGGATTACCAAATATATTTTCCTTTCAGATTACAGGGAGGGCTTGAGTAGGTGGGGCAAAGATGTTTGAGTAAAAGGAATTCAATCTGGTTATGAATTAACATCTAGCATATACCTTGGCCTTGTGCAAATGAGCAAGAGTAAAATCAACAATTCCATCCATTATGTTTAATTGTCTTTCAGGAGGGGCTTATTGGAGAATATGAGTTAGCTACTAGAAAGCACATCCATTTTCCAAGAACTGGTTGGATGTCTCAAGATTCCATCCATTCATACTTGTTTCTGCCTCCTCTCCACTCCTCGCCTCTTACCTAGATTATTGCAATAGCCTCCTAATTGGTCTCTGTGCTTTTATCCTCTTAGCTCTATAATTCATTCTCTATACAGCTACCACATGGATACTCCTAACACAGATAAGACCATGCTACAGTGTTTCTTCTAGGATAAATTACAAAATCTTTCAGCCTGGTACCAAAATGGCTGGCTGGCTCTCTCTCTCCTTCTTCCTTCCTTCCTTCCTTCCTTCCTTCCTTCCTTCCTTCCTTCCTTCCTTCCTTCCTTCCTTCCTTCCTTCCTTCCTTCCTTCCTTCCTGGAGTTAAATGACTTGCCCAGGGTCACACAGCTACTGTCTGAGGCCAATTTTGAACTTAGGTCCTCCTGACTCCATAGCCAGTACTCTATCTACTGTGCCACCTAGCTGCCCCCCTGACCTACTTTCCAGTAGTGGACTTGGAATTGGGACGACCTGGGTTTGATTGCCACCTCAGACCCTTACCAGCTAGCTATATGACATTGGATAAATTGTTTTAACCTTCCTGAGCCTCAAGTTTTCCAATCTGTAAAATAGACATTATAATAATACAAATGTCAAAGAGTTGTTATGAGTATCAAATGTGATAATTTATGTAAAGTACTTTATAAATTTTAAGTCAGTGTATGTCAGCTTTGTTACCATTTTTATTAATATTAGCAGCAGCATTTAGCATAAGGCCTTTTACTTAATAGGTATTTAATAAATGTCTAATTGAGTTGAATTGAATAGAGAGTTAAGTTTCCTCATAACAACACTGGCTAAGTATTTTTATTCCCATTATATAGATGAGGAGATGTAGGCGCAGAAAAGCTAAGGGGCATGCCCAGGGTCATACAGCTGGTGACTATCAGGACCGGAATTTAAACTCAGGTTTCTCCCATCTCCAGGTCCATCAGGCTCATCGCTACTCCATACTGAATGCAGAATAAGGTGAGCAGTGATTTTGTTTGGTTTTGTTTTTATCCAGTCCAAGGGGAAGAGCTGACTTTTCTTATCCAAGTTATTTCTATAGTATTTCACAATGTCCAGGTTTTTACCAGTCTAGAATCTTTGGGTGTCTTGATGGCCTCTGGGATGAGCCTTCAATTTGTACAACTGCCACGACAAGTAGACAAAAAAACCCAGAAACCACCTCAACCAGCAAACTTTTGATCTCCTTGCCAAGTCAGGAGGCATAGCCAAGGGTAACTCTAGTTTAAAATATAAGCTCATTTGCAAAACATTATGGAAGATGACAGAAGATGACATGTAGCATTGCCTCACAAAACATAAAAGCCATGGAGTTGAAAATGAGCCTACAGAAAACTTGGCATGAGATCCAACTTAGCTAGATCATCTTCAGAACATTTATAGATGAAACAGGAAGACAACAAAGGAGAGCAAAATGGAAAAATTCCATTATTCATGCGCATCAGTGATAGCCTATCACATTTGGATTCTAATGCTTCAGTACGATGTATTATACTTAACAACAAATGTAAAGGACATTTATTTGGTGCCTACTAATGCAGAGGAGGAAAAGGGAAAAGCTCATGCCTTCAAAGAACTTACATTCTACTAGAACTTCCATTCTATTCCACACAATTCGTGGAGGGATCAGGAAAAGCTTCTGATGGGAAGTGACACCTAAGCTCAGTCTTGAAGGAAGCATAGAATTCTAAGTGGTGGAGGTGAAGACATATTGTATTTCTGGCATGGGGGACATGACATACCAAATTTGGATAAATCCAAGGATGACAATTTGGTTGAAACTTTTGAGTGTGTGAAGGAGAGAGATATGAAGTAAGTCTGGAAAGGTAGACTGGAGTCAGAACGTACAGGGCTTTAAAAGTTAGGCTGAGAAACTTGTGTTTTATTCTACAGGCAACAGGGAACCACTGGAGAATTTTAAGGTGGGAAGCGACATGGTCAGAATTGTGCCTTAGCAGAAATATTTTGGTAGCTGTGTAGATGATGGCTTGGAGAAAGGAAAAAGAATGTTCTCAGGAAGACCAATAAAGAGTCTATTGCAACAGTCCAGACAAGAGGTGATGACCATGAGTTGAAAGAAGGGGAAAGATGCCAGTGACATTATGGAGAGAAAATAAGGAGAATAGACAAGACTTGGAAATTTACTGGAGATGTGGGAGAAGGGTGAGTAATTCAGAGAATACTCTGAAGTTGAGAACATGGGCTAATAGAAAGATGGTGGTGCCCTGAAAAGAAACAGAAGAGTGGGTTTGGGAAGAAAGGCAAGTTAGTTCTGTAAAGGCATGATGAATTTGAGATACTGATGGACAAGAGATGTCCAAAAGACATGTGGTGATTTGAAACCGAGGTTCAGGAGATAGATTAGGGCTGGACATATAAATTTATAATTAATCTGCAAAGAGATAATAAGTGAACCCATCGGAATAGATGAGGATGTGGAAATGGCGACTAAAGGCGATAACAGTAAGCTAAGATCAATAAGAGTGGCTGGACGTAAGCACATCTATACAGTGGCAATCTATAGAAGAGGTGACCCAACTGTAAAGCTGCTTAGGAATTGATCCTCAAAACACCTCAAACAGAGAAGAAAGACTGGTGAATAGAACAGGTGGTATTAGTACCCGAGAAAGAAATCAGTAGAAGTAAGAAGATACCAGTGACTACCCAAGCTATGGGCCAACTTTCTCGTGTCCACAAAATCTTTATGAAAATATCCTATGTAGGTGTCAAAGGCATCTTTGAAGAAAACATGCAAAGGGAAAGGCAAACTGCCATTTACTATTCTCCATAGCAGCCCATATTTTTAGCCCCGCAATGGATCAATGTAAAGGGAATCTAAGATAGCACTGGGTGTACCTTTTGTAAATAAAGAGACAGCAGTTGATGTGGTAGAGCGAAATACTCCCCTATAAGCTCTCCTTCAACAAGGTAGGTCCTTTATACTAAGATCACACATGATTCCTTAATAGACTCAACCACTGAGAAAACCCCGTTCAACGATGCTTTAGTTATCAATATAAATTATAAACCAAGGCCCAAAAAAGCATTTTTGCCACTGTCATGGACTATGTTCTTCACGTAGTACAGTGGATGAGGGGTTTCTAATGGAAAGGGATTGCATTATGTTAATTGTAGTGTTCCCTAGAATACTATACAGACTTTTCAATGAAATTCATAGCTACTAAAAAGATAATGACTTAAGTGAAATGCTTAGGAAAAATCAAGTGGATGCAGAATGCACACTACCCAAATTATGACATGTATTGGATGGGCAGTCAATCGAGTCAGTCCATCAATACATACATCTCAGAAGACACTGCAGATGGACCATGAGCTAGACAAAGAAATGAATAGTAGGAAGAATACAGGGTAGATGACAGTTGAGAATATGCACAGTACTCCCAATAATCCCAAGCTGCACCTTGACACCACCCCCTGCTTTTTATACATAGCATCATGTTATAATAAAGCTACGAATTAAGGAACACAGCAAGCTCAAAAGACTCAAAACTGCAGGTGACCCAAAGGAAAGCTGTGTGGTGGGAACAAGCAGACTGCATCATCCTATCGGTAATAGATGGCATGCAAGAAATGATCATCACAATACATAGGACCAAAAAAAGAGAGATAAGCTTATCATGTAGCAACAGCAAGGAATAATAGGACAGCCAGAAAGAAACATACAAAATATTAAAATACCCAGATATGGGAAGGACTACAATATACCAAGTAGATCCTCTGTGGAGGAGCAGGAAAGGTTTCATTTAGAAGGAGGCATTTGGGGTAGTTTGAAGGAAACAAACCAGAGATGGAGGTGAGATACAAGCAAATTCCATACAAGGTAGAAAGCTAGTGTAAATAAAAGTATGGAGATGGGAGATAAGAATTTGTTGAGTGTGAGGAACAGCAACATGGCCAGGTGTATTGTCAATCAAAATAGGCTCTTAGCACTTAATTCAACCCAGTGCCCTTGAAGAGTTTGGCTTTTATTTCCTTGATTAAATTAGGAGTCCTTCATGACCTCCTTGCCTCAAGGAAAAGCCTAGTTTACATGGGTTTGAGTGACATGTTTGTGACACTAGAGACTTTTAGACCATGTGGGTTTAAGTTGCATTTTTTGTGACGATTTTAGGTCATGTGGGTGAGTCGCATGTGTGACTCACCTTTGACCCTGAAAAAGATAAAACCAGAGGTTGGCTTTCTCTTTTTCGGAGCTCTGACCCACAGCAGGAGTGCTGCGTGACTCTGGGCCAGCCCTTGTCAAGCTCCCGGCTGAACTCAGATGTTGGTAACTATGAATTGAGATTTGAATCAGACAAGGTCTGTCTGTTGATGTTTGCAATTTGTTTACATTTGCTTTGAAGCTCAGGGTGCTGGCTTTTCCCTCTGAACTGAGTGAATGATATTTGTATACTGGATTAAAGTAAGATTGTTAACCCCTTAACGTTGCTTTCCTTACTAAGCAGATGAAAAGAACCTGGGCTTGCAGCATTCTGTGAGCTGGTTGTTGTTGGTTTCATGCCACCACAGCAGCTGCTAGCCGGATTGTTGAAATACCAGGCTGGCTGGATGGCAGAGTGTGGGAACAGGATATAACAAGGCTGGGACCAGGCAAGGCCAGATGATAGGAGGCTTTCAAAAAGGAGGATCTGAAATCTGGTCCTAAAGGCAGTGGAAAGTCACTGGACTTTAGTGAGGAAGGGAGCGATGTGGTCAGATTTATGCTTTAGGAAAACCACTTTAGCAGCTTTGGGGAGAATGGATTAGAGTGAGGTGAAACTTGAAGAAAGAGGACCAAATGGGAGGTTATTTCAGTAGTCCAGGTGAGAGGAAGTGAAGCCTTGAATGAGGCTAGTGGTCATGTGAAGAGAGAGGAAGGGGATGTATGCAAAAGTTATTGCAGAGGGAGAAAGAACAAGGTTTGGCCTTTGACTGGATGTGTGGAATGAGGGAGAAAGAGGAATTGAGGAAAATGCCAAGGTTGCAAACCCGAGTGACTGGAAGGAGGGTGGTGCCCTGAGATGTCATGTTCCTTTGCTGCATTTTAAATGAGATTCATTTAAAAAGCTGATGCACAACTTTTTTGAGGTCAATGTGTGAAGTATGTTTGACCTGCCCTCAGGCACAAGCAAAACCAGCACTGGGAGTTGTCAGGAAACATGCTGCCAGGACCTACTAAAACACAAACTCATTAGTCTTGAGGGCAGGGATTCTATCTCATGTGTCTCTACATCCCTCCCAAATGCTGGGCATATAGTAGGCACTCAACAAATATGTAACTGTTTCAATAAAGAGCCATGAGGTTTCTCTATGCCAGCAAAAACATCCTGGAATCCTAGAGTGGAGAGAGGGGTGGCAAAGAGATTAAAATGGAGGCAAACACATAGCCACCAACATCCAGATCGGCTAAGGGGTCTTCATGAGGGACCATTATGGCAACTTAGGAATGGTCACCATTGATGGATTGATCATGTATGCTGGTCAAGGGAAGGCAGAGTGCTGCAATGATCGGACTGCAGGTGACATGTCCATCTCCTCAGTGACACTGGCTCCCTCCAAGGAGCCTTGAATGCATCATTTCTGAAGAGGCAAGGGGAATCTCGTTCACCACCGACGATGTTCTTCACTCTTGTTCCGCTCCTTTCTTCACACCCTCAGTCAAGCCACAAACATAACCAAATGGGGAAATAAGTTTGTCAGAGGGATATTTTTCTCTCTTCTGGATAGCAGCTGCTGTTGCCATGTTGTCATCTTGGTTGCTAGGGAGTATTTTTCTTCTTCCTTGGATGCCGTATGATTCGTCGGTTTGCCCCACAATTAAAATAAAAAATGAGCCAAAGAAAATATCAGTTTGTAACAGGCAGATGTGTATAAGAGGGGGGCAAACTGGGCCAGAGCAGAAAGAATTAGAAAGGGAAAGAAGAGGGTGAAACCCCTGAGAGCTGTGTTTCCTGAAAGAGTTAAGAAAAACAGTACCTATCTGAAGAAAGTCAAGGTAGTAGCCACAGCTTCTAAGGGTTTTGATGAAGTCCTTCATGAGGGGCCATTAAGGAAGCTTAGTTACCCTGGGGAGAAAAGTTATGCCCTGGCATCAGAAAGTCCAGTTAAGAGAAAGGGAGCACAAGGGAGGAAGCCAGCAGCCAATTCTCCTAGCAGAGAGGGGTCAATAGTAGGAGCTCTCACCGATCATCGCTGAGCTGAGTTTGTCTCAATCTACTTAATGGCTAGCTAGAGGAGGAAGTACATGGCGTGGCAGCTCAAATGCCAGGCAACAGAAAACTATAGAGGTTAGGCAAAGCTGGGGTGAGGGCAGGAGAAGAGTGTGAGCAGCTATAGGGAGCTCTGACCGGACCAAATTACGAGGCAAGACGAGACGGCTGCCACGGAAACTCAGTGCAGCAAGGCACGAGGTGATGCATATTGGAATGAACAATTTCAACTTTTCTCCCACAATGATGGGTTCTGAAATAGTTGTAGCCTCTCAAGAATAAAGATTTAGACATCACCCCGGACAACTTAATGAAGATGGCTGCTCATTCTGTGGCAGAGGTCAAAGAAAAAAAAATGAGGTAAGACGTTAGGCAAGTGGCAGATGAGGAACAGAACTTATTCAGAGCAATGTCTCAGGCTCCTGCAGAAATCCCTGAGGGAGCTTTACCCTGTTGTTAAGGTTTGGTCCTGAACTTTCATCTTAAAGAAAATGAGGCCCAAATGGAAAATCAGAGGGAAACACTATTTGAAAAGCAAGCAGCAGGCACCGCGTTACCTGAGAGAGGTTGCCTCCATGGTGGGATCATAAAAAGCTGTTCCCCCCAATTGTCTTTTTCCACTAACCTCACATGTTGCCTGAAATTCTCACTATCAGAGAACTGTTTCTTTGGGTTTGGGCAGGGAGCTTCACCTTTCATTTTCTCAAAGTCCTGAGGTTGCAGGGAATTGGGGATGGAGCCAGGGTATCAGTAGGGGTGTCAATAGTAAAAATCCCAGAGCAGAGAACATTTTTGCTAGTTGTACTTCCTTCCACACTTCTGGAATTTCAAAAAGCACACCCCATCCCCCAAAAAGAAAGACTATGGTAGAGAGGATGCCCATAAAGAGCTATGATGGAAGAAGGTAAGGTAGCAGCGGGTCTATGTGGCAGAGAAGTAAATGTAATGTTGGTAGGGGAGGCATGTCACAAGACACACTGGTAGTGGAGGAGGTTATGGTGAAGAGGAAAGTGGGTCAGAAGGGCTGTAGTGGGGATAACTAGTTTGTTTCTCTAAGCAAAGGCTGTGAGATCTACGAATAGATCCTACTGGACCCCTTGGGTTAGGACATTCTTGGTGAGAATGTCTTCTTTCGGAATACAAAATACAAAAACTCCAGGGAAAGGGTCACACATTAAGGTTGCTCGTCACTCCCACACTAATGCTGGTCATTTGAACAGGTCATTGTCTTCTTCAACACACAGCAGAGGGCAGGACAATGGGGCAAGGGAATGATCTGAGAGCATAGAACACTGCCTAGAGAGGGCGACACGAACCGTTCTATACAAGTAACAACTGGGCCAAGGGAGTAGAAAGAGCCCCTGAGGATGATGGTCTCGTCAAGTAATTCAAAAGAACGGATGCGAGCGAGAGCCATGTCCAGCACAGGGGAAAATAGCTCACTAAATTATCCCTGCTTAATTGTACTGAGGAAAAAAATATCTAAATACTGCATGTTCTAATTATACCGACGTTATTGGAATTTATCTTCCTAGGCTAGGGGTGACCTTTTCACTCATGAGTGATGAGTGGGGAATGCAAGGCAAGACACCCCCATCAAGTGTGGATAAATTCCAAACCCAGCATTATTATTATGCTATTTATACAGCTCTCCATCTTTAACACTGTCGTTCCATTTCAAATCCACTTGCAGCTGTTCCTGCTGGCCTGGGGTAGGAGAGGACGAAGTGGTGGGAGAAATGAAGGGACTGAAGAAAGGCAAAGATGAAAAATCAGAGAATCAGAGGATTTTAGGGCTGGAAGATACCTACAGGTCACCTATCTTATTTTCTAGAGGAAGAAACAGAGTCCTAGAATGAGAAAATAACTGGCTGATCGAGTTAGTGGCTAAGGCTGGGTGAGGATGTAAGTCTCCCGATTTCCACTATACCATGAGTTAAGGAAGGAAAGAATGAAAAAGCATTTATTAAACACTTACTATGTGCAAAGCACCATAATGAGTGCTAGTGATATAACTAGAAAAGCAATGCATTCCCCCACCTCGAGGAGCTCACACATGAATGAGGGGATGACATTTCAGATGGAAAGGCCCAATGGATCTTGGGGTTTAGTGGCAAAGCTGATGGTAATGCATTCTCTTTAATGTCACTTTCATGGGCAAAACCTTGTTTGTGATACTGAATCATTTGACAGTGTAGATGATGGGCAGAGAAGGAGCAGGTCCAGACCACTTGTGAGAGAAGTCTGACAGTGAATGGAAGGAGAGATACATAAGAGGAAACAAAAAGGGCAGAAGGGTCACATGGATACCTTTTTTTTTTTTTAGGACAGTGGAGATGTCTGTATATCTGAAGGTAGAGAAGAAAACAGCAGATGAGAGGGAGAGAAACAAAATGTAGAAGGAGGAAGTGGTAAATGTCAGGAACGAGACACTTCATCAGTGAAGAAGGGATAAAAGCTCATAGAGAGACGGAGGGAGAACAAGGACACCTTTTACTCCCTAACATTAGAATCCTCCCTAGACTCAGAACCATGAGATTTATGTGACAACCATTTTAGAGTAATATCTAAAAGCTTGATTAATGAGGTAAGCAGAAAAATTTAAAAATATCTATTTTCTTCTGATTTCCCCAATCTTAAAGGGAATATTCATGATGTAGTGAAGAGAGTCCTGGGTTGGTGTCAGGAGAGATGCTGACATTTGTTAGGCAAAGTGACCATGGGCAAATCACCCTCTCTGTGTCTCAGTGTCCTCATCTGTAAGATGAGGGTGATAATAAAACATGCACTGTCTGCATCACAGGTTTTTTGCAAAGATCCAATAGGATAAGGCAAATTCCGTGCTTTGCTAACCGTAATGTACTGTGTAAAAGTAAGCTATTATTATAAGATGATGGTAGTCATATTTCTTCCCAGGTGCTCACAGCATAGCAAATTCTTTCTCTTTTTTTTTATCCTCTGACTCTCAGGGAGATTGACAGTCAACATACTCTACAGATGGAGAACCCAAGGCTCAGAGTGTTGTTTAAGTCACTTGCCAAAGGCCACGCAGAAAGCTGATGGCAGAGACTGGAAATTAATGAACTGGAATCCTCCTGAAGCACAACACCTGTCCCTGAGACAAGAAAGCTCTGTAAGGAGGGGATGAGAGAGGACAAAAGGCTGCCCAGAAGAAAGAACATCTTCCTGAGTGGTCAGTCAGCACCTGTCACCTGCAGAAGGAATAGCACGGCAAGGAACTGGAACTTTTTGCTACTCGGATACACGGCTAGAGCTGTGTGAGCGTTCCCTCCAGCATTAGAGATCATAATGCATCCTCATCCTCTTATTTCGGAGGACTCTTTTTAATGTCCTTCCAATGTGCCACAACCCTCCCTTTAGATCTCTTGATATTACAATGGAACTCAAGCATCGCTTTCTGCACGAGGCCTTTTGTGATGGTGTCAAATGCTGGTGCCTTCCACTCACAGTCCCTTTTTATCTATTTTATAAATAACCATATACAAACATGTCTCCCACCACTTAGACTGTAAACTTT
Source organism: Phalanger gymnotis (assembly GCA_028646595.1). Lineage (NCBI taxonomy): Eukaryota > Metazoa > Chordata > Mammalia > Diprotodontia > Phalangeridae > Phalanger > Phalanger gymnotis. The sequence continues at coordinate 421,641,003 of CM053622.1, read as the reverse complement.
TTGAAGGTAACGATTGTTTTTGCTTCTGTCTTTGTGTCCCCGGTGCCTACCGTGCACAGTAGGAGGCTTCGCACACAGTAGGAATTTATTAAATGCTTGTTGATTGATTATTGAGGGATGGAAATTCATCCTTACTCCTCTTATAGGAGTGGCCCATACCCTCTTCTGGTCACATATCTCTCTGATGACATTCTTGCACTTTTTCTATGTGATTCTTCATTGGAAACACATTGCAGCCTCCTCACACTCTTCATGGGTGGAGCCTGTGATACTCCATTACTTGCAGCTATAAAGCATGACTGAAAAGATATCAATGTTTTTTTTTTGTTTGTTTGTTTTTTAGTAAGTACTTCAAGCATCTGAGGCTGGATTTGAACTCCTGATTCCAGGGCCAGTGCTCTACTCACTGTGCCACCTAGCTGCCCCTGAAAGGATATCGGTATTAAAAATCCAACCCAATCCAATCCAGTAAACATTTACTAAGTGCTTGCTATGTGCAGGGACCATGATCAGTGTTGGGTTATGAAGACAAAACAAAGTAAGGTCTTTATTCTTAAGGAGCCCTGAGCTGGTTTGTTTCAGGGAGAAGCTTTTGTTGGGGGAGGGTTATTAAGATATTATTACATAATTTTCTCCTTCAAAGAGCCAAAAGGAACTCAGCAGCCTGACCTAGCTGGGAGGATGCAAATGGGGGGAGGGGGCAGGAAGCAATCATAAAATCACAGGATGCTATCAAGAAAGGACCGTAGGGATCATCAACATCTCCCCTATTCTTCACCCTCCCTTCCAGTTCATAAAAAAGAAAACTCAGGCCCAGAGCGAGGAAGGGACTTGGCCAAGAGGGAGGCAGTACATGCTACAGTCTCTGTTACTTTATAATCAGAATGTTAATAGAGCATAGAATGCCCCCGAGAAACTCAGAAAGAAGATATGAATTATGAGAACAAACAAAGGAAAGGGGGAATTAGGGAAGGAAGGAAGACTCACAGAAGGGGGCAAGAACAGACTGATCTGTACACGGAATCGGAACGGCCAACTTGTCACAATGGAAATCAAACCAGGGAGGTGGGCAGCTTCCTGGCTGACGTCCAGGCCCTCCTGGTACTCCCTGCTGTGGCTGGGCCTGAGATTGGAAGGCCGGAGGAAAGGAGGGGAGGTTTGGCACTAGCCCTGCTCAAGGTTTTGTTTCCTTTCCTTACCTAATAAAAATGTGAAGCAATTCGGTTTTCTTTGTGGCCTTTAGCCAGACTCCGGAGATGCTCTCTTAGCTGCCTGATGGTCCTGGGCTACTTTCCCTGTGAAGCTATGGACCTAGAGGAGGGGACCCACACAATGAGGACTGAGCACCTGAGGAGCGTCCCACAAGGTGGAAGAGGGACTCAGAAGGGATGCGCGAAGGTGCCAAAAACACTGTCATCTCCCCAGCTTGGCCAGGGACTGGCTGTGTCTTAATCTCAGAGACTAACACTTCAATCACACTAAAGCTGCTAGCCATGCTCTTGGCATGGGCTCCCTGGTATTGTCATCTAACAGCATCTATGCCAAATGAAGAACTTGGTGCCTCATCATCTGAGACCGCAGCACAGAACAAAGCCAGGCCTGTGTAAAAGATATAATAGTGAGATGCCAACATTACCCTTCAAAAGGGTGGATCATTCTGTGCATCTAATTTCAGAGAGAGCAAAATAGTCACTCTGTCCTCAGCCATTTTCAAAATACTTAGCACTATAACTTCCAAACACTGGCAGGATTTCACACTGACAATTAGTTGCCTAGTCTTGCAGTAGGAATAATTTTTAGCTCAGGGCTAGGCCTGGAGTCAGGAAGAACCAAGTTCAAATCTGCTTTCAGACATTTACTACCTGTGAGACTCTTCCAAGTTTAAAAAAATCTGTTTGCCTCAGTTTTCCCACTTGAAAAATGAGGATAATAGCAACACCTATCCCGCAGGGTTGTTGTGAGCATCTAATGAGATAATATTTTTAAAGGGCTTGGCACGGTGCCTGGCACAAAGAAGGCATTCTATAAATGCTTATTTCCTTCCCCCTCTTACCTAATAGCCTGCAAAATCTTCTCAAGCTTAAGTGTCTTGGTATGCTCACTTCGGATTTGGGGATGGCACGTATGAAGCCTGAAGCATGAGCCAAATAAAACAGCTCAGTCAGGGTACAAGTCTCCATTTAAAGGTTTTTCAGAAGCTTAAGTGCCTACAGCCTCTTGTCATTCAGGGCTGGTCTGCTTTCCTTCAAATCCAAGTCCAGGAGTCCTTCATTAATTGGTCAAGACTAGGCCGCAGGTATTTATGGAACACCTACTGAGTGCCCACCACTGAGCACTGTCAGGGCTACAGCAAAAGGAAGAGACCTGATTACTCACAGGCATCTTAGGACTGTTCAATAGACCATGTCTATATACTACTTTATGTGTATCGGAGTCAATTAAACAGAGCTAGATTTAGAGGTAGGAAAGGTAGGTAGCCGCCTAGGGTACAATACATGGGAGAGAAAGAAACGCATTGAGCGACATTTGAAAATATTCCTTTTTATAAATGCACATATCTGAATGCTCTAAAATCCTACTTTTTATGCCTCTAGTTATTTATTTTGTGGTAATGTCGGTTTCTAATTTTACAGCAAAGGCTCCAAGCCTCGGGTGGACAGTCTGAGACATGTGAGAGGTAGAGATTTCAAATTCTGCCCAAGGTGCCTGAATGCCTTGTGCTGTCATCCTGGTTCTGCACATATTGCACAGCCATCCCTGTTTTTGAGGGGCAGAGAAACTGGAGGCTACATTATAGGGTGAATGGATGGTAGAGGTGGTGGTTAAATTCACGGACTTTCTGTTTCTGGGAATGCCTCATTGGTCATCTGATCTGGCCTAACTGCAAACAGTCTCTTTCCTCTGAGTTTCAAGACCTCTCTCAGGGTACTTCCTATATGGGCTTTCTCCAAATTACTGCTATCTCTACACCTTTCTCTTCTGTATGGCACTGTAAGCTCCAAAGGGCAGAGACAAGTTTTGCCAGTTTTTGCAATGCCAATGGGGGCTTTCCTGCAGGAAGGAGGCTTTATCCCATTAAACTCTTCTGTAGCTGAGACTGTCTCAGGTCTATGAAAAAATTCTCAAGGCACAGGGGTACAGCCTCCATGGGCCACTCATCCTAGCTTTCATCAGGATGGTCACAGAAATTGGGAGCAAGTTTTTCCTGAAATCCTTCCCTGCATCTGCCAATCTCTTTTGCGGACCTTTCCACTTTCTAGTATCCATGCATCCGATGCTTGTTTAAAGAAGATGCCACCCACTAGGAATTGTCAACATTAGCACCAGGTCAATGGACATTCTCTGGGCAAAGCAGTTAGGGGACCAAGTTGGGGTGGGTCTCTCATTTCTTGGCTGAATGCCTTCTCTCTCTTCTTGTGATATTTACTGCCCGGCTACTGTGTTCTCCCTCCTGAAACTCTCAGACTAGCAAGCTTCTGCCAATATCTCCTATGCTGGGCCTTGGCTGCAATCGATCCACCTGCTGCTTGAGTCAAAGGTAGTGATGTGGTGGGGCAGGATGGGAAGGTCTGGAATTAGATTGCTGATTTTATTTGTAGCCAGAGCTGGTGAGGCTGAAGGCTATTGTCCCTGAATGGAGCGGGAGCTATCTCAGCAGGCCCATACTTTCTAGCTTCAGCTTATGTTATTCCTCGCTGTGTACTTTACATTTCAGCCAAACAGGACAACTCAGGGTCCTGAAAACATGTTTTAAGTTTTTCTGTCCCCACATTTTTTGCCTCCTGAAATAACTCCAACTGTTGACAGCTTGACAAAATGCCTCCTTCAAGGCCTGGCTTAAATGCTATTTTCTCCAACAAGGAAGCATTAGCTACCTAATTAGCATCAGCCTCCCCTAACCTCCCTAGTCCACAGAAATAGCTTCCTCATCTACTCTCATGCACTATTTAATTCTTCACAACCTCCTCAGGGCAGGGCTTTGTATACAGCAGGTACTCAGTTCGTTGACTGCTGAATACCAAGAGAAAAACGGGACTCTTGCCTTAGTACAAGGCTAGGGAAGGGACAGTTTTGATAGATGTGGATTATAATGGACAGGGGTGATCTTGCCCTCCAAATTGGTGGTGACACAACAATCTTCCAAGTACAAAGACATGGGACTTCAAAAACCATCTTCAAAAGAAGAGAGAAAGCATAGGATTCCTGCTGTGCTGGAGGGTCTAAGGACCACGAATTTCTAGGAAGTCCCACCCACACTCCTGGGACTCACATTTGGAAGGTCAGGTGAGCTTGTATGGGGGGAAGAAATTCAACCTTGAACTCACACCCAAGAAGTCTTCTTAAGAACACAAAGAAAGTGCAAATGCCGAGTAACAAAGTTATAGATTACAAAGACGGCAAGCAGCAGGATTTTGGACATTGAATCTTTGGAATTAAGAGTCAGAAGATCTGAGTTCTATTTCAGTCTTGGAAAACTGGAAAGACCCAGAGCATGTCTGTGTTTGGGCTCCTGCCTTCTCCCTTCCTCACAGGCATGGTGTAGTGACTAAAGCTATGGACTTTGGAGTCAGGACTACCTGGATTTGAACTTCACCTCTGAGTTACTATCCATGTGACCATGGGTAAGCCCTGATTTCGTAATCTATAAAATGGAGACAACTCCGTTTTCCTCATCTGTAAAACCAAGATTATAACAGCACCTACTTGACTGGGCTGTGGTGAGGATCAACAAGACAAGGTGTGTAAAGTGCTTTGCAAGCCTAAAGTTTTATAGAGGTGTGAGCTGTTCTCATTGGAGCTCTGGGTGCACTAGAGTTAGGTACTATGCACTGGAATCCCCTTCTATGGGCAAGAAAATGGAGACACAGAAAGCTGAATCTCTCTGCCAAGGCTACCCGATGAGCTGATGGTGCAGATGCTTCAGGGATGGGGCCTCAAAGCCGCAGATTCCCCGCCCCTTCTGGGGCTACCCAACTGTAACAATCACCCGATTGCCCGGGATGAAGTGATCTCTCCCTTATCAGAACCCTCTTTGGATGAACCTCATTCCTTGCTCTGACCACATACAGCAATATCCCACTTCACACGGCTCTGAGGAGTATGGTGCAGAACAGCTAGACTTGAGTCGGAGAGATGTGGGTTCGAGTCCTGTGTCTTACACTTATGGTCACATGGCCAAGGGCAAGTAGTTTCATCTCCCTAAGCCTCAGTTTCCTCATCTGTAAAATGGGTATAACACCTGCACTACAAATATCATAGGGTTGTTGTGAGAAAAATGCTTTAAGTGCTAAATATACGTGAGCTTTTGTTGCTATTGACAATAAAGTCACTTTTAATTACAATAAAACTCTGCAAGAGTTTTGCAAGAACTTTGTGAAATGCCACTGCAAAAGTGGCTTGATCATGATGGCTTACTGATGGCATTTGCCCCTGTGGAAGCAGCTGACCCTAGCAATATTATTTCACCAAATGCAGTGTTTTTCTGGAACCAATTAAGGATGTTAATTAATTTTAGGGGGTAGCTGCGTGGTACGGAAGGATAGAGTGCTAGGCCTGGAGTTTGGGAGACCTAAGTAAAAATTTGACCTCAGATACTTACTAGCCGCATGACCCTGGGCAAGTCACTTAATCCCTGCTTGCCTCAGTTTCCTCATGGGTAAAATGGGGACAATAACAGCACCTACCTCATAAGGCTGTTGTGAGGGCCGAACAGGATAGTAATTGTGAAGTGCTTAGCACAGTGCCTGGCACATAGTAAGCGCCATATTAGTGTTAGCTATCATCGTTATATTGTGTTAGCAGGGTAGGGTATTTCTGCAGTGCTTTGTGGTGCTCTGCTCTCCCAAGAAGCTCTCTGAGGGTAGCTACTGTGTCTTCCTCTTCACTGTAACTTCCACAGCACCTGGCATGGTGTCTGAGCATTCAGTAGTTATTTGTGGAATGGAGGGGGCTGCTCTTCAAAGGTCAAGGTCACGGCCTGTAGCCTGGCTGCAGATATCATAGGAGCTGATGGTGCCTAGAACATTCCCTCCATAACCTCCCTGTGAGGAGCCTGGAGAGGCTCTGCCAAAGAGACCCGTCACTTCCTAGAGGCCCAGCCATGTAGCAGGAAGGATGATTCAGCACTCATGCTACACAGAGCAAAGCAGGAGAGGGAATCCCAGGGAAAGGAGCTGGTCCCACCACTACTATTAATAATACTTAACAGGAGGCCTGGGAACTTTCTGGCCTGTATCATCAGCATATCAGACATATCCAAGTGTCCCCTCTGAGGAAGGAATTCCCCTGACCACATTTAGAGCTGTTAAAAATGCTCATTTCCTTGTTAAAAAATTCACCTTTCATCATTGCCAAGAAGCATTTACCAATGAAAATGAGTCTACTGCAGTTTCTAAAATGGCCAGGGGGATTCCCTTGTCAACAGCGAGGAGTTAGGATGGCTGGTAGTAGTTGGCAAATGAGATAACAGTTCAAATAAATTTCCTCCAGCCTTAGATTCTGAAGAATACTACTAAGAACCCCACTGGGCCACCTCACCCTTTTCTCTATCCCTGATGCCACTCCATCCTGACTGAGCAACCCTCATGGGGTATGGGGGGGCTGGGGTGTAATATGCAATTCCTTGCTGCCTCCAGCCACCATGAAGATGAAGAAAGGCAGCCTCCGGGGCTGCCTAACAACTCTAGGTGTAAGGGATGGCTGGGAGGCCCGCCAATGAGTGGTACTCTGAGCCACATTTGTATTGTGGAGGGTTGTCCCACTAATGAGTTCAGTGCTCCTTTCTGACAACAAACTAATAAACTACTCATCCAGGTGGGCACTGTTGACAAAAGAAAAAGGGGAAGTCTGTCCCAATTGGGCCATGCAGCCATGTAATACATCAGGAACAAAGACAACCAGATAAAAGTCTTTCCCAGACACCATGTGCATCTATGTGGAACCTCTACTAGGGGTACAACAGATCCTCCATTCGGGGTGGGGGGAGAGAGAGAGGGGAAGAGAGAGAGAGAGAGAGAGGAAAGGGAGAGAAAAGCAGAGACATGAGAGGAGAGAGACTATAGGGGAAAGAGATAGAGAGTGAGGAAGAAGAGAAAGATGGGGAGAGACACAGACAGACAGAAAGACAGAGAGAGGGGGAGAGACACAGAGAGATTGTTAGGCAGGGGAGGGAGTCGTGAAGGGAAAGACACTGAAGATGACAAGGCAGAGCTGCCGCGGTGGAGACGACCTTGGGAAAGGCAGCCGATTCTCTGTTGAAGGATGCACCTGATGTTCACAGGAGCCAGTCCACGTGCCTGCAGCAACTCTCCTGAAGGCCTCTGAAGTCGGTGTAAAATTCTCCCCTCCCCTCTTCACCTTAGCCCTGTTTATAGACTCTACAGACTGCAAATGAGTTGAGCTAATCAAAGGCAGCCAACTAAGTTTATGTGCACGATGGCAGGGAAGCTATGCCACAGATGATCCCCCCAAGTCAGAGGGTCCAAGGATGTCCCAACTGGAAGAGAGCTTAGGGGTCATCTGGTCCAACTCACTCAGTTTACAGAGAATGGAAATGAGACCCAGAGAGGGAAGTGACTTACGTAGAACTGAACGAGTGGGAGGCCAGCACTAGAACTTAGGCCCCCTAGGTAAATGGCAGCCTAAGGTTGGTTCCACTGTACCCAATTCTATCTGGTTTGGGGATATATGACAGCGCTGTTTTAGAGCAAGCCTGAACACTTATGTTCTGCAAGGAGTATTAAAATAAGTTAGCACACAAGATGTCTGCTGGTGGATAGAAGAGCTTGACCCAGAATCACAGGAGACAGGTGTGAAACCATTCTGAGGTTAATATTTTTCTGTGTAAATGCACATATGAATATGTGAGAATTGAATTTTAAAAACTCATCTCCTCCAGAAGTACATAACAAGACATCCATGACACCGGACAGAATGAGGCAGCTTCCATTCTGATGGGCATTCTCTACCCCATTCCTAAAACGCCTTTTAAGTTAAGAGCCAGCCCCAACCCAGACCCCTAGGACAAGAGGGATGCAAGGATGTGTCTCATCTAGCCTGTCTTCTACTCACCAGCAAACAAGCCTCATGGTCTACAGGAAAAAGCATGGGCTTAGGGGAAGTGGAGGACCTGGGTCAACCAACAGTTTTGTTACTTACTACTGGTATGACCCTATGCTAGTCATTCTTAGAAGGCTTCAGTTCTCCCTTCTGTGAAAGGAAGGCATTGGACTAGATAATCTCCAAAGACCCTTACTTCTTTGATTCTACATCCTGTTCCAATGATCCAGGCCAGGGCATTTCTAGACTCACTCAGGAAGTTTTGCTTTGGGTCTGATCATACTAATACTATTAGATTCAAAACTCTGGATGCTGTGGAACCATTCACTTCACTTCAATCAATCAATGAATTTTTCCAGGGACTACTATGTGTCTAGACCTGTCTCTCTTGCTTCACTTGAAGTCCGTAGTTTGGTCTTCAGAGGACTTGGAGAAAAGTTGGTTCTCATTGTCTAAGACCTCTTTCTTTGTCCTAATGTGGTGATTCCTCCAAGAGGGACACAGGAAACCAGTGCCAGGCTGTCTTAAATCCCAAGAGGGGATGTGCGAAAGGATTAAAATATCTGTTGGATCTCAGTGAGATGCTGGTGATGTGGGAAGGAGATAGTCGTGTCCCTGTGCCATATGCCAGCAACTATTCAGAAGGTTCCTTTCAGAGGATGTGTGGAGATCCCTCTGGGCCCTGGGGGGGGGTCCTTTGCTGGGGGGCAGTGAGCTGAAAATCATTTGAAACTTAATGACACCTTCAAGGTCAGGCAGGGCCAGCCTGTCGAGTGGCAGGGAGGCTTTGTTTCCTGCTGACTTGACACCCATATTAATGGCCCCCTTGAGTCCACTGGCAAGGTGAAAGGGCTAGCACACATTGGAATTCAGAGCAGGGGTCTAACCTGCTGAGGCAGGGAAAACAAAGAGACATGCACGCAATGCATACTTGTCAACCAATAAATATCACCCTCTAGCAAGTGATTGGTGACTCCACTTAACAGCATCTGAGTGTAGGAAAGGGGCTGGGGAAGACAGGAAACAAGGCATTTAGCATTACACATTTAGAAAAGGATGGGTAAAACAGATTCCTGGCCCTTCTCTAAATTTATTCATTCAACTGTCCAATGTGTATAATGCTATGGGTCATCAGTGAAATGTAGGACTGCAGAAAAAAGACAGACTAATTACATGGCAAGAGCCAGGGATGACCCATCTGTGTGCTCCACTGGTACATACGCAGTGTGAAGAGAACTGGAGGAAGGCCCTGAGCATACTGGACAGAAAACTTGTCATGAATTAAGGGAGGACACGGAGGAGAGTTGAAGAGGCAAGGATAGACTGCAATCTGTGTCATTGGAGGGAACAAACACATCAAGATCATAGATCGACTCCGGGTAAAAATGCTGGGCTTGAACTCTGGAATTACAAAGGGACATTCCACCACTGTACCTACATTTCCCTCTCTATGGAATGGCCTTCCCTTTCTTCTCTCCCATCCAGGCTTATCCAAATCTACCCCTCCTTCGCTCTTTGTCCATGAAAACCTTTCATGATCATTCTAGCCCTCAATGATCTCCTTATCAATTGTGTATAAGGCTGTTCAGCAATATAGAATGAGGTAGGAGATAATCTTTGCCTTTGAGAGAGTCACGGGATCACAGGAGTTAAAGGCAGAAGGCACTTCAGGAAGCACTTGGTCCAAACTCATTTTACAGATGAGACAACTGAGGATGAATTTCACTGGGGCAGGGGGGAGAGAGAAATGACAATTCAATTTGAGAAATAATTATTCATTGCCTCTACTATGTGTGAGGCATTGTGCTAGATCTGGGGTGCATGTGGCCCTCTAGGTCCTCAAGTGTAGTTCTTTGACTGAATCCAAACATGTGGTCTCAAAGCCACAGGTTCTCCACCTTTGGGCTAGATAAAGGAATTAAGAAGACAAAAATTAATTTGTCCCTGTCCTCAGGAAGCTTTTGTTCTCCTACTAGGGGAGTGGAGAGACAGGATAAAGACACAGAGATAAGAATGGTATAAGGGAATTAGGAGGAAGAAAGCACTAAGTAGGAGGGGCAGGATCAGAGGCTTCCCACAGGACAGAGCACCTGACTGTAGCCATGAAGGAAGACGAGGTTTCTCAGCAGTAGAGATGAGGAAGAAATCCAAGAATGAGGGATGAGATATACAAATACATAGGGATGAGAGACAGAAGGTTGTGTTTAGGGAAAAGCTAGTAGGTTAGTTTGGCTAGAATGTAGAGTTCATAAAAGAGAGAGGCAAGAAATAAGGCTGGAAGGTGAAGCAGTGCATGGGTCTTTTAAATGTGTGGTGCCTTTAAATGCTAGGCTACATTTGTCTTTTAGCCTATGGGCAAGAGATTTTGGCAGCTAAGTGGCACAGCAGATAGAGCTCCTGGCCTGGAGTAAGGAAGACTGATCTTTCTGAGTTCAAATCTGGCCCCAGACACTTACAAGCTGTGTCACCCTGGACAAGTCACTTCACCCAGTTTGCCTCAGTTTCCTCATCTGTAAAATGAACTGGAGAAGGAAATGGCAAATCACTCCAGTATCTGCCAAAAAAGCATCAAATGAGGTCATGAAGAGTTGGATACAACTGAACAACTAAGGTTTTTGAGAAAGGGACTGACACTCAGTTTTGTGCCTTAGGAAAATTACTTTTGGTAGTTGTGAAGAAGGTGGATTAGAGAAGGGACCAACTGAGAGTAGGGAAACTAATGAGAAGGCTACTACTATGGTCCAGATAAGAGGTAATATGGGCCTAAACAAAGGTGGTGGCTACGTAGACAGAAGAGGACAGATGTGAGAGATGCTATAAGGACAGAATCGACAAGATTTTACAGGTAATTGGACATGGAATGTCAAGGAGGAGAGTCAAGGATGAGCCTCAGGTTAAGAATCTGGGTGACTGGGAGGATGGTGGTATCTTCAATTGAAACAGAGAAGACTGGAGGAGGTTCAGGAGAACATAAAGGCTTTCCTGCGGAAGATTCCACATCTTCGAAAATTCTGAAAAATACCAGATAGCCTGGCCACGCCCAGTATTGGAATGGAAAACTAGATAGAACATGAAACTAGAGCCTAAGCAGGCTTCTCCTAGCTAGTCTTACAAGCACCTGTCTTGGAGAACAAGCATGTTCTTCCACCAAGTAGAGGCAATGTGATGCAGTGGTGAGAACGCTGGTATTAAAGCCATGATAACCGAGTTCAAAGCCCACTGGGTTCTGACACTTGGTAGCTGTGTAACCATAGGTCACACTTCCCCTTACTGACCTTAGTTTCTTCAACTGGATAATGGGGATAATAGTGCACTATCACAGGGTCGATATCGATCAAACACTTTGTAAAACTTATGCAAGCCGTTATTACCCCTTCAAAGCCCAATCCATCATCCATGTTGGGGGGAAATGGCTAAGACAAGATTGTTATTATTATTATTGGGATACTGCTACCAATAATACATTTCCACTGGCCTCACTACCAGAGACAGAATAGTGCTGGAACAGTACTGGCTCAAGCCAGCATTGCTTATGTTAGTATGACTCAGTGTGGTCACCATGTGCTGGTTCCTGGCTACCTTAGAGGCAAATCCATCTTGTCATTGCAATGACTCTCATTTTCAGGGAGGCTCTGCGGATGATTAAGGCTGTGAACTCTCACACCAAGCTGCCAGTCTCTCCTGATTCTAGTGCCTTCGCGTTCCCCTCCCCACCAGGTGTGGCTGCCCAGGTGAGCTCAGGCCTGTCTCTGGGTGGAAAGCTTGGCTGTGTTTGCTGTGCATTTGCCAAGCTTCTCCCCACCAGAAGTGGATGCACTTCACAGAGAAGCAGAACGCTTTCTATATATAGCCGGCAGAGTACTTGTGGATCCTTGTGGATCAGAAGGTGCAATGTGACTGTCTGCCTGTCTGTCAGAGGCGGCTGGCTGCCTCTGAGTGCACTGCGGGCTGAAAGGTGCATTATGCTGTTCTTGTGGTAAAAATATCTTGGTGAATGACATGGAATTTTAGAGAGTTAAATCTCTCTTCAGTCACTCCAGTACGAAGGAAAGGGGAAGACAAGCTTCACTTATGGCTCTGTCTTTTATCTATCTCGCTGACTAGAAAATGGAAGAGCTTAACATGGAGGCAGACCGCAGTGAAGATGGAAGCCTTTGACATCCCATCCAAACCAAGAAGTCCTCTTTATTTCAAAGTTTGGAACTGAGTATGTGAACTTTCCCCTTTTGTGCTAAATCCGTACCATACCAAGCACAAGAAAATGGCAAACTTAATGTAGCCTCACCATACAATCTCTATCTCCCATTCCCGATCTGAAGCCTCTACAGGCGGCTGTGAGCATAGGAAGGCTGAAGGCATAGATAGTGCCCTGGTGCTATAGGATAGATTTTTTTCCCCACTCCTTCGTCTTCCATTATCATCCTCCCTAAATGGCTCATCCTGCCATTGAGGTGACCCTGAGACTTATGCTGGTAGAATACAATTTCTGGCAGCTCCCAAGGGAGCTGGAAAGGCTTCAAGTTCCAGCCTGGTGATGCACTGTGTCTGCAATCTAAGGACTAGCCAAGCTAAGGTAGGACAGAATCCATAGTGCATTAGACACCAAATAAAGGGTTTTTTTGGCCATAGTAACTTACAAAAAGAGGCTGCTAGTTGGCTCAGTAGACAGAGCACTGGACCTGGAGTCAGTCCGAGTTCAAATTCAGACTCACTCACTAGCTGTGTGACCCTGGGCAAGTTACTTAACCTCTGTTTGCCTTAACCCACTGGAGAAGAAAATGGCAAAGCAATCCAGTATCTTTGCCAAGAAAACCCGATGGACAATATGGTGCACAGGGTCACAAAGAGTCACATACAAGTGGATCACTGAACAATAACAACTTATAAAAACTGCCTACTTAGGTTTAGAAGTGTTGCAAAGTGCATTGGGGAAAGAGGACTGACTTGCACTGACAAAATCATAGCACCTTTGGTACCGAAGTATTAAAATTCTTCCTTATAACTTAATTGCTATTAATTTCTTTCAATCCCTAGGCCTGCACTATATATGTTGCTTGGCTGAATTAAAAGCAGCGTGGCCCATCAACTATGGCCCAACTTGGCCCAATCGTTACGCCATTTTTGATAAGAACAGGATTTAGAATATGAATCAAGTTTGGAATTTCTTCTTTGGAATTTCTTCACGCACACCACCTTCATTTAGCTTTTCTGTATGTTTAATTAGAAGTGAGTGAGCAAGTCACTTTCCCTCTCTGAGGCAGTCTCCTCTTCTGCAAAATGAGACTGCTTATGGATTACTGACCTCACAGGGCTGTGAGGAAAGTGCTTTGTAAATTTTAACATTCTAGAGAAAGTTGAGTTGTTTTCATTTTATGGAATGCTAAGTCTGATCCCACATCACCAGGAGGAAGAATGGACTATGTCACCATTACTTCTTTGTCATCTGACTTTGGCTGTGTATATGTTTACTGTTTCTAAATCCTGAGCCAAATAAATTAGGATGTTCACTCTCAACTGTGACATGCAGCTTCTTCCCCAGCATTGAGTACACCGAATAAGATTTGCCATGTTACTGCTTCCTTCTGCTTTTTTGTTCCTTGTTGTTCCCAACTTGCTTCTTCCCAATTCCTCTCCTATCTTTGTACCTACTATTTCACAACCTCTTTTTGCTTCTGTATCATCTGTAAACGGCTTCCTTGTTAAATCTTTGGCTGTGTTGGAAATCTGATCATGAAAGGGAATTTTCTTTTTTCTTTTTTAATTAGTACTTGGTAATATAACCAAGCTGTGAGTTTATGGCTTTGTAGATCTTGTATTTTTGACACTAATTACTCACAAAGGCTTTTTAAGCTGCATTTCAACTTTGCAACTGCCATGCCTGTAATTAAGCAAGAGAGTGAGCAGTAGCAAATTTCACATTCCAAAAAGAGGCTCCCTCCCATTCATGCTCTCTATCACACACAGCTCTCTGATCAGTCATCGGAAACTCCCAACTGTCGTGGGGATGTTGCCTCGGAGCTACAAGAGATGGGTGGGGTCCTACAGATGACCTAATATTATAATACTTTGTTATTTGTATCCCAGACTAATGATAATGCAGACTTTGCTTGAATGTCCTGAAAGATGGGATGCTCAGCCCTCTGTGAGATGTCTCGCTACACAGAAAATTCTGGTTTTGAGTTAAAAATCTGCTTTTCTGTACCTTCAGTCCAATGGCATTAGCTTTGCTTTCTAGAATAAAGTCTGCTTGCCTTTTTTCATGGTAATCCTTGATCTATTTCAATACAGGTATTACATGCCTCCTCAGTCTTTTCCAGCTCCTTCTACTCTGATTTGAATAAGATTATTTTCAGACAATCTTGGACACTTTTGTTGGCCAAATCTCCTCTTATAATGGTCTCTATTTTTTATGTCCCTAGGGATGATTCTTTTTTCCTTTTACTTATTTGCTCAAGATGTAGATATTTCCTTTGATCAGTCCTTAGCTGCTTTGGTGGATGGACTGGTCTCTTTTGGAGGCCCAACTGAAAATCTGTACTAAGTGATCCCAGGTATGCTGTTCCAAGCCACTGAGAGTGGACCACAGCATATGTGATAATAAGTTGATTTATAAATTGGCCAACATGAAGCTGATGTATGAAGACTGAGAGGGTGAGGGGGCTAAGTGCAAGGTGATAAAAGACACTAGTTTAAGTCCCCAGAGTCTTCGACAATATCATTTCCCATGATGAGGTCTAGATACAATGCAATATGGCAGAATAAGGCCCCGAAGCATCCTAGTGCAGATTTGATTAGTTTGCTGGTCTCTGATTATGTTAAGGTCTTCCTTGTAATACAGTTCGTTAGTCACACTTTAATATTCTTCATTGCGATTGTATTTTAAGATGTACTTATAAAACACGATCTCATTGCCAAAAGCACAACATTTCTATCAGGAGTTCTTGGCGAATACAAAAGAATGGAGATAGACAAAGGAGAGATTGAGCCCAACTCATTTCTTCAATGGCAAATCTTGCCTCAACTCTGTATTTCTTGGAGAAAAAAAATCAAGGAAATAAGATTTTATGAGAAAGAAACCATGTTGGCAAAACATTTGAGGTGGCCAAGTTATTTCTCTAAAAAGAAGATTTTAAAATACCATAGAGCAGGCTATGCTAATGCCAAAGTGTCCTAAGAGCTACCACTAATATTCAGTGCAAAGTCCTCCATTATGGCACTGTCCTGCTAAGCTTCTGCCCATTTCTTAGTTCTTCAGCAACAGGACCAGACCTGAAGATGCTCTTTTATGTATAAATGGGCAATGGACAAGTATGGTTCTCTCTAAAAGGTTTGAGTGTACCCATTAAGCTACAGAGTGAAGCCTTGGGATAGCAGCAAGCTGATCTTGGCTGCTGCAATATTCATGCAAATAAGAGCAATTTCACTATGATTAAAAAGGCAATTAGCTAGGGAAAAATGCCAGCAATTTCAGGCACATCCCAAACCAGTATCGTTGAAATTTCTATCCTGCAATGAACTGTTATCATGCTTATGGAGCTATTCAGTGGCAACAACCAGGATGAGCCATCACCCCAACTCACTCCCTCATCAGGAGGTGGATATCCTTAAGATATTTTTAATTATTATTCTACACTGCTTTCATTTCTTCTCATGAATACTAAGAAAAAAGCAAGGAAGGACAAAACAGAGCAAATAACTATTCACCAGACTCTTAAAAGTGTCAGAATACCGACTCATGTTCACCCTGCCCTACAGATAGAGCTTTGATGGGAAATCTAAAATAGTGGATTCTTTTCCATAATGAGATCCAGTGACAGTTGTGATTCAGAGGGAAGAGTGCTGAAGACTGAGGGTGAAGTTCCAGAAATGTCATTCACAAGCTATATGATTTTAGGCAGATCACTTCATCCTTCTGAGACTGGATTTCTTTATCCTGAAAATGAGTATGATATATCAAAGGGCTCTTGTGTGGATCAAATAGGACAGGATGTGTGAACACATTTCATAAACTATAAAGTGCTAGACAACTCTAAGACAGCATCAACCTCACCTCCTCCCATGGTGGGAAGGTCTCTTCCAAGGCAATCATCTGACCAAGGTCAGTAAGGGACAATCCAAATTAGCCCATGGATGATCCAACTGATGGCCATGATTTTATCCACATTTTATCCACATTCATACACATTTACTTTCTTTATATATGAGGACCACAAGATTTTTCATTCCTTTGTTTAAATATCTTGTAAAACAATTCCTTGATGCTTTCAAACTTGTGTCACCTTCTGAATCAATTTGCTTTGTTTATTCTTTGGTCTGGTCCAACTACTCTCACTCCATCTGAAGTTCCCTTTCAACTTTCTCATGTAGCATACCAGGGACTGAGGTATTAAGGTCCCAAAGCAGTAGTTGTTTGTTACTGAGGATGAATATGGGTTACTACAGAATACTCATAAATTGGTTTCATTTTCTGTTTCTTCTCCTCCTGCCAACTTCATCCACAAATATTATTGGTAGGAAGAGACTCAGTTGGAGCTTTTACCATATTTTATAGACTTGTTTTCATTTCCACTGGTTACCTGGTTTTATGAGGTGATACTGACTGTCATCTTCCATTGTGATTTTTAAAAAATGAGATTTTGGAAACAGAATACTAGTGGTAGGACAAAGAGGCAAGGGATTCATTGTAGAAGGCAGTGTAAGGCTGAAGTGGTTGGCTATTGGGTTGATGTCAGTGGGGGTTGATGTTGGTGGGGGTTGATGTGCCCTTGGCTACCATGTCTCTACTTGGCAAAGAGATTGACTGTTTTCTGATTACAGTAGTTTCAGAACTCTTTTGGTCTCCTTGTTATGGTGACTGTTCAATTTTTTAAATCATTTAGCCTTTTGCAGGAAAAGTAAAAATTAAGGTCAGTATATGAATACTTACCTTAAAAAAGAAGAATGAAGCTATTGCAATTGTTTGCAGGATCTTTTCATTTATACCCTTTTCTCTAATTTGATGCTAATTTTGAGCTTGGGTTCACAAATTTAGAGCTATGAAGAACCCCAGAGATCATCCATGCTCTTAATTTTATGGATCAAAAAAATAAAGACCCAATGAGGAAAAGGGACTTGCCTAAAGTCACAGAGATATAAAGCAAAAAAGTCAGAATTTGTACTCAGGTCCTCTGACCTTAAATCCAGCAATCTCTTTAGTATTTCCTCTAATTTAGTTGATTATCTAACTGTACAAAGACAGTTGATTATGCTACAATTCCTACTTCAGCAACTGGTTGTTTTCTGTCTAGTTAAGATATAATCATTTCTTTTTTTTGTTATTTCGTTTGGTGTTTGCTATGCTCAGTATCTTTCAACCCTCTTCTGAAAGAAAAGCACTCATTACATAAATGTAGGAGGCTTCCGAGTAGTTAATCCTCAACCTATGCCACATTTTGTAATATGTTTTTTTGGGGGGAGCTATTGGGGGTGGGATTCACACTGCATCCTCCTTTGAACTGAAGTCAACCAATTTCATAGTTATATGTTAACTTAAGTTGGAAGATCTTATTAAGTTCTTTGTAGAACTGAATGGGGAAAAATCAGGGAAAAGTTCTACCCCAAAGAGGAGACCAAGAGAGCATCAATACCTACCAACCTACACACATATTTTCTCATTGTTACATAATCTTTATAAAGGATGATCTACACATGTATCAAGATCACGATGGCTAAATGTATGAGATTCTCTACATCAGCCCACATCTCTACACACATACAATTTACTGAAAGGTGAAAAGAATATGACTCTACTATGCTTTTTGCTTGTTGGTTAAAAAGAAAAAAGTATGACTGTGTACAAAAATGCAGCTTTAAAGATTTTCGTCCAACAAAGATTCTCTCACACAATATTGAGAGTGTATAAGGTTGCTTGAGAAATGCCACCACGGAGATAACTTGGTTCAACAGCCCTTTGATTAGTAGAATATAAGTGATTTGAAGGTAAAGATTGTTTCACTTTTGTATTTGTTCCCTTAGTGCCTAGAACAGCACCTGACACCTAGTAGACACTTAATGCTTGTTGATTGTTAACGTTAAGTGAGACATAGAACATGAAGATAAAAGCTTACCAAGGGCGTTTTCCACTGCCACGGGGAATATCCAACGAAGAGTTTAAATGGAATGGGGATTTCTTATAGGTGGTGGGATACTGTGGATACTCCAGTTTGCAGGCAGTATTGTGCTACTTACATCAAGCTTAGACTTTCACAGGGACTCATCAAAGAGAATTATTTTTACTCAAAACAGAGCAGTCTAATAATCCATAAAGAAAAACTAAATGAATGAAAAATGCCTATTAACCAGAGTATGACATAAGAGTTGAAAGGGTAGTATATTGAATTGATTCATCATTACAAATATATGAGAATTGACCAAGAGGAAAAGTGGAGCAGGATTGTATTTGCAGGGATTTTAATGATCCTAATTGAATTGCACCACAATATAAAACTTCAACGCACCACGCCCCACCACTACATACACAAAAGTTCCCCTTGAGATGCTTATTTGTTGTACAGTTCTGAAATTACAATTGACTGAAAGAGCAATGGTAAGACTTGTATGTGAAATAACAACTGGGTATTGGGCTTGGAGTCAGAAAGATCTGACCTAAAATGCTGCCTCAGGCCTTTACTTTGTTGCCCTGGGCAAATTACTTCACCTGGGGTTGAAAGAGAGGGCCTTTGATGTCCCTTCTAGCTCCCCAACTCCTGCCATGATACTTAGGGGAATTTAATATACATGCAGACATTCCCTTGAACTTAGATATAGTCATTTCGTTTGGGGGATTTCATTTGGTGTTTGCTATGCTCACTGCCCATTTCTTCAACCTACTTAATTCCTCTGACCTCTACTTTCACACCACCTTGCCCATACATAAGGATGCTCAAATATGAGCATTCCATTTCTCTAGGTATAAACCTCTGGGATTCCCTATCTGCTCCAAACCTCCTACTAGTCTCCCTATCCTTCCTCTTCTTTGCTCTCATCGAGGCTTCCAATCCTTCCACCACTCAGTACTATCTTAGGCCATTGTCCCTGCTCTGAACTCACTTTCCATTCTCTCTAGCTTCAGCTCATTAGTTAGCTATTTCAACCTTACACTGCCCTCTGCTCTTGGCTCCTGTACCTCTTTGTTCTATCGCTACTATTCTCCTGCCATATCTCAACCCCAGATTATTTCCATCATCTGCCTCCTACACTCCTACTCATTAGCCACAGAATGAAAGTAGAAGAAATCTCACAGCTGTGCTAATGGGGCATACTGCAAATTCATACTATCCAACCACAACTGGGCCTTCAATGCAGCAAGGCTGGCCTTTCATTCTTCCTTAATTTATATCTGATTTCATGCTCCCCAAAAGCTTTTAAAAATTTCTGTTCCCTTCTCAAGCTTCTCTCATTGCCTCCCTCCCTTTTTCTTAGCTTCTTACTTTACAGAAAAGAATGAGCTTCTCCTTTTCTCATTCTCTTCATCTCAAAATCTTCTGACATCATTTCCCTCTCTCCTCCTTCCCCCAGTCTCTGACCAAAAAAAAAAAAATGGCCTTTTTCCTTACTAAAGCCAACCCTCTACATATGCACTTGATCCCAACCCCTCCCATATTTTCCAGCAGATGGCATGCTCAACCATCCCCATTCCCTCTAGAATCTTTAACTTCCCTTATCAATATGCCCAAGTTGTCCCCATCCTCAAAAAAATCTTCACCATAATCTACCATCCCTCAAGCTACTGTGTTATATCTTTTCTCCCTTCTTTGGATAAACTCCTTGAAAAGCTATCTATTCCCACTGCTGCCACTTTTCCTCTCATTCCTCAACTCTTTGTCACTTGGTTTCCAACCTCATTCAAATAAAACTGCCCACTCTAAAGTTAGTAGAGATTTCTTATTTATTTTGTTGTTGCATTTTGAGTTCTGAGTTGATTTCTTAATTGCCAAATCTAAGGGTTTTTTCTCAGGCTGAATCCTTCTCAATCTATTTGTTGCATTAGACCCTTTTGAACAACTCCTGGATATTCTTTCCTCTCTGGGTTTTCTTGACAGTCCTCTCTCCTGGTTTGCCTTTTATCCATCTGATCATTCCTTCTCATTGGCTTGTCATCCATATTACATTTCCTGACCTTGGGTATTTCCCAACTTTCTATCACTGGTGCTCTTATTTTCTCACTCTATCCCCTCTCCCTCCCTCCCCCTCCTCCCTCTCTGTCTCTCTCACTCCTTGTCTCTCTCTCCCTCTCCCACCCCCCCCAACACACACACATCAGCTTCCATGGGTTTAACCATCATCTGTAGGCAGAGGACTCCCAGATTTTTATATCTAATCTGTGCTCTGAGATTCAGTCCCACATTACCAACTGCCTACAGGACATTTCAAAATGGATGTCTCTGTGACATCTTAAAGTCATCATGTCCCAGACTGAACTGATATCATTCTCCCAAGCCCTCTCCTCTTCCAAACTTCCTGATTTGTCAAAAGCACTATGATCCTTCTAGTCCCCTAGGGCCATCATCTCGGCATCATCCCAGACTCCTCACTCCACATATACAATCAGTTGTCAAATCTTACTGTTTCTACCTTGACAACATCTCTTGCACCTGGCCCCTTCTCTCCACTCACAGAGCTACTCCTTTAGTTCAGATCCTCAGCACCTCTTGCCTAAATTGTGACACCGCCTTCCTCACTGGTTTCCCTGCTTCAATCTCTGGCTGCTCTAGTCCGTCCTACATACTGCTGACAAAGTAATTTTCCTTAAGCGCAGATCTAAATATGTGAATCTTCTCAATGGTTTTACATTGCTTCTAGAATAAAATGGAGACTCCTCTGCTTGGCTTTTAAAATCCTCCACAACCTGGCCCCAACCTAGATTAAACATTATCCTCCCTCCCGCAATATGTGACCCAGCCAAATTGCCCTTCTCTCTGTTCCTTACTCTTTATACTCCTTCTCTTGTCTATGTGCCACTGCCCAGTGTCCACCACCACACTTGGACACTCCCTCTTTAGCGCCGGCTCAGAAAGTTCATCTCTTCCTTTTAGTCACAGCTCAAGGTCTATTGTCTACATCAAGGATGTCCAACATTAGGTTTTTTTTTCTTTTTTTTTAATTTATTTTTAATATGTTTGGTTTTCAGCATTGATTTTCACAGGTGTTTGAATTACAAATTTTCTCCCCATTTCCTCCCCCCCCTCCAAGCTGGTGTACACTCTGGTTGCCCTGTTCCCCAGTCTGCCCTCCCCTCTGTTACCCCATTCTCTTCCCATCCCCCTTTCCCTTCCTTTCTTGTAGGGCAAGATAAATCTCTATGCCCCATTGCCTGTGCATCTTATTTTCTAGCTGCATGAAAAAAAAAA
>CM053622.1:421569573-421612526 GCA_028646595.1 Phalanger gymnotis | reverse complement strand
GAGTACTGTGGAAGGGTTTTGCATAATGATACACACGTGGCCTATGTTGAATTGCTTGTCTTCTTAGGGAGGGTGGGTGGGGAGGGAAGAGGGGAGAGAATTTGGAACTCAAAGTTTTAAAAGCAGATGTTCAAAAATAAGTTTTTGCATGCAACTCGGAAGTAAGATATACAGGTAATGGGGCATAAAAATCTATCTTGCCCTACAAGAAAGTAAGGGAAAAGGGGATGGGAGGGAAGTGGGGTGACAGAAGGGAGGGTTGACTGGAGAACTGCACAATAAGAATATATGCCATCTCGGAGTGGAGGGGAGGGTAGAAATGGGGAGAAAATTTGTAATTCCAACTCTTGTGAAAATTAATGCTGAAAACTAAAAATATTAGATAAATAATAAAAAAAGATTATTTAAAAAAAAAAAAGAAATGGGAGCCACCAGACCATACATAAGGATTTCTGTGGCTCCCATATTGACTTAGTTTTAAAATGTAATATCTTGATTCATCCCATTGGTCATAATTCTTCTTTACAACTTGACTATTGTGTAAATAAGTTCAATGTGAAGTTATATGTAGAAGATACATCAGATTCCATGCTGTCTTGGAGAGGTGGGAGGAGGGGGGTGGGAAGAAAATCTGGAACTCAAAATTATGTAGAACAAAGTTTTGTAAACTAAAAATAAAAAATCTCAAAAAAATAAAGGGCATTCTGTTCAGGTACAGGTTTGACCAGATGAACCCTGAAATCTCTTATAACTCTGGGATCCTAAGAGTCTATGCTAGCCTGGCAATTTGCCTGGCTTGCTTGGTGAGGATCATTTAACCCTACAAGTGTTTTTTTTTTCCAACTCCATGACAAGACATTTGATTAAGTGAGGAACATTAGGGGTTAATATCTCAGCACATGATACTCTTCCTCCTCCAAATCTGGGGTTCGGTGTGGTTAAAGCACAATTCTAGAATGTCTTCCAGGGATGAGTGGACATGCAGATTTCAAACATGCTGGCCCTGCAGCTCATGTGTTAGTAGAGGCTTCTAGCTGTATCACAGTAATCATTTTTCCATGGACCCTGTAAAGCTCCTTGAAAATAAAGAACCACCAAGAAGTTCAGGCCAGGCACTCTCCATGATGCGAAAATACATAAGTTGGCCAATGCTTAGTTCCTTCTCAGGCCTAAAAAAATGCATATCATATATTCAGCAATGGCATTCAAAGCATCCTAGGGCAAGCCACTTTATCCTGCTTGCCTCAGTTCCCTCATCTGTAAAATAAGCTGGAGAAGGAAATGGCAAACCACTACAATCTCTCTGCCAAGAAAACCCCAAATGAGGGTCACGGAGACGACTGAAAATGATTGAACAACAACACCATGATGTATCCTTGCATAATGATACCTGAAACTCCCACTTTCCTCAAACACTTAGTGAGTTCCTATTGTCTTAAGGGCACTGTAATTAGTGCTGGGGATAACACATGGTCCATGCCCTCAAAGGGCTTACGATCTAGTTGGGAAGCTGGGATACACATATAGGACATGATATGACTAGTAATAATACTACCAGGCCAGAAAAAGTGAATGCTAAATGAACAGCACAGACATTACATGGCACAGGGAAGAGAAGGCAAGTATTGTTGGCCATAGCTGGATGCTAACAGGCATGGTGTGTGTGTATATATACGTATATATATATATACACACACATATATATATATAAATAAAATGTGTGTGCATATGTATTATATATGTGTATACATACTTATACACACATACACATACATTATACATACATATACACATTATTTATACACATATATATTACATATACATAATATGTATGTATGTATGTATGTATATAAAAACTCATGGGAGGGTGCTATCCTCCCTCTCCAGAGCAAGAGAGAAGAAGAACCACCCTCTTTCTCCTGTTTTCTAAGAACCTATCTCATGAAGATAGCTTGGCAATGGGTTTATTCTGAGTATGAGTGTGTTCCTTAGTTTTCAATCTTGGGAATGGTTGGACTATTTTTCCTGACTCCATTATGGTCAACCACTCATTCAAACAAATATTTATTGAGAACTAAATAAACTAAATAAAAGACCCAGGCTGGGTTACCATAGGGGAGACAAAGATGTTCAGTGATAAGACACAATCTGTGCCCTCAAGGACTTTACAACCAAGTTGGGGAATCATGAGTAAGTGCATTTTATCACTGCTTAGAGGTGAGGTGAAAGGACTTGTCCATGGTCACATTTCTGGTTAAGACTGGAGTAAAACACCTAGGCATGCTGACTCCTTAGCCCACCATCTTTCCATTGGGCCAGGTTATCTACATGAAAAGTGAAGAAATAATAGGGTTGGGGCTGGACGAGTGATTCCATTTGGTATAGGGAACTCCCAGGTGAAGAAACTCCTTCTGCCAATTTTTAGGTTAGCCCTTTCTCTGCAACTTTGAGTCTTAGTGAGTTGCTGAGGGCACTTCCCCAGGGACATAGAGCTATGTCATAGGTGGGACTCGACCCAGGTCTTCCTGCTTCCAAGGTCTGTTCTTTTTTCATTATATCGATCCACTTCTCTAAGTAATAATGTGGGCAAAATCATCCAAAATAATTACACAAGTGATATCACAAGGTACATAAAGATAAATGCTATAGCAATTTAGTGGTAGAAGAAATCATTGCAGGCTACAGGGGATGGGGGTGGGGCACTCCAAGGAAGATATGGGACTTGGATTGAGCTCAAAGGATGCGTGGAGGTAGAAATGTGCCCTGATGGTTTGGGGGTTAGCTCACTCTGGCTGCAGTAAAGGGGGTTACATCTAAAAAGATGATTCTCCTCCTCTTCTTCTTTTTCTGCCCTTCTTTGTCATGGAGGTAATTTTTGGTGGATTGCCAATATAGTACAAATCCTGGACTCTTAATGGTCACTGAACAGTGTGGTAAACCTTATCTGTCTTGGTAGCTGAGCTAGAGAGCTTTTCTTCCCTTCCATTGCTGGTCTAGTTACTGTGACCAAAGACTAAAAAAAAGTAAACTTTAAATAATGGAAATTATTTAATAAAACACCCGATTACATAGGGAGCTGTCAACTTCCAGGATGAATGATAAAGCTTAAGACCCATGACCTACCTCCTCAAGGGGAAGAAACATTCAAATTTTGTTTATTAAAATATTGGTTAATTTTACATGGGAGTGCGTGACCTTGGGGGGGGGGTGGGAATCTAATTTCCTGAATAACTGTGTAAGGCATTTGTTCTTTTATGCCTTCTTGTTGCCTTAACCTGAGTGGTTACAAAGAAACTCTGCTGGGGAAAATCAGTAGAATGGGTAAAAAAAATCCTCACGGGAACACTCATAAGCCCCATTCAGTTATGAATAAGCTAGGAAAGTAATAGGCTATTCCAAAACACATTTGGAAATTTCTAAGTATTAGCTCTAATGTCTCCTACTTAACATTAACTACAATGCAAATGCTATTCAGTTAGAAGTGAGCTGGAACCTCTGCCATGCATTGTATTTATCTAGGCACATTCCATATATGCACTGAGAGGGCACAAATTTGTATAGATTTTCCAGATATTTTCGAACTATACCTTTTCCTACCAAATCTCAGGGCACAGTCTCTTGAAACACCTATAACCATGCTTTATTTGTTTAATCCATAACACAAGCACCTATACTTCACTAACCAACCAGAGCAGAATAACAGCTCATTCCCCTCTTAACAGAAATATATTCTGGATACTCATCAAAAGGCTACTTGCTGATCTTTCTCAAACTACATGGACTCCTATTCCACACGGATCCCCGTTTCATCTTTTTGCCTAGGTGAGATCTTTGCTGACATCAGACAAGATGCCATCTCATACTGTGATTAGAATAGAATATTGACTATTCTTCCAGGCTGCTTCTAGGATGGCTGATGCTGTGATTTTATGGCAGCAGAGAATCTTGAGGATCTGACGGCACTGGAGGGGCTATCTAGCCCAACCTACCATTTGGGGCAATCTCTTCTAGACTATTCTTGGTTATCTTGCCACTTCTTAGGGATCTTCCATTGTGTTTTCTGTAGGAAAACTATGGCGACAAGGAGTTTACTATCTACTAATTTCATTTGTTGTTTAACAACAAAAGTTTTAGTTAGAATATTCATCCTTATATTGAATCAAAATCTACCTCCCTGTAACTTCCACCCACTGGTCCTAAATTTACCCTCTGAAAACACATTGAACAAGTTGGGTTTGGCTTCTCTTGGACTGCACCCTCACTCCTCAAAATAACTCAGTTAGAAAGCTACTAGCATAACCATGCATTTGCATTCTCCTCCTAACTTCAAACATAATTCTAACTCCTCTACCTTCATGTTATACTATGAAATCCTAATGCAAAGCATATTAAGAAAAAAAATCAAGGCTTACCATGCTGCCCTGCTTACCACATCTCTGCCTACCTGGGCAAGTTGAGCTGGCTAAGCTCCCTGCCCTTGGTTTGGATTTTGGTATTCACAGCTGCATGCAGTGTGTTTGCTCTCAAGTCCCAGCTGCAAACGCAGCAGAACCTGCCCAGAATTTGAAAAGGTGACCAATGCCGAGGCATCCATTTCTGCTGATTTAATTACTTCACAACTGCCTACTGTTTTATCAAGGCACAACCCTATTATCTTTCAGCTTCCTTTTTCCTTGGCTCCCACTTGCCTCTCTTACCCCTCTCAACCCCCTAGCCCAGACTATATTCTTTTTGGCCAAAGACCTGTCATTAACTTGCCAAGCCTGCCCTCTGTCCCCCAACTTGTATGATCATTTCTATTGCACTACTTCCCTAGTTTAATTTTGGCCTTCCTCGACACAGAAGGAAAGGATCATGTCAGCATTTCTGAACTCTATGAGGAAAGGAAAAAATTATTTTAGCCCCATTGCCTTTGTGGGGGCAGTGAGGAAAAAGACAGAGGAAACCAAGTTAGTTAAGAGAGGAATCCAGGAGAACAGAACAAAGAGTTCCCATCTTAACATCCCAGAAGAAGAAACAGTCCATTCTCATCTATGGCACAGCAATAACGTCTGCTAAGGGAAAAAGTGTCAGAAAGGACCCCTTTGCCCCTTATTACACACAATATAAGCAGGCTTTCAGGTCCCCAACAACTCAAAGCCTAAAGGGGTGGTATTTACACGTTGTCTAGAGAATGAAGAGGCAGGATAAAAGGAAGGGCTGTCTCACTTGCTCTGACCCTAGGTTGTTCCTTGTTGCCTTCTGCACTTTCTCCTGAAGATCAGACTTGAGAGTAAATGGAGTTGTAGAATGTTGGAGTTGAAAGGCAACTCAAAAAAACATCTCTTCCGCCCCTCTCATTTAATATAAATTCAGAGAGGTGGTAAGATTTGACTAAGACTATAGAGCTGGTAAATGGCCAAACTGGGATATGATCCTGCTTTTTGATTCAAGCTCCCCCTGCCCTACTGAACATCAGTAGTTGACCCTCATTCGCTACTTCTCTAGTTTTATAATGTTCAACATTATCAAAATAATGGAATGCCAGATCTTTACCAAGTAGTGGTTTTGATGGGTTTAGAAGATTTAGCTGAAGAGCTAGGCCTAAAAAGATGGGTATTAGATATAAGTGCCATGTAGATCTCAGACAACATGCTAGAAATATCTATTGTTTTAGCAAGAACATGAAAATTGTAGGTTACTACTATCACAGCACAGCTATGACACCCAGGTTTGTCTTAGGGCTCCTTTGGTCTTTGGGCTCATAGCCTTGCAAAGGTATCCTGGGCATTCATTCACAGCATCACAGAATCTCATAGTTGGAAAGGAATTTAAGAGTCATTTGTTCAGTCTCTATCTGGGCAGGAATTCTCTGTAAAACAATCCCAATTAGTATTTATCAAGCCTCCACTTGAAGAATTCCAGAGAACTCCTTGCCTCTTGAGGCAGTCCCATTCCACTTGCTGGTAGCTTTAATCCTTAAGAAGGTTTTCCCCTTGTGAGTCAAAATCTGCCTCTGCAACTTCCATCCACAGCTTCTAGTTCTGGCTTCTAGGGCTGAGCAAAACAAGTCTAATCTTTCTTCCACAGGCCAGATGTACTTGAAGACTGATTAATCCACCAAGTCTTCTCTTCTCCAAGTTAAATGCATGGCATTGTATCCCCTACCTTCCTTGGTTATCAAAATCCTTACTACTAAAATATATTCACACTGATGTAGTCTGATCGTGGCAGAATCCACCAGCACTATCACTTTCCTCATTCTTCATGCCATGCCTTTATTAATGCATTGGAATATATCAATTTTTGCCACCATGTGTCACTGTTGATTTACTGAGTCTGAGTCTGCTAAAGCCCAGAGGTCTCTGTCACTAGAACTAATGTAACCCAAGCCTCCCCTATCCAACTAGTCAATGACTTCCGCAGTTTATTTTTTGAACCTAAGTATAGAATTTTACATTTATTCCTATAAAAAGCAAATATTTAACTACTTTAGCATCTGTGTTTATGCTCCTCCATGATTGTGGACATAATTATTGCATACTCTTCCAATACACAATTTTGTAATGGGGGTTTTGCTACGTAAATACATCAGAAATCTCTAGATCAGATGTAGGATGGCCCTTTGTAGTACTCATATTTTTTTCATATTTCTAATATAATGATGTCTATGCTTCTGTTAACAGTGTGACAAATAAATTATTTATACCATATTATCTAAGGCATTACCATTACCCTTCTCTTTCCTCATGCCCTAGTCTGGAGTAGATTTCTTTGGAGGAATTAGAAGTCCAACAGGGTAGAACAGGTAGTTTATAGGACTTTTTCCCCTGATAGATGTGGTCTCTGGAACAAAAAACAAGCAAAGGAACAGAAAACCTTTACCTGTGAGTTCTCTACGACAATTTCTGGTGATTTCATTGTACTATTTAAGTTTCACTGTTGAATACACATAATCCATACACATTCTCTGAAGTGTAGATTTGGGGATTTTAAGTGCATGTCCTTTAAAATTCCCACCATTTTCCAGGAAGGTAATTCAGTTATCAGCTCTGAGTAACTAGCACAAAATGAACAGAATACCCAGGAAACAACCTCTAAGTCTTCTTGAGTTGATGTGTAGCCCAGAAACCTTCAATTCAATCAATGAAAAAAATGAACATACAAAGAATGGAATTCAAATATGATCGGGGATGAAGTCAGGTTTGGTAAAGCAAATAGTTCTCTGTTTAATCTGATGGGATAGCATATCTCCAGTTAGCCTAGTGAGTTACAACTTTGAAATTAGGCTGCCAAAGTAAAAGAGGCACTTCTGTATGAGTGGGCTGTATCCAGAAAAGCCTTTTGGATAGCCATTGGTTTCCTAGTTGTATACTTTAATCATAAAAGATAGGGTAGTATGTATACACAGAAGATGGGAGAAGAAAGATCAGAAGGTGTCACAAACAAACTGGGGAATGGTTAAATATATGTTAAATATTATATAAACATATAATTTATGTATATAATTACATATATAATTTTTATATAACCATATTAATTATATATGCCATATATAATATAAAATGGTCATATATATACACATATATATTTAGTTATATTTAATATTCTCAATTTTATAAAGAAGCTTCTTTTTCTAGCCTTCTTGTATATGCAAATGCTCAAGATTTACTTTTCTAGTTTATGTTATAAAATAAAAACTCCAAAAGATCATGTACGGATGGAATGGTATAATCCATCACTACTACCAGAAAAACTATTCAGTTTATTTCCTATTGACACTGGGTCTTCTTTTACATATGAAAGACAACTTGTTTTATTTAATCTTATAAATTAATTCAAGTTGATAAATCTTTTAAAATTAATTTAATTCATATTTTAAATAAGCAAATTAGCACAGGCTCCAAATTAAGAATCTAAAAGAAATAAAACAAGTTTGGTGATAATAATAATGAAATTAAAAGCATAATCAGAGTCGGGAAAACTTCACAAAGCAATTCAAGCAGATTTTTTTCAAGGGGAAGGAAGGCCTTCTTATTACCTTCTCTATCTTGGAAAAGTGCAAAAATCAAAGAAAACCTTCTAGATTGTCAGCAACTATGGTTCACCATACTGTGAATGTTCTTTTGGGTCCTTATGAATGGCCACATGGATGGCTATGTTGTTGAGAAGACAAGGTCTTCATACAGTGGGGAAAAAATGCTGTGTTTGGAATTTCAGGTCCTGGGTTAGAATCCTTGCTCTGCCACTTACTACCTGTATGACCTTAGGAAAGTCACTTCATTTGTCTGAGGTTATGTTTCCTCATCTGTAAAGTCCTGGAGTTGCACTTGAAGAACTCTCCAGAATCTTCTAGCCTTAAGTCTATGATTCTGTGATATGGTCCTATCTAAGAGCACGAATAGCTCTTCTTTGCCAGCTCACAGATGCTTGGGATGGGAAAGGATCTTAGAGATCATCACACCCCATTCATTATCCAAAGGGTCACATGGCCAGAAAGCCAATCTGGGAACTGAAGCTAGGTCTTTGAGTCTAGGTCTTTCAACTCCTTTTTCAATGTTATTTATACTTCTATTCAGTTTTCAGCCTGATGCTTAAGGGCATTCAGAATCTAATTCAAACCTACCTCTCCAGTTTTATCTTCAGTAATTTCCCTTCTTTTGTGCTCTAGCCACTTCAGCTTCTTGTGTCCTTCAAAAACCAGGGCACTAGGCCTGGAGTCAGAAAGACCTGAGTTCAGATCTGACCTCAGATAGTTAATAGCTGTGTGACCCTGGGCAAGTCACTTAACTTCTCTTTGTCTCAGTTTCCTCAAAAGTAAAATGCAGATAAATAACAGAAGCTACCTCCCACAGTCGTTGTGAAGTTCAAATGAGATGTACCTATACCCTTTCCTTTCCCCATGGAATGATAGGTTTAGCTTTGGAAGACACCTAAGAGCTCACCTCATCCAACTCCTTCATTTCACTGATGAGGAGCATGAGGCACAGAAAAGTTGTGACTTGTTCAAGGTGGCAGAGTTGAGATCTGAATCCAGGTCCTCCATATCCAAGGTCAATGTCCTTTCCAGCATACCTCTATGCCTTCCTCTTTTTGTGCCTGTTCTCACTCTGCCTGCCACTGGAATGCCCTGGCCCCTTCTCTTGGTCTCTCCAAATCTGCCACATCTTTCAAGCAACACCTCTGCCATTAAGCTTTCCCCAATTAACTCAGTTCTACCTCCTCTGAACTCCTTCAGACATTATTATGAGCATAATGAATTTGAAAATTATCACATAATAACTTCTGACCTCTTTCTTGAATGGTTATTTAAAACTTGGCATTTAATTTTTGACTATTTTAGAGTTTTGTTACCCTGGGTGGAATGCAAGCTTCTACTGGGCAGGGAACCACTCTCACACCTTTTTGTATACCACACAGTTAGTGCCTGGCATGCAGAATAGGATTTCAGTAAACACGGGATATGATTTTTGAAGGCTGAGACACATGTCAGGGGCTGCTAGGTTTTCAAAATCAGCCTAACAGCCTGGACAAGATTCTTCTCCACTTCACCTCAGACTAAAGATTTCATGTTCTGAAATAGATGGTCACAAGCACTTTCAATTTCTTTGCATGGGAAAGAGCCTGAGATGCGGCAACACGGGAAAGACGTATTTTGTACAGGTGTCAGCCACATCCTTTTTCCTATAGTTGGCATTCATGGGCGAGTGCAATTGGGCTGTGGAAAAAAGTACCCAAAAGCACATGAATATTGCAGAGGGTGGGCAACCTTCACCATTTGTCTAAGCTCATAATGGGCCTTATGCCATAGTTAAATCCAACTATATGTCTTCTTCTTGGGCCATAATTTAAGGATTAATTCTATGCCTCATTATGCATCCGTGTGACATACATTATCCCCATGAAAACATTCATCTGACTACTTCTTATACTTCATAGGGAGGGAAGGGAATTCTTTTAGTCTTTCAGAGCCAACAAGAAAGAATGGATTGAAAGCAAAAACAAAACAAAACTGAAGAACAAGAAAATGCCAACCCCTCCCCCCATTTCCCTTCTAGCTCCCATAAGGAGATTAGCAAGACAAAGGATAATTGTATTGAGAAATGTTCAAATGTTGATTTGTTGGGTATTGAACATTCTACGACCTCATAGAATCAGCTGCCTGCCCAGCGACATGCTAGAGAGATTCCACATCCATCCTTAACTCTTCAGGAAACTGGACGTCAGCAGAGCTTTTCTGAGGGCTATTGTCAAGGTAGTGAGAGAGTAAGGAAGTCCACACTGGCATCTGCAGAAAGATGGTGTACTATATACATGGAACTTGTACTCATCTGTGCAGATGGAACAGTTTATCCTCAGGTGGTTTTCTAGCCTGATGCTGGCCGGGTCATCATTGATTTGTTACTATGCCTTCTCTTTCACTTATTCACTACCACTGACCTGGCTCCTTGAACTAGAGAGAAGGGGGACGGACAACTCAAAATAGGAAACCCCTGGAGGAAAGGAGAAGGGAGTTAGGCACATTAGAGACTGTTTTGGGGGGCAGGTATGTGCTTCTATTGAAAATGCCAGATAAAAAGGGATTGCTAATGTCTAAATGTCCTAAATGCCTTCTTCTCCAGGGGGCAGAATGTGGCTATTTAAACATCCAAGTAAATGGATGTCTCTTCAAGAACGAAGGACCAACAACAACAGCAACAACAAACGTTGTAAGACCTGAATGTGCTGTAAGACCTTTTTTGCTAAGGGAAATAACTGAAAGAAGGGAGAGAGCAGGAAGCTTTGTGAAATACCAGTCTGCTCCACATTGAGATATGAAAAAGGTCTGGTTTTTTGCTCTTGATGTGTTGCCTTTCATATATGATATCATTAGGCATCCTATTAGGGAACAAAGTTTTAGGGGTTTTGTTTTTTTTAGTAGTGGTGATGGGCTTTCACGAAGCCATCTACACTGTCTTTCCCAGTCTCTCCCTTTAAGCATACTTTTGTGAGATGGTTTTGTGAGGTCTGGCCATGGAAGAGAGCAAAGCAGGGTGTTCCAAGGGAACACTGAACCTGGGACTCGGTGGATATTATGTTCTAACTCACTAAGCCAGTCCTAAACTGATGAAGTAATGATAGTCATCTGCGAAGAAGACAAGTCTCATCCAAGACACTGTTAAGAGAATTCCTGCATTGGCTGAAGTGTTTCACTTATATGCCTTTTATGGCCCCTTCCAGTTTCAAGATTCTAAACTCTCTGGGGCTAAATCCTCCTGAGCAGAACTGAACTCCCAATCTGCCCTCCCCCACCTCACCTCACCCTGCTTGGAGGGAGATGGCATTTGAGAGGTGTCTGTGTGACATTATGTGATTTAAAAGTTAATTAAACTGAGTGGTATAAAGTATAACAGCCCCAGGTGCTTATTTCAAAAAAGCATGTTTCTACAGCATTTGGAAGGGAAGAGGAGAAAAAAAAAATCTAATGAAAAACCTTGTGAAGTGTTGTATTAAGAAGTAATCATGCCATTAAATCATTCTGCTTCTGGAGAGCTCCTTCCAATAACATCAGCCTTGTGTTTGGTCTCTCTGGCTCCAGTTCCACTCTATTGTTTTGCTCCCTTCTCCAAAGGGACCTAGAGTAGTTTCCAGGAGTAAGGCAAGACCTCATGAAGAGAAGGAGCCCCGAGGTAAAGATTGTGAGGATTAGCTGGGCCAGCCCTGGTACTTTTGCTGGTGGCTTTCTGTTATCAGTGCACTTAAGTTTCTCTTTGCATATGATTCTGGGCTACTAAGAATCCAGGCCGGGTTATAATTCTATACATATATTTAGCTCACTGTCAACAAGAATGATCATCATTTCTCAATGTCAGTGGTGTCGATTTCAGACCAGAGGGTCCAGAGGACCTGGATGCTTGACATACTGGATACTGCACTCAGTACCGAATCTGATACAAGTAGTCAACGTAACGCTAGATGACAAAAACTGACAAAAAATGTTGGGTGACCATTTTTAGCTCAGCAGTTAAAGTTAAGATTTTGGATAAAACACAACAGTCCCACAGGTAACATGTTTTCTTTTCCTTCAGCCAAGGTAGTTGGCTTCAGAGTAAGCCCCCACTTCTGTGTCCTAATGGTCATTTTAACAGACCAAGAACTCACTGGATGATACGTATTGCAGAGACGAAGGCATTTCTTTGGTTGCTGGGCTGCCCTAGAAATGACAGCTTGCTTGCGTGCACAAAAATCCCCGACAGACTTAGTACTCATTGCCATCCATTTCTATAAAGGCTATGCTCTGGTGTCAATGAGAGACAGTATGGATGAGAATTACTATGACTCCTGGGAGAATGGGATAGAATCAGGAGGTCAGAGGGAGCAGAAAGCCCAGGCTGGTGATGAACTTTTGGCCTTCTGCTGTTCCTTTTCAATGACCTTATTTGAGGCTCACTTCGATCTCCCGGTTTGATTTTTCATAGTGTGCTTCAATGGGGGCATTGGGGATGGAACTGTCTTCTCCTGGCAGCCATCTCATCAGAGCAGTGGGAGGTTATGTTTGTGGCTCACTGACAGGTTGGCACATCCTCGCTCACAGGTGCCTCACCCAGCAGTAGATCCAGGAGAGCTCCTCAGGGAGTCCAGTGAAAAGTCCATCTTTCCCTAATTTATCAGGTTAATAAATGACTTCTTCCAACAGCTTTTATTCATACCAATTCTCATTTAGCATGCCGAAGCCTCCTTTCACTATTAATATCACTCATTGTGAAATGTAATTACCAGCTCTATCACAAAGCGTCAGGCACATTTATCCACTCTATATACTCTCTGACTGAAGCCTGCATCAGTCATCAGCAGGCTCATTCTGACAAGGCTGCCCGGCAGGAAAGCACCTCCTAAAGTGCCCCTTAGGCCTGTGCCAAGAAAGGAGGAAAAGACAAGAGAGAGTCTCTCAAATCTATGTTCTAAGGCTGGAGAGTGCCAATCACAGAAAGAGCACACACATACATATATGCACGCACGCATGCATACACACACACGCGCACACACACACACATTTCCCTGAGCCCCTCTCCAGGGACTTGGCCACATGGAGAAGATTAAACATGAGAATGATTTCCAAAAGAATGAACAGAGACCATGAAGTCACTGCCAACAGAAAAGAGGGACTGTGTATGCATGGTTGTATAGGAAGAAGTACTATATGGTAGTTCTCTCAGAAAGAATCAGCCTTTTACTCCTGGCACAGCTATTAAGTACAACTCTGTGTGAGGTTCATTGGATAGGGCCTTTAGACTCAGTTATTGGTCTTGGCTTCTATTCCCATAAAGCAGGATGCTGAAAAAAGCCACTCAGATGAAAACTGATTGATGGAACAGCTTCTGTAGCACTGCTAACTTGGTGGGCAGGGACTCTAGATTTCTGATGCTCAGGCATTGAATGTCAGATCTTAGAAGGATCTTACTGATTATCAAGTCCGACCTTGTCACTATACAGATGAGGGACCTGGGGCACCAAGAAGGGAAGTAACTTTGCCAAGGTTACACGGCCAGTGAGGGGTAGAACCCATACTGGAAGGAACCGAGGTCTCAACCCTTGGTCAGAGCCCTACGGCTCCATCACACTATCTCAAATGTAAACACTTCTAAGTAAGTATTTTGGCTTCTCTGTTTTCAGTAGTATTGTGTTGGCCACTCTGGAATTTTTGTTTTCCTAGTAGAATCATCATGAGATCGAAGCAAGTGAAATACGTGACTGTCCATCAAGTATTTGTCTTACCAGATTTTCTTAGATTTCTTAAAGGATAGGAAAATAGTAAAAGCATCCAAAACCTTAGACTGATCATTTGGTGGCTGCAATAGGTTTGTTGTGGCTGTTCAGTTGTTTTAGTCATATTCTTCATGACTCCATTTGGAGTTTCTTGGCAAAGATATTGTAGTAGTTTGCCATTCCCTTTTCCAGCTCATTTTACAAATGAGGAAACTGACACAGAGAGGGTTAAGTGAATTGCCCAGGATCACAGAGCTAATAAGTATCTGAGACTGCATTTGAACTCAGGTCTTCCTGACTCCAGCCTGGTGCTCCATCCACTGTGCCACCTAGCTGTCCCAAGGCACTATAATATAAAGCTACAGTTTCTTACAAATTTTGACCAGGATTTAGTTTACTGGATTAAATATGGGTATACTCTTAAAAAGGTGTTTACAGTGACTCTCAGGTGATCCTTCACTACTAAGGCAACATAGCTGTTCAACTTAAGGTTGATTCTCCTTTCAAGAAACTTTCAATCTGTCTTATTTTCTCCTCTACCTTCCCTCATTGTTTTCTTTTCATCTACTTCTTGTCCTTTGCTTTTATCATCTTTACCTCTGTTTGCCGGTGCCTGCCCACTTAATCACCTCTCAAAGATGACTAGATACTGGGACCAGTTAAGCTGAATCTGTTAGCATTTCACCTGGCCAAGGCCAAATGGAGTGGTGGAAGCCATTAGTTAAGAGGTTACTTACACATCGACAGGAGGAAGAAGGCATGCTGTCGTCTGGTAGTTTAAAGCACAATGTCTAGCACATAGCAGACACTTAATAAATGCTTTCTCTATCTGCTTTATCTGCTTAAAAGGCGAAAGACATACCAAGTACTGTGTGGGTACTTGGGGCCATGCAGGATTTTGTTTTGATTCCATCTGTTGGGGCTAATTTGTTAATTATTGAACAGATAATTCATCATCTCTGTCTGCTTGATCTCTGTTTATTACCCACTGTCTGCAGTAAACAGAGCGCTGTGTGAATAGAGATAAGATTCATTAATAAAGAAAAGTTCAGGAAGAAGCACTGGATGATCGCTGCCTGGGGCCCTCACAGTTTTCTCAGCAAAGATCTAACCAGAGAGGTAAGAGAATGACAGATCCTCAGAAAAAACCCCTCAACACCAATTCTTGCTCTGTGACACAGCTCAACTTTGCTTATAGGGAATATTCTAACAGGCTTCCATGTTTTAGTATATGCTATAGTTTCA
Source organism: Phalanger gymnotis (assembly GCA_028646595.1). Classification (NCBI taxonomy): domain Eukaryota; kingdom Metazoa; phylum Chordata; class Mammalia; order Diprotodontia; family Phalangeridae; genus Phalanger; species Phalanger gymnotis. The sequence goes on along the minus strand of CM053622.1, from coordinate 421,597,556 downwards.
ACTTCTTATTTCCCATAAGTTCAGGAAATTCTTTAACCCCGATCCCACTACTATAAGGACTCCAGATCACAAAGGTTTTGGGTTACCAACAAACTTATTCATGGTGACCTAGCAGGCAACTAAGACTAATTACCAATGGGTAACATAAAGAATTCTAAGGCATAGTCTCCCCTTTTAAGATATTTACAGTCTAGTGAAGGAGATAAGACTAATGACACAGAGTTAAAGTAGAAGACAGTACATGATTAAGTGCCCCAAAAGAGTGATTGTATCCATAAGTACTATAAAGGTTCATGAGAAGAAAAGATCAATATGGACTGGAGGGATCAGAGAAAGTGGGCTTGAACTGGGGCCTTAAAAGATGAGTGAGATTTAGATAGGTAGAGAGAACTCAGGTCAGGTTGCAAAGACTGAGTTTAGATGCAGATGCAGAATGGGCAAACCATTCTGAGGGCACTGAGCAGAACAGCTTAGCCGGAGCAGAAGGTTGGGGTTGGGGGAAAAATCTAGAGAGTGAGGTAGGGCCAGGTTATTAGATGAGCTTTAATCCCAAACTGAAGAGTTTAGATTTTGTATTATAGGCAGTGAGGACTAACTCCCAAAGCCAGTCCTCCCCATGGAGAAGGGCTATAGTCCTAAATGGGGTGGCAGGGGAAAGGAGGAGGCCAGTAGCAGTTTGTTCAGCGTTAGTTTAGTGGCTTGGAAGGGACAAGTTCAGAAATCTTAGAAACTCCTTATCTGGAATCACTGAATATTGGAGTCAAAAAAGACTATGGGTAATCTAGTTCAACTCTCTTCTAGATGAGGAAATTAAAGGACAGAGAGATGAGATCACTCGGCCGCAGGCACACGCCAAATTAGCGGCAGAGCTTGGCTTAGGTCTCCTGATGTCCAGTTCAGTGACCTTTCCACCATGCCACCGAACCACCGAGCCGGGCCCCTTCCCATGTTTCTTCAGTCATGTGCAGAGGCCAAAACCGAGATCAACAAGAATCTGAGAGTAGAGCTGTGCTGGGGCTGAGATAAGGAGGTCTGATGACAATTTCTACTCCTTTTCAAGCTCCAACTTTGCCTTGGGTTCCCATTTAGACACAGTCAACGGAAAAGCTGTGATAAACTAAATCAGTAAGAAAACACAGATGTCAAAGATTGAATGCACCGAGAATAAATTCACATAATTCACATAATAAATAAATAAATGGGAAGAATGGAGGATGACAGAGGGCTAGAATTCCCTTAAAATATAAACTAAATGGCAGAGAGGATGATCCATTTTCAGGAATTTGAAATAGGAATTCATACCATGTATATGTGTATATATTATAAACACACACACACACACACACACACACACACACAAATTCAGTCGTGATGATGTTGAAGAAGAAGAGAAAAAGGAAAAGCAAGACAGGCCGAATTATACAGTTAGAAGAAAATGGAGAATATGGAACCTTTTCAGAATTTATTTTGCTCGTGACTATGGCTCAGTTGGGTGGTTTTGCATCACCACCTCTCAAATAATTAAGAGAACAAAACAAAGAAAAACCTCTTGGAAAGAGGTGTGGGAAAAGAAAATTAATAAAAATGAGAGGTTGCAAAAGAGGAAGGAAGAAGATTTTGAGCTAACCAGTTAACTAAGTGGGGAAAGAAGTGGGACAAAAGAAGTAACAGATGATTAAGTAAACAAAAGAAAAAGAAGTCAATAATTTAAATAAAATCCAAGAACTAGGAAGAGAACATCATCAACTGGAAGCAGGTGCAGGGAGAGAGAGCTTGTGCGCTTAAATTAGCATTAGAATAATTCGGATTTCATCTCTTCCTAAAGCATACAGTCCTGACATTTAGCAGAGAAGTTTGTTTTTCTTTTCTGAAATCGCTATCAAATGAGTTCTCAGGCTGCCTACAGGTCTATTAGGACACAAGGCTGGGACTGCCCTCTCTCCAAAGCACAAGAGGACAACAAGCAAACTGCCTTGGTTGGGCACGTCTAAACATCCTTTACCCAAAGTGTTGACAAATCTTCCAGAGAGAAGAAAAAAGTAGATGCCTCTGCCACTTGCTGGGAGCAGGAATTTGAATAAAGTAATAGAACAGTCTCTGAAACAAGCTAAGCTATATCCTGGGTGGTGGAGCTATAGGAGAAGAGGAGTAAAACTAGAGTGATGACAACAAGGAAAGGCAGAAAGAAAGAGGCAAAGAAAGGGAGGAATTGAGAAGAAAGGAGATGGGACAAGAGAGAGTGGCAGGGAGAAGGAGACTGAGAGGGAAGGATGGTGAGGGAAAACAGGCAGAAGAGAGGAGAGGAGGGCAGGACAGAGGAGAGGAAAAGAAGAGGGAAAGAGACAGGGAGAGGGGGAGAGGGAGAGAGAGACAGAGAGAGATGAAATGAAAGAAAAAATGGGGAAAGAATAAAATAGCAAACAAGAAAGACAAAGTGAGAAAAAGATGGGAAAGGAAATGTAGGAGAGGAGAATGAGGAGGAACCAGTGAGGCAGAGGGAGAGAAAGGAAATGAAAATAAGAAAATAGGAAAAAGACATAGTTTTAGAGGGACTAGCGGAATAGCAAAAATTGTCTCAGGCTTCACCGAGTCATACTCTCAGTACAGACCTAGTACCTTCTGTGCTCTAAGAGGTCGTTTATTGCTAGCATACCAGTCAGTTCAATTGAATTCAGTTCAACTTGGCTCAATTCAATTCAGTTCTACTCAACAAACATGTATTGAACAACGGTTATGCGTTTAATGCCGAGCTAGATTCTCTGGAGGATACCAACAGAAAGAAGACGCTGTAGGCCTGGAAGGAGCTTGCAATCTAGTAAGGCAGGTAAAACGCGTCCACAAACACAGGAAACCTTGTTTTCTCACTTTTCCTTCTAACTGGCTCTGTTACTGTCTAATTCTGATCCAAGGACAGCTCATCCATCAGGAGAGATCTCCAGCCACTGAGGGTCTCTAGGCAGCTCCATTGTTCTCTACGTAGTCCTAGGGGTAGGGGAAGGTGGCTGATTTCAAACAGCTACTTTGGCACAAGGGAGATGATGAACAAATGTGTTCCAACAGGATCAACAGGTAAAAGCAACAGTGTCCATTGTTCCTCTTTCTTGTTGGCAGAGGGCGGATTTGTTGTCTAGCTGTTTTTTCCAGCCTCCACACCGAAGGAGATCCTACCCCTACATATGGAGATAGAAAATTAGGCCTGGGCCTCCAGCCCTGCTGGCTGCTCCCAACAATCCTTTCTAAACAAACCAAACTTTCCTCACCGAATAAATTAATTATGACAGAGTAAACAACAATGTTTTGAAAAATGCATGTTTCTATGTGATTGCTTTTTTTTAATTGGTTGGTTTAACATTTGAAATTTGATTTAATTTCAACTTGATTTTCCTCACCACGGGGTCAGACTGAGAAGGAGAGAAATCATTACCAGAGTTCCCATCATTAACTACAGGAGTCCCAAAGCACTCACTCATGCCATCCTTGGAGGGAAAGGCAACATCTCGGCACAGCATCTAGGCATTGCTGGCAACACAATATGTTTTGCTTCTTCCTAATTTTCACTTTGAGCAATATTTGCAGTGGGAAAAATAATGTTATTTTCCTCAAGTGAAGGGGAGAGAGGTGCCATAAGGCTGCAATTTTGTCACTTCAGCTTGTCTATCTCCCTTCAAATCAGATGCTCCTGGAAGCATGTGGAGCAGTTGGGCCATCCCCATCAGAACACAGTCTGCCAGCTGAATGTGACAACGACATGATTTGCCTGCTTTTGTCTCACTGAGAATCAAATGAGGGACAATAGCTTCAGCTGGGAAGATAGACTCGGAAACAGGAGAATGGGCTTCTGGTCCTGGTTCTTCCGCTGTCTTAACTGTGTGAACCTGGGCAAATTACTTCCCTTCGGTGGGGTCTTTTTTCACCTGTAAAATCTCTGCCATTTAACTTTAGACTTCAGAGGACCCTGGAGAGCAAGCATAGGTAACCCTGTATGGCAGAGATACTGGTCCTCTCATTCACCAAAGTATGCACCTCTTCGTAGCTCTCCTTCCTTTTTCTTATCTAATTCCTTTCTTCTGTTCATTTCTTCCTGGTAACTGTTCTCTACTCTTCAGAGTGGACTATTGCAACTGCTTCTCCCTCTTCTCATCAACTACTGCTATCTTCTCTTTGATAGCCATTCTACCTTCTCCTTGCACCAATGTTGGTTCAGAATGTTCATTTCTCTTCCCAAAGCTAATATTCTAAAACTACATGGTTTGGATCCCTCCTCTCTGTCTTCTCAACACTCCTCTATCATGCTCTCTTTTGTTTGTTGTCATTCAGGAATTTTTCAGTCCTGTCCAACTCTTTGTGACCCCATTTGGCATCTTCTTGGCAGATATACTGGAGTGGTTTGCCATTTCCTTCTCCAGCTCACTTTACAAATGAGGAACTGAGGCAAACAGGGTTAAGTGACTTGCCCAGGGTCACACAGCTAGTAAGAGACTGAGGCCAGATTTGAACTCTACTCCTCCTGATTCCAGGCACTGGGATGCCCTAAATCATCCTCTCTGAAGCAGTTTATTGTACGTCTATCTCCTCTTCAGATTTTCTTCTGTTACGGCATATCCCCATCTTCAAGACCACTATTATGGAACAGAAGACCTTGAAACAGTTAGTTTGGTGGAATGGAAAAAGCAATAGATTTGGAGGCATTTGGAGGCCCTGCATTAGAATCCCAGACCCACCACCTACTGATTACGTTGGACAAGTTGCTTCTTGCTGGGTTTCAGTGTGCTCATCTGTAAAATGAGGGGTTTAAATGAGAAGTCTGGATTAGGTGATGGTGTAGGTCTCTCAGAATTCTAAATTCTAAAAGCCTGGGCTCTCTGGGGTTGGCTGTTGAATACTACAAGGAACAAACACCTGGAGAGAGAGAAGCAAGTCTAGGAAACCTTGCCTGAGCTCTTGTTTCTACCTGGTGGGATCCTATTCAAGTCTCAGACTCCCAACGTCACCTGGCCTTTCTTTAGGATTGACCTTAGCCACCAGGGAGGTGGGTCGTGGAGTTGACAAGGAGCTAGGAATTAGACCAAGCCCTTCTTCTACTTTTGCTGGATTCTCCTTGCCTTTCTGCCTGCTCTGATCCAGTCCGAAACTACCTCTGGGACAGAGGCAGACCCAAACCAGCACTGATTTGAAGAATTCAGGGCACACTGAAAATAGCCACTGGCTTCATCATTTTTTGCTGAGGTGTATGTAACTTCATCACTCATCCTAACCTTCACCTGTTTCCTAACTCTTCCCACTTCCTTTCCTCTGCCAGAGTTCTGGACCATGCTTTTCTGAGCTAGGGCCTCACTCCTCCCTCTCTAGGCTCCTTCTTTCTTGAATCACAGTGAAATTAGAGAGCTGCCTTTTCTGTGATGAAGACTGAGCACATGTGAGAATGAAGGCTTGGGAAGGCACTGAGCTAGGATGGGCTAGCACTAAGCTCTCATTCATTTGAAAGAAGAGTAAAGTTAGTGTCTTTCAATGCAATTCTCCCCAAACACAGAAATCCTTGGGATCATTCAGGAAGCAAGTAGTTTTATACTCAGGCCAGGCACTAGGAAGCTTCACTAATCATTAATCATCTCTGTTCATTCTAGAAAGTGAACACAGTTGTAGGCATATTTTGATTCCTGCTAAATTGAGTAGTAATGGTTGCTCCAGACATCAAAAATGATTGCAATTATATCTCTGTCATTGCTGTATAGTTGTCTGCCAATTATGATAGCCTAGAGACAGAGGGAGAGCTGTCCCAAAGCAGTTACTGATCTAGAGAAGCCTGCCAGACAACCAATGAAACAAGTCCCAAAATTCAAATCAAGGGGTGACGATAATTAACAGAGAACATCAAAGGTCAGACAAATGGCTTTTTGGGGGACTGGGGACTGAAAAGTAAAGGTGCCCGACTTTAAGCCTTCAGAGAAACAACTAAGCTAACTAAAGAGGAAAACAGAAGGAGGTAGTCTGATGTGGTGGAGAGCCTGTGAATCAGGTGAGCTAGTGCTGTGGAAAGTAACCAGCTCTGAAACTTTGAGGAAGTCATTTAGCCTAAACTGTACCTCTGGGTCCCCATTTACAAAATAAAGGGGCGAGACCACTCTTTCAATTCTAATGTTCTGGGGTGCTAGGCAAAATTTGTGTTATATACCTTGCTGGATGGGCTAAAAACTATTCCTTTAATGTGAAAAGATGCTTTTTAAAGAGAGAATATCATCAATTTAGGAATACAGAGGTTTAGGTAAAGGGAAAGAAATAGAGGTATGGGAAACACCTCCGTGAAGATAAAAGCCAAATTATTAGTTCTTCTTATTGTGTAATCTTGTATAACTAGGATACATATATATATTTTGTAAATATCAGCCTGATGTTTCTTATAATTAGAATTCTACTAAGGCCATTGAAGTATAAAAGGGTTGGGAGGGAGGTGTGTCTCTGTGTGTGTGTGTATGTGTGTGTGTGTGTGTGCACGCGTGTGTACTAGTATGAAGTTGTGAGCATAAAATCCCACCCACCTACAGCTTCAGCTTGCCTACTTATAGCCATGATAGAACAGAAATCTCAGTGCATTCAACTCTCCTCCTGTAAAGACTGAAAGAAAATACCAAAAAGCATTTTTCTCTCATGCAGCTGGGCTGACTAGGAAGTTGGGAAAACTCTAGGCCTCACTCTCAGCTAGGTGGACAATCAATGAATAAGTCCCCAGCAGGGTTCTTTGAACTCTGTACCAAAGAGGAATTTGGAAGACAGCAAAGCAGTTAGGCCTTAAGACTTCTGTCTCTTCAGCAAGCTCAAATGGGTCTTGAGATCATACAACTGTATTAAGGTGGTCATTGGGCAGAATTGAAAAACTATTGGACATAGGGCTCAGGAGACCTGGGTTCAGATCCAGCACTGACAGTTAGTGACTATGTGACCTGAGCAAGTAATAACCTCTCTGGGCCTGTTTCCTTCTGTATAAAATGAGACAGTATTTGCACTACCTCCCCTCTGAGCATTGTTGTGCTTGTAAACCTGAGTATGTCAATAACCCTTTTAAAATGTGGTGCCCAGAGCTAGAAACAATACTGTTGAAATGTTCTGACTAGTAACACGGTACAACAGGACTTTCATTTCCTTTGATGTGGACACTACACTCCTATCAATGCAACATGTGGCGATCTTGGCTTTTTTAGCACCTGTAAAGCTCCTAAGTATTTTTCACATGAACTGTAGTGAGTACGTTATCTTGTACTTATTCAATTGACTTTTTTTTTTAAACTTAAAATGAGAACTCTAGACTTTGAAAATAGCAACCATACATATCTGGACCATACGAAATGGTGATACCACAGGTAAATTAAGAGAGCAAGGAATACTTTATCTGTCAGATCTATAGAGAAGGGAAGAATTTATGACCAAACAAGAGATAGAGAGCATTATGAGATGAAAAATAGATAATTTTGATTACGTTAAATTAAAAAGGTTTTGCGCAAACAAAACCAATGCAACCAAGAACAGAAGGAAAGGAGGATGCTGGGAATAAAATTTTTATGGTAAATGTCTCTGATAAAGACCTAATTCTTAAATATATAAAGAACTAAGTCAAATTTATAAGAATACAAGGTTGTTCTCCAATTGATAAATGATTAAAGGATGTAAACAGGCAGTTTTCAGACAAAGAAATCAAAGCTATCTATAGTCACCTGAAAAAGTGCTCTAAATCACCACTGATTAGAGAAGTGTAAATTAAAACAACTCTGAGGTACCACCTCACACATATCAGATTGAATAATATGACAGAAAAGGAAAATGATAAATGTTAGAAGGGATGTGGGAAAATTGGGATACTAATGCATTGTTGGTAGAGTTGTGAACTGATCCAACCATTCTGGAAAGCATTTTATGCCCAAAGGGCTATAAAACTGTGCATACCCTTTGACCCAGAAATACCACTACTGGGTCTGTATCCCAAAGAGATTTTAAAAAGGGGAGAGGAAGTACTTATTTGTACAAAAATATTTATAGCAGCTCTTTTTGTGGTGGCAAAGAATTGGAAATTGAGGAGATTCTCATTAATTGGGGAATGGCTGACCATGTTGTGGTAGATGATTTTGATGGAATACTACTGTGCTATAAGAAATGACAAGCAGGATGCTTTCAGAAAAGCCTGGAAAGACTTCCATGAACTGATGTGAAGTGAGCAGAAGCAGAACACTGCATAGTAAAGCAATATTGTTCAGTGATCTAGCTCTTCTCAGCAATACGATGATCCAAGGCAATTCCAAAGGACTCAAGTTGAAAAATGCTCTCCACATCCAGAGAAAAGACTGTGGAGTCTGAAGGCAGTTCCAAGCAGATGGTTTTTTGCTTTTTTTGTGGGTTTTTTGGGTTTGTTTCTTCGTTCACAACATGACTCATATGGAAATGTTTTGGATTGCACATGTAAAACCTGTATCGAATTGCTTACCATCTCAAAGAGGGGAGGAAGGAAAGAAGGGAGAGAATTTGGAACTCAAATTTTTGAAAAATGAATGTTAAAAACGATTTTGCATGAAATTGGGGAAAATATTACTAAAGTAAAAGAAAGAAAGAAAGAAAAATGAGAGAAAAGAATGGAAAGCAGTTCTGGAATAAGCTCTTAGAACCTTTTGGTCCTCTAGGAAGGGGGAAAAGAATAAGCATTTATGTAATGCCTGCTACATACCAGAGACTTGCTAAGCACTTTACAAATATTAACTCGTTTGATCCTTCCAACGACTCTATAAGGTAGGTGCTTACATTATTTCCATCTTACAGTTAAGGAAACTGAGGCAAACAGGAGTTAAGTCCAAGGTCACACAAAAGTCTGAGGCTGGATTTGAACTCAGCCCCAGTGTTCTGTCCACTGTGCCACAGCCACCTCACTATCTCCTAAGACAGAGCACTGAGAAATGGTAGAAAGTTGGCTGTAGGTGATTAGCCCAGGGAAAGAACAAAGCCATTTCCCCCCCAAAAGTACTTTCAAAAACGTCATGCAGCAAGATCTCTGCTTTCTTACTTTCTTCTACATAAAGACCAGACTCCAGAGTTTTCAATTCAAACTCCTGGTTAGATATCCTCTGTTTCCTAACCTGTTCTCCGGCTCCTTACTCCTCACATACTTGACTTTTCTTGGTCTCTGAACTCCTTGTATCATGTTGCTGCTTCTGCCTCGAATAATCTCCCCAACCAAGTCTGATAACTAGAGCAATAACCATCAGCCAACTGAATATGCCACTAAAGCACCAGAAGGTCACTTTTCTAAAAAGCTCTCCCCTCTTCTGAGCTACATGGCAAAGGCATGTTTGGGGGATTCCCTTGCAAAGTTGGGTGTGGAGATTGAAAGTCGAACTTATAACAGTGGGACTGGACTAGTCAATCTTCTCTTGGACATTTTGGACCTCAGAGTCTGCTTCCAAGCATCTTCCTTACTTTCCTTAAGATATGTCCTGAAAATCCTTATCCTTCACAAACCCTAAGGGGAGGTGGGTACCTGCCTCCATTCTATCTCCCTACTCTGTCATCATATAGAAATACAAAATCTGTGATTTCCTGGTGTAGGAACTCCCTCTGCCCAAACAGACCACAAGCTATCTCTAACTTTAGTAGATATATCTTGTCTTAGGAAGTTAAAGACTCAGACACACCACCCAGCTATTATGCGTCAGAGATAAGATCACATGGTCTTATATAATGCCACTAAAACACCCACAAATACTTACATGGTGCAGTAAGCAGGAGTTGTCCCCACTAGGGGAGCACCTCCCTGCCTCCTCCACCACCTGGGAAGCCTAGAAACATAGAAACCACAGGATGGTCTACCAGAGGCAAGCATCCGAGAGCATCCTTCTTCCCTTCTCCTCTCATCTTCCTGTCAATACCTCCTTCACCTTCCCCTCTCCTGGCTGGGCACTGACCCTCTCCATCCCCCATTCTCACACCTTTGGGAGGGAATCTCAAATTTCAGTTGGTGGACAAGTTACCTGCAGGAACCCCTATCCTTCCACACACATACTCACATGGCTGAATGAAGAGGGAGCCTCTAACTACAATCCTTCTAATAAGACAGAAGCTTTCCAAACGTTATGTTCTGCCATGCCACTGCATCTTTAAGTCCTCTGAGGACTTCTTACCTGCCTCACCACTGTTCTCTGCAGATGCTTGTGTGCTGCCATCTGACCTGCTGATGTACTTTACAGGGACCCTAGAACACACCAGTGGTGCACCCTGTGACCAATCTCTGGACCTTTTCATCCACCCTTATGTGTGTTCAAACTCCCTTATATGTGTTTTTTCTCCTAGTTAAGAGCATAAACCTCTTGAGAGCAGTACAATCTAATTTGGCTACCTGTTTCCCCTGCACTTTGCACAAACTGAGCTCTTACTAAAGCTTATTCATTCATTCATTCTCTACTTTCGACCCAATGCTACGTATCCTTAGTTTACTGATCTGGAGAATCACCACCATGTCAGAATCTACTTACAACCCCAGTTCTTGCCATCATCTATTGGTGCTGGTAGGCCTGGGCCCATCCAGGCCAGGACATTCCTTCTTGCTTCAGCAAGTATACAAGGTGTGTATAGCCCAGGTGGCTCCCTACTTCACTGGTAGAGGCCTGTGCTAATAATCTTTGCATTAGTTATCTCACAGAATTGGGAAGAAAGCGCTTTGTAAATCTGAGAGGACCACCTAAATGGGAGAAGTAGGGGCAGCCAGGTGGTGCAGTGGATTGGAATCAGGAAGACCTGAGTTCAAATCTAGTCTCAGACATGAGCTAGCTGTGTGACTCTGGGTAAAAAAAAAAAATCACTATTTGCCTCAGTTTCCTCATCTGTAAAGTGAACTAGAGAAGGAAATGGCAAACCACTCCAGTATCTTTGCCCCCAAATGTGACCCAAATGAGAGTACAAAGAGTTGAACACGACTGAAAAATGACTGAACGATGACCCGCTTCTCTTAATGTGGCCCAGGACTGAATTAACATTTCTGGCTGCCACATCACAGTTCTGACTCTTAATGAACTTGCAGTCCATTAAAACCTCCAGATCTTTTCCCAAAGTGCTTTCTAACCACAACTCTCCCGTCTCATGCTTGTGAAGTTTATTTTTGTTTTTCCTCTAGTGCAATACTTGACATTCATTCCTATTGAATTTCATCTTATTAGATTCAGCCCAGTGCACGTTATAACCTTCCTCTTCTGCATCACCTTCCTTTGCTATACGGTTAGCTCCTCAAGGACAAGGAACATTTGGTTTTTTTGCCAGTATCTGTATTCCCAGTACAGCCCAGTGCCTAGCACGGAGCAAGCACCTAATAAATGCTTGTTGACTGGCTGGCTGTCATTCAGTGATAACATACATTTTACTTTCTTAGTTTCTTTACTGTCTTAGTTTCTTCATTTGTAATGTGAGGATTCTAACATTTATACTGTATACTTCAAAGAATCATTTTTGAGAAAATTGCTTTGTAAATCACCCAGCACTATATACATGTGAGCTCTTTCTATTATGCTTATAAACAAAAGTTGTTCATGTTTACATAGAATGATGAGCTTATTATTATCATCATCATTATTCTTATTCATTTTTTATTTTGTTATTATTATATATTCTCTTTTAGAGATGTGGAGGCCATGGCTCAGAGGGATTATGGGACTTGGTCTTCCAATGCCCAGTGCGGGTATATTTCTACCGTTCCCTGCTCTGTTTCTCTGTATTCTTGACCTTGGTTCTTCCTGACTGCTACAGCTTACCGTGCTCCCTAGATCTCGATGTCTAGCCTGCTCCTGACACCCAGTAACTGCAGACTCCTTAAGCCCTGCCCTATCTCCTGGTATGACAATCTGGACATTTGTACTGACGCCACCTGTTTCTGCACAAAAGCTCTATGAGGGCAGGGACCATATTTGTTCAATAGGCATGTGCCTGATGGTGCACACAAACCAAATCCCAAAAGGCAATGCAATTTTACAGAGGCAGGAAAATGAGATAATGAGACAGCCCAGCAGGGGCTGACAGGAGAAGGCCCTGAGACTGGAGTCTACACCCTGATAAAACCTCTGGGAGGGGGACGAGGGACAGAACTGCCACGGAGCCTTCCTAGTGCCTGGCTTTCCAGACATAGATTTGGTTGGATCAGTGAGTCATACTGGTCCTATAACCCATCGGGCCATCGCTTTTTACTCTAACTGCTCCTGGTAGAGTTCTCCGTTCAGGAAAATGCCGTAGGAGGCTTCTAAACTGCTGTCGGTCTGTAATGGGTGTCACATGGTGAGGGAATGAGACCAGACTGGCAAGATCAAGGGAGCTGGATTAATGACGGGATGCTACCTGTCACCTCCAGCCTGTTTTACACAGCCATCTGCTCGCTCTGAAAAAGAAACCAGGAGCCTAATTTATTCATCAGGATGAAACACAGGTTCAGGGCTCTCAGAGCCCCATAGGCTTACCGAAACACAAGAACTAACGAACTCTCACACCCAAAGCTTCCCAGGAAATCCAGGCTAAAGCAAAGATAATTATTAAGTGCTAGTAGGCTGCTGCAGGGAAAGGGGGCTCAGAGATGGGTTAAGAAGGAGACCAAAAGAAGCAGTACAGATTATAACCACTCCCACACAAATCACTCTGGCTCTCCGGCCACAGGACCCAGACGAGGTAAGTAGCAGTCATTTTTAAAGGCTTTTGGATGGGTGGGACCTCTAGTTAGTTCTCATAGACCAAATGGCCAGCAAAAGAGTTTTTTGCTCTGTGCCCCCAAAAAGGGAGCAACAAGGTAGCACAGTAGATATGGCACTGGACTTGGAGTCAGAAGACTCATCTTCCTGAGTTCAAATCCAGCCTCAGACGCCTACTAGCTGCGTGACCCTGGGCGAGTCGCTTTACCCTGTTTGCCTCAGTTTCCTCATCTGTAAAATGAGTTGGAGGAGGCGATGGCAAACTGCTCCAGCATCTTTGTCAAGAAAACCCCAAATAGGGTCACAGAGAGTTGGACGAGACTGAAGAACAACAAAGATGCACTATGCTACATGTTACTTAAAAATACAACAACAAAGAATGTTCAGAAGCCCCCAGTTCTAGCCTAGTCATTTTAGTCTCACTGGCTGGGGTTCCTGCCAGGATAATCTCACCAGCCCCAGGGCTGATTCTTGATTACAAAAACAGGAGAGGAAGTCAAGAGTCCTGGGTCCCAGTCTCCTGCCACTCTACAGTTGTGTGACCTGCTTCACTTGTTCCCCCTCCTTGGTCCTCATTTTCTACAAAATTAGGACATTGGGCTGGATGCTCTCTGCTGGCCCTGAGTTCTAAGGTCTATATACGGCAATGGCATGGCAATAAAGAATGCCAGGGAGTGTTGATAATGTAAACTTATATGTAATTCAGAAAGCTAACTGCAGCTGGCAGAATTAAGCCAAGTCTTTTTTTTTTGACAAGGTAATCAAAGTTAAGTGACTTGCCTAGGGTCACACAGCCATATTTGAACTCAGGTCCTCCTGACTCAGGGCTGGTGCTCTATCCAATGTACCACCTGGCTGCCCCCCCTTTAAAAACCAGATCTGCGGGTCATTCATAGAATCAAATGATTAAGGCTTCAACTTCTTTCTACCCCTTTCTTTGGGAAGGAAAACCACTGGTGGCAGATGGGCTCCAAAGTGGGGGACAGAAGTGGAAGCAATGGGCCTAGACAACTATCTTCCCAGGGATTTATCTGGTAAACTAGTTAATCTCTAGAATTACATGATATAGTTTTTTGAGGGAAAAAGAGAAGAAAGACAGCCTTCTTCTCTCCTCCCTCCCTCCTTTCAAACAAAAACCCTCTCTGATTCCTGACAACCTCAGCTGCCCCAGTGTCTGAAGAGTGGGTGCTCAGGGATCTCGACTTCAACATGCCCACCGGATCATACATCCCTGAGTCTGTCCAGTCAGAACCTACAGGATGGCTAGACAGTCCCAGGTGGAAGTCAAAATCAGCCTGCTTTTCTCGTCGACATTCTGGGCTGTTTCTATTTTTGGTTCAACAAGATTATTACAAGTCACACGAAGCCCGGCTGGCATTGCCCCTGGTGCAAGTCTCCCTGTTAAAGCCAATTTGGGGTGGTGGTTAGCATGCTGATTGCTGGGTCAGGACTGAAATCTTTGCTGACCAGCAAAGGCGGGGCAAGGTCATTCAATACACTGCCAGGAGGATAAGCAGAGGGGAAGCTGCTGGGGGCTTGCAGGGGTAGGGGTGGAGAGGCAGAGAGTGAAGAGAGGTGGAAGAAGGTGCAGAGGCAGAGAAAACTTAAGAGATTGTGAGCCTGCCCATTAGTTATCCAAGAAATTCTCCAAATAGGGAGAAGTGGAGAACTATGAATTATCTCTTTTATTTTAGTCCGGTCCTTCCTTATAGCTCCCTTATACCTCAGAGTGAGGACCTGGAATTTAGTGGTTGATGACCATGCTAAGCACTGAGTGGGGTTTAAAAAAAAAACTAAAAAGAAGGCAACATGGTCCCCACACTTTGGATACTTCTAATCTAGTATAGGAAAATCCAGAAAAGACAGAAGAATTCAAAACGACACAGAATTACAAAATCTTAAGGGCTTACTAGAGGTTATCTGGTCATGTGGCAGCTAAGAGACTCAGTGGATAGAATGCTAGACACAGAGTCAGGAAAGATCTAAGCTCAAAGCAGATACTTATTAGTTGTGTGACCTTGGACAAGTCATTTAACCTCCCTGTGATTCAGTTTCCTCATCTGTAAAATGGGGATAACAGTAGTACCTACCTCCCAGGATTGTTGTGAGGATAAAATTGAGGTGATATTTGTAAAGAGCTATATAAATGATAGGTGGTGGTGGTGGTACTAGCAGTAGAAGTATTGGCAGTAGTAGCAGTAGCAACAGCATAGTCGCCATTGGCCAGGGCAGGAATCGCATCAACAGGACTCTTGACAGGTGATCGCCCAGCCTTGAATGTTTTCAGTTACGGGGAGTTCCCTTCATACTGAATCACCCCATTTCCTTGTTGGATAACTCTAAGGGTAAGGAAGTTCTTCTTCATACTGGGACATAATATACCTCCCTACACCATCTGCCCATCTTGTGCATGTCTATGTTCTCCTCCACGACACGGCCTTTCATACATCTGAAGACGGCTAGGGAGTGCAGCGAATGGAGAGTCGGGCATAAAATCAGAAAGAGTTCAGACCCTTATCAGCTGTGTGGCCTTGGGCAAGTCACTTAGCATCTATTTGTCTCAGTTGCCCCATCAGGAAAACGGGAGCATAATAGCACCTACCTCCCAAGGTTGTTATCAGGATCCATCGAGATAAGGATGGTAAAGCACTTAGCACAGGGCCTGGCACAGAGTAGGTGCCATATAAAGGGTATGCTATCATGATGATGCTGAAATCCTCCCTAAAGCTCATTAGCACCAATTTCTTCGATCATTCTTCATGCCTCATGGTTTCAGATCCTCCAACATTCTGCTCACCACAATACTCTCCAGCTTATCAATGTCTTTGCAAGGTTCAGAGCTGAATACAGTGCTTTAGTTATGATCTGACCAGAGAAGCCTATAGGAGACATATCTCTGGATACATGCATTATCATTTTATTAATGCAGCTTATGTCTATATTACCTTTGGTGATAACCACATGACAGCACAGGTCACGTACCATGTCCTACCAGAGTCCTCTCCTGGCTCTTCTCTTCCCCCACCTCCTCACTTGGGCAGCTGCTAGGGCTTTCTCCCTCCTGAAATGACTATATGTGCTTGGTATTTACTTTCTATATATGTGGTATATTCCCCTCCTCCCGCCCCCCACCAACTACTCCAGAAGGGAAGCAGAGAATCTTTTGATTTTGCATTCCCAGCATCCCTTGAAGTACCTTGTACAAAGCAGGAACTTAATAAATGTTTGTTAAACTAAATTAAAATATCCCGAATGAAAACAGGAGTTGAAAAAGCCAGACGTCCCTGGAAATGAGAGTCAGTCAGTGAACTAACATTTCCTAAACATTCACTAAAGGCAGACGTCGTGTGAAGGGTTGAAGATACGAAGAAAAGTAAGACTAGGCCCTGCCCTCGAATGTCTCCCATTGTAATGGGGAAGCAACATATAAATAACTAGGTACAGACACATACTGAGTAGAGAGAAGGCACCAGTAGCTGGGGAATACTGGCAAAGGCCAACTTCAGAAGGTAGGAGAAGAGGCAGGGGGAGGAGGGAGACCATTGCTGCACAGGGAGACATGCCAGTGCAAATGCACAGAGACAAGGGAGCTGGAGTGTCGTGTGCAAGGAATAGCAAGCGGGCCAGTCTAGCTGGGTCACAGAGTGAGAAAGGAGGCAGGGGATGAAGAGCTTTAAATGTCAAACAGAGTTAATTTATATTTGATCCTGGAGGTAACAGAGAATCGCTGGAACTCACTGACTATGGAGGCAACATGGTCAAACATATGCTTTAGAAAAATCTACTTGGCAGCTGAGTGGAGCGCAGATGGGAGTGGGGCGGGCTACCTGAGTCAGGAAGACCAACGAGAAGGCTGGTGAGTGCTGAGTCCAGAGGTAAGAGGTGATGAGGACATGAGCCAGCGTGGTGGCTGTGTGAATGGAGAGAGGAGATAGAGAGGAGAGACACTGTCAGGGTACAAATGACGAGATTTGGTAATGGACTCGATGTGGAGGGGGAGGGGGAGTGAGAGTGAGCCACTGAGAATGCCCCCGAGGTCTGGAAGGATGGTGGTACCCATGAAGGTTGGAAGTAAATAGGGAAATCCAGAAGAGGGGAAGGCTGAACGCTGGCAGGTATTAGATAACAAATTCTGTTCTGGACATGTTGGTTTGAGATACCTAGTGGACGTCCAGTTCAATACGTCCGAAGGCAGTTGGTGACACAGTACTGTAGTTTGGGAGACTGACCAGGGCTGGATACATAGAGAATCATCTACATAGAGATGATCATTGAACCTTGGGAGCTGATGAGCTCGTTAAGTGAGACAGCTGTCTTCTGGTCCCTACTGTTTAGTTTTACCTTGAATTAACTTGATCCTTTAAAAAAAATGCTGTCAGCTCGATTATATCACTAAAACTTCCCATCAACACACAGACAAATACTATTCTCATTTGACACACACGAGCCTAGATTTGGAGCTGGAAGGGGACTTGGAGACCATCTGGTTCAATTCCCTCTTTTCACAGATAGGGAAGCGGAGGACCAAAGAAATGAAATTATTTGCTCAGGATCATGCAGATCATAACTGACAGAAGCAGCATTTGAACCCAGGATCTCAGACTACGTAATCCAAGATTCTTTCCAGTGCACCACACTGCATTTATCTTTATCCAGAGAAAGTAATGGAAGTCGAAAGGGGTTAAGGGACCAATCTATGGGTCACCACCAATCTATGAACACCAAGTGTTCTTCTGCTACATCTTCCTCCCACCCATCCTCTTTCTCTTCATTTACCATGGCTGGAACACTTCTACCATGACACTGTGGGAAATTTAGCAACAATAGGCCTAGACCAGAAAGGGCTGGTATTTTAGCTAGCCCATGTAGCTGGAAGATTTCCTTGCAAATGTTGGTCACCTACAGAGTGAGGCTTTCTGTCTGTGCTCTTTGTGGGGAGGGAGTTGCATGTTTCCTTTCTGAGATGCTTAGGAATAAGCCCCCAACGATGAGGGCATTTTTAAAGGAAGGATGAAGTCTCTTGCTAATGGACAGAACAGAAATCTTCCTTCTTGACATGTTTCCAAGGGGAAGCAATAAGAGGGATAGAGGGTGTGTCCTCAGCATCGGTTTCTCAACCTCTTACTGTATGCCCAGCAAATGCTCCTCTTTCCCTGCTTCTCCCATTCCTAGTTCAAGTCCTTGCTTGGGCTCTGGCTCAGAATCTCATTTAGCAGACTTCAGCACGGTAGCCCGTTTGCCCACAGCATCGTGGTCATGCTCATATCACCCAAACCATTTCTGACTGCTGAATATTACTAGCTGACTTAGACGGCTCAACATTGATGATCTGTCTGAGCCCTTCTTTCTCCACATGAGCTAAATGAAAGGCGGTAGCTGGCCCATAGAAGTATTCATCAGGGCAGGGGGAAGAGATGGGAGCTGGGGATCTGTGTGTCAATCAGCTTTCAATACTGCCACTCATCTCTACGGAAGATGCCCTTTCTGGCAGGACAGATATTCACCACCACAATCTGGATGACTTTCTTTAGATGGCAAGACGGCCTTGCATCCAACAAGTCAACATATCACTCATCTGGGCAGCTGGTGCAACACATCTCTTCACTTATGGCTTCTCTGGGGCTTGGCCAGAGTGAGTTGGTGTTGAACTGATGCTGCATTTTTTGATTTGGTTGTCCTTGGGGGCTATTCCCTGATGTTTCCTCTTTCCTACTGATTACAGCTTCTCTCAGGACCTCAATGCAATCTTGTAAAGAGCCTGTCACTAGATATACCCCAAGGAGGTCAATGACAAGAAGAAAGGTCCTGTTTATACCAAAATAATCTTAGCAGCACTTTTTGTAGCAGTAAAGCAAAACAGAAAAACAAACCAACCAATGTTTCCCCATTCCTCTGTCTCTCCTTCAAACAAAACAAAACCCAAAGCCCATTGCTTGGGTAACAGCTGAACAAACTATGGTATAAGAATGTGAAAGAATATTACATTTCCATAAGAAATGATAAATATGAGGAATCTAGAAACATAGAAAGACTTATAAGAATCAGAGTAAGCAAAGCAGAACGAGGAGAACAATATACACGATGACCAGAATACTAAAAGACATCAGAATTCAGATTAAATTCAATGACCAATCTTGGTTTCAGGTGTCAGATGATGAAGAATACTTCTTTCTTTTTACTAGGCATGATGCATGGCTATAGGGTGTTTATACATAGTCAGAGCTGGTCCCTCTCCAGAATGTTTTTGCTTTCTTTTATTACCAGAGAAGTTTACATGGGGAGGGGAGGGGAAAGGGGCTAATTGGGAAGCAACTACGGTGCAAAAATGACAAGCATCAAAATAAATCAAAACATAGAACCCAAACCAAAAAAAGAGTCTATTTCTGAGATAATGCAGGATTTTGTGAAATTAAATCTATCATGTACCCAATATCAAACACTTCATTAGGACACCTTGGACAATGGCAAATCTAGCATTTTCTTCTCTGTTTCATCTGACAGTTTTGGGGACACAACACCTCTTTTTGTTAGGTCTTCTAGAAGGCAAAGTTTCAGTTAAATGTGAGGCTGTAGCTTTAACTACTCATCTCAACAGCTACTCACTCATGTGCATGCTCAGTGAGAGTAAATGACCTGTGCCAGGTGAGATATAATGAACATTGATTTCTATTCTTTCCCTGTGTATCTTCTAAAGGGGGTGGGTGGCACAGTAAATAAAATTTGTGGGCTGCTAAATCTCTTGTACTTACCTACAAGCCTCCTTTGAACATTATCTATTAACTATAAAAATGGATCCATGAACAACTTGGTTTCATAAATTATCAGTGTGCTGATTTGGAAAAAAGCATTAGTCTAGGAGTCAGGAGATCTGGGTTCTAGTTCCAACCTGCTATTACAACAGCTCCAATATCTCCAATCTCATTTTCTGCTGGAGGCCCCTCCTAAGCCCTCCTGCTGCTAATGCCTTCCTTCCCATCTGAAATTACCTTCTACTTACTCTGCATATAGCCCAGAAGGACCAAGTTATTTATATACTGCCACACTTTGGACCCCCAGAGTTTAGCACAGTTCCTGTAACAGTGTGCTTGATAAATGTTTGGGGACTGACTGCCTTTCCAGGATGAAAATTCTGTGATTCTACGACATACATATATAATGTTCAGCTCAAAGAAACTGATTATTTCAGGTATCATGCAAGGCCCAGAAAAGCCAGAGCCAAATCAGATAAAGCAGTAGTGTGTCTAGACAACATTTCCTCCCCTCTGTGGACTCCATCTCACAAGGAGTCTATAATAGAGCTGAAGCTTCTGTCACTTTATAATTTTCAACTTGGTGCTTTTCTGTAGGAAGAGGAAATGCATATGAGATATCCAGAATCTTTCATCTTGAAGGAAGAACTTTGCTGAAGCAGGAAAGGGGAGGGAGGATGGGGGAACCAGAGAAAACTCTTCACAGGAGCAAACTCATCTTCCTTACATGAGTTCTTAGAGAAGGGATTTCACACCTCACTGCAGACGCCATGTTTAAATACTACATGGCACCACATCTCCCTTGCGGCAGCCATGGGTCACACTTGTGAACAAATTCATATGCTTCACCTGGCAGTGGAGCAGCACTCCTGGTGCCTCCGTTGAGCTGATGGGAACCGATGCCACTACCTGTTTGAGGGTGGAGTGAGGAGGACATCAGGCCTGCTTAAGCCCATATTTGGCTAATGAAAGGTCAGCCCATTAGATGACATCTATTTGCAAAATTAAGAGTCTCTCTCCAGCAGCTAAATGCTGGCTTTGGATTTGGAATTACTGTAATTAAAGTTACATTGTGCTTAGATTGGTGCCAATCACTGCCAAGCTCTAGGCATGACCTGTCGTTCCCGGCACCGGGCGCCTGGGCGTCCCACTCCATTAGCTTGGGGGAATTAGCTGTCATTAACGAGGAGATGCACACTCCTTCGTGTTGTCAAACCGCAATCAAGCGGGTCGCAGGTGAAGAATAAATACTTTCAGAACAAGCCCAATTACACCATTTACATTTCATTACAGAACCTGTTTAATCCAAGGATGGGCTCTGGAGTTCTTCTGCCTAATAAACAGCTTTTTGAAGGAATTAATAGGCCCTGCAAAACATGCTAATTGTATTCTTTTGCATCGCATTTGCAATATTGATTTCAAAGTTACTGGCTTCCCGTAAGCCCCTTCCCCGACAAATTTTAACTTTTTGACAAATTCCATCTCTCAAACCAGTTTAATGACCTCTGAATTTTGAAGGGGAGGGGGCCCACTTGTTGCTAACCAGAGCCCATCAAGGTAGAGGTAATGGTGCTGGGCTGCATGGCTCTAACTTGTGCAGCATTCACGTTCACAAGAAGGTAGAAGGAAACAGCTGTTGAATAGCAATTTCAGTCTTCCAAACAGGCTTCAGTAGAGGCTTTACCATAGCAACCACAGTGAGATGGACTGTTCCCTAAAGATGCTTCTTGTTCACACAGACCAGAGTAGCGGAACGGGTACAGTGACAGTGAATCCTGGAGTCTCAGCCTGATTGGAGACTAGGCTTATTTGATATTCCCTTGGGCTATTAAAACATACACATATACACAGGGAAAAAACCACCACTGCAAAGCAGTCATCTGTTTCCAAATGATTGTATAGAGAGGAGGGCTCTGCGCAAACTTCATTAATAACCAATGAAAATCATGCAATGAAACAAGGCTGCTATAGAAATGGGGGTTCTTGCTTTCTCTCTTTTATCCTACCATTAAGGGATAGATTCCTACACAACACCTCCTAGCCCTTCCTTCGTTCCTCAGCTGCTTTTCTTTACTTC
The DNA here is from genome assembly GCA_028646595.1 of Phalanger gymnotis. NCBI lineage: Eukaryota > Metazoa > Chordata > Mammalia > Diprotodontia > Phalangeridae > Phalanger > Phalanger gymnotis. Next base: position 421,576,035 of record CM053622.1, on the reverse strand, counting down.
TGGAATTCCTGTATTAATCTCCTTCCTTGACCTTGGCTACCTTGAAACTTTTCCTTGTCGGAGTCATAAATGGGTAGGAGAACAAAAAGCACTGTTGTAAGCCATATCTGGAAGTCTGGATAGAATCACAAAAGGCAAAGATGGGAGGAGAGAGCATTTCAGGTACAGAAAATGGCATGAGCAAAAGTCTGAAGGCAGGAAAATGCAGGATTTGTTTGGAGGACAGAGAAAAAACTGGTTCGATGGAAAAAAAAAAGATGAGGCTTGAAGGGGCAGTTAGATTACTGCCCCAAACAGATTAAAAGAAGAGGCTCTTCAAATACCATTTCTTAGCTAAATTAAAAAAATTATTTCATTAAATATTTCCCAATTACAATTTGAATTCCAAATTTTCTCTCTCTCTCTGTCTGTCTCTCTCTCACCTCTCCCTTCCCCCTTGAGAAGGCAAGCAATATGATACCAATTATACAGGTGAAGCTATGCAAAACATATTTTCATATTTTAACCAAAATTTTCAAAGGTGAATTCTTAGCTTGTAAACTCCTGGATTATAGCACTTAATGAAGACCCAAGAACAAATAGGACCACCAAATTTGGGACTTAGGCTAAAAGGGAAGTAAAAGATCACCTCCAAATCCTTCATTTTGCAGATGGGGAAACTGATTCCTGGAGTGGTTGAATGACTTGCCCAAGACCACACAGGTAGTAAATAGCAGTCAGGATTCGAACCCAGATTCTCTAACTCTAAATGCAGTGTTGTGTTGAGGTTTGTTTTGTTTTTCCCCTTCACACCATGCCTTTTACCCCCCAGGCAGCTTTCTGAATGATGATAATAATCATGGCTGGCATTTTTAGAGCATTTTAAGAGTTGCGAAGCACTTTGCATACCTTACTTCAGTTAAATTTCAACACTACCCTGTGAGGTCTTATTATTTCTAATTTACAGATCAGGAAACAGACTCCGACAGGATCTGTGACGTGCTCATTCATGGTCACAAAGCTAATAAATGTCAGAGGCAGGATTTAAGTTGCGTCTTTCTTCACTCCCAGCCCAGCCTGCCTCTTTAGCAATGGAGGTGCTTTATAAGCCTTCTAGCCTCCTTGCTGCCCATTGCAGCACTCCATGAGAGCCTCTTGATCACCTTCTTCTCCAATGTGGCTAAGGGACTGAATCTTTTCCAGGGGACAACAATATGACATTGCCTCTTCAAGCTTTCTCCAGAAAATATCTATGACAGACAACAATTTCTCCTAGAAATCCCCAGTGTTTTCCATGTTTCCCCACTGGCTATGGCCTGAGGAAAAATCCTATTTAAAAACTCATCTACTTGGTTTGGTTTATGTCTCCCAAGACCCAAATGGCTCATTCACACACTAGGAGCCCCACAAATCCCCATCAGAGGGACACTGCTGCAGCATCTGTCCAGCCCAGCTGCAGCTTTCCACCAGCCACTTCAGGATGTTCTTTTTCTCTCCTGACTCCAATAGTTTCCTATGGTGAGGGAGCTTCCCAAATTGGTCAAATTAGAAGAACTGGTTCTTCAAACACTGGGCTACTTCGTTGTCTGGGCTGCTTGCTTTATCAGATCACACCTCAACTGGGGGTTCTGCATGTCCCACAACTTCACTTCTGCTTTTTGGGTAGCAGGAGCCAACACTGAAGGATCAAAAAGCACAGTCACTATAGAAACTTGGCTGCTACTTGCCAGTTATCCTTGTGGCAACTTGCTACCACCTGCTATATTAAATTCCCAAAAGTCAGAAGGATTTTGGCTTTCGCAGCCTATATTTCAGATTGAAAATTGAGGTCAGGCAAGGATGTTCAACTTTGTACACGGAAAAGAAGTATTCTCCTTGACCTTGTCTTAGACAAAGTGGGCCAGGGTTTTAGGAGGCTAGGTCTTGACAAGAGGTTCTCTGAAGGAAAAGTCACTGAAGCAGAGTTGGGTGGGGTCTCCAAAAGTCTGTCCTTCTGTTTCTAGGCAGATATGCACAACATATCACAGACTGATGACTACCTATCATATGAAACATGGGACACACTCTTGAGTCGGACTTGGAAAATTAGAATATTACGCATGTCATTTGAGCATAAACAACAAAACTGGAGAAGGGACTTAAAAAGACTGTCTAAATGCCATTTTCCATTTAACAAAAACTTAGAGAGAAATTGTCAATGGTTAAGGATTTGAATTTGAAATACAGGCAACATGATACAGTAGACTGAGCACCGGGCTTGGAGTCAGGCAAACTGGGGTTCAAATCCTCATTGTCATTAGCTGTGTAACTTTGGGACAGTCACCTAACTTCTTCAGTTCCCATAGAATCAGTGACTATTTTTATGCAGTTGATTCTTGGATCTATATTCCCAGCCTTTGTCTCTCTCCTGAGCTCCAGTAGCATAGCACTAAGGCCTACAGGATATTTCCAAATGGATGCCCTGTAAACAATTCCAACTTAACATGTCCAAACTGAACTCATCTTTCCTACCCCACTTCCAAACTTCCCTGCTTCTGCCAAGGAAACCATTCTCCTAATCAACTGGGTTCAAAACCTCAAATCTCCTCAACTCCTCACACTTACTCACCCCACATCTCTAAAAAGGTGCTAAATCTTGTCCATCCTACCTCCCTATTCATACATATATACATTCATACAGCTAAGACCCTAATTCAGGCCCTTAAAACTTCTCACCTGGGCAATTTATGGCAATAACTTCTTAAGTAGTCTCCCTGCCTTAAATCTTTCCCTTCTGTAATACATTTTCCACTTGGCTGCCAAAGCAATGTTCCTAAAACTCAGGTATGAATGACCACGTCATTTCCCCTACTCAACAAACTCCTGTAACGCCTTATTACCTCTAGAACCAAATAGTAACTCCTAAGTTTGACATTTAATATCCTCCAAAACCTGGATTCAACTGGCTTCCCAGCCTGATTATTGTGTTGGTAAGCAAAATGGGCTCCTTAGTTCAACAAGTGCCCTTGAAGAGTTTGGCTTTTGTTTGCTTTGAGTAATTCAGCTTATTTCATTGAATCTTACTAAGAGCTAAGCCCCAGGCCCAAACCCCTATTAGGTGTAAAACCTATGTGAGTGTGGATTGGCAACTAAGGTGGGGCCCAAGGTGGGGCTAACTCCTGGGAGGGCCTAGTTTACAAGTCTGGGACAGCAGAGGCCTTTAGACCAAGTGGGTTTAAGTCCTTAAGTCCACCTCTTTGTGATGATTCTAGGTCACGTGGGTGAGTTGCATGTGTGACTCACCCCTGACACTGAAAAAAATATAAAACTAGGGCTTGGCCTCCTCTTCCTTGGAGCTCTTTGCCACAGCAGTGGTGGCACATGTGACTCTGGGCCAGCCCTTGTTCTGGGCTCCCGGGCTGAACCTAGATGTTGGTAACTATGAATTGTACTGGGTCTGTCTGTTGATGTTTGTAATTTGTTTGTATTTTGCTCTGAAGTTCAGTGTGCTGGCTTTTTCCCCTGAACTAAGTGAATGATATTTGTGTGCTGAATTAAAGTAAGCTTGCCAACCCCTTTACCTTGCTTTCCTTAGTTAAGCAGATCAAAAGAATCTGTGCTGTTGGCAGCTTTCTGGGTGCTGGCTGTGGGTGGATCTTTCACCTCCACAGAAGCTGCTAGCCGGATTGTGGAAACAATTATATATTACTTCTTTGTACAAACTCGTTGGTCCAACCAAATTGGACCTCTTGCTGTTCTTCACATACAATATTCCATGCCCCAAATCTGTTTCTCTGTTCCTAGAATGCACTCTTTCCTTACCTCTGCCTTTAATATTCCTAATTTCCTACAAAGCTCATACCCAACACCACCTCCTTAATGATACCTTTCTTGATCTCCTCAGTATCCCCAGAGCCTAGCTCAGTTCTTGGCATAGGGTAAGAATATAATAAATGACTGTTGACTGAACCTCTGTGTGCCTGAGGCCACTCCCTAGGACTTATCAGCTAAGGCATGGACAGGTTACAGCTCTGTAGACTTCCCTAAGTTTATAAAAATCTATGATCTTTCATGTATGTGTGTGTTGGAAAGATCACACCATAGTCTGATTTATGTTCATATGACCATAAATACAAATAACATCTTTCTCTGTTCAGTTTTCTAAAATTCATTATAGAATATGTCCTTAGTACTCATTTTTCTACCAGTATAGATTTCAGATTTTTGGGGGAGGATGAAAAAAAGTCCTGAACCTGTCATTCAAAGAAGGGAAGATAGGAGGTATACCAGAATGGGCTGCCCAGTTCCAGGAAGGCCTGAGTGGACTTTTTCTGGAGTTCTCATAGTGCAAGGATTCCAGTCCACGACAGTACACACTGCACAGAGATAAGCAAAAGATACAACAGACTGCAATCAAATTAAATCAGATACGCTTCCCACATCCTCTAGAAAACTGTTTCAGCAGAGCTCAGGGACAAATAAATAATTGGCACTGCTAATAAGGCTAGGAAAATTAGAGAAGGAATAACTGGAATCAGAGATCTAGTTAAATGCCATTCAAGTGTCCACTGAGAACCCATTATAAATCAACAAAAACAAATGCAAGCCAATGTTGAATGAGGGATTGGCTGACAGAAGTCTCCTTTTCCACCTTCATGCCAGCTGCTGGTTAAAAGTTTGGAGCTGGGAGGATAAACCTGGGGCATGTTTATTCACTTACAGGACTGAAACCAGAGGCTAGCTAATATTATTTTATAGTTGATATTAGACTCCCAATGGAGGGAAGAAGTCTTTCACTAAAAATTAGTCATAGTTCTAACCCCAGCTAAGTATTTGTCTATGTTGGTGAGTGACAACTTGGAATTTCTGAATTCTTCCCAGTTGGGAAGGGAATGCAGTAACACTGTTCTGTCAGTCCTAGAAGCTATAATTGATGGTCTGACTTCCTATTTTCTCTAACTTCAGGCTCATTTCTTTGGAAAGATAAGGATTGTGTGCATTGGCCTAATGAACATTTCTCTGAATCTCACAAGTGAGTTCATATTCAAGAGAAAAAATGAAGAAAGGGAGTTGGGAAAAATAAACCAGAAACACAGAAAGAAAGAAAAACACAATTAACCCATTTATTACAAAACCCAAAACACCAGAAGAATATGGCTTTTAGATGTCACAATTAATCAATCAACAAGCATTAATTAAACACCAGCTATATGCCAGGTACTCTGCTGGTATCAGGGACACAATTAGGGAGACAACCCCTGCTCACAAGGAACTTATAGAATTAACTATTTGCATAGGCTGGAGAAAAGGTGGCTGTAATTCATAGCCTCAGCCTAGCCTGCGAGGTAATTCATTCCAGTTACTTATGTGGGGAAAGTCCTATTTAAGATCTCTTTCCTATAGAAGAGTGACCCTTCTGAGGACCTTCCTCTTCATTTTTGAATTCCTCTACATATGTCCACAGAACCAGGATACCTGCAACTACAGCTTCATCGACTGCTACACAGCACTTAGCCCAGTGCCTGGCACAGAGTAGGCACTAAGTATCTGTTGACTTGACAAAGCAGAATTAAGTGATTTCACTCTACTAGCCTGCCTTTCTTTAGAGAAGAGCTAGGGCTTCCCTCTGAGCTAGGAGAACTCTCCTGAGACACACAAGAAGCAAAGGGGCATGCACGCCATGTGAAGCAAAGCGACCTTTGTCACAAATGTTAAAACAAGGTGGACAGTTCCATCACCCAAATTGGAGAACTTATTCCTGAGCTGGTCCCATGTACCACACAGCGTTTAACCTTTTCAACAACTTGAGAGGAGAGGAGGGTAGAGAACAAAATCTACCCTTCGCAACTCTATCAGGTCTGAGTTTTTCTCTCTGCTACTTTAGCAATACGCTACTAAATGAAAAAAGAAAGGCTGTTAGGTGACCAGGGACTGCCCTGGTGCCCCAGTTTAAGTATGGTGGTGTAGACCGTGGCTTCCAATTTCACGTATCCTTAAAAGCATAAATCTTTTCTTGGACGTGGTATAGGAAGTCAAGGAAATTCAACTGGTTGAAAGAGCTAAAATGGGAGTAGTCTTAGTTGTACAATGCAGTTTAATGGAAACCTATTCTACCCTCTTAATGTTTACCATGCCATGTGACACCACCATCCGCATTTTATAGCTCCTTCACTTCTGGTACAGTCATTTGTCTTATACTAAGGTTGCTTTGCACAAGACAAGGATGTAATAGACATAATGAAAGTCCAGTCTAACTTATACCCCCAAGCTTTGGGTAACAATGGAAACTATGTCCCTGATAGTAATAATCTTGGTCTCATAGGTGGCCACTAAGCAAAGATATGCATGCATTCAGAATTTGCATTATATACATTTACCAGCCAAATGAACAAATATTGTTTAACTGGGAACATTTAATAGTTTGGCTGACCATTAGATCCCGAGTTCTAACACCTAAAAAGATCTTCTCTTTTGGGAAGTGAGACTTCAAATACCAAATTAGGG